>ML685777.1:20859263-20891763 GCA_007922175.1 Pelusios castaneus | reverse complement strand
ATCCCAAACAATCGCTATGCTGTGATTTAAAAGCACAACTCTGTGCACCTCTGTGGACAACTCTATGGCTGTAGATCCCTTCATAGTGTCCCTGCATCTTTTTTTACTATTTCATTCCATGTAGCAAATCTGCAATGTTATTCTATTCAGGACTTCTTGTGACTCTTATTAGAGCCACAGGTTTTCATCCTGTGTGTGCAAAATCATAATAGCAGACTTAAGAGTTGGGTAATGGAGAGTTGTCAGAAATCAATTCTTCTTACCTCAAGTGTCCAGGTATGATGCAAGATCACACAACAACGGTAGAAGCAATTTCTCTCTCTCTCTGGGTGCATAACACACACACACACACAGTTATTATCAAATCATCTGAGAGATCACACAAACACAATTACATTATATGATATTATATATGAAATATGAGAGTGTGAAAGACATGGGAATGTCAACAGGAATAAAAGGTGGAACTGCAGTAAGGGCCATGACAAAAGGAGAAAGAAAAATAAGCTGAATTATACAAATGTCCTGAAATTCTCTCTTCATAGGGAAGACAGTGCATTCCCAGATACAGCTGTACCCATGTACCCATCTCAGTCACCAGTCCATTCCATTTTTCTGTTCTTAGGTCCACTAATGAATTTAAGAAATGATCCCATATAGAAAAGCCTGTAATGTCAGTGTTTTGCCTTCCTTTGTATACGACTCATTGCTGAGTCACCTGCGCATTGTAGAGATCCAGTCCCACCACTCTCTGATATTGCAGTCTGTCCCCGGCCTGCATTGATGTCACAATCACACCATTCCTCAATACGCTGCTCACTGAACTAGAGGAGGGGAGATCAGATCAGCCCACAAACTTTTTTAAAATGGTAACAACTAGTTACCAGTTTTCTATTGGCCTAACATGGTTAGCAGTAACACTGATAACAAACTAGGATTTGTACAAAAATGTGATTTGAAATTGATTCTGAAATTAGAATTTAAATATTTTTCAATAAAAACACCTGAGAATGTAGAGTCTTGAGGAAATACTACAGAAAACTTCCAGGTAACAATATTGCTAAATTTTAAGACACGTGTGGCCAAATGTTGGCCTGTTGCACTGCAAGTGCACGAAAATGGAAAAAGACAAAAGAAACCGCTCCAATTTGCACCAGCACCCAGCAATCAGGAACAATTACAATTCCTCCAATCACTGCAAACCCCACCTCCCAAGGGACAAGGAGACGTGACTCCCCACCAACTACCTAATCATGCTGTCCCATCTAAAGGGTATAGAAACAAGGTGGTGCAGAAACCAGGTATCCATCTGTGCCAGCTGAGAGTTCTTCTATGCCAGGGAAATTTTTAGCTGGTAGATCTGACTATTTCAGGTCCCAATCCAGTGGAATGTAATGGAAAATCTGGCCCAGGATATATATGGAACAGGGTATGAGCTTCTAAAAAGCCCTGTCTTATTGACTGTGTATTTTACAAGATGTCTTCAAAAAGGGCACTTTAAGTATGTTCTTAAATAAAAATGTGTGCATCTTAAAAATGTAGTACTCTGTATTTTAGTGCACCTTTATAAGTATATGTGTTTGGTTATGCACCTTTATAAATATATGTGTTTGGTTATGCACTCTTTCCAGTACTAGGCACTAAGTACATGGTGGTGCAGTGCACAATACAGTGTATATAAAAATCGGCAGCAATTGCGAAAGGCAGCACAGCCACTTGGACAATAAATGATGGATGCTGAAAAGTGACCAAAGTTTATACCAACTGCACTGCTGTGAACAAAATGCAGTGGTCATAGATTCGTAACTTAAAGAAATCAAAACCATTTTTCATTAGAACTCTGAAAGGCACATTTTTGGTTTGGAATTTTATTTCTTGATTTATAATAATGAGAAAGATCCTTCCTCCTCCCCCCCAACTCACAGTTTTGGATCTAGCTTCTTTTAAAAAATCATCTTTGGAAAGCAACCAAAATTGGCAAATGTAATCACCAAAGGTGAGTTGAATAAGAGAGACTGAACATGGAAGTTTGAATAGAAGTGTTTGGTCAACTTTTTAAAAAAAAACCAAAACACTAGCTATTAATATACCCAATAGGACATAAAATATAAGGGATTTCTTTTTTTGAACCAGGACTTGAGAAAATTTAATTTACCTAACCTACCCTAGCTAAGGTTCTAAAGCTGATGTCTGGTGAGTGTGATGTATGTGATACATCGAGATCTAAAATAAGTGAAACATCACCCTAAAAGTATATATATGGATGTCATACCAAGCGGAAACTTTTTGAACTCACCCAAAATAAACAGAAAACAGGTTAATTATACTCCCAGCCAAAAAATTTGGATTAACTGTAGTTATGTCTGAGATTACATGTTAGGGTAATATTCAAGAATGTTAGTTAAATAAATAAATAAATAAAATGAGAGAACCCAGAAAATTGACAGTTAAATTTAAGCCTTAAAAGAAAATCAAACATATGAATGTTTTGAAATACACACTTCAGGAACCCAAGTAACCTAAAGATTGCCCATCTCTAGGCTAACTTTCCTTCTTCATTCTTTCATACCTAGAGACTAATCTGGAAGACTAATATTTACATAATTAAGGGTTTATATAATCAGGCCCTACCTTGTAAAATGGCTGATTTCTTTGATCAATGACTTTTTCTAAGAGCTGTTAGAAGTTTAGAGATTATAGTGGAGGACCTCTTAAGTTTGGAAAATAAATCATACTGGAATGGTGACTATAGTAATACCGACATTCCATCATCCATTTACCTTCTTTTCCTTAAGGTCTTTGAAAAAGTTGGCAGTCTATGAAAGTAGAAATGTTATATTTTATGCTGGATTTGCACTCTCCTAACCATTGGGCTGGACCTGGCACTGGTTAAAGTTATGATAGCAGGAACAGCTCCTTGGGTACTAATCCAGGAATCAGGGATCACTGGAACACATTTATGTTCCCCTCTTCAGGCCCCATCCTGCCCTGAGTTCTGCTGCCCATTATCCAGTTGAAGCCAATGGGAAATGTGGAGGCTCAGAATCTCTGAAAATCTGGCCGCTTCTATCTGATTGTATAATTTGAACTACTAAACTTTGAAAATTTTGGTCGGAGATGATAATTAGGACAAATTCTAATGCAAGTATAACCTCTCCTTCAGGCAGTGCACAGGACAGCAGTTATTTTATTCCACTATAAAATTACAGGAAATGAAATTATTATTGTGACAGTAACTTGCTGAACATTCTGAGTGACCTTCAGCTCCACCAGTCCCAAACAACAAATAGGGAGATAAAACACCTTGCTTCCTGAAGCTGATAGAAAATTAACATTTTTGTATTATTTGCACTATGCCTACTTTGCATTTCTATAAAAAGTTTAAACTGAGTATCTCATATGTTTTATACATGAGTTAACTTTTATAATCCCCATTTTACAGTTGGAGATGTTGAGGTATGGCTCAATGAAATGGCTTTTCCTGGGTAATACAAGTTCTTCATGCCTTCAGAGATAATGTTCAGATTGCCCAGCTTCCAGGCCTGTTTTCAAACAGGTAGCCTGCACTATCTCCTCATATTTTATCCACACAAGCTTCATAAAATAGAAAGAGGGACTGATATCAGTGCTTAAAATAAGGTTGCTTACAATTTTCATGAATGAAAGAATCTGAATGGCTGAAAATGGGATATATGTTTTTTATCTTTCAAGAAAGATTGCATTTCTGCCAGTCATGTAAATAGATGCCCAGAGAGTAGTAAAAGATGTTAGGTTTTGTGGGTGATATTTCTTTATTGGATGTTTCAATTGCTCAAATACCTGATTAACAGTTGAAACATTCTGCTTATTGGCATCAGCTGTTTGTTAACTGAAATAGGGAAATATCTCAGAAATACAAAGAGCTAAAATATTTTGTGATCTATTCCCTCACTCAGATGTATACTTCAAATTACATTCCTTCAGTTAAGGGAAGAAATTTGTTACCCTGATCACTGTAAAAGGCAGGTTTGGGTTTTTTTTAATGCTTTTTTTCATTAATGTAGATATGTTTCTAAGATGAGAAATTATGTTTCTTCTAATTAGGGCTACATTTAGTTAATTTCCTTCTTTAAAAAAGCTCTGTGTGAAAGGCAGTTTCCTTTAAAAGCAAAAAAAAAAAAAAAAAAAAGTGATACAGCTGATGTTCTTGTTGCCTTAGCAACAGATTTATTTATTAGGGTCTGAAATGACATGAGTTAATATACCACATACCTGCTGATCGGCAAACTCTCCTATTTCAGCTTCAGTTGACAATTAAGTCCTGGACAGCTACAGCCAGGGGTTAATGTTACTCATTAGGAGAACTAGGTCATTACTGGGAAATCAAGGCACTTAAGGCAGCATGGATGAAATACAAAATTCAACGTCTCAACGAGTGAGGGTTTTTATGTTAATTAACCTTATTTTCCTTGCATTTAAAAAAAAAATCTTTCATATGTGCATATAACAGTGGATCAATTAACTGAAAAAAAAGTAAGCTTTAGTTTGCTTTCCTTTCCTACTTGTCTTCATTTCCTATGGAAGGATTTCATTATTTTATGGAAAATTCTTATGTCTATATGATGAGTAAAAAGGGTATTAAAATTAAGAAGGGAATCATCATGGAAATCAGCTTTACCACAAGGGAATGAGCAAATAAAAGCCTTGGAAATGAAAATAAATAAGCTTTGCTAATACCTCACCTAAGGAGTAGAATATAAGCCCATCAGAGCTTGGTGATATTTAAAGGTACTTCTTTGCTTCTTTATTAAGCAGCTACATAGTTATTTGACCTTCAGAAACTGAAACTTTGAAGAAGTAAATCCAAGTGGTTGGTAAATATTCTGTTTATGGAAAGCTATACAGCGAGTTAGCAAACCCTAACTTTTGTAGTTCATAATTGCCTTTTGATTTCCAGTAAAATTAGATACATTGACTGAAAGTTTTTATTAAAATGCCTGAATGGGAGTTTTAACTTAATAAGTCATAATGATTTAGCAAAGCTCTCCTGAAAGCCTTTATTTACTTGGGTTTATCTCAGCAGCCTTTATTCCAGTATTGGAGAACTTAAAAGGCTGAAAAAGAATTATATCCAAGAATCCTCTATTTTCATTTACCGCCTTCCCCAAAACTTTAAGTTCTTTTACTTCAATCAGGTGCTGTACTTTAAAAAAGAAAAGTCCAAACAAAAGCTTTGAGGCCTGCTTCTGCTCTCAGTTACATATGGGTAAATATTGTGTAGTGTAAATCTATTGAAGTCAATGTACAAGCAGAAAAAGACCTAGGATGTGTATAAAAGGTGGTAGTCCCAAACTGAGAAAGTACTGTTCCTTGCTACGAATGAGAAATTCAAACCCGATGGCTGATTTTCTGCTACAAGCTGGATGATTGAACTGTCCTCTAAACTATCCTATAAACTCATAAACCTTCTTCTCTCAGAAGTGCAAAAAAACCACTACGGTAATGGAGGAGAGTGATATTAGGTTATAAAACTACAATAGATCATAATAACTAAATCTTACAAAAATGTATCTGGGTTAGGAATTAGGGAATTTTGTAAATTTTGCTTTAATTTAAGAGTATAATCTTTTTTTTTTTACTGAAAAACTTTAAAACAGTTTGTAAGTATTATGGCCCCTGGAATACATCAAGTCTAATCTTCTGTTAAAGTATATTGTATGCTACTAATATGGTAATGTGGAATAGAGTACGAGTAATGTGGAAAATAGAAGTAATGTAGAATAGTGGTAACAGGAATTGTGTATTGCTTTAACCACATTCATAAAACTAGTAAAACATACAGATAGGCATTTATTTTTCATTTAAAAAAACCTCATTAAAGTTACATAAAGGATCAGTTTAAGCCAACACTTTCAGAATACCTCATTCTTCACTTACTCTGTTTTAAATAGACATTGTAGTTTATCTGTGCATTACTTTAGTGAGGTACCTACTCTATCATCTTCAGTACTATCCATACTGAAAACATTGCTGAATTAAGGGATAGCTCTAGTCAGAACTGTGCATTGGTTGTAATATGTAAATTTATTTTGAAACTAGATGAAGCTCCAATATTTCAGAGTTTAGGTTCTGTTTGGATATGTATCCAAAGATTGTTATGGGTGGTCAAATTTTTATCTCATTATTGCAACCTGTGAGTGCTTCCTTCGTCTTCATCCATTCTTCCCCAGAAATAGACCTCATGATCCTCCCTTTATGCTTATCCACTCCTATCCCAGAAAGCTTGCACTTTTCTTTGCGTTGCTCTGGTTAGGAGACACGGTGACTTGCTGTCCTCCTCTTGGGTCTTCAGGGGCAACTGGAAGGTCCATTCTCATATCTCTCTCTCCCTCTTCCGTGTGTATGCTACGTTAAAAAAATTCAGTTAAGATTACAAAGTAAAGTACTCAAAAGTTATGTAACAACAGAATTTAGGTTAACTGTATAACTTAATTTCTTTGGTGCATATGCATTGTGATGTAGTCTTTAATTACATGATCACATTCTGTGTCTTCCAAAGTTTTTCTGGCATTTTCCCAAGTTTTGAGTGCTTGATTTTGCCACCTCTATCCAGTCCAATTCTCCAGTTCCAGTTTCCACTCCTCAAGCATTTCATCCCAATCTCAGTTTCCTTGCCTAGTCTCACCTCAATCCTAATCTCCCTTCTCACTCCCAGTCCTTGTTTTCTTCCCCAGTCAGTCCCAATTTTCCCTGCCCTCCCTGACTCCTCATCCAATCTAAACAAGGAGTCCTGTGGCAGTTGTAAAGACTAACAAATTAATTTTTTGCATGAGCTTCCATGGGAGAAAATCCCACTTTGTCAGATGCTTTTTTCTCCCATGAAAGCTCATGCGATAAATAAATGTGTTAGTCTTTAAAAGTGTCACAGGACTCCTTGTTTGTTTGGCTGAACTAGACTAACACAGCTATCCCTTGAGAACTCATCCAACCTGTCTCTGTCCCTTATCCTGGCATCCAGTCACCTTCCTTACTGCCTCTTCCCAATCCTCCCTAGGCTCCTTGTGAAGTCTCAGTCTCCTTTTCTCAGTCCCTTTTCCCAACTACTTCCAAATCTCCCCACACATACCAATTCTTTGTCATGTCTCTCTCACCTCCTGTCACTTTCTCCTTCCTTCCCATTAGTTCTCAGTTCCAGTCTCCCCCAGCTTCTCGTCCAATGTCAATCTCCTCCCACCTACTGGCTGCCAGTCCCCCTCCCCTGCCCTTTTCCTCCCTGGTTCCCAGTCCAGTCTTCTTGCCCAGCTGGTCCCAGTCTTTCCTCGACCCCCAGTTCCAATTTCCCTGACCAACTAATTCCACTCTCCTAGCCTAGACAGTCACAGTCTCTCACCTCTCCCAGTACCTATTTCTCTCTTCTCCCCACTGCCAGCTGCTGGTCCCAGTTTCTGGCCCATCCCTGCCCCAGCTCCTTGTCCCAATCTACTTCTCCTGTGGCAGATCCAGCTCTTGTCCCCTCTTCATTCAAATCAGATCACTTTCTCCATGCTCCCTGGACCCAGCAGATAGTCACTGAATGCACAGGAGAGACAAGTTTTGTGTTCTCCGTTCAGGTGCCTGGAGTCAGCATGGCTCACAACAGCCCACAGCTGCCATTGCAGGGAAAATTCTGTTTCACACCTAGGCTGGAGAATGCCCAGTGTGGATGGCATCTTTGGGGAATTAAGCTGCTATCTTGGCCAGATTTAAGTTGATTTTCACAAGGTCAGTAAAATGCTGATATGTCTGACACAGAGGCCTCTTATCAAATTTCAGGTCCCTGTTCCAAAACATGGGGGCATTAGAGTTTAAAAAAAAAAAAAAAGTCATCACAATTTTTACAGGGGCAACACAATGACATTTTCTTTAACCTTGTTCTCAGAAACAGCTGAACCATTTGGCTGAAATTTTCCAAACAAACTTAGCTAAAGGCAGACGCCCAGCATGGAAAAATTCAACACAAATGGTTAACACTTAGCACAATTATAAGAAAGTAAAGCAAGGTCTTACAAGGGGACATGTAGGACAGCCTTAAAAATTGGTGGTGCAGCTACCAGCCCCCCCAAAATATACCATACCCAACACTACCATAGAATGTGAATGCTTCCCAAAAGATGATAAGCAGATCCTCAATAGGCAAGTGATCTAATATACCTCCTTATTACTTCCAACATAGTAGGTGGTATATTTTTGGTTCGGGCTTCCTCCCATCTATTTAATTTAGTTTCTTCTCACCCCCCTGCAGCTATTTATTTTTATTCTTGCTCTTTTTCTTCCTTCTTTCTTGTCCTCAGCTGTTTTTTTTTTCTTTTGCCCTCCTTGCTCTGCTGTGGTTATATGTGGCTGTGGGAAAACTAAGTCAAAGAAATTAGTTCATGCTTTCTTTCTGAAAGCAGTGAGATTTGTGGTCAATCTAATCTCCTCTGGTAATGAGTTCCAAAGCCATGGTATTTCTGCCAAGAAAGCTCCTGCTTATGAGCTTCACCCTTGGGGATGACAGCTTCATCGTTCCAGAGGAACATAATTGCCAAGGGACCTCATCGCTCCAGAGAGAGATGAGTTGTCTTAGAATACTTGGGGCTAATTCCTTCAAAGTTCTTGGTGGATAAGACTCAGCCTTTGACTTTGATCCAGTGTTCTATGATGGGGCAATATGGTTAGCAGAGTGCTAATATGATGTGATCATAGATATACAGAGTTGCAGTATAATACAATCTGGAAGTCAAAATGTCCTAGATCACCAGGTCCAAACCGTGACTCCAGAGGATAGGGTGCAGTGATTTAGCCAGTCTCCAGTAGAAGATGATTCTTTCCCCTGTGGTAGTTATTTGAACCTCCCTCAGCTGTGCCTAAAAGGGAAAGGACCATGTGACAGAATATACCTTGTGTGGTCTCCCAAAGACAATAGTTTACAGGATCAGGAAACGTTTGAATTCAGCATGGGGAAGGCAAGGGCGAGCCAGCAAGAAAGAGCTGGTGCCTGTTAGCCTTTTTGAAGCATTTGTATAAGTGGTCATTAGCTGCTAGGGAGTGCTGGGAGTGGTCAAAAGTAATGTGACCAGACCAAGGAAACACTACCTAGTTGCTCATTAGACTACTGGCAGTTTGAGCCAGTATGTTTTCAATCTGGTGACAGGCTCAGCTTTCCTTAACTGTGGCTTGGGGGGGGGGGATGGGACCCACCAGAAAACATGTTAGATCAGTTGCAGCCTTGCTTTATTTTATTTGGGACAAGGAAAGCTTCCAAAGGACAGTGGCTGTGAGCAGAGTGAGTTCACTATACAAAGGCTTTTCAGAGAGAGGGGAAGGAAGTAATTTTTTTTTTTTAATTAGGAAGGAAGTAAATTGTGGGGGCAAGGGAAAGAAAATGGCTGTCTGGCTTTCAGAGCCTGCGGCTGAGACTTCAGAGAACAGATGAGCTGGAATCCTCTTCTTTCTTGGAGTGTTTTACTTATCAATTTAAGAATCTTGGGCAGGATCTCTGAATCAGAGCTCTTCAGAATATTCCCTTGTTACCCACATGATCTTCGCCTTGCCTGCCAGCTTCAGTCAGCTGCATTCATTCGGATGCCAGGCCTTGTGATTGTTGGGTGATGTGCTGTTTGTGTTATAGGTAATGTTAGCATTTGAGACCATGGCATCTCAAAGTCATCCTATCCCATCCCGTCTGTCCATGTCCCCCCTTTCCCTCTCCCGCCCGTTCCAAGTAAGTGTTAAAAAGCATGTGTGGGAGAATTGAGCTTTGTGGGACTCCACAACTTACTGTAGTGGAAGTGTGGGAGCAATTACCCAGAATTCCCTGGGAGTATACTTGAAGAAAGAGCTAGAATTGGTTGTTCATTCCTTTCTCAGGGCCTCTGCAACATCTCTGAAGCAGTACAGTCATAGTTACCAGTATTAAAGGCCTCAACAAAGATCCCATATGGATTTCTCCCCCTTTGAGTGAACAAAAGGAGGTCATCCCTCAACTGGCTGCATCTGTTCCATGACCTGACCTGAAGTCTAGCTGTGATGGATCCAGAACCTTGGTGGGTGAATAGGTGTGTTTGGAGGTGACATTTAGCTATTCTATAATTTTCCTAGCTCAAGAATGGGAGGCTGGACAGTGGGCAGTAGTTTGGCCCTCCCGTTCTTTTAGGGGGGCAGTTGCTAGGTCACTCCTCCCAAACTTTTTGGTGGCCTTTTGCAACAAAATGTATTCCTGGGTTTCAACGCAGCACTGCTGTTGGTTCTTTCACATTTAAAATGCACTTGGGCTGTTATACTACAGAGTGCTAATCTCCCCTACCTGATCACGTACTAATTGTAATAATTTTATATTGTCGTAATTTATATTTGGTTGTGTGATGGTACGTTATCAGTGCTTCTAAGGTATATACAACACTACGCTTTTGCATCATGACTAACACTACTTTGGGGAGTGTCACAATGCTTAATTAGACCTCCCTGTGGGTTTGCAAGGAAGATCTGCTGGATTTTGTAACATTTTTGTAAAGATTTTAGATTTAAACTCCATTACTTGCATTAATAAGGTTTGCTGTATTGCTGTGCAAAATAAACTAAAAAAGATTTTGAATCACATTCTGCTCTTTTACACTTGTGTAAATGTGATTTAACTCTATTGAAGTCAAAGGAAAAAACTAGCATCCTCACTCAAATGCATGGCATTACTCTAGTTTACACTACTGTAACTGAGGTCAGAGCTGGACCTTTGTTTTCAAAGGTCATTCTCTCTATAGGGAATAAAGAAAAGCTTCCCTGACTGATTCTGATCCTGGGATTTCCTTGGATAAGAAATGTGCAGTATTTTCTTTGGATTTTTTTTTGTCATTAATTGTGAGGGAAGAACAAGAAGAATCTAAACAATAAACACCCAAGGCTCTTTTCTTTATGAATCTGTCCCAGATAACACAAGATAGTAGAAAATGCTTTTCCAGCGTAAAGCAGCATGCCAGCGATTTTTCTCAGCCAAGTAATCTGAAAAATCTGGAGGTAAAAATCAGACTTCTCACTATACACAAGCTATGGACTGTAATTGAAAATAAAGAGACATATTCGCCGGTGTATTCTGGCTACTCTGTGTTGTTTCAATGCTATTTCTGCATCGCCCTACAATATGCATTCCTCCTCTGCAGCCAACGATCAGGGCCTTTATTTTCCTATAGGTGTTATCATTTATTTCTGTTGCTTATGGTTTATGCCTATTACTATTTAAAAAAAAAAAAAAAGAACAGGTAGCTGGGTAGACCTTTTCAGTGAAACTGGTGCAAAAATGACTTCTCTTCTCTGACTCCATTTTATATTAATGTGTAGGGGTAGTGATAACTTTTGATCCTGATGATGCCAGCCAGTGTTTAGAGGCACAATTAAAGAGAAGAAATTCTGTAAATGTATAGGCTGAGGAAGAAAGCACACCAGATTTAATTACATATTTACACTATATGTATAACTCCTATTGGAAATGTTAAAGATGGAAAAATACTGTGATAAATTGGATGAACTGGATATAGTAATGTATTTTTCCTTAGTGTTTGAATTTTATTAGTTGTTTCTTTTTCCCCCCATTTCTTCTCCAATAATTTTTTCCTGGCAAATACACTTCCTCTCTTGCAGTTATCATGGACATTGTTACTAGAAATATGGTATTAGAATCTTTACTCCTTATGTGAACTCCTTTTCTTGATCGTAATATAGATAATAAAATATATTTAAGTAATTTGTTTTAAGAAACCTCCCTTCCAGATTGTGAAAGTAATTATTACTAGAAAGTGTTTGACTGTAGATAATACTTTTATAAAATTATTCCTTTTAGTTTAAGAAGAATGTTATTCACCTGAAACACAATTGTTATCTGACTCTAGCTT
The DNA here is from genome assembly GCA_007922175.1 of Pelusios castaneus. Lineage (NCBI taxonomy): Eukaryota > Metazoa > Chordata > Testudines > Pelomedusidae > Pelusios > Pelusios castaneus. Next base: position 20,879,884 of record ML685777.1, on the reverse strand, counting down.
CAAAGCATCCCTGTGAGGCTGTTACTGATCCCATTTTACAGATGGGGAAACTCAGGCAGAGAAGGCACTTGGCAAGCAAGTGATAGCACAGTTCCAGATTCCCAAGCCTGTGCTCATTTTTCTAAACCCTGCTGTTATTCTTTAATATAAAGTATTATAAAACTTCATTCAGACAGTTGGATGAGCTCTCAGGTTACACTAAATGTTTAAGTGAAATAATGAATTTTAAAATTACTCTCAGGGATACTTGTGCCAGGAGTGGGGTGTTGGCATCAAGTGAGTCCATCGTACTAGTTCAGTGCATTCTGCATTTGAGGACGTTTCCACTCAATGAGCTGAACATACTGCTTCCAGCTTTTTGAGAATGGTTGGCCAGAGGTAAAGTCACCAAGAAGCTGGTATCAAATGAGTTCTGTCGTTGGCCTTTGGTACAATAAATTTCAGGACTCCGCTGAGTTTCCCCAAGCATGTTTTCTACTCATGTTTGCTGTATCGATCAAATCAGTAAAGAACCACAGACCTTGAGAGTTAACCTTATTAACAAAGTTATTCTTAATCTTGAGTTTATCACCCATGTGTAGAACAGCATTTCAAACTTTTCCATCGCTCTGTTATCAGCAGACTCAACAATTGCTACATTCTTTTGCTGATTGCCTTACTATTGTGTTAGTACCTATGTCTCTTTAGTTCCATATTTGACTTCTCTGTGCTTCTGAGCCTCTTTTCTCCTTACTAATGCCATGTACTTCTACTGGATCTATCATTTCTATCATTACCTCTATCCCTCTCCTCAAACATTGATTCTTTTATTTTCCTGCCTCACCACATTGTTCTTTCCACTAACCTCACTGGGTGCATCTACACTGGCAACTTAGGACGACTTAAGGATGCTTAAGTTGACCTACACAAAGCCATGTCCACACTAGGCTTTTATTAAGTCGACTTAAGCGCTTCCTTAAGTTGACTTAATAACAGCGTAAGTCAACTTAATAACACCACCTCTGAAGGTCGACTTAAGCCTTAAGTCGACTTCTTAAGTCAACTTAAAGCCAGGGTGGACGGGGAATAGCGCTAAGTCGACCTTATTAGGTCAACTTAAAGCCAGTGTGGACGGCTATGTCTACTGTTAAGTCGATGTGCCAAGGTCGACTTAAGTCGACTTCAAGTATAGCCGCTCTGTTAAGTTAAAGTCAACCTTGTTAAGTTGACTTAACAGAGTCAACTTAACTTTACAAGTGTAGACATAACCACTCATCCCACTCAACTGTTTTCCTCAGCATCTCTCCCTTCACTGCTCAGTGCCTTGGGAGAAATGTCTACATTGCTTGGGGAAAAATCCAAGGACCAGGCTAATTTCCTCCAAAATATAGATTTATTTCTTCATTCAAGCCTTCCCTCTTCCTTGCCAAACAGCTTCATTTTTCCTCCTTAATTGACTCCTAAACTGTAATGTCTCTCACCTCTTCTCTCATTATAATACCCTTCTCAAGTTTTCTCCCAATACTTTTGCCTACCCCCCCCTCAGGCATGATCTTACAAAGAAAAGATGGATGCAAGGTAAACACTTATCTTTTCCCTTCTTTCATCCTCCACTCCCACTCTGTGACTCTTAAGTGTCCCATATACCTTCAATTTCCAGTTTGAGTACTGTACTCATTTCTTTCCAGGCTCCTGATTGCTCTCAGGTGCTTTCTCACACCTTCATTTTTCTTCAGTCTCTCCCTTTCTTTTGGTTCTGTACTCTTTGCTGTGTTACCTCTCATGAATATACCCACCTGCAAACCCTCTTGCTTCTCTCTTTTGCTGCCAATCATACCGAGCATTCTATCTATCCTCACTATTTGACTTTCCTGTCACTAAATGGATGCTCTGCAATAGGACTACAGTCCCTTGCAGTCCACTATGACTCTCATTAAAGTCACAGATGACCTACCTCTAGCCAAGCTTTTCTTCTTCATCTTTTTCCATCAGTCTGCTGCATTCAGCACTGTCAGTCGTTCCATCCTTCTCAAAATTGCATTCTTGTTTTTTGCCCCAGGGATATTTTGTTGAACAGATTCTCCTCCTTCCCTGGCTGCTTTTTCAGTGTCTCATTCGATTATTTCTTCTTCTCCCCTCTGAAATAGTGTCCCTCAGGGGTCTGCGTTCTTGGCAACCTCCACCTTTATGGCTTTAATTATCAGCTCTGTGCTGGTGACTTCCAAATCTGTCTCTAAACTACTGAACTTTTTCCTTCTGAATCAGCCCCACATTTGTCATTTCAACATCTCTTCCTACTGGCCCTTCTGGCTTCTGCTTCTTACACCATTCTCCCCTCTAATGCCAATTCCGTCTTTGTTATATCTGCTTTATAATGTATATTCCTTGGGACAGAGACCTGCCTTTTATTTATCTCGAAATGTTACTCACAGCTTTGTAAATAACAAATGATACTTCCATGGACCAAAATACAGGATGTCAGCTATTTTCTGTCTATGACTAAAAGGTAGCTAGTAAGCTCTGTCTTAGCTCCTAGTTTACTAATACATTGCATTTTTAAAATTTTGGACTGTATTTCTAAAGATTTCTTGGGTGTTTCAGTATTTGTACCACGGACTCTTATCTTTGTTCCTCTGGCCATCCAATAATTGTATTATACCGAATCCAGATAATATTGTTGCCAAAACATGGTGCTGAGAGGTAAGAGATTTAATTTCTGTTGCTAGCTCTGCCACAGCAACTTTGGGCAAGTCACTTAGCATCTCTGTGACATGAGAATAATTCTCCCTTACCTCACCAGACGGTTCTGATGCTTTGCTCATTATTGTTTAGAAAGTGCTTTGGGTTTTTTGGATTTAAGGCACTATGTAAATATAAAATATTATGACTCCCTATTTTGACTTCTCCACCAGCCAAACATGGGAAATCACCTTTGTTAAATGTTTACGAAGATTAAGATAGACCCTTTTGATATGGCTTTTTTCCCCTTCCAAAATGCACAGTACCTTGAGAGATCATCATGATAGGGCCTTTCACTCTATTAAGTGACATTGCATTACAATGGGTACATAGCCTTTGATACATAGTCAGTAAAATTTGAGAGATTTTTTTCCCTGGCCCAGATTACCAGGTTTATTTTATTGCATCATTTTCATTCACATAGCTATTGTTTTTAAACATACATGCTTTTTTAAAAGAGACAGAATGTACCTTGCTCTTCTGAGCAAGTTCTATCTGTTTTACATGTCTCATACTGTTTTTAGTGATGTATCTTTTTCATATAAATAACTCGAACTGTCACTTAGATATGATCAATTTCAGGTATTTCTAAATATGTATTTAACTGTTCATTAGGCTTTAAAGTAACATGGATCTCTTATTAAAACTAAACCCAGGTATATGCACAATAAGATGATTGACAAGGGCTAGATCTGTCCCTTCATTCCATCTCTTTTGCACCTCTCCAGCTGTGGAAAGTAGAAGGGAAAGCCAACTTAATCCACGGAGTTAAGTCAGGGAGTAGAGCTGGGTGATTTTTCAAACAAAACTAGTTTTCCACAAAAATTTGGGGTGGCTGAAACATTTCAGGAATTTGTATAAATTACAGCATATTGTTTTCCAGTCAAAACAAAACAAAGAGAGAACAAAGTTCAGAAATGTTTTGATTTTTCAAGTCAGGTTCACAAGGGGAGTTAGGTGCCATTCACAAAACAGAGGATGAGGTGGTGGTCATGCTTACTCTTGTATTCAATAGTCAAGTGATTAGGGCCTTCACTTGGGATGTGGGAGACCCTCTAGAGCAGGGCGTTGAACCCAGCTATCCCTCCTTTCAAGTTAGTGCCCTCGCCACCAGGCTATAGGATAAACGGGTCTTTGTAAGTCTCTCTCTTGTTGAGGCTGTTCAATTTTGTATAAAATATTTGAATAGTCATTAGGCCAGAGAGCATAAGAATGGGTCTAGACCTGGTCTTTAGATCATTCCTCCTGGAGAAGGGTTACTCAGTTTGGCACCACCACCACCTCCTCTATTTTGTGAATCTAATACTTCACTGCCTTTGCTTTTCATAAAAAGGACAAAAATGTCCAAAATAAATTATTTTGTTTTAGTCAGATTAAATGTTTCATTTGACCAAAAACAATTTTCTTCTGACTTTTTCAATTCACAAAAAAATTCTGAAAAGTTTCAGTTTTGGTTCAACCATAGGCAAATATTTTGTTGGAACTGCCAGCAAACAAAATAATCAATTATTTGTACAGCTCTAGTGGGGATTCCCCGGATGGCATAATTCAAACTTTACTGGCTCTATAACTACTCTTTTTGCTACTCCCAACATAGGGGAAGAGAGTATTGCTAAACTCAGTCAATCCCTGGATAACAGAATACTCTTGTGAGAGCCATTAACAACCTGTACAAAGAGAAGAGTTAGCTGCCCCAAAGTCAAAGGCACATAAAGATGATGTGAAGCCACTTTTGTCCTCTCCTCACCTCTTGGGTCCTGTGTCAAAGACAGCTTAGCTAGTCAGGGGGATCTGAGCCCAGATAGCAGTCTTGTGTGGCAGAAAGAAAAAAATTATCATCTCCATTCACAAATGGGAAAACTAAGGAGGAAAAATTGGAATGTGAATCCTGGTCATCAAGGTAAATATCCCATTGAGTGAAATCAGAATCTACTCCTAAATTGTCCAACTTCACCGAAGAAATCAGTGACAGAGCTCAGGAATTTCTGGCTCTTGGTACTGTGGTCAGACTGCTCAGCCATACTTCTCTCTACCCTTTTCTAGAGAGTTCTATAATGCAACACTAACAAGAACTCTGTGAAGTACACATGTGGATATGGCACTAAAGTGTCTAAAGGCACTGACAGCCGCCTGATCAGGGTTAAAGCATATTGCCGGGGCAAAGTTAAGAAACGTGTTGCCTTTGTCTATAGTGTAGCTCTTGTGTAGCTAGAAGGCTATCAGTCCAGCACTTTTCATGCTCTCCTTTAAATTTAGAGTATGTTCATTACATGTCCAATTTCTGTTTTTTACCAGATAACTATTACAACAAGCATTCAATCAAAGAAAAATGAATACAAGATCATTTCAAATATGTGAGAGACAAGGAAAGTGTAGCTTATTTTTTCCCAAACACATAGTGAAAAAGTTTGCATACTAACCTCAAGCTTTTTACATAGTTTTGCAAGCCCCTTAAGAAAATGGAGTTTACATAACTGAAAATGCTTAATAAAACTCAAAAATGCACCAGATACAGTCAAAAGTGCACATCGTTTTGAGCAGATCTTTACAGAACAGACATTCCATATTGTTCATCTTTCTCCACAATCACTTCTATGACAATCTGCTGCATTTTATCAGTTGTTGCTGAGTAAGGCAGACTGGATTGTATATGATTTCCCCATGTCAGCCGAGAAACACATCACTTCCCTTTTTGATGGGATAACTGTACCATTATTATTGACAAGTATAAGAATACATTTAAATATATAGATGCCCATACCTGAAGCACTTTACATGCCTTAACTAAATAACTAAAAATAAAATGATAATGGTATTGTGCCTGTAAAAGTCACAGAAGGCAGAATGCTAAAACAATACAAACTCTCAAATTAGAAGACTAAAAAATACATAAAATCCATCACTAAAATCCATATACATTATTATTATCTTTATATCAGGAAAATAGGGAAGAGATAGATATTTTCCAGGATATATATGGAAGGGCAATCTCATGCTTAAATGGGAAAACCCATAGGAAAGATTTCTGTGGGCAAGAAAAATCAAAACATTCCCTCATGGCATTTCTTCTATTCTGATGGGTGCAGAATTTGTCCTTTCTCCCTCATTCAATTCTCTTCAATCTCTCCTGTTGCCATCAATCTCTTAAAATCCATGAAGATGCCTAGGATTCACTAGATGTATATAGCCATCTGTGAAATTGCTATGTGCCTCCCCACAAGTTGTAGAGCATCTTATTAACCAGCCAGTTCCAACACGATGTGACCTCAACACCATCTCTCACAAGTGGGTGCCTCTGGGACCCCTGCTCTCCTCTAATGGGAAGGGCTCTGCATAGCTTGGGGTTAGCTGTGCAGGATTTGGAGGGCATGTTTCATGGCCCCATTCCTCTTGTTTGACTTCTCTTCGTATGTGGGTGCTGGATACCCCCAGAGTGATGGAATATTATGCCTGAAAATGGGAGATGTGTAGGAGGTAGCTAGCTCATTTATTTCTGTGCAGGCAGGAAGAGACCTTTACTATGAGTGTCTTGATCAGGCTCTGAGGTAGGTGTGGATATATGACACTTGGTAACATATTCCAACCCTGAATCTAAGGGCAGGTTTACACTGTGGTGGCATTTCAGTGGCAGTCAAGGGATGATACACAAAGTACTTAAAATACCTTGCATACATGCCTACCACCTACTTACCGTGGTGTCTTCATTGCACTGAGTTGAAGGAAAATGTCCTCCCTTCGACTCACTGCTACTTTGCCCGGGTGGTCTTCAGTGATTGACCTCCTGATCGACTGAGTGGGTCTTCACAGACCTGATCAATTGATTGGGAAGATCATCGGATGGTGGCGAATTTGCTGCTGTCAGGGAAGACTACCCTAAGAGTTCCCATTAACTTCAATTGGCTTGCAGGTGCTCAGCATGTCTCACCCTTTGGTACACAGTATGTAAGTCAGGTATTCTTCCAACAATAGTATCAGGTACTAAACACCTGTAACTGCTTGCCTCCGTGAGGGATTGAGGCTGTCAGTGAATATTCATGACTCTTAAGAATTATCCTAACACATATTATCTTCTTTACACACTTTATCACTTCTACTTTTACTCCTGACAAGCCTGGCTTCTCATTTTGTGTTGCTATTTTCCAGCTCTTCTTAAAATATATGGACACTTAGATGCCTACTTGCTTAATTATAAAGAAATTAATGGTTCCATTCATTTCAGCTGGACATTTTGAAGAGAATTAGAGCACTGGAAGTACATTCTTACATGTCAGCAAGCCTTCCAGAAATGGATAATTATTTTATTCATATGAATACAAGCAGCTTGTGTGTATTTCAGTCCTGGCTCATATAATTTAAAAATTTGTTGAATTTTCTCTGAGTCAGTATTCTCATCCACTTTAGTTTATTGGAGCCATCATCATGAAAACTCCTGGTCCACAGATGTGAAACAAATTACCAGGCTTGTGCTGTTGCATTCCACTTTATTATTTGGAACAAAACAAAGCTGAGGAATATACAACTTCTTAAAGTAATTATTGGGGGAGAAGGGTTAATCTAATTTTCTAGACCTCACAATTTCTGAAGATTTTAAGCCTAGAAATGTTTTAAACGTTAATTAGAAGATACATTTATTTTAAATCAGTAAACCAAAAATATTGACTGAATTAGAAATTAACAGTGCAGATGTAATTTAGCTTGAGATTTTTTGAATGATATAATTAATGTTTCATATATCTGTATGATAAACCTACAGATTCATTGTACATAATTAGTCTGAGAAGAAAACACACCCTTACTGCTAAACTGTCGATTTTCCTGTAACACAAGAAGGAAAACAGTTGAAGTTTCTAAATAATAAATTAAGAGCAAAATATTTTAAAGACATCTGGTCCACATCTGTCTGAAGTATAATAATTTAAAGCAAAGTAATTAAGTGCAAGAAATAATATTCACACCTTAGAATAGATAAAATAACTCATTCTATTTTTAATGTAATTTACTAAATTATGGAAATTTTTATTCATTTATAATGTCTTTTTAACCTATCATTCTGTCATAAAAAAGAACATAAAAGCTGGATGCTAGACTTTCTTTTAAAATAACCAATCCAGAGCTTTTAAGACCTTGACTGTAGAAAAAAACTATCATTCCAAATATTTAGATATCTTCACATCAACTTATAAGCATAAACATATTATTTCTTATCAATTACTAAAGTAACTCTAACCCGACATTAGCTCCTTAAAGGCCTGAAGGTGTAAAATGACCCCCGTGTCAGATGTGTACTTTATTTTTTTCCCCAATGCGCTAAAAGAACCAGAAGCTTTATATTCTCAAATATCTAGTCAAAATTCCATTTTGGAATTTTTTAGCAGATACATTTGGCTTCTATATTTGTTTGCCTATTGCCAGGGACAATGTTAATAGCCTCAGGGCACAATGACGTAAAATCTCATTCTATGGAAAAGTTATTGATAGAAAGGAAAGAGATTTGTCATTTTATTCATAAAAATCTACAGAATCATATTTCACTATGTCTGACTTGATCCTATGATGTACATGTCCCTGCATTTATTTTGCTCCTATTCTCTAAGTTCCCCATCTTCAAGCTTCTGACCAAGTGGGATTTTCTCCCATGAAAGCACTTGCGATAAATAAATAAATAAATAAATAAATAAATAAATGTGTTAGTCTTTAAAAGTGTTGCCAGACTCCTTGTTCATATTTCACTAGTGTCACCTTCCGTGGTGTGGCAGTGGGGACTTGCTGTCCCCCTGGCTCCCAGCTCCAGATTCTCAAGCTGGTAGAACTTTTGATAATATTGTGTCATCAGAAATGGGTTTAGTTGGTATCATTCAAAACTCTTTCTCCCTCAAACACAATGGTATCAAACACAACAAACCTAGAACAATTATGTAGATACATATTTGAGAAAATTGTTTTAAAATGAACATTTTTAAAATTATACTTCAACACATATGCATTGCTTACATTAAAAAAAAAGGCATTGATCTTTGACAGTCCTTCACATATAGCTGAGAACATTTATTCATCACAGTCATTATCAGAGTTATGTCTGTCTAGGGCATCAATGCTAGATGCATTGTCACACTGTTTCTCATGCCACACTTGCACATCTTCGCACAAGACAGTGTGCTGGCCAGAGTTTTGCAGGGTGGTGAGCATATTGTCTTTGCACACAAGCATTTAATTAGCTGAAGGATTGATTCAGGACTGCATGAGGTTTCACATGTAGCTGTGTGATCAGTCCATCCTCCAAAAACCCATCCATGCCTGATAGGAAAGGGTAGATTTGGATCTGTGGATCATCCTGGGTCCATTCCATTGCTTGACAATTGGACCTCTTGATAGTAGGTATAAATGCATATCTTGCCAGTGACAATTTTTCTTCATCTATCTGCTTCTTGGAAAACATCACAAAGGTATCTTTGCAACTGCAACATAGTGGTTTTCAAATGGTAAACCTGGCATTTGAATGCATCCAGAGCATTTATGATTTCATTAGTGACTGTGTCAGCCATTCCAAGCATCTTCAGAGCAAGGAGGTTTAATCAAAAGTCTTCCAGTAAATTAATTTGGTCTTTCCAGACAGTCTTCCAGTAGTGTCACATCCTGAAAGGTTGTGGAAAACTGGCAGTATGGTGGCTTTTAATGGTCTGAGTAATAGCAGAATATCTCTGAGGGATATAAAACAATTCTGTTCCTCAGAATCTTGCAAAAGTCTTTGGTAGCATCTAACAGAGAGCACCAATACATCTATATCTTGTGCAAAAATCCAGAGTTTAGTAGCATCTCTCATTGTGGATTGATAGCATGCAGGATAGTTTTAACGTCAGTCGCCTTGTGGGAAATATGAAAAAACTCCACTGAGCAGTGCAAGACAGCAACTATTATGCAGTGTGACAATACAATTCTTTGAACAATGCCTTGCACACTGGAGCTTTTTTCTTCAAGGTATGCAGTTAATTCATCCTTCTTGTGAGTATGAAGTAGTAGCTTCCTTGGTGTGACATTGAAGATGTTTGTGGAGTCAATGATTTTGTATTGGACAAATGAAATACCATGGAGTCTCTTCTTTCTGGTAATTATTTTTTATTGATTCCTCTACACGTGTGTCATAGATCCAGTATATTCTCTGTAGCTTCATAATGAAATGTTCAGCCAAATCTCGGCAGGAGTTAACAGTTTCTGGTTTGTTGAGAGCTTGTACTGCACAGCCATCTGTGATTGCTACATTGAAAGGACTCTGCTACCCATCACATTGTACCATAAGCTACATGAGCTACCGGTCACATTGTACTGGGTGCTCTTTTAGGAAGACTATGCAAGATGGCAATTAATTTGTTTTTTTGCCTCGCACATATGCATTGTTCCTTTACTCTCAGATGCAGAATATGGTACCGCAAAGAACTTGTTCTTTCCCAAAGTCTCATGTAAATCAACATCATGCTGAGATCTGGACACGTCCAGATAAGTCTGTCAGTGGTTAGCTCTGAAATAATTCCTGATATATTCACTCTGACTTTCTTCTTTGCATTCATTCACAGCTTTAGTCTATTCTTCTTGATTGGAACCTATACATTGGTAGATCCTTTGGTTTTTGAAGACTTTAAGCAAGTCATGACCTAAAATATCCATTCAGCTAACATCTTTCCCTGTCTCATCACTTGGAACTAGTTTGTCATGATATTAATGAGCTCTGGCCCTTCATACTCAAATGGGTTTTGAGTGCACGTAAACTCATCCTGTAGCTTTAAATTGCTTCTTCTTTTCATTTAACAGCACTGAATGAATCTAGATGGTGCTTGGTAACATCTGGGGAAGTCAGTCCGGTTGGACTTAATGTTTCATTCAAAATTCAATAGAGTTCTGGGATTGTCAGGAAAAACGGGCTGCTGTGATATGCCCTCCAACCCCCAAACAACTTTCATTGCTGTGTTTTCGTGCTCTAGGACTTCCTCTGAACCAAGTGCCCTGAAGGGAACTGGCAACCTTTTAACAACCCCATTTCCTTCTTGAAATTCCTCTCATGTGTCAAGGGCAGACTTCACTACACCTCTTATTTCAGAGATGTACCAGGCAATCATTGCAGAATAGTTGGTTAACTTTAAAGCAAAAAAAAAATCACAAAGTCTTCTAGTGCTGTGAGGTGCAAATTCCAATTAACACTCCTGACACATCAAATAAAGACTCCCCACAACTGACACTTGTCCCAGCATCTTCAACGTTTTCCTGGTGTTCAATGTATTTACCTTTCAACCGTGCCAAATTCAATGTATGACTGTACTTCATGTACCGTCTAAGGTCTCACCGAGCCTTGTGTTTAATCAGGTCATCTACAGAAGTATTCTCCAAAGATCAGCTATTAGCTGACTGGTATTCTTTGCTCCCTGTTTATGTCTAAAAATTATCAAGACCAGTGTAAAAACCAGGATTTTGTAATAAATGTCTTTGGGATTGTAATCAATTATGTTATACAATGTATGTTATGTAACTATGTGCATGCTATTCGCGAAGGTATTCAACTAATTTCTGGCTGGATGCTGACATCTTAAGCAATACCTCATTACAACTCTTTTGACATAATTACAAGGTTGATAATACCACTGAACCTCTTCTTTCTTGCTGATAATGGCAATCAACTTGAAGCCTGCCTTCCATTGATAATAATGTGTAACGTTTTAAAAAATCAGATATTACATTCTAAGTGTATTCTGTTACTCAACGGCCATAACTGTACATTGTGGGGGCTGTATGTTTGACATACCTGTGTTAAAGTATAATATAAAAAAGTTGACTTTAAACATTTTCTCAAATATATATGTACATAATTATTCCAGGTTTGTCATACTTGGTTTCATTGTGTGCATGGGAGATAGGGCTTTTGAATGATACCCAATTTGACCCATTTCTGATGACAGGGTATTATTAAAATTTCCACCAATCAGAAGAGCTGGAGCTGCAAGCCATGGGGGCAGGGGGGAGGTGAGGTAGCAAGTCCCCCAGCTTCATTGCAGATGACTCCATTGATATTATGATTTTGTATATTTTTATTAAATTGAATTACACCTCCCTTACCTCTCTATCATTAACTTGCCCACAAAATTATACATGCTTCTGATCTAAAAAGAAAGGATGTTCTCAGTGATTTCTGTTGGTGTGGCAGAGATATACCTTTAGTTGGGTGAAATAAATATTTAAGTCTGTATGCTATCTAAGTTGGTAACTCAAAGAGTGAACACACAGTCTCAGAAACATGGGCCAGGGACAAGGCTTAAGACTCTAACAAGAACAAGACAGATTTGTGGTTTTCAGTCCTAGGCTAAGGAAAATAAAAGTCCGCATGGCATAAGCCATTATACAGGGTAAGTGAGCAGAGGAGAAAGTCATGCTTAGCAGTTCAGAGAAACCTGAGTCTGATAAGTAAAAAGTTTTCTACAAATAAATATAAACTAACTCAAGATAAATTCTGTTTGGTTGTTTCAAGGGAGCATGATAAAGACCCTGAGAGTTTCTTTAAAGTATTGCTGAAACTTAAGGAGATGGAACTACATTTTCATGTATCTGTCCTTGGAGAGACCTTCACTGATGTACCAGGTACCTTTTTGAATTCTCTAATTCTTCAGGTGGCATAAAATAGGCAATTCTAGAAGTAATCTCTCCCTCCCTCCTCCACCCCCTCGCCCACCTGTGTGTGTGTGTGTGTGTATTCTTCTAGTAATCAAAATGAACAGACTTAAAGATGTTGTAAACTACATAGTAAAATCAAAAGATGCTGGTATGTTATAAAATCAAATAGTTATATTAAAAATACTTCAGCACTCTTTGATATTACTTTACAATATAAAGCCATTTATTTATGACATATGTTTCATGGAATGCATCTATATGGATGTAAAATATATAGATATAAGCGATTGGATAGTTCAGAGAATTATTAATGAGATACAGAGACTTTCAACTCTAGGTCACTGATCTAATTCTGCCCTGACCAAAAGTCACTATTATTTATCCGATGGCAGTTTGGCCTATATGAAATAAGCACAGTGAGTTTCAATTCATTTCCTAGTGGACAAGTATTAACATCATAACGACTACCATCATAATTGACACTAATTGTTAGCATTATCAACAGAAAGGAAAAGACATGAATGACAATGGAAATTAAACTATCCTTTCACCCCAAGAGTGGTCCCTTCAGGTTATGGTTGAGACATATATTTACATACATATAAAGAAGGCAAGAGCGAGACAGAGCATGTCAGATATTCAGCTGGTGTGAATTAGTATATCTCTTGACTTCAGTGGAATTTTGCCAGTTTAGGCTAGCTAAGGATCTGGCCCGTAATATTTCTGTGCAGCCATATGAAATGTCAGAAATACTGCCAGTTGTTCCTATTTTTTGTTTTAATTGATGTGCCAGATATGTACTTGGGTCTTGGAGGGAATTTTTATTTACCTGAACAACCTACCTTGAGTTTATTGCAGTTTGCATTAAAGTGGTGTGTGTTTGGGGGTTTTTTGTTTGTGTATTAAATGTTTTCCATACTGTTTAACCTCTGACCAAATTTATTCTACACATCTTTAGCTAATAGACTTGTGACCTTGATATTTGTTGGCATTCAGCCTGATTGCCTACATGAGTCTACATTTTCTGCAATTCCACTGCTTTAAGTAGTAATTGGTTTTTTCAATTTTTTTTTCTTGGAGAGTTTCAGGTAGAGGCATTAGTCACTAATTTACACAGAAATGATGGGTCACTTACACCATGGCCATTCCTTATACCAATTATATAATACCTGTGATATAAAAGCAATATAGAGAGTTGGGGCTAGATTCACGAAAAATTAGGGTCCTCAGTTCCATTTTAGGTGCCTAAAGCCCAGAATCAGGCCCCGGTGGGATGAAGAAAGCCTGCTCAACTCTCCTTCCCCCATGCCCTGAATCCTGTACGTGCCTAAACTTTCTCAGTGCCTACATTTTTGCAGCATGAGATTTTTCTCCTGAGCTTTCATGAATGAAATCCCACTTCATCAGATGCTAGAAAATATATCCGACGATGTGGGATTTCACCCACAAAAGCTCATGCAAAAAATAAATTTGTTAGTCTTTAAAAGTGCCACAGGACTCCTTGCTTGTTTTGCTGAGCTAAACTAACACAGCAACCTATTTGGAACCAGTGATTTTCTAAGTGCCTAAGGCCAGGTCTTCATTGGCGGTGAAATTTGGCAGCAATCAACAAGAGTTACTCAAACTATGCATAACTCCCTTTCAGTGCGACGTCTTCACTGCACTGCACCAACAGGAAATGTGTTTCTGTCGACATAGCACTATGCCACTTGAGGGGGTGGTTTTATTAAGTCGATTTCCGGATCAACTTAGTGGTTCTTAACTGACAGCTAAGTTGATCTGGAAAGATGGATCTGAATGAGTGCTGCCATCACTGGAGACATGGCCTAAGTTTCTTTGCAAATGTAGCTCTTGAGGGCAAATAGACTTCAAGCACGCAGTGTGGTGATCCTAATAGGAGCATATGGAATATGCTGGGTAAGTGGTTATGCGGCCAGTGGCAGGCTAAAAGACTACTACTTATTACTATCATCATAACTAGAGGTAATGAAGATCCTGGGTTCAGTCCCCAATGATTAACCAAGGCGAGACATTATTACATTAGACAGCTAATATATTTGAAATGTTATAAAAACAGCCCAGTTTTGTGCTCTAACAATTAATGGACTGCATCAAGGTATTTCAATTATATTAATATGGGACTGATATCTATCTAAGGTACTAAAGTAACTCCTTTGCCCTTTAGTATTTGACACTTTAATGTTTCTATCCTCACAACACTTCTGTGAGGAGAACTGATGCAGAGTGAATAAAGGACTTGATCAGAGTCATAGAGGAAGTCTGCAATGGAGCAAGGAATTAAACCTAGGTATCCCAAGTCCCAGGGTAGCATTTTAGCCAATGGACAATTCTTCCTGTCTAGACAAGTGGGGTTTTGTTTAGATTTCATATAAGGTCCGACTCAACACCCATTAAAATCAGTGAAAGACTCACTGGTTTGAGTGAGTCCTGGATTAGGTCCATAGTCCACACTTCCAACTGTCCCATAAATCACTCTGGTGTGGCATATCTGGCTAGACACATAGTGGCCTGGAAAGGAACATTTTGCTGTACATTTAAATTAACAATCTCCTACCTCCAGTTACTCCTATGGCAAGATCCAGGTCACTGGTTATCAAAGGTGAAATGATGTGCCTTTATGCAAATTCTATATAAGTCGCTTTCTTGCATCCAAAATCAGGAACAAAATATAAATAAATATATACAATTTAAAGTAATTTGTTAAAAATCAGTACATCCCTGATCCTGAGTGTTCCCAACTCCCACATTGGAAGTTAAGGATATCATCACTAAAACCAGTCAGAAATTCTCTGTTTGATTGATTGAAATTGAAATGTTTTATGAAGACAGTTTGATTTCAACAATGCTTACATGGAACCCAGGCTGGTTTCCATCAGAAATGGGCCTGGTTTCCTGCCAGCTCACCTGCCCAGCTCATTTGCAACCCATCTGGTGACCTGCTGGGAAGCCCAGACTCCCAGGTCTTTGGCAGTCTGCCTGGTGGACAGGGAGCCTGAAAGCCCTGGGAGTCACAACTCCAAAGCTCTGAGGTACCTGGTTTAGCTGGGGCTCCCAGGCTTCTGGCTTTCTTTCAACTCAACAGATAGCATAATAGGGAACTAGGAGTTTATAGGCCTTGGGAGCACTGACTCCCTAGGTCCCAGACTGGTAACTCCAGGAAAGCCACCAGATGGACTGCCCCAGACCCGGGGCTTTCTTCCACTTCACAAAGTCTTTTAAGATATTTGGTTTTCATTCCAAACTGGAATGAAAACACATTTCAAATTATCCAAATTCCATATGAAATGGAAATGCCTTTGTTCATACAACTCTAATCAGTATGTCTAAGAAAATGTTCAACACCTTCCAGAACGAGGGTCTTATTTTCTAGTTAAGGCAGGCCTCTATATTAATCTTTGTTAGCTGATAAAAATACTAACACATAAAGCTGTGTAAAATGCATCTTTCCGTGTACTTTTGACTTTAATAATATCTTCAATAGTAGCAGGGGAGAAATGGAATCCAAAACAGATATTTTCAGGGTGAAAAATTATTTCATTTCCCCTTTAAAATAAAATTTAGGATTAAGAACTTCTGTGGAGATCTTCTGATTTATATTCATCATGAATCAAGTCATTAATCTTTAATATTTGCATATAATATTCTTCTGTACTATGCTCCTTTTTTCCTGATCTCTGAAGACTACTGTTCTGTATAAAGTTTTACATGATTCAAAAGAACTGGAGTTTATTCTGACTATATAAGTTTATATTGGAGATATGCAAATAAACAGTAAGAACAAACAAACCTTACTTTAAGTGTATATGCAGTCAATTAAGTAGGTTTTTTTAAAAACTAATGATGGGTGAATCTCAAAACATTTTGGAGTTTGGCTTGCTTGTAAAGTTGAGCTTGAAACAGTTGGGCTTACAACAAGCTTATTTATCAGATTTCTAGTATTTCCTGCTTCCTATTAAACAGGAAATATCACAAGAATAGTCTTCTTTCTATTATTCTGGCACTTCCTCCTCTGGTCCCCGCAGGAAGCTAATCTGGTTTAAAATAACTGTGTGGACCACTGAGGTTCTTCAACTTCATTTGAGCATTAGGTGAAAGTTTTTGGACACATTTTTCTGTTTGTTTGGTTGGCTTTTGGTTGGTTGTTTGTTTTGCCCAACTCTACTTTTTATATAACTTTTTGAAAACCTGTTCTCCAAAGGCAAGTCTTCAACAAAGCTTCTCACTTGTGTGCTTTGGGACCTCTGGCATAGGAATATGGGACACTCTTCAGAAAAAAAGAAAAATACAAATGTTTCTCCTGTACAGTACAGAGTGCTTCAATAGCTACATGAAAACAGTGTGCCTTGCTCTCTGGTAAGAGAGCAGGAGTAAGACTTATTCTTCATAGAATCATTGGTTTAGAAAGGACAGCAAAGATCATGCAGTCTAAACCCCTGCGAAGATGTAGCAATTGTTGTGTCTAAACCATCCAAGATAGATGGCTATTTAGCCTCCCTTTGAAAAATTTAGGTTATATTTTCTTGGTGGCTACAAAAGGAATACTGGCTATTGATCATTGTCTGCCATTTTTAAGGTGAGACTTTTCTTTGGCTTAGGCCATTTTGTGTAAATATTTCATTCTCTTCAACCACTGATATGAGGTACAAGACAAGCAATTATGTAGACCAATGACAGGTCTAAGGTGCAACATGTAATAGCACACATGTTTCTGTCATGGCTAGAAACCCTTGTGAAGTATAGGACAGAAACTCTTGTGAACTATAGTGATAGGAGCAGTATAGGAGAATCTCATGATATTTAGGACATATTGCAAAGCTCATATTTTCCTCAAATATTTGAAAATGGGGCAGGGGAGGAGAATTCTTGTGGGGAAAGGAAGAATTGAGTTTTAAAGTTGACAGTTTTA
Organism: Pelusios castaneus; assembly: GCA_007922175.1. Classification (NCBI taxonomy): domain Eukaryota; kingdom Metazoa; phylum Chordata; order Testudines; family Pelomedusidae; genus Pelusios; species Pelusios castaneus. The sequence continues at coordinate 20,862,588 of ML685777.1, read as the reverse complement.
CCATTGGTAGTTTATATTTAATTGTACTACTTCACTTTGGGTCTGTTTTAAAATTACATCTAGGGTACCTATTGCATGTGGATAAATGTCCTTTTTTAAGTAAATAAATGCAGAAACTGTGGTGACTTTCATGGTTAGAAAGGGATGCTTTACATGACTCTACAGCTAGGAATCTCACTTTACAATGGAAAAAAAAATCCTGTGCACTTTTAAAGAATAACAAATTTATTTATCCCATAAAATTTCATGGGTATAATCCCACTTAATCAGATTAGCATATGTCACAGGTGTTGGAGGGTGAGGCTGCCTGAACTCAAAGCTGCTCTTTAACTTCTTCTTGTCTGCTTTGACGGTTGTACATATATTTCTGTACATGACGAGTAGCACATATCATCCCAAATTCATGCCAGTAAATCCTGTACAGCACACCTCATGTTTTTATTGTCTGTCTATCCATTCATCCTCAGATATAAATAGACTTTATATGAAGGGCAGTGTGAAGAAATATCATTCATCTCTATGGATTTGGGTGGCCATATTCCCCCAAAATCTCATATGTAGCCATTCCTAACAAGTGCCAATAAAATTTATGGCATATACTTTACTTAACATTTATTTAAAGAGTTTTTCAGATGTTGTGAAGGAGTTTAAAGGTATTATTTTTTATCCTGTTATAAGACCAAATTCTCTTTGTAACACAGATTCCTCCTTTACATGTTTTTGGTGAGAGAGAAAAATTATAACTAATACCTTTATTGAACACCTTACTAGAGGCCCATAAACTATAATCTCTCTATTGAGGAAGAAGGCCATACTGGTTTAAAACAAACAAACAAAAAAACCCAACAACAACAAAACAGCAACCTGATTTAGAAACAACAAGGAGGCAGCTATAAAAATAAAATAATATATAACAAACAGAAGAAAGGGGAATTGTATATGAATGAATATAAATCAGAAGATAGGAACTGTAGAAATTGATAAGGGAAGCAATGAGAATTCTATGGGCAACAGGATTAAGAATACTAATATTAAGTATTTAAAATATATCAGAAACATAAAGAACCCTTGCAATAGTATTCATCCATTAGTAGATGGAAATAGTAGAATCATCAATAATAATGCAATAAAAGCAGAAATGTTAAATAAATATTTCTGTTCTGTGTTTGGGGAATAAACAGATGATACATTGTTAATATATGGGAATGATAATATTCTTTCCATTCCATTATATCTCTTGAGAATATTAACCAGAAGTTGCTCAAATTAGATATTTTTTAAATCATCAGGTCCAGATAATTTTAATCCAAGAAGTTTAAAATAATGGCTGAGAAGCTTGCTGGACCATAATATTGCTTTTCAATAAGTACTGGAACACTAGTGAAGTTCCAGAAGACTGGAAAAAAGCTACTGTTGTGCCTTTTTAAAAAGGTTCAATAGGATGACCCAGATAATTATAGGCCTATCACCTTGATATCAATCCCAGAAAAGATAATGGAATGGCTGATACAGGATTCGATTAATAAAGAATTAAAGAAAGATAATCTAACTAATGCAATTCAACATGAGCTTATGTACTTAGGCTTCTGTAAGGCATTTGACTTTGAACTACATGATATTTTGATTGAAAAACTTGAACTCTATAAAATTAACATGATATACATTAAATGAATTAAAAACTGGCTAACTAATAGATCTTAAAATGTACCTGTAAACAGGAAATCATCATCAAGCATGTGTGTTTGCAGTGGGGTTTCTCAGAGATTAGTTCTTAGCCTTACACTGGAAGAAAACATAAAATCATCGCTGATAAAGTTAGCAGGTGACACAAAAAATTGGGTAGTGGTAAATAATGAACAGAACAGGTTACTGATTCAGAGTTGTCTGAATCACTTGGCAAAATGGGCACAAACAAACAATGTGTGCTTTAATACAGATAAATGTAAGTGCATATTTCTAGGAACAAAGAAAGTAGGCCATATTTACAGGATTGAGGATTTTATCCTGGGAAGCAGTGACTCTAAAAAAAGATGGTGATGGATAATCAGCTGAATGTGAGCTCCCAGTGTGATGCTATGGCCAAAAAAGCTAAGGGAATTCTGGGATTCATACACTGGGAAATCTCAAGTAAAAGTAGAGAAGTTAATTTACCTTCCTATTTGGCACTGGTGCAATGCCTGATGGAATACTGTGTTCAATTCTGGTACCCACAATTCAAGAAGGATGTTGAGAAACTGGAGAGGATTCAGAGAAGAGCCGCAAGAATAGTTAGAAGTTTAGAAAGGACACCATATAGTGATAGACTTAAAGAGATGATTAAGGGCTAACATGGGTACAGTCTATGAACATCTATATGAGAAACAAATCTTTAATCTTGAAGAGAAAGGTTTAACATGACCCATTGGCTGGAAGTTCAAGGTAGACAGATTCAGACTGGAAATAAGGTATAATTTTTTAACAGTGAGAGTAATTAAGCATTCAATAGCTTTGGAATAGTTTACCAAAGGGTTATGGTGGATTCTATGTCACTGGCAATTTTTATATCAACACTGAATGTTTTTTCTAAAATATATGCTCTAAGAATTATTCCGGGGAAATTCCGTGGCCTGTGTTACACAGGAGATCAGACTACGGGATCCCAGTGGTTCCTTGCAGCCTTGGACTATTTAAGTAAATCGATGAGAATCTATGAATAAAAATCTAAACAATAACCTATTTCAGTGTACAATATTTCAGGACCTCCAGAGTTAGAAGCAAGTGGTATGTATCCCAATGGAAAGTTTGGGAATCCTTTCTTTCCAATGGTGATAAAATTCCCATTTCTAGAGTTTTAAGGCAAACAAGTTATTGGAATTGAAATCCCCCAATGGGCCTAAGACAAATATGCTTTGGAGGAGACTTCTACAATAGGAGAAAGAAGGAAACAGTAAGTTTTATGACTCATATTTGATTTTTATTTATTTATTTATTTATTGGAGACACTGAAGAAACTGTTTTAAAGCAACAGTTTGTACCCCAACTCTGACCAGAAGCTACACTTTGGAGCATGTGTCTTTATGCCTATCCAATCTTTGATCTCCATGCTGAGATATCAATATGATTATGAATTAGTGATAAATAGTTGCCTGATCTCCGCCCGCCTAGGTTTTTAAGGTGCAGTTTGGCAAAGCCCTGGCTGGGATGATTTAATTATGATGTTTTAGTTGGGGTTGGTCCTGCCTTGAGCTGAGAGTTGAACTAGATGACCTCCTGAGGTCCCTTCCAGCTATAATTGTCTATTATGTTATGATTTAATGTGTGTAGTAATGAATATACTTCTCTGCTA
>ML685777.1:20846763-20854263 GCA_007922175.1 Pelusios castaneus | reverse complement strand
CCTCCAGAAAAGTAATTCAGCCAAGCAAAATTATCAGCTAATTATATTTAGAATCAAAAGCCCAACAACTATTTGCAGATAAATTGTATGAATTGAAGTGAATAGATCTGAATATTAAGATTCATAGATTTAGCAGACGATTTGTTAATTGGAATAAAAAGGTCATTTACTAGCCATTTCAACAATAGATCAATTGGAATTCTATTTATTATTTAACTGGTAATGCTTAAGAATTGAAATGATGAATAATTGTGTTATTGTCATGATATAATACTTTTCTGCTAAATGACAAAACTATGTGAAAGTTGTGATCATGCCTTTTCTATATTGAATCTAAAATCAATGTAAAATATAGTGGTATTTCCAATATATTTCAAACTCTAGGAATTATGATCTGAAAGGAGTATAGTATGTAGGAGTTAATGTTTGATTCCAGGAACCTCTGAGGAAATATATTCAGTTTTTACTGTGTAAAGGTGGAAAATTAGTATGTAAATAAGATCATTTGCAAATGAAAGAAGTAATTCCAAATCTTAACTTTTCTTCAGCATTCTACTGTAATATTGGATTCAAATTTTACTGATTCATGATGCAGACAGAGGTTTTGGAAAGGGGATGTTACATAGTCAGCTGATGACTCACATTCATCTTGGCCTGCAGATGTTACTGAAATGTCCATGGTTTCACTTTTTTCATTTTGTTTGTTTGTTTGGATGATGAAGGAAAGCTAAAATTCTAGTTGCTTTGATATCTGACACAATATTTAAGAACTGAAAAATCATCAAGTAAATTGCATACCAGAAACATTTTTCTTTAATAAAAAAGAGAGTGGTAGACTTTGTACACTTTAAAATGTCTGTTGTTGTTTAAAATGCAGCTTGACATGCATGTTAGTTCTTTTTAAAATACATGAAACTACAATTTAAAAGAGTTTATTATGACAAAATTAACAATTAATATCTTTCTAAGTACTTGAGAGGAAATATGTATCTTGGTCCTGCTAAGGCTAAAAACAGATTTAAGAACAAAACTTTAAACTTCTTTTTTTTTCCCCTCCAAAACTTAGCAGGACCAAAGGAAACAATTCTTTCTGAAGCAGGTTAGGCACCTATACTAAAATAAAAACAAAAGGCACAGAAACATGTTAAAATGCATTTGTTTTGTCATTATAAATAAAAAAAGTAAATGTTGGGAAAACTAGGAAAAAAGCTGAAGTTAAAGATAAAGTCCTCCAATGGTCAACATGTTGGATATATTCAAAGGCGCTCATAAAAGAAACATTTTTAAAAGGGCTTTGAATTTCACGGTGTAATTTCTGGCTAACAGAAATTACAGTTGTATCTTCATAGTTCATTATATGTCAAATCAGTGGCCATTATACAAAAGGAATAAGTTAAATATTCAGTACTGTAACTTGTTCAGTTATCAAAATGCAAACATAAACATAATAATTTCTCTTTAGATTTGCTATTTGATAACTTTATGACATTCTTTTGCAATTATAAAATATTTAGGTTTGATGATATGGAAGGTTATATAAATTTTCCTCAAAAAACCCCAGTAATAACTATTAAATGCTTTGGCAAAAAATTCTTGACAATATTTATTAAGAAATACAGATTTTGAGTCCTGAATCATATGATCGGAAGCATGTGCATAAAACTAAGCTATTCCAACATATTGGCACTTTTCTTAGGCAGTATTTAAGTGTAGCTTGGAATTCCTATAGTTTTAAGGACAAAGCACTTTATGCCAGGTAATTGTTATTGCATGACTATCCTTGTTTTTCTGTGGCACTATTAAGAAAAGCTGTCCATACTTCACTGTGTTGTTACATGTGTCTGTCTGCTGATTATAAAATGTGTTAAACAGTATTTAAAAAACAAAAAAATGCAGAGCTGCGCTTTGATTTATTCAGTGAACAAAACATATGCTCGCTGTTCTGTTCTATGTAATTCATATGATCAATAAAATTATCTTTAAAAAGAGCAACTTTGGCAGTTAGAAGGATTATACTGCTGAACAGGGAAAATGATTTACTTTTGTGTTATGCAGGCAACTTCCATGCTGTTGGACCCAAATATGTTATTGGCTTACTGATGTATTGCTAATGTATTGGTTTATTATTTTTAATCTTTAGGATAGAAGCTGTATATTGTGGTTGTTATCCACTTTGTCCGAACGCTTTGGTGTTTCCGGAAATATTTCCAGGTAGCTGTTTTAATGCTCATTCTTCTTGTTGAGATTAAATACATGATTCATGCTAAAGTATAAAGTTTGAGAATAAACTTAAGCAAAAGCAATTGTTTATTTGGCAAGCCAACATGTTAGTGTTAAGGAAAATTTTATGTGTTTTAATACATTAGACTAAGTTTATATTTACCATCTGTTCTTTCAAGATAACACAAAAGCAAGTTTTGAAATAGCATTCTTCATTGTTAGCATACACAACCCATAATGATAGATTTTTATAAAAAAGGACAATGCTGCTGCAATAGCTTGCAGATTTTTTTAGTGATACATAGAGAGAAAAATAGAGGCCTGAAAAATCACACCAAATTATTTAAACAATTTAATGCTTAATAATATGCAACTGTGGTACAGGATACACACTAATATAGTAGCAGTTCTTTGAAAAATATCATCACTAAATGTATCACATATGCATTGTGTTACATTAGAATAATGTATTTTAATCACCCAAAGGAGATGTCTAAACAGCACAACTACACAGTCTTATTTAGCATTAAACATCCTTGTGAGCTGAGGTAACCTTATAAAATCATGCTTAAATAATGTAAAACATGAGGCGGCACAGAGCAATATGCATTTTTAATTAGTAAAGTGACTAATATCGAGTGTGTGCTTTGAGGTTTTTGTTTCATTAAAAATGTATCTGTTTTTCCTGCAGCTGAATATCTGTATTCTACACCTGAACAGCTTTTTAAAAGGCTTCAGAATTTCTGCAAGAGACCAGACATTGTAAGGAAACATCTCTATAAGGTAGTTGTTCAGAATAGTTTTACCAGATATAATGCTATATTGAAATACAAAGAAAAAACCTTAAAAAAACAACAACATTTAATTAACATACTAATGTTTAAAGGAAACATGCTAGGAAGGGATATTAGTTGTTATACTAACAAGGATTAATTAAACTAGATGCCAGTTATATTAACCTAGGTCTTATGAAATACATACACTTAATGCATGCTACATGCTTTTTAAAAAAAAATTTATTGTTTTCTAAAATGACTGTCCTTTACATTTGGACCCAAGAGGCTTATAAAAATGAACCTGGATTAATGTTACTCATTAGTTTAAAAGGAAAATCCTACAATTATACTAATGAGGATAAATCTATCGTCCTATCATAATTTAATCTGCAGTCCTCAAGAAGTTCAGGTGAATGACATCAGGTAAGTTCTTTTTCCCCCCTTTTGCAACTATATTGGCAATTATTATGAATATTTAACTCTGTACTAAAAGTTTAAAAGAAATAAAAGTTAACTTTTAGTGCGCTTATAATTTCTTATATGAAGAACTTAGAAAAAAAGTTGAAACAATCATTTACTAATATTTATCCAACCATTATTCTTTGCAGTGATTTATTTAAAGAAATAAAAGTTTAAATTGTTAGAATGAGCATTTAAATTAGTATCCATTGGTCTATGCTAAACTTGCTTTCAAGTTTTTCAGATGCATGTGTATGCCAGGGTAGCGATCAAACTTTTAGTTCTGTGACTGTAGATCATTTACTGTTTTTTACATTATTTCACCAATAACCTATTATCACATTGTGTTATTTTGATAAAATAGTTATTTTTACTCATGCTAATGTGAAAATTTATCACACTGAGTGCTAAATTAGGGCTCTTTCACAAGTCTCAGGTGTACTGGGGACCAGGACATGACACAGTACTTGAGCATGATAAAGGCATAACATGTAACATTTTTAAAAGCACCTAGGTCACTTAGGAGTCTGAGACCTATTGAAAGTCAATGGGATTTAGGCTCCTAAATTAAGCACCTTTGAAAAGTTTCTTCAACATCTTTATATAGGCCTGGATCATCATGGCTAGAAGTTCCCTTTGCAGAATCTGGTAAATGGGTAAAAGGCACTCTTACTTTCTCTGCAGCCACCCCAGCACACAGGTAATGGACCTGCCAGGTAAACCAATCCTAACCTGGGCCACTAATGCCAAAAACAGCTCTCATTCCCTCGTCCCTATTGTGAACCAGAAAATGCCGGGCCCCACAATGCATGCACCATCCTCTTTAAGACACCTATGCAGGACGAGGTGTAATTTAGCCCTGAATGTATGTTTGACTTATTTAGTGACCTAAAAATAGACATTTACATAATGTTACATCAAAAGAAAATGTTGGTTCTGCAGGAAACAGTTAAACTTCAAGTAAAAAGGGAGAGAACCAAAAATGCAATTTAACACCCAATTTCAAGCTCATTATCTTTCATTGTCTATTAACTTGGCAATGGTTCAGAAGGTAGCTCATAATAGTTTAAAATGCTGACTGAACACTTCTCGTATTCAGCTTTACTTCTTGACTCAATACTATACATGTAGACTTCAAAGAGAAAACAGTCCTTAAATGTTTACCTTGACATTTCCCAATTTTTCAAGTTCAGTTAGCAGTTGTTTCACATGGATCTACCTTATGCATATGGATCCCTAGCTCCTGCATAAAGGGAATGCTAGGATGCTGAAAATGGAAATAGTGGCAGAACAAATTTTGATACTAAAATGGTAAGATATCAAAACATGGCACAGAGAGTGATGTGTGCATAGCCCCATAAGCAAAATGCTTCTTTTGCTTTCAGTCTCTCCTTTTGGGAAAGCACTCCTTCGTGAATTAGTTATATGAAAGTGCCACCACAGAAATGGAGCAGTTTATCACATCATGTCAAGTTGCATATTATTAACCCTGCAACCAAGTGTTTGTAAATTTTAAGCATTTGTAGTAGTTTTTGCAACAAGTAGCACTGGAAGGAGTGGGGGGAAGTTATCTTAGAATTATAAAACTAGAGTTTGATCCAAAGCCTGTGAAAATCAGTGAAAAGTTTCCCTTTGACTTTAATGGGCTTTGGATCAGGCCTGAGAATATGAATGCAGTTATTCCCTTTGCACCTAGACCCAAATATACAACAGTTGTTTATTTTGCAAACAAAAAGGTTTCTGAAAGAATGTCAACTTAGAGGTGTGTTGTAAATAGTAATGATAGAAATGCTGAAATACTTCTTCAGACAATTGAAAAGAACAGTAAACGATACCTCAGCCGGGAACTCATCTGGGGAATATACATGCTTATTTACTGATATTAATTGCTTTACATTAAGGAGCCCATGTACAGTATGTACAATAGTGATACAGGGGAAGTGAGAAAAGTGACCTGCAACTTGCTCCTTTTTTCTTCTTTCATAATTCTTTCTGGCACATTCAGTTACTAGGAGTTCAAAACAGGCATATATTCCTGCAAAGAGAAGTAAAAATTCTTTAAAAGCAAAAACAATATTATCCTTTACAGTTTAGACATAAGTATCATCAGGGCTTTTTTTTTTTTTTTTTTTTTTTTTTTTTTGTGGTGGTACTCAGGGGCACTGAGTACTGGCACTTTTTTTATTTTTATAGTGATGTGGCCGCGGCTCCTGCCACCAGCGGTGGCAGCCACAGGTCCCTAGCCGAGTACCAGCACCTTGTTTCTTACAAAAAAGCACTGAATATCATAAATCTTGAAATAGGAATAACACATCAGAAGGTGCTTTTGCTTACATTTTCTGTTATTTTTGTTGCCACTTGTATTTAAAAAGTATCAAAAATAGTCAAATACATGGTTGCATTATTCTGTTGATTATATACGGTGCTTGTGCCCATTTATAAAGGTAAAGGCAAAAGAACGATAGAATTATATTTGTTGCAAAAAAGGCAATCAACTTAACAAATAGAACACCAAAGGCTGTGTTGTGAATAAACCTTGAGTGCAGTGTGAGGTTTAAAGTCAAGTACATCTGAATGCCCACACAAAGCTGATATCTACCAGACCTGATGTGTTACTCTTTGCTTTAATGGAAGTTCAAACCAACACCCTTTCCACCCTCTGCTCCCCTCCAAAAATCCCATGAAAGTGAAGAAACTAACACAATAAATGGCATCAATTTAACTGTATATAACATGAATACATATTTATAGTCCTTTCAAAACATACATAATGTAAGTGTCCACTAAGGACTTTTCATGGTACATGCTGTTTATCCTTTGTACTATAATGGTACTGAAGGCTCATTTCAATTTGAATGCTACTTCCCACAATATGAAGAAAAGATATTTGTCACAAAATTAATTGATCATTTTTTTGCTCTGCTCTAACTTTTTCTTTATTTAGTTAAAAGTTAGTTTTGTTTTCATGTATTGTATGCCACTACACTCACAGTCAGTACTAAATAAATATCAGTGGTGCCTCAGCTCCCAATGGAGCACACAGTTGGACTCCATCAGTGCTAAAAAGGGGAATTTGTTTATGTCAGTGTCAAGTGGGGTTTAAAAAGTGGGGGTAAAGAGTGGTTTTACCATCTTTCCCTGATATTGTCTCATATTTACATTGGGAAGCTCTTTTTAATCACTCAGTTCTGCTTTTTAACTTAAAAGAGAAATGTAAATGACTGTAGAGTGGGGCGGGACAGGAAGGGATACAAAAGGATGGGCATGGAAGGAACCAGCCATTTTAAGTAATCTCACCTATTCCTGCCAGCTTAATGGGCACAGCTAGCTTTCCATCAACTTCAGCTCATACAGACAAATTCACTCATATATCTAAGAGCAGATATTTACTTAACTGAGAGCAGAATTTGGCTCATTTTCTGATATCATTATTAGTTCTGCAACACCTCAAGAGTACCTAATTTGCCTATGAAAAGACACATTCCCTGATATTTATCTCATTTAAACCAGCATAAAGCAGGATCACCTCAGCTGAAGATCCCACGGGGCTTCCAGGCTCATCCTTCCCTTTTAGCCCCTCATGCAAGCTACGAAGTACACAGGGCTTCCTGGGCATCCAGGCTCTTCAGATCTGACAGCCTACCAGGCTGACTGACATGGAGCTGGAGACTCAGGAAGCTCTAGCAGTTGCTGACTGAAACTGACATGATTCTTGTCAGTTTTACTCATATCCATTCCTGAATAGCAGTGGCAACTCTGACCAGTTTCTTCTTAACTTAACTCCAAGAGTCTGGCCAGTTTTAACACTGCTAGTCAGGGGTGAGCAGCAGTTAAACTGACAAGAATCATGTCAGTTTCAGTCAGCAGCTGCCTAAACTCCCAGGATCGCTAATTGCATTGCAGTCAGTCAAGGATCCTGAGTTAGTTTGGAAACACCATATTTCATTGTTTCCAGGATGATATATTTCAGGATTTCTGTTCCATGAAAACTTCTGCCACCCCCTGAACCCCTGGACTGAGCTGGGGGGCTGGCTCCGCTTCGAGC
>ML685777.1:20744478-20839121 GCA_007922175.1 Pelusios castaneus | reverse complement strand
AAAGCGTCTGATGAAGTGGGATTTTCTCCCACGAAAGCTCATGCGATAAATAAATCTGTTAGTCTTTAAAAGTGCCACAGGACTCTGTTGTCTTTCTACAATAGACTAACACGGCTACCCCTTTGGAATTCGACTTAATAAGGTTGGCTTTAAGTCGACTTAAAGTCGGCCTTATTAAGTCGACTTAACAAAGTTGACTTAACTTTTCTAGTGTAGACATAGCCATAGATTCAGAGAAATGTAGGACTAAAAAGGACCAAGGGATCATCAATTTTAGCAGCATCACCACCACCACCCTGCACTGAGTCAGGGCCCAAGTGAATTTAAACCACCCTGGCTTGTATTTTTCCAACCTGCTTTTAAAAACCTCCACATCCTCCCTTGGAAGCCTGTTCCAGAGCTTAACCACCCTTAGAGTTAGAAAGCTTCTCCTAAAATCTAACTTAAATCTCCCTTGCTGCTGATTCAACCCATTACTTCTTGTCTGACCTTCAGTGGACACAGAGACTAATTGATTTCTACCCTCTTTATAATAATCCTTAACATATTTGAAGATGTTACCAAGTCCGCCCTCTATCTTTTTTCTCAAGACTAAACATGCTCAATTGTTTTAGCCTCACAGGTCAAATTTTCTAAACCAAGTATCATTTTTCTTGCTCTCCTCTGAACTTTCTCCAATTTGTCCGCCTTTCCTCAAGCGTGGCACCCAGAATTGGACATAGTACTTGAGCTGAGGCCTCACCAGCTACCTCCTGTGTCTTTCATATGACGCTCCCGTTAACACACCCAGAATGATGTTAGCCTTTTTTGTGATTGCAGTGCATTGTTGAATCATATTCAATATGTGATCCACTGTAACCCCCAGATCCTTTTCAGCAGTACTACTACCTAGATAGTTATTTCTCTTTTGTAGCTGTTTATTGGATTTTTCCTTCCTACATGCATGTCAATGCACAATTTGAAATGCTTAGTCTATGGACTGAACACACCCCAAAAGTTACATTAACAACAGATAATTAGAGGCTGTTTAGTTTGTGGCTCTGGATGTGCTCATTTATTCTTCATACTAATAAGATTTAATTTCTTAAAGGCAAAGAGAACCTGTTATGGACTAATATTCTGATTGTTTTCTGCCATACTTTAAGAGGAAGGATGTTAGCTATCCTCAATTTGCATCTACTTTTGTCTGCAAAGAAAAAATCTGTAGATCAAGGGATTCACTCACTCCCTGAACATCGGGGAGAGCTGGTGAGGTGCAGGGGGAGTTTTTCCCCCACGAATGCTTTAATATATGGCTAGGCCCACTGATAGAGAATACCTGAGAAATGTTTTGTATCATCAGCATATCTCCTAAGTACACCAGGCCTACCGCCATTCTGTATGAATTCTTTAAAAGCATTGACTTAAAAAATGATCCAGATACAAAATGTGGTTCTCAGTGCTGTAGTCCATATTCATAAGGGTAGTCTACTGAATTCCCTGTGCTACTCATGCAAGGAAGAGCAGCAAGATCAATCCTTGCCATTGTTTATCTTATATCTATATTTGCTTCATCTACATTGAAATAGGAACTTGTGAGCTCTTTGATATAAATTGTTAGTTTCACTGCAAGTCTAGTAATTACCCTTTTGCTTTTTTAAACATCTTACACCAGTGGCTCAGGACAGACAGCTCTCTACCTCCTTCACCTGTTCTACACTAGCTGTAATACAGTAGGACTTTGATTTGCTACAGACCTTGAATGTCTGTTTAAGTTACAACATATTTTGAGTGTATACGGAATACAGGTTTGTTCCATAAGAAAATTATTTTCCCTTCTCCTGTAGAAGAAAAGAACAACCTTGTTTACACAAGGGAATTTTTTTTGCAAATGTTCCCACCCTTGCTTGCACCAGTTCAGTTCCATGTTGATAGCTTTGGGAGCCCTACTGTAGATGCAGACATCCATATTTTATGTGTTGTGTCCTCTGACTTTGTTTAAACCTATGCTAAATCAGGATGCTGGACTGTTCTGTATATAAAAGAACAGCATTTAGTTAAAAGTCTGGAGCAAATTCTGCTTCTCCCTGACAACAGTATAGATCTCCACTAGGTATTTACATGGGAGGAACTGAGGACAGATTTTATCTCCCCATTTATATTTTTAAAGCAATGGATTTCCTTTGCACAACTACTAAAAGTGGCAACATTTGACATATCAAATTCACCCTTGCCAGTCAAACAATTTATTTATTTTTTTGTTTGATTTGAGGACAAATATCATTCTAGTTAAGACAAATTAGTCCCTTTGTTTTGTTTTGTTTTGTAGTCAATTTCAAGTTTGGTTCCCATGCATTAGCCCAATATGTCAACATTTGGGTAGAAATACTGCAGGGGATTTTCACATCCAAACAAATTGCTTTAATGAAAACAATTTTTAGATAATTTTTTGAAAACATTTACATCATTCGTAGATTTTACAAGCCATTTTGTCCTCTTACAGCTAAATGTTGGGCACTCGATCGTGTTCTTTTAAACTGCAGACATCAAGGAGCACCTTAAATCAGAAAAATTCAGGGGAATACTACCCTGTAATAGTCTATGTTCATTTTTTACTAAAATGCTTTAAAAACTGCTTCAATGTGTTAGACTAGGCTTCATCCTGAAGAGAAATTTTGCGCCTCTGACTTATGAACCTTTGCAAATAAGGTTTTATAATAGAAGCACTGTCAGAACGTTAATTATAGGGTAATAAATAGCAATGCTATATTATCCTCTGATATTTCCTTACACTCCTAGTGACTATGCACAGCTGTTCTTGAAAACAGTACTATATGACCATATTACATCTTGCACTTACAACACACCCTTCATGTAAGCGGCATCGTAGTGCACTTAGCAGTGAGAAGAAGAGAAATCTGCTTCTAAGGAGAAGCCTAACTGAACAAATGAGCTTTGTATTTGAACAGAAGAATCCCAGTCAAACCAGAATTCTTGATCGTTCCAGGAGAGGCATTCCAAAGGCAAGGAGCATGCCAGATACAAAGTCTTTGCTCCAGCATTATGGAGGCAGTGCTTTAAAAGCCAGCATAACTTAACGATCAATCAGGACTAGACAGAGCAATAACATCACAACTGAAGGAGGCATAAAAGTTATACAAAGCGTTTATAATATGGAGGAGGGAGGGGAATTTTAACAAGAAGCATTCAACTCTGGAAGAGCCTCTTTTATTGTTGATGAGCAGGGCTGGCTGTAAGAAAGGAGCGAGACGAGCAGGGCCAAAAGGATGTGAGTGGGGGGGTAGAGAAGGAAATCGGGGTTAAACAAGGCCAATATGAGCTAAAAATAATAAAACACCAGAAAAGCCAGCCCAGCCGGGCGGAAGCGGACGAGCCAGCTGCGATTCCTAAAAGCTCCAGCGCGAAGGACGGAACGAAGTGGGGGAGCCCGGCCTGAGCGAGGAGAGCGATGCTGGCACTTACGGCGCGGGCTGAGCTGAGGCTGTTCCCGCAGGGCTCAGGGTGCGGGGCTTGGCGCCCCGAGCAGAGACGGGGAGCTAGCCATGGCGGGGCGGAAGGGAGCAAGGGAAACTTGCGTGTTAGGAAGCGAAGTAGGCTGGTCCCTGGGTGCCGCCCTTGATCTAAACTCTTGCGGGAACTAGTCCCCATCAAGCCATGGCTCCCGGGCTGGGGGTCCCTTAGCGCCAGAGAGGCCCTAAAAGAGAAAGGTGGGTGGAGCGAGCGAAAAAAATGATCAGGGCTGGTAATCAGGGCCAGTAAGGCCGGGGTTCAAGCCTAGCGTCCCTCCAGAGGGCAGGCGAGGGAGATCAGAGCGGGGAGCCCGCTGGGGCTTTGCCAGTGTCCCGCTCCCAGCCACACGCTGCTGGATCGGGAGAGCCTGGCCCTGCCTGGGAGAACGGGGGCGGCTGCGGGGGTCCCAGCTACCTTGGGTGACGCGGGCCAGAGCCCAGGCGGCGGCGGGGAGCGAGGCCGGGGCAGCGGCGGGAGGACTCGGGGAAGCTGCAGCGCCGTGGGAAGCTGCTGCGCGGGGCTCGCAGCTTTGTGCCGGCTCGTCCCACTGGATCGCAGCCGGGAACGAGAAGCCGCAGCCACACAAACCTCGGGGCAGGGGGGACTGGCTCTAATGAATCGCTCCGGTTTAAACCCCCCCCCCCAGTTCGCAGTTTAGGAGGCCCGCTGAGCAGCGGCAGGGTTTAGATGCTGGAGTGGAGAAGTAATAGTCTCCCCCACCCCACCTCTTCTTTCTCTTCCAGACTCCGGGCACGGCAGCGAACTAGCCTCCTACCGGCCGGCCCCGGGCACGCCTCCCCCCAGCCGCGCTCTGACGCCGTTTACACTGACGCCGGTTTGGAAAGAGGCGAAGGGAATGTTCAGCCGGCGGACACGGGCCAGGGGCTGTGTGCCTGCGATGAGCTGTAATTACGGAGCCCCCCCCCCCCTGCCCCGGTGGCAACTGACAGATATGCCCCAACCCCCACCAACCCTGGGAGAAATACGTTCTCTGAGCGGGGCTTTAGGCGGGGGGGGGGTCATTTAAATGATAAGCAATGGAACTTTTAACCGCTCGATTATCCCAGGGATAAGCAAATGAGGTTTATTTCTCCCCCAGTTTCCATTGCGATTCTGCACCCACCCGCCCAGTCCAGTCTGCCCTTAATTTCTAACCCGTGCAGCATTTGAGAGAAAAGTGAACTCGGCTGCTACGCCTTGGCCCTGCACGCGCTGCGCTCTCCTCTGGGGGGGAAGCTCCCCAGAAAGGAGCCAGAGGCACCCGGGGAAGGCAGGCGCGCGAGCTGGGAATTTCCTGGGCACGGCCGACAGGCGTTCGGCTCGGCTCCCCCTGCGCGTCTCCCATCGGCTCCACGCTCTGGGCGGCACCGAGCTTGCAGCTAGCGGGCCTGGGACTCGGGGCCGTGCGGGAAGCGGCAGTGAGGCGAGCGGAATGCCCTGAGGTCCTGTAGCGGTGCCGGGTCTGCAGTCATCCCTCGTTCTCTCTGGGTTTTATTGGATCTTAAGCTCCCTCTTTTTGTCTTCCCAGGCTCTGCACACTGGGATCCCTTTGCTAGGATTCTGTCTGTATTCTCCCCCACCCCTTTGGCTGCAACATTTTTTTTAATGCAAATCTCCAGCCCAAGCAAAGTGAAGCCCATGAAGGTGTGATCCATATTAACCAGGCAGGCACGAAAGGCAGCTTTCCCTTCCTAGCGGCTGCAGAAAGACTGGGGGCCCCAGAGAAGGGGTGGGGAAGAAATCTGACATTTAGTAACACTCCCTCCTACCTTGCCCCACAAGGGGATCCAAGGTGAGGATTTATGCATTGCTGGGTTTTAGGAGGGGGCGATCCTCAGCGAGAGCAACTCCAGCTTGTCTCGAGGTTGTTGGTTTTCGGATTGTAAACTTTGTTCCTTTTAAAACGGGTAGGAAGAGTGCTAACTGCCGAAGATGGGCGTTGTCCTTTGGCAAGTGCGTGGCTACTAACTCAGGGAGAACTATTTAATATTTAAAAATAAATGGCCATCAACAACTATACAGCAAAAATCACTGCCCCCGGGGCCTTTTAGTCGGTGTTTGTCGGCTATGCACTGTTAGGAAGTTTAGGTCAGGGAGAGGGTTGCCTTTGACGTTCTCCTGTGATGGCCGTGTTTGTGTTAGCCCTAGTTCGATGGCGTGTTGAAAAGCTAGTCAGTAACCGTTCAGAGCAGCGACTGCCTATTCCAGTGAAATCTTGACTCTACTGAAGTCAATGGGAGTTTTGCCATTGATTTCTGTGGGGTTAGGTTCACTCTGAATGGTTCAAGACTATATACACTCAGGTAGGATGGATCGTTTGGCTTTTTTTCATTAGCCCCATATTATATGACCCACTTTCCCCGGAAGTTACCAAAGTGAGGTTTCAACTATGGCAAGGAGTTGGTGTCTGCATAAAAAGTTCCAAAGGGGTAGCCATGTCAGCTACCTCAGCAAAACAAACAAGGGGTTTTGTGGCACTTTTAAAGACTAAGGTGACAAGACTCCTTGTTTGCTTTGCAAAAAAAGGGAGAGTTTACCAACAAATTAAGGGGGGGTGGCATGGATCCTT
Organism: Pelusios castaneus; assembly: GCA_007922175.1. NCBI lineage: Eukaryota > Metazoa > Chordata > Testudines > Pelomedusidae > Pelusios > Pelusios castaneus. The sequence continues at coordinate 20,833,042 of ML685777.1, read as the reverse complement.
ACAAAGCTGTTAACCTTTAGAACTTTGAAGGCAAGACAAGGAAATTCATTGGAAAGGCATGTCGGTAAACAATAATTAGCCTTTTTGAAATCATAATACTGATTAAAATATCTGATTTGTTATTTCTTCATCACAGAACCTCTTTGCAGACCTGGGGAACCTGACTGAAAACAAAGTGCCTCCTAGAATTTGTACTGCAAACTGGAAAGAATGCAGGAAAGAGGAATCTATGCAAACAGAATTATTTTAAGAGCTGATAAGTTCTTCTTTTTCTCAGAGTAATTCATTCAGCCCCCAAATTTTGCTATTATGAAAATATTTCTGGTACTAAGTGCAAGTGGTGGACTGAACCCAGTCAGTACTAAAATTGCAAACATGCTTTTGCTCCTTGGAAAGCCATTGGAGAGGAACTTCTTTTAACTCCATAATAGCAGGTTATGGAGTAAATGCACAGTGATGGTCAACTAGCCAATTATGGTATAAATATCCCTTGTTTACAGCGAGGTGTTAAATGAGCCTTTAGAGTACAAAGGATCAGACTGGCTAAGCTACAATTTGTGTTTCATCCCATTATGTCACACCCTAAAAAGGCCTGTGCCACTGTAGGTAATGTGCACGCTGAACATGCTTCTCTGTTGATTTTAGTTTGCTTTATTTCAATGCACACTCTTGTTTACTTTTTAAATTTTAAATAAATGTCAGCATTGTATAATTTCCATGTTAACAAAGCGGTGAGCAAAATCCCTTGTATGTTTATAAAATATTATTGTTTAATTCACATAGTTTAGGAATTCCAAATGTTGAGAATAGGAAGGAGGCCAAATACCATCTGTTTATAACTATGATGCATCCTCATATGTGTACTTTTAAAAAAAAAAAGAGAGAGAGAGAGAGAGAGAGAGAGATTGGTCAATCATGCCACTATTTTATTTGTTCAGAATATGGTGTGGAGTTAAAATCACTGTCTGTCATTTGCAAGATTCAGCTTTATAGCTGAATATGAAGGGACCAGAAGTTGCTCACTGCCTTTCTGTTTCTATCAAATTAGAACCACCACAACCAGTGGAAATGCTAATTGTGTCAGTCACACAGCTTAATATTCTTGATTTTTGATTTTTTTACTTAGTTTTAAATTCTGAGCAACATCCCATCTAAAAAGTGGTTAATGACTTTGGATACTTCATTGTTTCGGTGTCAAATTTCATCGATTCATATGAAAAGATTAAGGCCAGAAGGGATCATCATGATGACCTAGTTTGACCTCCTGCACAGGCCCAAGAATCTCGCCCAATAATTTCTGCTTCAAGTTCATAATTTCTGCATACACTATAGCGTGTGTTTTATAAAAATGGCCATACTAAATCAGCCCATTGGTCCCTCTAGCCCAGTATCCTGTCTTCTGACAGTGGCCAACATCAGCTCCTTCAGAGGAATAAACAGACCAGATAATTTTCAAGTGATCCAACCCCTCATTCCCAGCTTCTGGCAAGCAAAGTCCCAGGACACTTCAGAGCATGGCCATTCTTGCCCATCCCGGCTAATAGTCATTTATGTCCTGCATGTACTAACCAAGTTCTTTTTTGAACTCTGTTGTATTCTTGGCTTTACAACATCCTCTGGCAAAGAATTCCACAGGTGGTCTGTCAGTTGTGTGAAGAAATACCTCCATTTCCTTATTTTAAATTTGCTGCCTATTTCATTTGGTGACCCCTAAATAACACACCAGTCATGATTTTATAGACCTCTGATATAATCTTCCCCCATCCCACCCTAGTAGTCTGTCTTTCAAGCTGAAAAGTACCAGCCTTACTAATTGCTCCTCAGGTGGAAGCTGATCCATGCCCCTAATCATTTTAGTTGTCTTTTTCTCTACCATTTCCAATGCTAATATATCTTTTTTGAGATGGGCTGACCAGATCTGCATGCTGTATTCAAGATGTGGGTGTACCATGGATTTATATAAAGGCAATATGATATTTTCTCTTGGCTTGTCTATCTTTTTCCTAATGATTCCCAACATTCTGTTAGCTTTTTTGACTGTAGCTTCATATTGAGTGGATTTTTCAGAGAACTATCCACAATAACTTCAAGATTTCTTTCTTGAGTAGTAACGAATAATTTAGATCCCCCTCATTTTGTATGTATCGTTGGGATTATGTTTTCCAACATGCATCACTTTATTTATTAGGATTGAATTTCAGCTGCCATTTTGTCGTCCAGTCACCCACTTTTGTGAGATCCCATTATAACTCTTTGCAATCTGCTTTGGACTTAACTATCTTGAGTGGTTTTGTATCATCTGAAAATTTTGCCACCTCACTGTTTACTCCTTTTCCTAAATCATTTATGAATATGTTGAATACTACTGGTCCCAGTATAGACCTGGGGGAGGAAGCACCACTATTTTTCCTCTATCCATTCTGAAAACTTATAATTTACTTTTACTCTTTGTTTCCTGTCTTTTAGCCAGTTACTGACCCATGAGAGGACCTTCTTGGGTTATAACCATTCTTGATTTAAAGACTTCAAATAATGGAAAATCCATCAGGGTTCTCAGTAAGTTGTTCTAGAGGCTACACTTCCCTCACTGTTAAAAAGTTGCTCTTCATTTCTACTCCAAATTTATTTTGCTTTAGCATCCAACCACTAGTTCTCATGCCTTTCTCTCTTAGATTAAGGGACTGTCTACTATCAGAAATTCAAGATTCTTGAAAGGCTCTGATTTCCCAGAAATTTCCACACCTTTGAAGGTTAGGACCCTTTAGTTTGTCTCTAGCTGGGCTGCCAGAATAATTAGCCACTTTTGAAATTTGAAGTACAACATGAAACAAAAGGGGGAAAAAAGGAGTCTTGTGGCACTTTTAAAGACTTGTGTCAACATGAAACACAATATTCATTCATAAGCCAGGGAGAGTGTGCTAGTTAATAAATATGCTGCCAATTATATTGCAGAGATTCCTGTGAATACTAGTGGGTTTTGCAGGCCAAGTTAAAACCCTGTTAAAAATAGTATATGCTCTAGCAGATGTCATGTCATTGAATTGTCTGTACCTTACAATCTAAATAAAAGATAGTGTGTATACTTAACAACAAAGGGAGTATCCCTGAGTTAAGTAGATAAGAAGATTTGTGTTCCAAACCCACAGTAATTAGTTAGTACGTCAAGCCTTATAGATGTCTTTGTACCTTTAAGAGCTGGAGAATCCCTAATAAGTGTACTTAAACTTCCTAGTGAGGGTCAGCATGGTGAATGCAGAGATTAGTATTAGCATTACTGTGCTTTCTCAGTGCATCACAGCTGCATTGATTCTGCTAGAGATGATGATGCTGGGAGTCACTGAGGTGGTTTCTGGATGTCACATATGGAGTCCTTTCCCCAAGGATGAGGAGTAATAGTTGCACCCAGGTGGCATGGGGAGGGTCAGAACAGATTTGCTGTTGTGCATGGTGACTCTCAGTTATGCCGAATTATTAAATAGAAAGGTAGATTCAGAACCAGGCAACATCTCCCTCATTCCTGCAGCTGGGATGGTTGTACTAGGTTCACAAAGGGACAGATGTACAGGTGGGGGAAAAAAAACCTATAACCCTGTTCCAGCATTGGCAGAATGCAGCATCAAACATTTTGTGGCCAAATTCTTAGTAATTTTCATAATACCACATTTCAGGAGACTGTACGCTGTGCTGAAATGCCTATAACTCTGTTGTTTGAACTTCTTGATTTCTACTGTTACATTTAAATTACAGCATCTTGAATTATTTAGCTACACCCAGTTTAGAAAGTGCACAAGATTGAACTGCTGTTTCTTAAAGCTGATCATGAGATTTCAAAAACCCTCTCCCTTGTTACTGGGTTTTCTCCAAAATCAGTTGCTTAGGGTCCCATTCTGAAGCAATTTATTCCTCTAGTAAGGCTGATTTTCCTGTTAATCACAAAGCACCATTCCTAATTAACTACTGCAAAACAGTATCCATTCAGTAGAGGTTATTTGGTACTTAACAGAGCCTTTGATTTACCATGCCAGCATGTGTAAGCATAAACATGAGTGCAAACTTTGCACCAATTCTTAAATATACACAAAACACATTCCCAGCACCAGCCTCAGACACCCAGGCATTCATATCTCTATGTTATTGGTATTCCACGGCTTGTTATCCTGCGTCTCGGAAGCTGTGACAGCTATCAGGTGTAGACTGGCCAATTATAAGACAGATATCTGTCTGATAAGAATTGGATAGAACCCTCCTATTTATGGATCACTTCATTTTTATATGGTGGTGTACTTTTATGAGATATCCTGACAGAAACTGTTTCTAAAGTTGGTAAATCCCACCTTCCAGGCTTTTTTTTCATACAGTTCCTGTACATTACATCACATGGCCAGCAGAGAGAGAATTCACTTAAGTACACAGATAAATTCTGCTCAGTTGGTGTGGGGTGAGCATATGCTTTGGATGTCTGGGCAAGTCTACACTGCTTGCCCTTTTTGGCAGCATTCGAATGGAGATACACAAGTTATTTTAAGTAATTTGTGTATCTTTGTTCAAATCTCCTACTCCTGGCACGTCAACTACGCTGGTTCAAAGGGATGGGGCCTCCTTTTGAACTAGCACTACCCGGTTGCTGGGATGGTGTTGCAGGATTGAACTTCGTGACCGACTGAGCAGGTCTACTCAGACCTGAGCAGCTGATTAGGAAGTTTGAACTGACAGTGGCAAATCTGCTGCCATCATTGAAGACAAGTCCGTACTCTAAAGTTCATTTAAAGTAGCACCAAAGTATCTGTTCATCCACTCATTATTCCATACCAGTAAACCCCCGATTCTCTAAAGAATCGCAAATTGAAGAATGGTAATCACTTAGTGTTTACTCCAAACTTTTCAGGGATGAGAAATGATGGAGGGTGGAGTGTCCTTTCTGCACTCATAAGTAAGAAAAACATTGGAGTTCAAAGGGTAAAATTATGCAAATTAAAAACCACAGCTCAGTCCAGGGGTTCGGGTGGTGGCAGAAGCTCCACCGCAGCTTCTGCCGCCCCCCGATCCCCCAGCTGCTCCTGCTGTCAGCAGGAGCGGCAGCGCTTAAGCGCCCCTGCTCCTGCTGACAACCGGAGCCTGGGAACTGAGCTGGGGGGCTGGCTCGAAGCGGAGCCGGCCCCCCAGCTCAGTCCAGGGGTTTGGGTGGCGGCAGTAATCCACAGGCTTATGCACGGCATGGACGTGGATTCAGCTGCTGCGTGCCCACAGCTGTGTCAGTTATATGCGCACGCAGGAGCTGCGTCCACGTCCTTCCGTGCATATATACAACTGTGGTTTAGTTATACAGATAACCTGCATATCAGGATTTTTCCTGTACAAGAGGCATGTGGGGAAACATGTCTTAATTAATTATTTACAAATAGAACATTTATAGCATGGTCCAGCTACAGATATCCATAAACTTTGGGGCTCCCCAGCACAGGGAAGACCATCACCCCTGGCTGGGTAACAAGCCAATTAAGCAAAGGGAAGATTATTCTACTGCACTAGGCTAAAATGAAGAAGAAAAAAAAAGTGAAGGCATCTTCAGTTGAAGGGCAGTCCCACGTCCCTGACTAAAATATTTCCTAGCAAACTTTGAACTGTGTCCCATGGCTGCGGTATCTCATTCTGCCAATGTCAGATGCCATTGTCTTGAGTGTCAGTGAAATATTATACAATGTGGGAGAGAGATTGTTGTTATTGTTATTGTATCATTATGTAGCTGTAGTCTAGAAGTGCTTTCATGTGTTAAGTACTGTCCAAACATAGAGCGCTACAACCTTTCGTGGCGCTTTACAGAGGTTAACAGAGTCAAGATATTTGCCTCAAAGAGATTACCATCTGTGTTTGATGAATATGGAATATGAAAATGACAGACAGGGAAAGATTCTAAGGAAAATCACGATTGTGAGCCTGAATACTAGGTAGGATCCTGGCATGATGGTGGTCTGTTTTGGAAGCAAGATGGACGATTCAGGGTTTGCTATGGTCAGTGTAAGTAAATGGCAGGACAGCCAGGAGAAGATATTACAGGGCTAAGAATAGCTGCAGCTTGGACAAGGGAGGGTTACTGATGTCAAATGGCTGTGCACCATAATTCACTATTTGTCTGCCCAGTTGTTAGTATTCTTGAGAAAAAACTTGCCCCATATGGAGTAAGGAAGGCATGATGCAAGCTAACCCAAGTGCCTAGGTAGAGTGGAATCCCAGATTCTAGCCCTAAGAAGGATTAGTGAATGGGTGGCCACTTAAACCTTGTCTATACTTGCCTACACTTGCAGTGGCATGCAGGGCATCCCTGGGGGGGGAGCGGGGCCCAGGGCCAATTGGCCTAGGCGGGGCCCCTGCCGCCCCATGCTGGTGGGAGCACAGGGGGCCAGCCTGCTCCGCCCCCCTGGGACCCTGGTCACCCCCCAGGGAGCCAGCCTCGGAAGCCGCTGCAGCCCACCAGGCGGTGGGGAGCTGTGGCCGCGGGCAGGGAAGCTGAGGCCACCCGCCAGGGAGCCGAGGCCGCAGCCCCAGCCCCGAGCAGCGGGGAGCCGATGCCATGGCCACAGATCAGGGCGGTGGGGCACTGAGGCCCTGGCCCTGGGTGGCAGGGAGCTGAGGCCGTGACCCCAGCCCCAGGCAGCCAACCCCAGCCAAGGCTGCCGCAGCCAGGACCCCAGGCTACTGCCAGGGCTGGAGCTGGCCCTGGCCATGGCTGGGGACCTTGCCTGGGCACATGAGGCCATGGTGAGGGGTGTTGGGCAGCCTGCAGCAGGCCGGCCCAGAAGCCGGGACCCACGCACCTGCCCTGCCCCTGATCCTGTCTACTTTGCCTTGGAGGTGGGGAGCAGAGCTGGCCCAGGAGCCAGGGGAAGCGCTCCTGGCCCACTCTACTGCCTTCGGGTCACTGCCAAAGGCAGCGGGGAGGAGGGGGAAACGCGGCAATGGGGGGGCCGCAGCATGGGCCTCGCACTGGCCTGCTAGGAGTGGGACAGCGCGATCGCCCTGTTCGCCCCCCCCAAAAGACGGCCCTGGTGGCATGTAGGGTATCAGTAGCTACCCACTACAGTGAAAGGAAGGCTATGTGCATACTCACTACACTTTGTAGCTATATGTGGCAGGGGGACTCTACACTGCTAAACACAGGAATGTAAATGTGGAAGGCACTGCTTGTGCATGTAAAGAGCCATTTGGGTATATACGCTAAGGTTCAGGCATGCAGCTCCCTCTACTGTACTCACATAAGCAGAGCCTCACTATCCGCATTGCTATTTATATCTGTGCTAGCTGGACCCGCATGTCTGTACTCTACATGCCACCGTAAGTGTAGACCTATCCATAGAAGCACTCTGTCACTTGATCTGTATTCCTTCTTGGGCCTCAGCTCCTGTGGAGCCTTATCACATCATGGAGCTCTAATGGGTTTGGTGCTTCAGAGGTGTCCTTATAATGGACTGAGGCCTTAGAACAAGTAAATATGCATTATAGAACAGAAAGATCCTTTCAGTGTTTCCTTTTGACACTCTGGTTATGGCTACGCTAGTTATTGTCAAACTTACAGTGAGACAAAGCTAGTGAGAATTAAAGATGATGTATCCAATGAGTCAAGATAAGAACCTAGCCCCAAATACATCATATTAACTTCTAAGGGGCTGATCTTGTGAGCAGGGCCGGCCCAAGGGTTTTTGGCGCCCCCTAGGCAAACTATGATTTTGGCACACCCTCCCCCCACATCTTACAAGAGATAACATATGTAAAAAATTCTCTCCTATCTAATTTGTTGCCCCCTAAAGTCTGGCACCCTAGGCAACTGCCTAGTTCACCTATATGGTTGGGCCAGCCCTGCTTGTGAGGGGCTAAGCACCCAATTCTTCCACTGCCTTAACTTGGCATGGGGGTGGGGGAGGTCAGGTAATCCAGCACCTTGCAGGCTCATGAACATTTAACTATACTCTCATTTGGACTTGAAGTGAAAGCAGGGAGGTTAATGAGCTTACTTTACCTGCATTTACACAGGTTTGAGGGCAGCTGATCTCTGTCCTGCAGAGATCCAAGATAGTTTAAGAATGTCTTTGGGAACACCCAGTAATGTAGTGTCAGAGTGAGTCCCATAGTGTCTGGCACATCACCTACATGGCTACTGTAGAAATGCAGGATACAAAGAATTCATGCCTTTTGTTTTCCTCTCCAGTTTTATAAAAGTCCAGGTTTGACACACAAAACTCCCTTCTGCAATGCAAGATAGCGGGCAGGAAAAATCCTCAAAATGGGAATTGTTGAACCTGTAAATTCTTAACCTAGCATATATAATCTTCCAATTTGTTTGCATTTCGGAGAAAAAATAAAGGAAATGGGAATTTCATGTCTCTATTCTGGGATGCATTCTTTTTCCGTTAGGCTTCCAGGCTATGTCTACACTAGAAAAAGTTAAGTCTCGTGGGCTCATGGACATTTAACTATACTCTCATTTGGACTTGAAGTGAAAGCAGGGAGGTTAATGAGCTTACTCTAGCTGCATTTACACAGGTTTGAGGGCAGCTGACCTCTGACCTGCAGAGATCCAAGATAGTTAACAAAGTCAACTTAATAAAGTTGGCTTTGTTAAATTGACCTAACTGACTTAATAAAGTCGACTTAAGGATTACTCCCCATCCACACCATCCTTAAGTCGACTTAAGGAGTCAACTTAAGGCTTGGGTGGTTGTTATTAGGTCAGCTTAGGCTTTCATTAAGTCAACTTAAGGCATTTCTTAAGTCGACTTAATGAAAGTCAGGTGTAGACATTGAGTAATTTAGATTGACTTAAGGGTCCTTAAGTTGACCTAAATTGCTAGTGTAGACATACACTCAGTTTTTCAGTGCTGTCCTGTGAAAATCCTAAGATCAGCCAAGCTCTTCATGTTGAAGTGTTCAGCTAACAGCACATACTGTATCAAACTCCAAAGATTTAGGTACAGGTTATTTTTCACATTTCAGATAGTGAAATTTATTGGGAAAATTTGGGTAATAGTGGTGTGTCAATGCTATTAATAGATATCTCTAGCACCAAAGAGCCCAATATGATGAACAGCCTCAGCAGCCATCACATACAGTGTGATCATATTATAATACTATTTGATGCAATAGAATGTTTGATCAGTTACAAGTAATGAGTGTCATATCACATCAAACAATATGATACAGTCTCATTGTATGGAATTATGGCTGCTGTCAATCACCATATGGCCTACTCCTTAAAGTACCATCTTTGGGGAATGGAATAAAACGATAGCTACACATGCATTAATAAATAAGGTGGTGCATAAATTCCATACAGACCTGTTGAGATTTTATTTTTCTTTGATATCTATATCCATTTTTTTTCATTTTAAACACTAACATGGCCATGGGTTTATATGGGTTATGTGTATATCAAAAAAGGGACCTGTATCCTTTTGAATAGTATTTGCAAACCTTCTGACAGAAATGTATTACTTTCTTATGCTTTGTATTTTTGTGACTGACTAGCTATCTCAGTTCTTAACTTGTTTTTGCTGTGACTTCAGAGCATCTCTTCTTCATGCTTCTTGCTGCCCTTGGGGGAGGAGAGACAAAAAGTGCATGTTTAGTCTTGCAGTTTGGCACACCTCAGCTGATTACCCATATTTGGACTTTGAGAGGGCACTCTTTGAAAAATTACAGTCTCTTCTTTAGGGTTGATGTAGTTACATTGCAGGAAGGGGGCATATCTCTCTGAGATAAAAAAAAATGTATGTAAACAGCAGGGTGAGTGTGGTTCAGGCCATTGCATATTACATACCAGTTTCATACACAGTCTGGTATAACATGGACTTCACACTTAATAGGATGAAGATGCAAATACAGTATGCAAATGATTAATTTTAAATGAAGGCATTCTCTTCCGCCTACAAATGCTGGACCACATCCTGTCCTCTGTTACACAGGCTCTGATTACAGTGGCATGGCATAAGTATAATTGGGGCTGAGGAAGGAGTCATAATTTGGTTTGTTGCATTTGCTCCTAAGCGTTTGTAGTAGACAAAGACGTGTTGATCAGTTTCTGGTGGGACACTGCAGTGGCTGTTCCGAGAACAGAGGTGTCACAATGAGAAGTCAAATTTCTGTGATTGCTAACAGCTGATTATTGTCTGTAGCTTCTTCCACCTCTGGATATGATTGCTCCAAACGGAACAGAGGTAGTAGTTGAATGGGAAACCTCAGGGGACATGCTTGGTGTTACTGGAAGTGGTGAGGGTGATTCAATAGCTGGTACATTTCTCTCTGAATGAGGATCAGAATCAGAATCTTTTCACTTATTAACATCATCCCCATTATTCTTAGTTATAAAAATAATACTGGACTATACCTTGTGGGCAGTTGTTGTACAATAATGAAAAGGTTAGCACCCTTCGGTAGTATTGAGGGAGAAAGAATGGATTGCATTCCTTCTAATGTATGTTAAGTGAAGTGCCCAGGGACCGCTTTCTTTAACATAAGTGTCAGATGTGTATGTGCTTTTATTACAAAGAAAGCTGTCAAAAATTCATTTTGACCATTGACACCCATTTATGTGGGTTTTCAACCCCACTTATAAGCTGTTGCAAACCCCTCTTCTGTAGCTGCCTAACTTACCAAACCCTCAGGATGAATGCCTTTTCTTGACTGGCAAAGCACCATTTCTAGCTATGTCCCCATATTAGCCCAGCACTGTACAGCCTCACAAATGCAAAAGAATTCGTCGTCACAGCACCCGGGTATGGTAGGGAAGCATTATTAACGCCACTTTAAAGACAGGAAATTAAGATGCAGAATGACTAACAGGCTGATTCTGATACTGTCTGTGGGACTTCTTTTCGAGTAAGGTGCTACTCACAGGGAGAGAGGGTGTCAGAATATAGCTCTAAGTCAGTGACTTCCCCAAGGTTCAGGGAGTCTGTGCCACAATCCTGAATTCATTCCAGATCTCCTGAGCCCTAGCTTTAACCATGAGGCATCGTGCATATATTGCATGAATCACACAATTTACTATATACTGTGCTCTTTCCTGTGTAAACTGAGCACAAATCTGAAATACTTGTGCAAGTAAAATCCATCATCAAGCTTTTCAATGCACAGTCTTCTCTCTTTGGTACTAGAGCCCTCAATGAGTTAAAACTGGAAGAGCTGCTCAGAAAGGGGTCAGTTAATAATCTATATCTAAATCCCAGTCCCAGATTTTCTTTTTGAAACATGCTGCACAACTAACACTTTGACATTTTGGCAATATGATGGGGGAAAAAAGCTGTGCCAGCTGACTGATGAGCACCCATCCTTTTTAATTAATTGGGTTGAAAAATGTCTTGTGTCAGTTTGAATTTAGGAGCTCATTCAGCTGTGTTTTTCAGGATAAATATATATAGATATATTTAACTGTATATTTGATCAACCCAGCAGGAAACTTAATAAAAGATAAAAATATGTTTATATTAAAATATAGATACATAACATTTTTCATATACATGTATGGTAGATAAAGATATATAAAGTATTATAAAAAGTATAATATATACTGCTCTGTACTGTTCTTATGATTTATAAATACATTGGTTATAACACACACACATGTACGGCTATGCTTTCTAGTCTTTAGCAGAGTAATATATCTGGATTGTTCTTTAAATTCAATGAATTTATTTGTCTGCCTTCTTGTAATAGAATCAGTTTTGATATACTCTTTGTTCGTGCTGTTATAGGCTTCAGTCAAGGGTTCTTTGTATTAAGTTTTTTAAGTTACATTACAAGGAGGTTTTAAGATTTCCCAACAGGCTTTTATTTAACCAGGGCTTTTGATCTCAAACCTGCTGGGGCCTAGTGAAATCCTTACCAATTCTTCAGTATCTCCCCACTATTGGAATTTGAAAAGACCCACCTGAAGGATTTAACTCGCTGTATGGCTTCAGCCATCCTTTAGATTGTTCTATTCATGCAGACCTTGAGGGGTCTAGGGCACCCTTTGTGATCCTCTAAGTAGCCTAAGGTGCCTTTTGCATATGTTGTAGTCCCGAGGAAATAAAAATCAGGAGGACACAAACCTATATACCTTATTTCCTGCTATCTTTACTTAAAGAAGGAGCACAGGGGGTCTGCTTAACATCCTTTGCTACCTAAATACCTTTTGGACATGGGAACTCAATGAAAGAACTTTCATTGCATCCATTACCCTACTGCGGTGCATAGCAAATTAGATTTAAAAGGGTACTTTTTCCCTTACAGCTATTTCTATCATTTTCTTTAAAATTTCAATTTAGTGTCTAGTGACAGAATATTCCATAATGTACTTTAGAACTGCATAACACCAATTATGCTAACTGTGAACATTATTTCAAAAGAATTAGAGTTATATTAAGTTATAGACAAACCATTGGGAAAAAAAGGTCAGGTTAGAAGTAGAGGGAAATAAAGAGGCTACGTGATAATGCTCAAAGCAGAGACATGAAGTGAATGCTCTTTTTTCAATCCCTACATTTTGCAAAATGCACACTGAGGAAATTTCTCTTCTTCTTTGTCTTCATTATTTACAAGAGAGTAGCCATGTTGCCTCATTATTTTACATCTGAAGTCTTCTCTGTGCAAGATGCACTGTGGAGTCTTACAGTCATGCAGAAAATTATTTCCTCTAGCTTTGAGAAACAGCATAATATAAATACATGAAAGGCTCCTGTCTTTTTCTGTGTATAGTTTGTTACCTGATAGTCAGTATTCAGGCAAAAGATCAGTTAACAGAACAATCCAGAAAAGGTATAATAAACCATCAGCTACATCATTCTTACATTGCATTTTTTGGGTTACCTACTTTTAAAATTACTTCAATGCATACCATAGAACTCTATACTGCAATTATTCTTCCAAGATATTATAGAACAGATGAGGCATCCCCTTATTTAAATCTTTATCTTTTATATTTTAACTTTGCTGTTAATGTAAAATCTCTCCAAATAATGATGCAACAAAGTCTAAACCTACCTTGTCTTTCAACTCTTCTTCTGTTTTCATGAATTTCAAAGCATAAGACAGTCAAGCCACCCACATTAGGTAGGCTTGATCCAGAGGGTATTTTATTTAGATAAGTAAAATATCTCATCTCTCTCATTTTTAGTTTTATTTTGTTTTAAGCTATGTCTCCCCCCTTCCCCCCTCCCCCCTCCCCCCCCCAATGGTTTAAGACATTCACTAGAACTATGTAAAGATCAGCTCTTTTTTGATTTGCAGGGATTCCTAAGCAAATCTTGTTTGTTTGACGGCCCGTGCGATCAAATCTCCATAAATTTTCAGTGATCTAAAAACTTCAGAGTTAAATTCAGCTAAAATAGGCTTACATAAATCAGCGATGGTGTGGCTGAAATAACACTAGTGTAGGAGTGAAAGCTGCTGTTTGCACTAGTGATGCTCATCTGAAGTAAAATAGCCTCCCAACTCGAATTTCAGCTGCACTATGTAAGCCTATTTTAGCTGAATTTAACTCTGAAGTTTTTAGATCATTCAGGGTTTGCATTGGCGCAGTTACACTGATGACTGGAATTATGATAAATCCTCTGTGAAGAGAAGGTCTAAAACCCAGCAGCCAGACAGCCTTTGCCTGGGAGTTAGTTTTGTAATGGACTTGCAAGTAGGTGAATGTTGCCTGGTTTGGGGGTTTAGTAGAAAGCTCTAGCTTTAATTTAGGTTCTAGCTTACACAAAACATTTAGGGTTCATATTGGCTATTTCTCCTAATTTACACATGCAGCTTCAATAGGAATTATATAGACAGAGAGAAATAGAAACATTTGATTTTTTTCTTTAATAATCTATTGAAGTTCAAAACAACTGTGTGCAATGTGATAATGCCACTATCTATAACATCCAGTCCTCTACCCTAGTATCTGTGTGTGGAACTGACACAAAAATTAATTTGAACGTGGCTTTTCAATTAAATAGGAAATTTCATGAAAAAATCCAAGTTGATGTGACGTTCCCCTCTGCAGTCTGGACCAGTGTATAGCTGTATCATCCCAGTCCCTCACTTCTGAGGCCCGTATTGCACTTGCTCCGCTGTGTGAACCCCCACTCCTGGGTCAGCCTACACACAGCCTCCTGCAAGCAAGCAGCTCTTAATTTAGAGAGTGAGCGCTTCTGACCAGCCACTCATGGGATTATGCAATAGAATGACCCCAAGAAACACACCCAGTCCCAGATGCAACCCTAGGAACTGCTGCCCAATAAACATTGAAAGTTTATATTAGTTTGTCAATTTATCAAAGAAATTGATATACACCAGCTTTGTTACTTTAAATGAAATATCTACACACACCCAAACCACATACACTGTTTTAGATAAAACAAACAAATATGTTTATTGAGTACAGAAAGATTTAAAGTGATTATAAGCCAAAGGAATATAAATCAGATTTGATCAGGATGAAATAAAAGCAAATTGCATTCTAAACTAAATTTAACACTTTCAGAAACTTTACAAAGTTAGATAATGCTCACCACAGACTGGCTGACTTTCTTCTGTCAGGCCCTCCCCCTGTGGACAGTCCTTCAGTTGCTTGATGTTGTTTTGTAGTTGGAAATGGAAGAGAGAGCTGATAAGCAAAATAGCCCCCTTTTTAAATCTTCAAAGTGTCTGACGAAGTGTGATTTTTCTTCCATGAAAGCTCATGCTATAAATAAATTGGTTAGTCTTTAAAAGTGCCACAGGACTCCTTGTTTGTTTTGCTGAACTAGACTAACATGGCTACCCATTCGGAACTTGTCCCCCTTTTCAATATCCCCCTTCACCCCCCAATCTGGTGCCCCACTTCCCTTTCAGGGTCAAATAACAAACAGTATCCATGTATGGTTTCATCCACGTCCTGAGACACCTTGGCTACGTCTACACTGGCAGGTTAGTTCGAATTAAGGAGGCTTAATTCGAACTAACTAAAGCCATGGCTTCACTTGGCTTTAGTTAGTTCGAATTAAGGGCTTCCTTAATTTGAACTAATAAGTTTGAATAGGGTATTTGAACTAAGGGGTTAATTCAAACTAACTAGTTCGAATTAGCCACTGTGGCCATGTTAATTCGAACTAATCTCTTAGTTCGAACTAACCGGCCATTGAAATGAATGGGGATCGCTAATTGGAACTAAACAAGTGCTATGAATGGCACTTGCTTAGTTTGAACTAACTTTTTTCAGTTTGAATTAAGCTAATTTGAACTAACTAAAATTAGTTCAAATTAGTTAGTTTAAACTAACTAATTTCGAACTAATTTTAGCAAGTGTAGACATAGCCTTTGGTTCTTTGTAAATTCACTTGTTAATGTCTGGTCTGCTCCTTTGTTCTTGAAATTCTGAGCTGGGTTGTTCTATACAAACCTTAGGGAGGAGTGAACTGCTTCTCTGCTTTTGGAGGGCTTTACTTAAATCTGCTTCATGCCATGGGACTCCTATTTACCATTCATATAACATAACAACAAACATACAGCTATGACAGTAATGAGCAGTCTGTCATGAGCAGTCCAGAAACACCGTACATGACATACGTTGCATTAAGCAATACACATTTACATTATAAGGATGAACAGGAATGATACACAATCCTGCTACAAAGGGGTATATGGAGTGCACTGTGTCACACTTGAAAAACTCTCTTTAAAAATGGATTTTTTCTCCAGCTTTTTGGGGTTCTCATGAGTAGAGCCCTGTGCAGATACAAACGTGGATCCATATCCGATCTGCATCTGCAAGAAATGGTCTGCAGATATCCGCCATGTATCCGCAGATGCGGATATAATGCGGATATCCACAGATATCTGTGTATTTGCAGGGCTCTAGCCCTGTACAGATAAAAGTACGTGGATCCGTATCCAATCTGTATCTGCAAGAAATGGTCTGCGGATATCCACAGATATAATGCGGCTATCCATGGATTTGTAGGGCTCTACTCATGAGCACTTGAAAAAAAATTAAAGAAACATTTATCAGATCCCTCAAATTTTCATTTTTATCTAATATTTTCACAGTGGGAAAGTATTCCAGCTAGCTCTACCTATGAGCTATGGTGATCTGTTATTATTTGGGTTTGCTCTACTAGATTTGAATCTGCATCCAGTCTATCCTATAAACTTGGGGACCTCAGATTCAATGTTTCAAACTGAACTCATTATCCAGATAGGTGTGAGCCACAAACATCAGGTCCTTATTATAACTTTTTCAGGCAGGGATGAGTGAAGGTTTCAATAGGGACCCATCTCTATATGGTACTAAAAAGAACAACTAAAAATGTAAAGCAGAATGAGGAGGGAGGAACTATTTATTTCTACACTCTTACATCATGATCGCGCGCGTGTGTGTATACACGCGCACATGCCATGTGAAAAGGCGTATTCCCAAAACTTTTATTTAAGTATACATCCAGAAAAACCAGCCACAGGTGTTCTATTTGTGTAGCACGAGAGAAGAATATACTTCTCTGGCTCAAATAACCCCATTTAAATACATAGTATTCATTGCTGTATAGTCTTAGAACATTACCAAAGGCCTGAACCTGATTTTCTGTACACACCATGGCACCTCGCTTTAGCCAAAGACACAGTCTCATGGTCTGAGTATCTGAGTGAGAGCCATGAACTCCTGAAGTCTATTCCCAGTTCTGATACGGCCTCCTGCTGTGACCTATGGTAAGCAACTTAACCTGTTGTCCTCAGTATCCCCAATAAAATGGAAGGCCTTAATACTTCTCTAGTGGGATAATAGTACTTAATACTTATCTAATTGGATGATAATACTTACCTACATACCTCACAGGGGTGTTGTAAGAATTAATTAGTTAATGTTTGTAAAGTGCTTTGGAGATGGAAAGCGACACATAGTATAAATGCTAAGTATTATTACTGGAGGACAACATCAAGCCTTTAAAATGGATAATGACAGAACAAGAAATCAGAAATATTTTTAAATAGTGTGTGATTGTTTAAGGCAGCAAGAGATCATTGAACTACTTTTTAGGGTGTATTTAAAATAAAAGTTGGGAAACAGAAGGGGATGGGAAATATTCTGAAAACATTTTAGATTTTTTTCATAGATGACCAAATCTAAATGTGTCACTTGATAAGTTACAAGGAAATTCTTCTGATTTTTCACCTAGTCTCTTAAAATTTACTTTTTATCTCAGTGGCTAAAGGTGGTATCTCTAAACACCACAATTTCTATGAAAATCTGGACAAATAAAAACACAAAAGAGTAGAAAATATAAACCACTTCTTTAAAGTAGCATTATAGACCAGAGTCTTCTTTGACTTTCAATGGGGTAAATGAGGAATAACTACATGGAAGTCAATGGAGTTGCACAAGTGTAAAACTGCTGTAAAATAATAGCAGATTCGGCTGAATCCCCCTATGCTTATGGGATCTAAAATGCCACTCTGGCAGCTGGGTTTTAAAAAATAGTGCACAAATATATTATACTCAGCATTTTTTATTATGATACACAAAAATCATCATGCTTTGTGTAGGATGTTGTTTGTGGCCTGGTGATTCATGAAGAGGTCTATTAATAGACAGATTTGATACACTGTAGACAGTAGTTGTGCTTTCCCAAAAGCAAACTTTGTAAGATTTTTGCCTTTAATTTTTTTCTTTGTTCCTTAATGTGGACTTTTAGTCCAAGAAATCAGCTTTATAGATACCAAAGCATACATTTTTGTATTCTTGTAATTGCATATATTCAGATCTTTTGTCCTCTGACGTTAGAGAGAATTCCCACCAATTCCTGAAATCTGTTAAAATGCAAGGCATAGTGCTTAAACTGGTATGTTGGCTGTTCCTGTTAAAAAGACTATACATTTTCATTCTAGATCTGCACAAGATATTTGATATACTGCTGGGCTAAGCACCAGAATTTGGTTGGCTCTGGGACCAGTTCTTACATTTCTACATCAAGCAAACACAAGAATGGCTAACACTTAAAATTAAACCTACCCTAAAGCCTTGCTTATGGATATCATGTTATTTGGAATGTAATAGAGAACATTCCTTGTAATCAGGGGTGAGTCAAGGAAAATGGCATCCAGGAGAGTAAGGCAGCCAAATAGAAAACTTGACCCAACACCAAACTCATTGTCAGTTTCACAGCTGCCATAATGACCAATGAGACCTTAGGGGAAGCCAGCCAGGAAGTCAGGTGCTGTTGCTGGAAAGAATATGTTCCAGATTAATTGGCATTGGGCCCTTCAGCTGCTCTGCAAGCCCAGTGTTGGCCCATGGGGGTTGAATCTAGTTTTGGACCACAGGCGGAGAATGAAGTGAAGTATGACTGACACTGTCAACAGCAAGCTTGTCAAGTTAGTATTGATAATATATTTTGTGTGACTATAATAAATAGCTACTGCTTTGAAGTTGGTTTGTTTCTGAGGTGAAATGGGGCAAAGGAAGGGCTTCTTTGGATAATTAACTGTATATAGGCAAGCATAATTTACAAACGTTGAAGTACAGTACTTTGCTAATCCCTTGATGCCCACTTCTAGCATTTCCCAGGACAGAATAGATTGCCAAAAATGGAGAGGACAGCCATTTCCAACATCTCAAGCTCCAGAGGTTAGACTGGTGAAGAGAGGGAAAGAAGAGATGTGAAAACCAATTTATAGGGCTCACTTATCAGGTAACCCAGACCAGCAGTAACTGCACCTGGAGGTGGGTAAAGGTGGTGTCTTTGTACCTGGTTCTCCTCTTCACCAGCCTTGGAGTCGCCTGAGGCAGATGGATTGGCTTCTAGCACAACTTGGGGATGCCTCAAGGCTGCTCTGAATTGCACTGACTCGTAGTGGTGTGTTTTGGCCATACCCTTTCCCACTCCTGATAGACCACACTGTGTCCCCTTCACTGAAGGCATCAAGAGGGCACCTGCCAGTCACATGCACTAAACTTTACACCAGCCAGTGATCCCCTCCCACCAGTTCCACACACTTACCTGGGAGTGTAGTGGGAGAATCTGGACAGCAGATGGTTATTTTTGGAGCTAATGTGAGGAATATCTAGGTTTGGGTATTAGTTGTGTTCAGACTGAGAAATTAGAACAGAAAGAAACTGGATGAGGAAACGGGTTATGGGGGTAGCAGGAATATTAAGCAGCAGGGCAATCCGAATGGGAAGTTTGGCAGCTGGATGGGGAAGTTTGAGTATTTGAGGAGTGTAGTGAGAGAGTCTAGTGGTTCCAAAGGAGGCTGTATGCATTGATCAGGTGCGGCAATGGGAGGGGGAAGCTGCAGAGCAATGGAGGGGACTTGTGCAAATGTTGAGCCACTGAAGGTAAACTGGGGAATATGTTGGGGCAGCATTTGGCATCTGGAATGGCTGCAATTTGGATCCAGAAGCTTGTTGAAGAAAGGTGTGTTACAAATGGCTTGGATAGCAAGGTGAGATGGTCAGTAGCACTCTGAATGATGGGAGGGTTAGTCACTTAAGTGGAGCATTGGATCAGGCCAATGACAGTGATAACAGTTCACAGATGAGTGTATCGGTATTCAGAGCCTCTGTGCAGTTTATATAAGGAATAAGAGACTGAATGACAACCTTAATTCAGACTGTCCTCGGTTTTGTGTGTGTGTTAAAAAAGACCTTTAATTTAACTTTAACTGCATCAGCTTCATTGATATACCAGTTCTGCACTCCTCAGACCAGCTATGAAGAAGGGGAATCTTTACAGGGCACCATTGACATCAGGGTGGCATCTTTCTGACCCACTGTGATGACTTTCTCTATACAACACAACAGCATTTTCTGGGCTTCTTCCAATAAGAATTCTTTAATATGCTAAGTGGGTCAAATAGCATAGTAATGTGTAATGTACTCACTATAGACTATCTTGGCTATGTACTGAAACCATACCAGTTCTGTGAGGGTGCCATCCCATGGTTAACCTGGATTCCTACCAGTCAAAGTACTTGAATGAGAGAAAAGAAGGATGGTGGAATGGTCTGGGCAGTAGCCTAGGATCTGAGAGACCTGGCTTCAGGTTGTGCTCTGCCACCCACCTCCAGTGTGATGTTGGACAAGTCATTTAGTCTCAGTATACCTCAGTTCTTCATAGGTCAAACAGGGATAATAGTGCTGCTCTATCTCATAGGGGAGTTGTGAGGATATATACATTAAAGATTGTGAAGTGTTCTCATACTATGGTGACAAATACCCAAAAGAGAAGCAGTAAATTAATGTGGAAGCATGGGTTCAAATCCTAATTTGGTGTGTCCCATTTCCAATCAAGGCATCAGTTCCCTGTTATTGTTTGGTATTTGTTTCTGGAGGATTTGGAATGTGTAAAGCATCTTCTTACCAGAAAAGAGAGGCATGTCTTCTACCCAAAGAGGCTTACAATCTAAAGTCAGACATGAGACAAAGAGAAACATCTGACAGTATCATACAGGACCAGGGGACATTTGCCTGGTAAAGTTGGATAGTGAAGCTTGCTAGGAAGGTACCTGCTCTATGCCTGGGCTGTCCACAATGTCGTTTTAACAAGTATTAATTTAAATCTCAATTTTTATTTAAAAAAGAAAAAATCAGATGTATTGACGCAGTTTTGCAATAAGCATTTCTTAAGAATATGACAACGTTGCTAACCTGGACACATTACTCGAGTTGCCCATGATCACACAGGAAGTCTGTGGCAGAGACAGGCATTGTCATCTGAGTGGCAGGATAGTACCTTACCTACAATATCATCTTTCATTTTTTAGCCTTAGCAGAACCAATTAGGGACAATCTTGTCCCTGAGCAGTGAAGTGTTTGCACCACTGATTATTGTACATGGATTTCCTTCACTTCTCTTAGTAATGCGAAGCTATGAAGAGCAAAGGTGAACTTTCCTACTTAGATCTTCAGAAAATAGAGCTTTCTGTTAAGCATTACTTTTCATTTTCACTTCTTTACAAAAGATTATGTTTAAACGCCTGCAGTGAAGGACACCTGTATTTGCTGGTCCCATTATGTGGCTATACTGAAAAAGCTTTACAGCTGTCTAAATTAGCATAATTAAATCCACATCAATTAAAAACCCTCAATCACCTCTTTCCCCTTCACATGCAGATAGTGGCATTTGTCTAAGGTGCTAAGTGACAAAGGAACTTTTTAACAGTTGAAGACCTGGCTGAAAGGAAGAGTAATAGGATTTGTATATTGTCCCATGGTTCACCTTAATACTAGTGGAAATGATTAGTGGTCCCTGTTCTGCCTGAAGAGGTATGGCTGTATTTTGCATTTCAATTATGCTAGTACACAGGACTGTGCATTAGAGATGTGCATTTTACAACATGCCTCTGCTTCTATTGCTCCTTTAGCCCCCATTAATGGGGTAAACAAAGCCTGGCATTATGATTTGGTCTCTTCCCCACCCCTTTCCTTTTGTTTTGTTATGTTTTGTTTTATGCAAGGAAGCCCCAGTGACCCCAAGATAGCAACAAGGCTGCTCTGTGTGGTGCTAGCAAAGAGAATTTCTCCAGATGAAAACTGACATGGGGTTCAGGGGTTAATTTCTGGAACAGGCACATTTGCATACAAATGAAAAATGATGGAATTTCTGTTCTCCTAAATTTTCAATGTCATCAGCATCAAACAGCAGTCAGTGCTCCCTTGCTGTTTGAAGAATATTCATTACTTCAGAAGAAGGGGCACCTTGTTTGGTATTAATCTCCTCTGCAGGTCAATGGCTTAATTTGCTAAACTTCATCTGAAGTGCCATTCACTTCCTGAGTTCTCTGCTATTCTTTGTTATTTTTCATAACATGTTCTTAATACATTGTATATGTGAAAGGATACACACATCTCTAGCAAAACAGAGAGAGGGAAAGAGAATGACATTTAACTTTTGTTTTCATCAAATTCCTAAACCACTTGGTACCCTCCTATGTCGTTTGTACTATATTTTGGTGTGCATTTGTCTAACAATTCATGAGCATTTTAAAACAAAAATTGCTTACTTTAATAGGAAAACATTTTTCTTTCAAAACTCATGCATAAAAGGACATCTGTTGTCTTCTGCAACAAGGTTGCAGGGTGTCAGGCTTCTAACAAAAGGTAACAAGTGACAAAGTGATTAATCCCCTAAAGAAAATCATAATCATTCTTTTAGTTCCTGCCTCTGGAAATTCTCATCTGAAAATGCAGTGGGGGAAGATGTCGTTGGGAAACATTAGTGCTATCTCTAATTTCCCCGCTATCCTTTGTGTGTCTGTAAAGGTCCCGAGGATCCCAGTTCCCCAGTTTTTGCCCTTCATGGCTATCATCCTTCTGACTGAATAGGATTATATGGGACTTTTTAAAGAGCTTCCCAGTGTTGCTCCTTAATTGGCCTGGGGTTCTTGGGAGGTGTTTCTCTCACTGGTCTGTGGACCACTAGCATGCTTGCTCTTGGTCAGTGGAGAACTCAATGGTCACTGGGTGCTGGCTCTCTTCCTTGTTTTCACCTACTAAAATATATTAGAAGCCACCTAAAATATATTACATTCTTTCCCACTAGTATTATCTGATGTAAGAAATTGCCAATGTAGCCACAGGGGTGTCATATGATCCCAACAGAACCCCTTCTGCGATGAGATCATGAAAAGGTCTGAGAATCTCTGCTTTGGCACTCTTCTTCAAAATGTTGAGTGTATTGGCTCAGTAAACCCCCGCATTCTGCCGGTCTAATACAGAAGGACCAGGACTGGATCTCCGCTAATATAAGAGCATCTCACCAGAGCAGCTGCAAAAACACAACTTGAAGTAAAAGACAATATTAAGACAGATATGCTCCTGAATCCTTAGGGATACAATGTGTTAATAGGATGCCATGAAGAAAAATAGTTGAGATTCCATTCTAACCAATCCACTCCTAGATCCTGAACACTCTATCTCAGTGCAACGACAGTATATCTTTGCACTGGAACTCCATGTTATTCAGCTCAATTCATCCCTCAGTATGGGAAAGAATTTTAAGGCTCTAGTATTGTGCTATTCTACTAAAGCGTTAGACTTTGCATATAGTGACTATAACAAAAAAGCTCCAGTTAAGGACCTTTATTATAACCCCTTGCTTTCTCTTGCTCATGGCTATCTGAAAAGTTTTGGCTGCAATTTTTCATTTGTTTTCAGCCTCAAAGTGAATGTTTTTGGAAACAATAAGCAATTTCCTATTTTTTTAGTTATAGAATGGTGAAAACAAGCAACACTTTACCCAGTTTGTTAATTTGTAATATGCTTTTTTACTCACAAGTAGCCTACAAATGGCAAACTTCGTAATTTTTTAGGACACCCAGTTGGGAGTGCTGCAATCACTCCATTATTTATCCGCAGTGGAATAGCTTCAATGAATTGAGAGTAAGAGAGCTCATCTCAGACTATTCCATGGTTAGAACACTTCTCTGAGGTAAGGGACCCTTGTTCAAGTTCTTTCTCCCCCTCTGGCTGAGAGGGGGAAATAGAATGTGGGTCTCCCACATCCACATGAGTGCTCTGACCACTGGGGTAAAAGTCACAAGGTGAATTCAGAGAGGCCATTTTCTCTGGCTAGACTTGAATGGGACTAAATCCATAGGTCCACACCTACTGGATTAGGCTGCATTTGTGATAGAGGTGGCCAAATGCCTGTCTTCCACTGGTTTGTGGATCACTCACGGGCTTAAACAGGCATCCAGACATGTTGAGAGAAGCAGCAGTGAGCAAGCCCAGAGACACAAATGTAGGCACTGAGGAACATTTATCCTGAAAAACTTAGGTGTGAGATTAAGCACCTACAGGGTTTGATGGGAGTTTGGAGGAATGTAGTAGAGCTGAAATGAGGATGTCAGTGCCTAAAACGGAGACTAAGGTGCTTAAATACTCTCGTGGATCTCAGCCTGTGTCTTTATGTATGTTTGGACAGTATCCTCCTGCACAGTATCCTCTTTGTAGTGCAGCAATAACAATAATAAATAATATGCAGCGGTAACTTGTGCTAATGTTGGAGGCTACGTTACTAACTGCAGCATTTACTTAACATTGTAGATAATGGGCTAAATCCTCAGATCCAGCTGAACTTCACGTAACACAGGACATCAGGCAAAGCAAAAGTGGCCTTGTGCCATCCTGAAGTTGGCTGATACAAGTTAGAGCCAGAGCACGCTGGCCATCCCCTCTACACTGATTGAGGTGGCATAAAGCTAGCTATGCTGGCCCTATGCCTTCTGGGGATTTCCCTACCCCAGGGCAATTCTTGGATAGCTGGATAAAGCAGCTTTGCAAAGCAGCTGCTTTGGGAGCCAGAATCTGTCTCATTATCTACAGGGAATGTTTTTAGCATAAAAAAACTTCTGCTGTAGACAGATTTGAATGCAGAAATATGTTCTGCACTAAAATGTCTATGTGCCTGCAGAGCTGATAGGCTTCTCTCTGCTTAGCTTTTCTCCTGTGGAGTTTAGAATCAGTGCGAGAACAAATCATGGGGCTGACAGGGGAAACTAAGAGAGCTTGTGCACTCTTCATGCTCAGTTTAAAGAATGTGTAAGTTCCACCAGCAAAGAATTCAGACTATATGAACTGCCTCCATCTAACAGCCCTGGCCTTTGATTTCTCCCCTCCTCCTTTTCTGTGTGTGTGAAAACAAAACCAACATAAGTACTCTACAAAACCGAACATGAATATAATGCTAAAATTGCTAATTAAAATTGCTAATATAACGTTAAGATTGCCACTCTTACTCCTGTCGTGTATACCTCATTTTATGAATATTGCAATTGACATCAGTGAGGGCTACTCACAAAATAAAGTACTACCCATCATGAGTACCAAATGCTCCAAAGATTATTAGTGTAAACAGTGGTAATTCTGTTGAAATCAATGGAGTTATCCTGATTTTTGCCCTCTGAAAATCAGCCCAAGGGTACAAAAAAGGTAAACTTTTCATCATTTTATTAACTTATCCATGTTACAAACATGCTGCTTTGAAAGGTGTGTAGTATTATGCTAATATTCTGCTGCTAAATGTCTATACCATGAAAAGCATCAGATATGCAATCTGGCCACGTTAACTTAACTTTGAGAACCTTAACTTTAACAGTGCCTGACTTCTGAGCTTTTAAATTTGTAAAACTAATGTTACACTGACATAAGGTTTGTAATTTTATACATGCTAGACTCGATTTTTATCTTGGGTCTTACAGCACCTTAAGCTACAAGAGAAAAAGCATTCATCTGTTTATGATAAACTTATCAGAAATACTGCAAAGTTCTCACTGACTAAGATATCTACACTGCTATGGTGGCTTGCTACAGGGTAATTCTGAGACAACAAACAGAATATTTCAGAGCCCAGATGTCCTGTTTAGACA
This sequence comes from Pelusios castaneus, assembly GCA_007922175.1. NCBI lineage: Eukaryota > Metazoa > Chordata > Testudines > Pelomedusidae > Pelusios > Pelusios castaneus. Next base: position 20,807,692 of record ML685777.1, on the reverse strand, counting down.
AGGGGGTTTATACTGATTAGAATCTGCTTTCACCTAACATCATGTAGTAAATATCACAAAGACATAATTAGAAAATTTGGTACAATATTTAGTCCCAGTCCCTGTGTGCCAGAATTGTTTGACTACTGAGAAACTGGAGCTTGTTTGCATCCCAGAGTGTTGTGAAATGCAAACTTCAAAGAAAATATTATATCTCCCAACTCCAGCTCATGAGTGTCTTGGAAGTATAATAGAGAAAGGCTTAACAATCCCTGCTGAGGAAAGGGCAATTTGACACTGAAACTACTGTTAAACCACCATTGAAACACTGGTAGGCAATGAGGGCTTATTAGATAAATATAGCTAAAGTCTCTCAAGTCAGGAATGCACCCAAGTCACTAGAAAAATCGCAAAGCTGGACAAACATTTGTCTTTTGTGTAGGGTATTTTTCAATATATACATCTACATTTTGACTTTAAAGATTTTTCTTAGATTGGTCACTCCCCTCACCACTTCAAAATAAAATATTAAATTTGCAAAACTTCTGGAAACCAGATTTTTAGTCAAATTTTTAAATTAAATTGTCAGTGTCTGAATTTCATCACAATCTGTTTGGCTGTTTACATTGCATGAAAGCATAATATGTATTTGGTAAGTGTGTGATTGTACTTCTTACGCATATTCAAAGGGCCCTCTTTAGTGCTCTTGATGAGGAAGACTCTGTAAATTATATACACCTGAGGTCTTAATAGCATGTAGGGGGAGCATAGAAACGAACATAGGGAAAGCCTGGAAATCTTGGAGGGCAAAAAAAACCTTTCTCACCTGTTAATGATCACAGAACTTTTATCATCCCATTCTCCCCATGATGTTAGTTGTGGTTTTGCAATGACCACTGTGTTTTGCCTCAATAATTTTGCCTGGCAGGCCATTATACTTATATTTGTCATCCCTGCAGGGGGCAAAAAAGAAATTTTTGCTGAAGAGAGTTCTGAATATATTTTCTTTAATTGTCACTTATGCTTCTGTTCCATCTTTTGCACTGGACTAAAAAGTTAGGATGACAGTTTTAACACTATTTAATGTATGTATATTATTGCATATAAAAACCTGCGTGAAAAAAAGTCAAGGATGAGAGTTAAATCAGCAACAGAATTAGAACACACAAATAATAGACAAGATCCAAAGAGCTAGAGCCACAAGGATGCTGTAGGTTAATACTATGTTGACATCTCATTGGGCCTAAGTATTTAGGGTTAGATCCAAGTATTTAGGGTTAGATCCTCTCTTCACAGAGGAACTCCGATTGATGTCAAGGGCAGTACCTGGCTATTTTTATTATTGTGAAATAATGACACTTTGCACTTATATTCCGCCTTTACTATTAGGAACTTTTACTGTATTTATCTCCATTAATTAACTAATAAACCTAGAATCCTTCTGTGGAGCTAAAATCTCACCCTTAGGGTCAGAACTTGATGTTCTGTACTGCCATATCCTAGCTATTTGGGCTTTTATTAATAGCTGCTGATGCTAAATATTAGATTAGAGGTACTTTTTCCATAGCATTATAAATGCCTTTAAAGAGGGACATCTGACATAGATGTGGGTTTGGTAGTGCTAAATTGACACCGTAGTTATGATTTTGTCAACATTTCCTTATAAACTTCAGTTTTCAGCAATTATATCACAGCTATATTAAAAAAAATACTGTGAGCTGGAACTTGGCATACAAGGACCCAGAAGGGAAATTTTAGCTTTTGGAAATAATGGCTTCTGATTACGATGGACAAGCATGCCATGATATGCAAAAATACTCTCCATATTGTGCTGGAAAATATAATGCATCTCCACTATATCATGTGACTGAGGGACAATGCCGTATGGGGTGAGGGTCTCTCTGGCTTTTGGAAATGAGGGAAAACAGTTTGTTATTTCCAGATACATCTTTTGGTTAATGCCACTTATGCTTAATTCTTCTTATTTACAAGTCATCCTATCATGTTTGTGTGATTTTTTTTTTTTTTTTTTTTTTTTTAAGGGTTTCCCCATGCAGATCAGGTCCTCAGCTGGTGTAAACCAGTGTGGCTCCGCTGTTCACCTGGTATACATCTGGTCCTCTCTCCCCTTCCCACAGAACCGTTCAGCATTTGTTAACCATTTGGAGAGTGAAGGAATGTTTGTTTTACTCTGAAAAGGCCATTTTGTCATGTTGATCAATTTCTGGTGACAGCATGAACATAACTGTAGCTTAAAATGTTTTCACCTAGGATGTAACGGTTACTTTTTAGAGATTTTTTGAATGTGGAATGCTTTATGCTGTGCTCTGTTCTCTTGGGCAGCACTGCAGAATGATGAGTGTGCTGGTATTCAGAAATTTTAGTGTCATGTTGATGTCCCAAGAGGCTATGGCAGCTGTCTTACACCTTTAACCTATTAGTGACTCTACGTTATTAAGTTCCAGTGGGGTAGCTGTGTTAGTCTAGTACTTCAGCAAAACAAACAAGGAGTCCCGTGGCACTTTTAAAGACTAACAGATTTATTTGTCTTCAAGCTTCTGACAAAGTGGGATTTTCTCCCACGAAAGCTCATGAGATAAATAAATTTGTTAGTCTTTAAAAGTGCCACAGGACTCCTTGTTTACATTACTAAGCTGAGTCAATGGACATTCCTGGTTTGACTTTGTTACATTTTCTGGGCTATCTTTGATAAATATTTTTCAGTGCCTTGTCATTCATGAGTCATTTAAAAGCAGAGATATTGTTATTGAAAATGCTTCCCTACATTGTGTTCCAGAATATCTGATTTAGAACTTGAGCCTTTGTTTCTGAATTCAACTTGGAAATGATTAAAATGCCGTAGTAACTCTGGCTTTCTACAATGTGACTAATAACTAAACTCTAAATGTAAAGCAGCTTTGCAAGAGTATTCCAGTGTCATGTTACAATGAACAAACATCATAATAAAGGTACAGTAAAGCTGAAGCAACTTCATTTAATTGAACCCACAGGTTACGTATATGAATTAAAAAGAAAACTATTTGCTGTTTTTAGATGTGACATTTCAGTGATGTACCAACAGAGAGAATTTTGCTTGCAGAATTCTGTGAGAAAAACACTTCTGAGAATGTATGTATACAATTGTTTAAAAAAAAACACAGGGTTACTGACACAGATGCCAATTTGGTAGGGCATATGGAACATTTACACTTGCCTTTTTCATTCTTTCTTGCTGCAGCTGGTGCTGATTTAGTATGTGAAATTTTACTAGCAGGAGTGCTAATCAAGATGGAGATTCTGTGAGTATTTAGTCATTTATGTACGGGAGAACTATGGGTATCATTAAAAAGTAGGAGATCATCTATGAGAGGAACATTCTCATTATCAACCTCATTTTTAAACGAAACAGAAAGAATGGTGGTGTATCACTTGAACAGCAGCAAAAGTACGAGTGTTTCCTTATAATGTTGAAGGAGTCCTAGAGCATTACCTCATAAAGTTTTGGTGAGGGCAATTCTGAATCTATGCAGTATTTGGGAAGCTGAGGACGAACCAGTCGTGATTGTTTTACCATTTTTCATAGCCACGATGATTTTAATGTTTAGCGGGTGTGAGTAGAGAGCAGATCAAATAAAAAAGCTTGGCTCCAAATCCAGGCCTGGGTTTGGATCACAGGGATCATCTCAAACCTACCCGTATAATGGGCTGAATCAAAACAACCCAATATTTGGGAAGGCTCCAATTTTTGGAATCCAGATTTTGAAATCCAGTGGTCATTATGAAACTAAATTCAGATATTAGATACCGATTCAGGCCCACCTGTGACAATGGGCAATAATTATTATTTTCCATGAAGAAGGTATCAAACAGAAATTACTTACCTAAAGAGGTGATTTTAAATTACACACGGTATAAAAAGTCATACTAGGGATTAATTATCCTTTCCTGCCAAGATTATTTCAGTTCAGAGAGCCACACACAATCACTTCTCTGTGTTAAATCTGTTGTACAGGTGGCTCAGTGGTATGGGAGACCTGAATAATAAACACAGACAGACATTTCTGGCCTCAGGTAAGTAATGGCATAGTAGAAGTGGTGAGTTTCTTTCCTGGTGAAAGGCTGCTGAGCCCTTAGAACCAAATTCAAGGAGAGACATGCTGGTGGCTCTGGAGTAGGCTGTACATCTTTCCCTCTCCCTTCCCCACAGAGACAGAGAATTTCTGGATTACAATGAGGACATGGAAAGGAAGAAGCTTAGTATGACAAGATGGGTGATAGATTGTGCTCTGGAATGCCTGAAAACTTCTGTCATCAGAAAATAGATAAAAACCTGCCTGGAACCATATTGGAATTACTCTCAGCTTTTCAGGCAGTAAGCTTCATATCTAGGCCTCTGTGCATCTCTGCAGGCTACTGTACTTCAGCTTAATAGCCACTGATTTCTGAGGTGAAAGAAAAGAGACAAACTCTTCAAAAACAAAAAATATAATTTCAATTATTTCTAGAGCGCTAGAAAAAAGCCACTTGGATTCTAGTTTCTCAGTTTGTGCTTTCTACACCATTGGGGAAGGCAGCAATATTTCTCAATTCAATTTTTGTTAGACAGATAACTATTTAAAAAAACGTATCTGATTAACAAATTGAGTTAAAAAATTGTGCCTTGTTTCTGAATGGGGTTGGTTGTCATTCAGAGATGGTGGGCATTTAGATAAGTTCCTGTTTAATATTGGCAGGTTTCTGAGCATAGATTATCAGCATGTCTGGATTTCAACTGGATATCAGCATGGATTTTCAAAGAAGCCCAAGTGAGTTAAGTCCCAAACTCCTTTTGCCTTTCAATGGGATTTGGGAATCTAACTCCTTTGGTCTCATTTGAGAATATCAGCCTACATCTTCAGCAGCTATCAGTAAAGGTTACTGGATTACTAACATCGTTCCAGTTTCACATGGTTTTATCACTGACCAAAAAACTAAAGACCAATTTTAGTGATAGCAAGAACCAAACAGCTCACAGGTATTTTAAAAAGAGATGAACTTCAGTGAACAGTGAACTTCATGGCACATAGTTTAGCTGACTTGTATGAAGAAGAGATGAATCAACTCTGCTGGGATTCGAGCCTCTAGTTCCAGGGGCTGCGTCTACACTACAGTTTCCTTAAATCGACTTAAGCAGCTTGCTTAAGTCGACCTAAGGAAAATAAAGTCAACTTAATTAAAATTAAGTCGACTTTATAACACCACCTTTCAACTAGACCTAAAGCTTAAGTTGACTCCCTAGAGTCGACTTAAGCCAGTGTAGATGTGGGGTAGCCCTAAGTCGACTTAGGGCTACCCCAGGGCTACACCAATGCCCTCCCTGCCGAGGGGGGGGGGCATAGGGGGAGCCTGTCATGCCTCCCCCCACCCTGGCCCATTGCCCTGCCAGGGTCTCTGTCCCCCTTTGCCCCATTGTACCTAGGTACAATGGAGCAAAGGCTGAGCCCCCTGGCACTGGGCAAGGGGTGCCCCCCCTGCCCCTGTGGACCTCCCCTAGGTCCCCCTAAGCCCCTAGAAGTCGACCTAGGCATCCAGTGTGGAAGCTCTATGTCGACTTTTTAAGTTCCCCTTTATTTTTAAGTGTAGACACACGAAGTCGACTTAGTTAAAGTCGACTTAAATTAACAAGTGTAGACATAGCCAGGGAATCTAAGTATTTCAAACCTGATGCTTAAGCACTGACAGTTTCCCCCAGAAGCCTCAAGCTTTTAAATACTCGTGTTTCACAAGTGCAATTACAGCCCTGTTACCTATCAGCGGTAACTGCAGAGAGAAGGGCAAAGAGTCTGATACTTGCTCGTAACCAGCGAGAAAAAGTGAGATTTTCTCACCCTGCCAAGAAGGGAAGGAAAGCAATGTATGTGAGAAATCTAAATACTTTCTGTTTAATGGGACATTTATATCAGGTGCTACCAGCAAAACACCAAAAGGCAGGGGAGGGGAGGACCAACGACCCTCAATAGTCACCCTAAACAATTCTGTGATGTTTAAACCTTAACCATTGTCAAGCAAAGAAACATTTTCTCTAAATCTCCCATGGGGAGTTTTAGTTAAGTGGTACCAAAATTTTAAAATATCGGCCTCTTGCACCATCTGCCACACCTGAGGCAAGGGTGGGTGCCTACAGGATGGCACTGCTCAAATGCTGTTTTAAAAGGAAATGCTTGCTGCACTGGGAAAGAATACAGAAACAAACAGCTTGGGAAGGAGTGGAAGGAGAATCCATACTTTTTCTGAGAACATCTGAATTCTCTCCCTCGAGGTTTCTCACTCTCCAAATGTTTTTTTTTTTTTAGTGCTCACAAACAAATACAAAAAGGTTATGAAACAAAAAGGAAGAGTCATCCTCAGTAGAACAAGTGTCTTTGTTCATTTCACTGAGTGAAATGGTGGCTGTGAAAAGCAAGTGTTCAACGAGCCACAATTCTGAACAGTGAACAGAATGAAAACATTAAAGAGCACATCTGTGGACTGACGTTGTCATTTAAAGGTTAGTTTCTAGCAAGTTTCTCATGAAGTTCTTGGTGGCAGGTGACCTCAGTGACTGTGATCTTGTCTCTCACATAATTCTCATAAAAAGCTATACCGCACCTTTAGGAAACTGTTTACAGAAAAGCGAGGTGCGATCACAACTACGCTAAGGGGTGTCATACTCACTTCCCCACAGACATGTGGACCAGTAGTTAAATATTCGATTACATGTCAGTCACAGCACATTAGGCAATCTTCCAGTCTGCCAGCTCTGCCTTGCCCAGCTCCAAGCTCACTGTCATCAGGAAACAAGTAGCACTCTGAATTAAAGGGTCTGAAAAAAGATTATACTGCAGTCAATCTGCTCTGGGAGTTTCAGTTCCCATATCAAATGCCCCTTACTCTCAGTTCAGTGGGTTTGATTCGCCACTTTTTTATACCTGGTGTACTTATTTTCGCCTTCTGAAAGTGAGTTCAAAGTGAGTGTGAAACAATAGAATTCTGATCTGGTATAGGTTTGCACTAACTTTGCTCAACGTATAAATTACTGCAGAGAATCAGGCCCCAACCGTCCAGCTGTGTTGTCAAACATATTCTGTGTTTTCAAGAATAGCGGGCATAAAACTGTGTAACCATGGCTGAACACAGTCTGGCCTGTCTTGCTTATGAATGACTTAGTGAAAATATGTTAGAAGTGGAATGCAAAATCTGTGGACCTGTTGCCCATTTTATCAAGGCCAGAAATATTCTGTAGCAGCTCCAAGACGAAAACTACTTTCCAAAACATCAGCTCATGCAGAAAATTCCAACTCACTTGGAACTTCACATAATTTGTGCTGGAGTGGCTTCTAGAATAACTAAAAGCCATGAATGTGCATGTTTACTTAAACATCCTTCTCCTATTTGAAACAATTACCTGAGAAATTAGTAGAAATTTCCAGAGGGGTAGCTGTGTTAGTCTGTGTACAGCAAAAAATGAGAGTCCTGTGGCATCTTATAGACTAACAGATTTTCTTCGGCATAAACTTTCGTGGGCTCTAACCCACTGCATCAGATGCATCTGACAAAGTGGGTTATAGCCCACAAAAGCTTATGCTGAAGAAAATCCATTAGTCTATAAGGTGCCACAGGACTCTCGTTGTTTTTTGAGAAATTAGTGGTGATATTGCCATTGTGAGTCTTGTTCTGCCTGTACTTAGCTGACACTTCTTGTTGGAAAACATTCAAAGTGAATTTGAAATGAAAGGAGACAAGGCTGAAATAACTGTGACATTCATTAGTGGGAACTCAGCATTGTCCGGTTTCAGATTCACGCTGTTCTCCAACAAAAGGCACAGGAAGATCAAGACTCCTAAGGCAATATCACCACTAACTTTTCAGGTGACCATGCCAAATACTTGGATGTTTAGCTACACTAATAATAAGATTCCATTGGGTGCCAGTAATCTCTACTTTTCCAGTGGTATTCTTCCCAAGATGGAAGGTAACAGCTTCAAATCTGTCATCAGACTCCAATATCACAGGAATAATTGGAAGGAAATATTTGTAGAGCCCTGCATGGATACAAATATGTGGATCCACATCCAATCTGCATGTGCAAGAAATGGTATGCGGATATCCGTGTTGTATCCGCGGATGCAGATATAATGCAGATATCCGCGTATTTGCAGGGCTCTGAACATTTGACAGTGCAGAATAACTAATGAAACAATAAAAACCACACTGTACCATAAGCAAAACTGGGAGTAGATTCCTGCTATTCTAAATGCATTTGTGCATATGTCTAGGTTTGAGCATATGGTGCTCAGATATTGTACCATGATGATGATGAGTATGGTATGAGACCCTAAATTAGTAGGACTGAATGGGGTAAGGACACTCAAGTCAGAAGCAGTCTTATTATTTGCAGAAGAATATGTACATGATGAGTGGCATGCAAGATTTGAAGGATTGTGGGGGGAATCAATTGTGGATAGCACCTTCTTGTGCTCTCCCTAAATCACCCACCAGCCATTGCATTTACAGAGGGCATCTTCGGTGCGGATGGTACTGTTATTACAGACAGAAGGACCCTGCTTAAAGAGGCCTGTGATATGTCTGACTTTTTTTTTTTTTTAAAGAAAAGATAAATCTTGACAGCTTGCCAAATACCACATCTGCCTCTCTTTGCACCTCAGAGGGTGAAGCCGAACAGCAAGGTGGTGAAGGAGAATAAACCTATCAATTAACAGAGTGGAGACTACTCCCTTTCTGTCAAACAACTGTAGGTGATCTCCTCCCCTGCCCTTAAAAGAAGTCTCACTGCCTGTTGGCTAGCTGGCAAATGCAATCTGCAACACCTGTGTGACAGATAGGCACAGCTGTAAGCATGCTGCTGTTGATCCATCTGTAGAAGGCACCACATGCCAGTGCTTATCTTAGACTCTTAGGAGAAGGGGGTGGGGGAAAACATGTATTACACAGTTAAGGATTCTTTTTTCCCCACCTTTCATCTTTTATTTCCCCCTCTCATGCTGGTGTTTTCCCCTCCTTTTTACTATGACTGTGTTAGTGAATACTAATGAGACAATACAACCTACGACGATCACTGATTGAGCAAATAAATTCTTGGGGTACTGAGCACCTGTGACCTGACTAACAAGGCAAGTTGAAGCCGGCTTACCTGATTACAGCTAAGTATTTTGGTTAGCACCTCTGGGTTTCCGTCTCTAATTGCTGGTAATGATAACACTTGAATCATAATTTGATTTGATGGTCTGTAGGTTTCTCAGTTGTTTCTCCCCCATGTAAAATAGGTAATGGAGTATTTTGCCCCTGATACATATTTTGTATGCAATGCATCAGTATTGTGTAAATTTTATGAACAAGTTCTATTATATTTGAAAGCACAGAAGAAACCAAACAGTTATAGTCTGAAGATGCTTGAGTGTTTCAAATATGCCTACAGTAGTGGTATTACAATGAAAACGTTCTGTTTGCCTGCAGCTTTCGCTGTGCTCAATGACATCACAATTATGCTGCATTTGAGCTGAAACTTCTGTCCTTAAACAGAAACAGCTTGCCTGAAACCTCTTAGGTTTTCCTTCTAATTTCTTTTGATTCTTCCTTGAGTTAAAACAGTCAAAATGGTGAATACAGTAGGATAGTGCATTTTTACAGGCTTTGTGTCTAGGTTTGCTAACTGTAAGTTATAGGTGCTTTGTGTGATTGCATTTGGGAAATGAATGCATGTTATTTAAAACCTCTTTATGTGCATCTGCTACTTGTCAACTTGTGATCTTCTGATCCTTGAATATTTGGCAACCCTGTGATTTGTGATAATGGAATTACAAAAAAAGTGATCAACAAAGACAGTACATTATAAATGTGCAAAGCAAGACTTTAGATGTTTGAAGAAAAATGAGGTTTAGAAAGGAGGTAATGGTAGTGAAGAAATATCTGAATAGTGCAACCCTTTGGAAACAACCACATATCTTTAAATATGCAGTTAAATGTAAACATACCTGAGACATATCCTCATCTGCTCTAAATCATTGTAGCTCTGTTGACATCAATGAAACTACGCTGATTTATTATAGCTAAGGATCTGTCCCATGTGCAAAATTTTTATTTTTTTTCCTCTACCTCTCAGTTTTAAAGTGACTTTTGCATTTTCTTAATGCTTGTTCATAAATTTCAAACTAGGATTAGTTCTGGTCCCCAGTGGACATTTGTTTGAATCATACAAAATCCCTGCAGTCTAGACCCTCAAAAATCAATGTGAGCTAGGTACCTAAATATCTTTGAGGACTGGGACCTACATCCTTGATAATCTGCTCCAGAGAGGTCCTCTGCTAGAATATCTGGGTTGTTGTGCAGTCTGTGTTGCATGATGATTTAGGGAAGCTTGCCAGCCCTTGCACCCTGGTAGTTTTCATGCATGCTATTAAAAACAATATTTAAAAAAAAACAACCCAAAAACACAGTTGGCAGGAAAAAAAATCATCTATAAAACAAGATTTCCTCCCAGATTTTTTAAAACCCTCATGCACAGACTTAGTTTAATTCTGTAAAATGCATGTGGTCTCTTTCTAATGTTTCCATTTATTTTTAGGAGTATTTTCACTTTGTGATCATTGTTGTTATGATTTTAACTGTGTTTTGAGTGGAATAATTTGCTTATAGATCTGAATGATTAGTTGTATTGTTATTCAGATCCCAGTTGCTCTGCATCAGTGCAAAGTACCCAAAAAGCTGGGTTACCAAACACCTGAATGAGGATTCATCACCCCGATGTAAGGGACTGGGCTGATCACCCCCCCCCCCCCCCCCCCCCGTGTATGGTGTGTGTCAGAGCCATGCCCAAGGAAAATGGCTGCACCCCAGAGCTACTGCACTCTGCTGACTGCCTTAGCGCTGCTGCAGTCAGGGACAAGTTAGATCAGCTGTAAGACTGCTTGGGCGTGTACTGAGGATTGAACCAGTCCCAGCTGGCCCCAAGAATGGAGGAGAGAGAGGCAGAAAAGTGGCAGACAGCTACTTTTGCCTCCCTCTTTCTTCATCTTCAGATTGATTGTGCTCTGCCCAGTGCATAGACTTAAAAATCTAACCTGAGGTGTTTTGACTTCATATATTGAGAGACATTCATGTATTAACCACTGTGGTAGCCTTTATATTGAAAATAGGATTACCTGTCTATCCTTATGAAGAGGGTACATATTTCATTCTGTATTTGAATAATCCAGTAAACATCATAGGCCCTGCCACTTTGGGATTTAATGTAGAATTTCAGGATCTTTGACCATTTGACTTCTTTTTTATTCATCATCAGCAGGCGAGAAGTGTCCTGAGTGTTATAGAAGTAACCATTGGAAACCACAGTGATGGTATAATGATTGAATAATGGAGCACAGTACAGTAAGAAATCAGTGGTGTGAGTAAGCAGTTGACCACATCATCTCTGTGATTTTTGCAGCAGTTTGTCTGCAAACACAGCAGATAGACATGGTCTGCTGACTTAAGAACCAACATGAGAGTCAGGTGATTGGAGTTTTAGTGCTGGTGCTGCCTCAGACATTCTGCATGACCTTGGTAAAATCAGTTAACCTCAGTGAGTCTCAACTTCTCCATCTGTAAAGGGGGGATAATAAAGAATTGATGAGTTTTAATTCATGAAGGTTTGTAAGGTGCTTTGAGATGCTCTGATGGGGCAACCTTACTTTAATAAAACTAAAAAGAACACAGACGAGCAAAGTACTGGGACCAGATCCACAGCTAGTGTAACATTATTACATTGAAATAAGTAGATTTAATCCAGCTGAAACAAAGCAGATTTACTCCAGCTATGGGTCTGTCCCCTCATAGTTACAAGGCAGTAGGAACTGCCACCTCACTTTCATTAAAGATTCTTCCTTGAAACATGTTACACTAGCAGAGGGCACTACTTTTCTGAGGTATGTCCACAGCAGAGGTGGATCAGGGACTGCCGGGCCCCTGGGCCTTCCCCACTGGTGTCCCCCCTCCCTCCCCACCTCCCTAGTGTAGGGCCCTGGTGCATACAGGCTAGTGCTAAAAACTAAAGGGAGAGCCTGGGGCCAGAGGCCTGCCGCAACCTGGCTGGTCGGCCCCCGTGGGTGGCAGGGCCGACTGGCATGTGCGATGTGGCTTCTGGTGTGGCTCAGAGGCCGTAGTACATGCTTCAATCTGCCCTGCTCCCTCCTCCCCCCCCCCCATGCCTGCAAGGTGGAGGGCCTCCAAATTGTGGTGGGCCCCGGGCATGGGCCCAGTTGGCCCGTGTGATAATCTGCCCCTGGTCCCCAGCTATGAGGAACTGTAAAAAGTAAACTGCAGTACAATTTTGAAGTATCCAAAAGATTTGCCTAGAACTGCTTGTAGTTGTATGGAAAATGTGGAAGGCAAGCTAGATGTCTTGTGCTATCTTTGATTCTGCTGGCAAGGGCAGAGTTAACTTGGTATAACCCTCACCGTAGAGGATGCTTTAGTGATTAAAAGTGATAACACCTGGACAGCTTCTGCTGGTAAAATTACAGAATTGATTCAGTAACATTGGTGCAAAAATTCCATGTAGCTCAGTCTGAAAATTTTAGTAAGGTATAGTGAAAAGACCCTCTTCTTAGGGCTTGCCTATACACAAACTGGAGCCAATTAAACTAAGCTAGTATAGTTAAATTGGTGCAAACCCTTATGTAGAAACACTAATATCAATTTTTAAATAGTTATAGACATTAAAGGGGCAAGGTAAACCAATGTAAATCTGGTTAATATGGATTTAAGAGAATCCACACACACAGTTGCACTGATTTGATCTAAAATGATTTAAGATCAGACCTATAGTTAAATGTGTAAATCTTTGTGCATAGACCATATCTTAGTTTCCAATCTCTAGATAGACTGTCATATTACACAATAGACTGGGGTGCTGATTATGCGGCTGATAATGTAGTTGCTAATGTTAAAAGCCATTACTGTTCATTGACATAATTCTTAGAACATTATGCCAGATAGTCACCTTTAGTGAAACAACAAAATGACAAAATTGAAATGTTAAAAACTGAGTGTCTGAACTGAGCGCCTGTGAAATCGTTTAGACAAGATCATTGTTGTTGCCACTATAAAGGAGCTACAGAGTGTCAGAATGAGAGAGAGAAAGAGAGAAAGAGAAACATCACACTTGAGTATCTTTCCTGGAGGAGATATAAGATAAGTAGGATTCCTATTTCTTTTTCCCTCTCTCCAACTTGGAGGGTCTTCACCTAACAACAGAGCACCCTCCTCTGGCAGTTTGCCAAAAATGAAAGACTGCATGGAGCTATGTATAGACTGGAAACTTTTAAACAAGGCAGGGAAAGGACTCGTTGCAGTCTGTCCCTGTACATTGATCAAATACAGGGAAAAACTTTGCCTAACTAAAGGTTGCTTGCCGGAAACTCTAGGCAGTTGTACCTACATTATACAAAACAAGGAAGGGGCGGCCATCAGAGACTTTGGACCCCAGTCTGCAGTGCCCCAGCTTGAGCTGAGCAGCTGAGATTGCTCATGGGACCCGGGGTGTTCACACGCTGCCCTTTAAATTAAAGTTGAGGGAAGCTATAGGTCACATTATAAAACTCCATGAGCCGCACACACCCCCTAGGCATCACTTTGCCCACCCTTACTTTAATAAAACAAAAAAAAACCCCACAGAATTGCTGTAATGGCTTAATCAACAGACAGACTATTAAATGCCTGCAGTGGAGGGACACTTTACAGAGCCATATACTGTACAACAAGCTTGCATTAAAACATTGACCCGCAACATTTGGTCCATAAAAGTAGTTACATTCACAGAGACTCCTGGCAGTGATAGCTTTAATGTAGGATCTGTGTCCTGGTGTAAAATAAACAACTTTTGACAATACAGTAAATAGACAAAAGAAACAGTGCAAATCTTTCCATATAAAACAATGAACATACAAACCGCTACTTTTAAATAATGTTAATGTTGTTACACTAAGAAAGCACAATACTGTAGTTTTAACACAGAAGAATCATCAATACAAATGGGCACATAGCAATTTGTTGTGCTGATGCTCATTCATGGAAAAATATTGGAGGACATATATTGCATGATGTTTCTGTTGTGCAGTTGCTGTCAGACATAGGTTTGTTCTGTGCCAAAACTTTATTATTGTAATGGAGCTTTTGTTTGTGAATTTTTACATGCCTTTAAAAAAATTGTGCCACACAGAAATATTGTGGTAGAGTCATTAAGTTTCCCACAGTGTTATAATAAGATCAGTTGCATTTTCAGCCAAGGAGTTTGGCTGCATTAGCAGGAACAAAATCCAATAGAATTAGGGATAGGCAAATTCAGTCTGTAATGTTCATTGCATCTTGAACCATTTTTTCCAGGTCTGGAGGAGTTAATACAAAGACCCTGTGCCCACTTCCATTTCTCCACTCCTGAACCCACAACTCCAACAACCCTTCAGTAGACTCCCTCTTCCTCTTTATAAGCCTCTAAATGGCTTGCATATTTATTTTATAAGACTTTGAGGCTCTCACAGTAAGTCTCCAATAAGCTGTGGCACCTATCCTGTAATTTTCCCTTCCTGCAACTCAGAATATCCTTTTCTGGGTTCGCTAGTCTTGGCACCCTCTTCCTTTGACCCCTGCTCCTGCTGATTAAAATCTCATATGGCATGAGATATGAATTGCAGTCTGAGTTCATAACTAAAATGTGTATGAAATTGGAATTCGGCAGGGGCTAGAGCCAATGTAGATTGCCAAAAATGCTAAGCCCTTAAAACTCCCATCTCACCATTGTAGGTACCATTTAGGGACAGTAACCGATTTGTAGGTCACAGTTTGGGAGAAAGATAAGACTTGCATATCTCTTTTATCTATTCATTTATAGTATGGCCATTGGCATGATATCAAATACCATATAGATAATTAAGAAAATCACGAGTTCATGCAGAGTAAACTCTCTTCCATTTTCTTATTTGTTATGCAGCTTTTTTGGTGTGTGTGATATCTGTCTTCCAGGAGAGGCATTGTTGGTCCATCCTTCTGTATTCATTGTGAAAGAAAGTCCTGAGCAGGGTGATGTGCTTTACCTCGTACCCTAAAAATAGCGAAAGTTGGGAGGCATCCTCTTTTCTTGAAGTGTGAGACTCTTCAGCCAAACACCTTCCACAGAGAGTGCCTAGCTTCCGCTCCTAAGGGTCTGTCCCTGGAATCATCATAATATTCCTGTTAGATTCAACTGATGCTTTGGGGCATTCAGAGATGAGATCAGGGGCCATAGAGGCTTTAAAGATTAGACTCAGGACTGCACAGCTGATCTGGAATAGTATAGTACGTCAAAGTGAGATGCACCATCACAATGTGTTTTCAGTGGTCTTACCCATCTACATAGAGGAGAACTGCTGCATATTGCCTGCACAGAAGCTATATCTGGTCCTTCATAGGTATTCACTACAGTACACTACAATAGAGGAAAGAAAGTATGGGTCACCAAGTGAAAATGCAAAGGAAAAGTTTCATTCTCCTGACTAGTATAGATGGAACAAGGCATGTCTTGCCAATACTGTCAATTGAGAATCTAGAAGCAGTGATATGTCCAGCAAGGGCCCAAGGAAGTGAACTACAATGATGATCTTAGCATAGCTGTACACAATAGAAGGTGAGGTTATGGCTCCTTTCAACATCTCAAAGAATTTTCCCATTCCTGCCACCCTCCTTTCTATTTTACCTGACTTGAGCTGGAGCCAGTTGCTTTTCGTTGTGTTTGCCCTTCATGAGATAGTAATGCAGTGCTTGGAGTTATCACCATATTTTTGGCATTAAAACCTGTCTCTTCTCACTCTCTCTCCTAGCAGTCTAACTTATTTATTGGAAGTGAGAAGTACTCCATGGGAAGAGGAACAACTTTCCATTGTATATCCCTGAATCTATCTTAGAAGAATGGATGAAGACTGCTTAGTACGGCTCTGCTCAGCCCAGAAAGGCCTGTAGGCAAGTCAGATACAGCTAATTATCAATGGTGTCAAAAACTACTGTGATACCTAGCAATATTAGAATGGACATTTGTCCCCTATCTATGGCAATAAGGAGACAGTCCAACACTTTAGCTAGGATAGTTTTTGTTTCATATTCCAGCCTGAAGCCTGACTGGCAATAGTCAAGGATATTGGAAGAGGGCAAGTGCTTCTTAAGTCTGATTAAGGCCATCTTTTCAATAACTGTATTGACAGGGAAAATTAGTGACTAGAGCATTTGTGTAAAGAGAGCTCAGCTGGGGCTCTAGAAACCTCTGATAGTTCTGGCGGGTTGACAAGAGAACATATTGGAAGAGGGCACTAAAGGGAAGACTGAGAGTTACTGCACAATTGTGGGGATGAAAGTTGTGAGAATGGGGAAAGTCCGTGGTTATTGCTGGCTTGAAAAGAACATGGGAGAGAGAGTCTTGACATGCCGAGTAAGCATCCTTAGGAACCTCCAAAAATATATTTTGTTATTTGGAATTGTACATCTCAATGGCCTCAAATCCTGTGTCCATTTAAATGTGAGGGAAAAAAAAGTGCCTGGTCATCCATATTGCCCTATTTAATGTACTGTTTCTGTAATGACTTTGGTTAAACACCAGCAAAAATCAATACACCGTTAGAGGTATTGTATGGGACTCCCCCCCCCCCCCCTTTTTTTTTTAAAGGCCAAAGTGTTTGTTTCTGATGGTAATAAAAATGAGTAGATGCCACACAAGATCCCTTACTTGTA
The DNA here is from genome assembly GCA_007922175.1 of Pelusios castaneus. Taxonomy (NCBI): domain Eukaryota; kingdom Metazoa; phylum Chordata; order Testudines; family Pelomedusidae; genus Pelusios; species Pelusios castaneus. Next base: position 20,790,946 of record ML685777.1, on the reverse strand, counting down.
AATACAAACAAACCAAACAATAGGAATACCCCTCCTTAACCCCTTCCCCCCCCCAAATCCCTCCTGAGAGGAGGGACCTATGCTTTGCATTTCAGCCCAAGGGAAATTTCAGGCTTCAAAACAGGGCTTTATAAAGGAAAGTGCAGATGTAGCCTTAACTACAGTGGAGTTTATGAATGGGGAACTCTAATAGGTATTACAACCAGTCAGCACATCAGAATTACAATGCAAACTATGTCTATGCACAGGTCACTGCTTTTTATGAACACATGTCCTAAGATCTCATAACAGATAGGAGAAGTAACCCATTTTGACCTTTGAAGCCTGTTGCAAAGTCATTGCTTAGATATTATTTGAGAAGCTTGAGGTAGAATAATGTTCAACTCAGCTTCCTGGAGCTGCATTTGAAATGCAATTAATTGACTGCTGTTAGTTGTCAATTAACATTTATTATCAATTAGTTCATCAAATTGATTAGTTGGCAGGACCATAAAGCCTAAATGCACTCCTTTCCATTAGAAATATGTCTATAAGAGTAAAAGCTACTCACTAATTGATGTCAAACTGAAATTGCTTATGTTGGTCAAGAGACAGAGCATATTAAATGAATTTTGCAGAAAATATGTTAGTAAAACATTTAAGAAAACACAGTATTTTTGGTGCATGTGAGTTTTCAGGTGAATTTTTTTAAAGTCTTTAGGATATGGTATAAATTAGCATACCTTTCAAAATGGCTTGTGGAATAAATATGTGACATGAAAGCAGCTCAGTTTTAGCAGATTTCCCAGGAAAATATTTACATTTCCTTCCTTACACTCCCCCTCCTGCCCCTACAGGTCTGTGCAGAGTTCAGAAGGGCAGTTCTTCCACCACAGGCTCTAATCAGGATTACTGAAGAAGGTCTCTTTGTGCTTGAAATAAGGATAGTGATTCCTATTTGAGTGCTGTCTCAAAAAAAAAAAAGGGGGGGTGGGAGGGGGAGTGAGCATTAAGGAAATTCTTTTCTGTTTCTTATGTTTACAGGTCAGTACATTGTTCATTCAGGAAATATGATCTGTGAGATCCTTATTATGGGTGGTAAGAGCAATATCACAGAGGGATCATTACAGGAGCCACTATTGTTTGAAATACAAGTTTAAATGCAGTTGTTGCAACAGCTGCTGCAATTGACTCTTACAGACATACAATATAGGGCTGAGAAGCAAATAAAATTGTGAAGAGTAGCCCTTCACTTCTTACGTGCACAAAATACCTGAGCGAGGTTCTTCACTTTCATTGCCTTTATACAACATAACTATTCCTGCCTCCCCAAAAACGGTGACCTAAATATGGCTGAAAGACACAACATGTGACCTGCTTAGTGCTGCCTGTCATGGCCTGGAGCCACAGCAGGAACTCTATTAGTGGGAACAGCACAGATGCTACCAGATGGCCAACATATTGTCCAGAGATGACCCATGTATAATTGCAGAAAGTTCAATACATTCAGGTTTTGAATTTAATTGCATTGACCACCTTAGCTACTGCTGCTACATGATTTAATTTATTTAAGGTGGATACTTACTTTGAGAGTGGGAGAAATCCTCATGCTTTTAACTTCATAGATTTTATATTTTGCACAATGGAACAGCCACAGCCCAAACTCTGTATTTACAGATGTGTCAAATTGCATTCAGGGAGTGTCAAGGAACAATGGAAACTTGCCCTTTCACTGTGTGCAATTGATTTAGATAAGATATTTGGCTTCAAATTCAGCAGACTTTACTCACGGTATTAACCCACTGAAGCCAATGAAACCAAACAGTGTGAAAGAAACACTATTGAAGTACATAAGAACTTTGCTTAAGTAAGGATTGCAGAATGTAACCCTTGATTTTTAACTTAAGAGGGTATATTATTAGAGAGAAAGGGTAGTCTTGTTGAAATACTGATCTGGGATTTAGGAAAACAGGGTTCGGTTCTCTTTTTTCTGACAAACTTTGTGATCTTGGGAAAGTTACTTAAAGTTACTTACTCTGTGGGCCTAATCCAAAATCCAGCAGGATTTGGATTAGACCCTATGTACATCAGCTCCTCCCTGCTTCTGTCTGTCTAGTCTATTTAGATTGTAAACTACTAATTGTGGATGGCTGTCTTTTTAAAAGGTGCATGTATTGCACCTAGTGTAATGGGGTCCTTTCTAGGCAGGGATCTCTGGGTGCTGTTGGAATACACATGATGATATATAAGGTCTCACAGAAATGTATGACCTATGACCACATTTTACCCTGGAGTATGTTGCATAGCATCACATTACATGTCTTTTATTGTACTGAATTGCACATCCTTATATTCAGTTTTATTGTTGACTCACTGGATGTCAGCCAGGACACCAGCAAAAGCAGCTAATGTGAATCATCACTGAATTACTTAATATTTACATTATTTTTACTTCATGTAATAAAGAGATCAGCTGAGACTTGGGCATGGGCCTAACCCACAAACTCAGATCCTCATCCAAGCTTTCAGGTAATATTTGAAACTGGGATTTTGGTTTGGCTCACTGTTGAAAAGAGAAGTTCTCAAAGTCCGGTCCTGATCCAAATCTCTCCCCTCAATGTAGTGATGATGGCTTCAGGTTATGGTGTGGCCTCATCCTTACCAAGTTTATCACACTAATTTCCCTTATATATAATAAACAAACTTGGTATGCTTTCAAAAACATTTTCATTTATGGAAAAACTGAAATTATATCAACTTAAGAAACAATGACAGCTTCTTTCTTTCTTTCTTTCTTTCTTTCTTTCTTTCTTTCTTTCTTTCTTTCTTTCTGTGCATATTGCTATTTTTTTTCACACTGTCACTAATCAAATGCAATCACCATGGCATGTGTTATTGACTTAGTAATTGCTTCTTGAATGCTTTGGACCCCAAGACTGTTACAGTGTGTGAGAATATCATTTGGGTCATACGTAAGATAGTGGATGACTTATTTTATTAGGAAGCCCCTTCAACATACTGTATGCTTTGGGGAGTTAAATACCAAGACCTTCTACCAAAGGCCTGGTTTTTTGTCTCAGGTAACATACCCTTTGATGTAATCTGACAGCACTCTTTCATTAATATTTCATTTGAAAAGCTTACCCCATACTGTACTGTGTTTTAACAATACCATAAAATAATGTTATAGAGGCTGTGGCTCTTGTCAGCATTAATACTGGCATGCTAAAGCCCTACAAAAGTACTTCATGGTTTAGTTCCTAGACTCTGCAGTCACTGATACCCTATCAATTCCTAAAATAAACAGAGGGCTAGTCAATGCTGCAGTGTAAGTCAGGGTTTGAACTCAGAGTCAAGCTTAACCCCTTTTTGGTCTGCACACAAATTGCACCAACCCAGAGGTAAGTCAGGGTGCCAGGACCTCATGGATATGGAACATCCAGGTCTGAGTCAAGCCAGGATCCAGGGTTCAAGCCCTATTACTTTTGCAGTGTTGACCCAGCCCCAATGGACTTGGGCTCTAAGGGCATGTCTACACTTCAACGAAACAACTGTGGCTGGCCCCTGTCAGCTGACTTGGACTTGTGGGGCTCAAGCCATGGGACTATACAATTGGAAAGTAGAAATTAGGATTGGGCCTGGAGCCCTTGAACCTGAACATCTACACTGCCATTTTATAGCCCTGCAGACTGAACCAGTTAAATATATTTCTAGCCAAATGTGTATTAGAAAATTCTTTTTTTTTTAAAAGGATTTGTGCCACATCTTTAGATGATATAAATTGGCATAACTTTATTGACTAAGAAGTTATGCTGATATACACCAGCTGAGCATTTGGCTTCAGAGTGTGAATGTGTGTGTGCTCACATGAGTGTGAGATTTATAGTAGTGTAAATCTAGAATAACACTTGGAATCACTAAATTTCCTTCTGGTTTATACTGAGGTAAATGGAAACAGAATTTGACTCTCACTTTTCTATTTTTCACTGATCAGTTGTATGCTTTTTACTCTTTCAATCACAATTTGACAGGAAACAGCCTTATTAGAAGAGATCATTTTTAAAAAGCATAAAGGCATCTGCTTTCTAGAGCTATTTGCACTTCCAAAACTTGCTCTTTATGCATATATCTCATTTAGCTAAAGCTGAAACAAACAAATGAAATTAATTACTCTTGAAGTTGGATATCGCTTTTTTGAGCTTTATGATCCCACTTTTCTGAAATTAGCAATAGCCTGTGCAGAGTATTTCTAGCTAAATCACTTCCTACAATCACAACTTTTACAGTTGGATAAGTGCTTTGTAAGTATCATTTGTGTAAGCAGAGGTGATATCATGTGGTGAGTAGACTGATCCCAGCTGGATCTTGTTCCCCCACAGAATCGTTCTGTCCAGATCTTTTCTTACTTACCTATGATTGTCGGAATCACTGAGATTGGCTAAATATAAATAAATATTCTGCAGTTTCCCTGAGATGATATACCAGCTCAGGAAGTTCCAGAAGAAGCAGTAAACATATCTTAAATATCAAATTTTAGTTAGTGCTTTTAAGGAAAAAAAAATCTACGTTCAAAATTTCTAATTTGTGATGCTAAAGATAGTCCCCCTAAATAACTTCATTGACTTCAGTGGGAGCTCATCACGTCCGAAAATTAGATGGCTGTAGGGGCTTAGCTTTAGATATCTCTGGGCAGGTCTACACCATGGCAGGATTTCAGCAGCAGTTGAAGGGAGATACAAGTACTTAAAATGCATTGCGTATCTCCTTTCAACTGCCTACCACCTACCTCCGGTATTGTCTTCAATGTGCTGAGTCAAAGGGAAATGGCCTCCCTTCGACTCAGTGCTCCTCTAGTTGCTGGGGTGGTCTTCAGCAATTGACTTCCTGATTGGCAGTGCGGGTCTTCACAGACCTGATCAGTCAATTGGGAAGATCGATCTGATGGTGGTGAATTTGCCACTGTTAGTAAAGCCTATCCTCGAGTTTGGAAATTTTGGCCTAAATTCTACAGGGTCCACAGAGCACCAAAATTTCAATTGAAACTTTGGAATATAGAAATTGCACATAGCTTTTTAACTTTAGCTTCAAACTTGGCAGGCTATGGTCCTGATCCTGAGGAAATCAGTGGGACTACACAAGTGAATATGGACGCCTCTGGTGAGTAGATGTTTGCTGATGAAGGCTCTAAGCACAGCTGCTCTAACTGTAAAGCTTATCAAGACTGGTTTGTACCAAATGTGTGCTTATGTAGCACATGAACCTTTTTAACAAAGGATGGAATGGTCCACCTTAATTTTAGATAGGTAGTGCTTGCAATTATGTCAGCTACTTAAATTTATTTGCAGGCAGTCAATTCATATTGATCATAACACGACCTTAAAATGACCTTAAGCAAAGGTACTCCACGGCTGTTATAAATATTGTGATCAATACTGGAGTGCAACTGACTACACCTAGTTACTGATAAATGAAGTAAAAAAGTACAGTGTTTTCAGAAAGAAAGATAACTGCTCATCTAGCCAACTGTTTGCAAAGGCTTAATATTGATAATGACATTCTTGGGTTCTTTTAAATTGTGGAAAACAATAGGGTGCAGAGCCAGCGTAATGTAAAAGAATCATTACTTCACAACTTCAAATAAGAAATGTCATGCTATTTATGACAACCATGTAGATAACAAAGACAGGTATTTACCAGTTTTTGTTGGAGTTGGCATGTATCAAACTGTACTTTTTTTCTTTATGTGTGAGCCAGGTCTAGTGAAATAAAACACATTGTTATTGTACATGGAACAAAGCTTTTAATACCACTTATTTTACTTTAGTGCCATTCTCTTGCACATTTGTGCCTCAATTAAATTGCACATCCCCAGGTAAAACCAACTGTAATCATGAGGAAGAGATCATTGTGGTCTCAGCACATCTGCTACGTGTTGATACATTTCCCTACGCTGACTCAAGTTAAAAGGAAGGATGTTAGAGAAGTTTTCCCTAGTTGTTCCTTTCATTTTGCTCAAATGTCCACTGAGCAATGCATTGGCAACTTAAACTGAGACAAAATAGAAGTGAATGGGCGAAATGGTAACAAGCTGTGTTGCTGAGAGACCTGAGCACAGGAGCTGACCTCCTGGATGCTAACTCCAGCTGTCAAATTCTGTCTGGAGAGACATTTGTTTTGAACAAGGTAGACCTGCTTCTCCTCCAAATCCACTGGTATCTTCCTCAGACAGGCTGCTGTCACTTCTACTGATGCGTGGGGCCGAGATGCTAAATGCACTGGATACTTTAGGGCATCTCAGCTGTAGGAGGAGGTGCCTGTAGCACTTGCAGCAGCAGGATTGGAGGAGTACTTCTTTGTCCCTTATCAACTACCCTGATAACCCACAGAAGTTTTCTCTTCCTTCCATGCTTTCTTTGCAGTTCAACTTCTCTTTAAACCCATTTTATAGTTACATAACAGGGTTTTTCAAAATAGATTTTTACATCTGTGACACACTTTACTAAAGACATTAATTAAATGGTAAGAGATGGGTAAAGCTAGTGAAATCAGAAACAGGAGAAAAACATTCTCCAGATCCGGACCTCACATCAACCTCTCCACACTTAAATGTTTTCTCCCACACTTAAATTTCTCTCTTGATCCCTGGAATTAATCTGATCATATTTCTAGGCTCCATACACTAGACTTTTTTTGCATACTTCCTGTTCTTTTTCTTGCAGTCATGTCCTTTTTCTACCTCCCCTTTACCTCTTACATTCCAGTTAAGCTATTTATTAATAAACCTGTGTTTTCAGTACAGCAGTACATCAATAAATGACAGAGTGGTTCAGTTAGTCAGCATTCTGGGAAATCCTGTGCTGTATTGAAGAACTGTAAATCTTCATTATTGCTTCCCATAGCACAAATAAAGCACACCCTCTTACCTTCCTAATATCCTCTTTTGTTAATTTTTAAGGGTGAATGTGCACATTCATTGTTGCGAGGAGGCTGAAATGCATAGGGTTTAGCAGGATTGGTACCAGGTTCTGATACAATTGAAGATACTCTGTTTCTTTCCAGATAATTGGTCAGTATAAATTAAACACACATTGATTTAAGGTAGAGATGGGTAAACAGATCTGATTGAAATACAAGCAACTCCCTCTTTTGCCTTCCCACACATCCAGCTGGGCTTTGTTCATTCCAGGAAGGAGGGATCTATGTGCTCTAAGAATTTACAATTCTTTTTATATTTGAAAATGGTAGTGTTGTGAAACATCTCCCACCCAGTACAGGTGTTACAGAATCCTGTTACAGAAGACCAATGACCTCATTTGCATGAAAATAAGATTTATACACAGGAGAGCAGTGGGGTTTCTTGGGCTATTCATTCTACTTCTGTAGAAAAGGTGAGAGGAGACCTGAGGTATGTTGGGGAGATGGCTTTGTCTGGGGATGGCAAGATCCAGGAATGGGGGGAATTCCAAAATGTTCTGATGAGATGACAATCAAGACTTTGAGTTCTTAACCAAAGTGAACCTAAACTTGGAATCTTTTGAGATCAGCTCAATCCATAATTGAGGAGGTATGCCATCTATTACTGTGTGAAAACACACCCTGTCCACATTGTAATTGCCTGACTGGAAATCATTGAAGTACATTACACTTATTTTGTTATCAAACTGTGTTGTGTTGCATCATGTTCAGAACCAGCAGGATGGAGACATGGCTGACATGCTGCCTGTAACTGATGCAAGCAGACACAGTACACACAGTACACATACACAAACCCCCTCAAACCCCCTCCCCTTCCCCAAACCTACTTCTGCTAAGTCTCCGCAAGAAATGTATTTTGACATTTCTCTGGAGAGTTCGAACCCACAGGTAATTCATTCTGTACTTGTTCAATCTTCTGCCAGCAGGCTCTGTCTTCATAAGGACAGATTCCTTTCTGTTTAATTGAGAGGATATTCAAACTGATATTTCCATTCCCTTTGCTCACATCAGGCTTTATAAGAAAATCTACTCAGTCCAGTTGTTTCACCAAATCTCTGAGATTTCAAGTCCTTAGATGCCACTGAAATAAAATAAAATAAATCTAATCCCAAAGGCATGTGGAAACCCCAAAGTAAAATACAGCAGATTTTTAGTTACTCTTTGAAAATATGCTTTAGAATGAAGAAATCCCCTGTGCAGATACTGCATGAGTGGGCTTCCCAACCTACTGAAAAAATGAGATGTATTAAAGATGGTGAAATTACAAAAGCAATAACTTTGCCATATTAATTAATGCTGAATTACAGCAGAATTTTTATAAGTGCATATGACATCCATAGTATGCCAAATTAATTCTTTATGATCATAACTATTGCAATCAATACTAAATGAATTCATAATGATAAGATACTTAAAAAAGAGTTACCACAAAAAACAATAAAAAGGCCATCATCATCAAAGCTATAGCATACTAATAAAGTATCACTTCAACAAGATGGGTGCTAGCTATGGGAATCAATGGCAAACCTTTAATTTGTCCTCATCCCAAAAACTCACACCGTCCCTCTCCTTTGCTTTACTTAGTAATTCTAGTAAGGGCTGTACAAAAGCATCTTCCTTTGGAGCCAGTGTCTTTTAGGTAGATAATAAGAGATATGATTGATATGAGTTGTACAGCTAACTCCAGGAGAGCAATTTAGAGAATATATATACAAATCCTAAGAGTTAGTCTACACAAGAAGAGTAAGTTGACTCAGTTACTTCACTCAGGGGTGTGAAAAATCCACACCCCTGAGTGACATAATTGAACTGACCTTGTCCCAGCTGTAGACAGTACTATATTGGTGGAAGAATTCTTTCACCTACCTGGCTACTGCTCCTCTGAGAGGCTGATTACCTACTTTGAGGGGAGAACCCCTCCTGTCAGTATAGGTAGTGTCTACAATCAAGCATTACAGAGGCACAGCTCCAGTGCTGCCTCTGTGCTGTTGTAGCATTTCAAGTGTAGACAAGCTCTAAGTCAGGGATCTGGAGGGATCCCTAAGAAATAGCACCAGTGTTCCAATGGATCTGTTAAGAGCAGCCGGAGGAAGCCATTAGCACTGCATATCACCACAACTATTATTATGTGATTTAGCTTTGGGGCTGAATTCTGTTTGAGGAGTGGCGTTTAGGCCACACCCCTCTTCTTGGATACTTCCTCCTGAGTAGCTTAGGCAGCTTGCTGGTTTATTATCTGAGCTGTATTCATAGGTTCATAACTCTCCCCATGCATTGTATATGGAGCTGAATATAGAACTTAGAACTTTGGATTCCACTGGGCAACACTAAAATTGTAGTGTTGGGTTTAAGTCCCCTTTGTGGATCTAGCCTTTCATGTTGCATTGAATTGCATGCTATAGGCACTTGGAACTTCATAAAATCCAAGGATATTATTATTATTCATATAGCACCCAAATGTGTGTTGGGCACTTTTCAGCCATAAAGTATGACATGTCCGTTCTTGAAATATTTTACAATCCCAATGAATAGTGCACAAAGGAGTGGGGAAGAAATCAATATTTGTTTTTTATATTATGAGCAGGGCAGGTAGTGATGTCTATAATTAAGGTTGTCCAACATTTTCGATTACAGGATTCTTTTTTCAATTGCTCATAACTTTTGCAAACTTGAACCATTTAGGTTGGTAATTTCTATGTCATATGTCCTTTTTAGACTGATATATTTTCTTTTTCAGCAGTTCCTAATAGCCATGTCAGGGGGGAAATATATTTTGCTTTCTATGTTCAGAAAGTCTTATATCCATTTCACTGAGAAACTGTGGCTCTTCATTTACTGGGAGCTGTCTATCCTATGCAAAGATCCCGTGGGGAAAAAATGTGTAATCATATGGTTAAAGACTATCATAGTGCAGAGATGCCAGGGAGCTGAATAAAGACTGTATGGGAAACCTTAATTTAGTGTCTAGCCCTAACATTCTTTTAATGTAGTTTTCTGAGTATAATACATAATGGCTATGTCCACACTGGCAAGTTAGTTCGAATTAACGAAGCTTAATTTGAACTAACTAAAGCCATGGCTACACTAGGCTTTAATTAGTTCGAATTAAGGGCTTCCTTAATTTGAACTAATAACTTTGAATAGGATATTCGAAGTAAGGGTTAATTCAAACTAACTAGTTTGAATTAACCGATGTGGCCATGTTAATTCGAACTAATTTCTTAGTTCGACCTAACCGGCTCATTGAAATCAATGGAGATCGCTAATTCGAACTAAGCAAGTGCCATGAATGGCACTTGCTTAGTTTGAGCTAATTTTTTCTAGTTCAAATTAAGCTAATTCAAACTAACTAAAATGAGTTTGAATTAGTTAGTTCGAACTAACTAATTCAAACTAATTTTAGTAAGTGTAGACATAGTCAGTGTGATGAGTCATCACATGGGCACCCCCTTTAATTTGGATGGAAAGAGTTGGAGGCAGCCATCAGTGTTGTCCTGAGCAAAGAGAGGATCAGATCAGCATCTATCCAGTAGGAAGTGTGATGATTCCAGAATAAAGAGGAAGGGGACATAAAATCACAGAGGATCAGGAACAGGAAATGGTAGTTGGATGGTTAGTGAGTAGCAGCCTGTGATCTGGTTATGGATAAGCAGCCACACAAGTAAGACCTAGGAAAGCTGGTTCTCAGGTGGGCAGACCTTGTAGAGAAGAGGAAAGAGACTAATTTAGACTAATTTAGTACTGAGAAAAGGAAAGCTGCCTTGGAAGATGGCATTCATCTGTGCTAGGAGAGGCTCACAGGACTTGCTGAGAAACAGTCATTACAGAAAGGGTTGACAACCTTTTCTGGCCCCCGTGCCAGCCCTGCCTCCACAACCCTCAGCAAATGCCGGGGGTGGAGTCGGCAGGGGACAGGAGCCGCCGTACATGGCTCTTGCGGCCTCAGGCCCCACTGGTAGGTGGGGCCAGCGAGGGGGTGGGAGCAGCCGCAGTGTGTGTGTGTGCACTTCTTGCAGGCCCAGGCCCCAGTGGGGACAAGACCAGCAGGGGGGGAACAGCTGCAGCGCGACGAGCCCTGTGTGCCACTGTGAATGGGCACATGTGCCAGCTTGGCATACATACCGGGGGTTGCCGTCCCCTACCGTACAGCACGTGTCACTCGACTGGTGCCAAAGAAATACTGTACATTACTCTGTACATTTAAGCCACTCCATGTCTTTGTTCCTTTATGCTTTTTATTAATCTGTGAACATAAAGATTCATTGCATCTTTGAGAAACAGTGCTTGCCGTAGGTGTCATGGGTAAAATTCTGTTCCCAGCTATCCTTATGCAATTCAGTAATTACTCTGCTGAACTCAGTGGAGCTACCCAATATTTACACCAGAATAGTTGAGAAAAAAATTTGTCCCTGTATATATGGATCACACGCTCAGACAGGCCCTCTTGGTTCTAAGTTCTGATGATCCAAATGATTTAAGTAGAGGGAGAATCATTACAGATAAAAACACACAACTGCCTTTTTAAAAAAAATTGGGATGGGGAACAGTGAGCCACATGAAGATAGAGTGGTTTCCAAACATCTCCATTCTCTGCCAGTATTTGACTGAAGTCTTTAATTAGACAAATTGATTTTTTTCATTAGACCTGATTTTTTCCATGCCTTACTCCTTCCTTTAAATGTATAAATGACCTGTGATTTGACTCATTACAATATTGATATGATTGCTGTCTTCAAATGGATACCAAGCACAAGGCCTCAATCTGGGCTGGGCCTGTTAAGAAGAAACAGGTGTGAGAAAAGATGCAGGGTTTCCACATAAAAGCTTCCAACAGGCTTTCCCACCAAAACGTCTGACATTCATCACATTTCATATGAACCCAGACTGCTCTGTGCTGCTTTGTGTTTTACTCAAGGGGTGCCTGAAGCCAAAGCAGATCGGCCTGTGATCTTGTCAAATTTCACAAGGTAAGCGGTGTCAGGCCTGGTTAGTACATGAAGGAGAGACCTCTAGGGGGAGAAAACAATACGATGCTGCAGGAGCCACTATTGGTGATTCAATAGGCAGCATCCCTAGATCTGAGTTATTATTGAATTGATGCCACAGCGTGGTGACAAGGCATGCAGTGCTATTGATTGTACCCACGTCTGTATTAGAAAATGGAGGTCTAGACTACTTGTCGTCATTAAAGATAGCGAGGTTCTTCCTAACTAAATTCTTACATTATATTTTGCCACCTTAATTTCCCTCCTTTCATTTGGACTCTAAATTCTGTATAACATGTATTAAACCAGAATGTAGTATTCTGTTAAATATATACCTTTCTAATAGCTCACATATTCCACTCCAGAAGTGGCTGCAGTTGAGAAATGAGTGCTTTCTCTGTATAACTAGCATACAGTCTCTCTGTATGTGTATGCAAAAAATGCATGCATCTAAAAATATAGGTTACTTATGCAAACCTTTACACAGGTGAATAATGATTACTCATGTAAATAATACCATTGATGGAACTACTCCATATTCAAAGCTGTTATGCACGCGTGCCATAGTAAGATTTTTTTCAGAATCAAGTATAGTTGGAAGAGTCCTGTGGGATGGAAGCTATTATATAAATCTGATAATGGCCCCGATTCAAAAAGGTACTAAAACACGTGCCTAACTTCAAGCAGATGAGTCATTTAATTGATTTCAGTGGGACCGCTCATCTGTTTACAGTTAGACACATGCATGAGTGCCCTTTTGAATCAGGGTCACTATTATTTATTATTCTCATTAGACTGTAACATTTAAATCAATTAGGCATCACTACTAATATGTTTTAGTTTTAAACTCCCTTCCATTTTCAATGGTGTAAAAAGCCACACTACTTTTCTTTTAAATTTGGTAAGGCAAAATAATGCTGAAAAAATGATAATCTAAATAATAATATGGAGGAAAAATCCAAAATGGTATTTTTCCTGTGCCATTTTAGAGAAAACCAAGCTGTTAAAGGGTTTTTGATAATGGGAAGAGAGTTCAGATTTTTAAAACTTCCAGAATTAGAAATGAATTATTTTAGAGACACGCATACAAATATCTGACACAATCCACTATAGTGCATGCACAAGCATGATGATTATACAGGCATCAAGATTTTGCACATCCATGAACATGATTTAGCCCTCAGAGATTCACTCATACTGATGTTAAATGCTTGAAATCAAAGAAAAATCTAAATTGTAAGGGCCTGCAGTCAGAGCACCTCAGGCTGAGATTTCATCATGCATCATAAATGAGGCTGGGCTGTTGCTTGGTTTGCAGAGTGCCAGTGAAAATATAGGTACTGTGGGAAGTGACACTGTTTATTATTGTGAAGGTAAAACTTTGCTCTGAGTTGAGCTGGTAGAAATTTTTTTCAAATGAAAATTTTGTGTGTGTTGAATGGCCTTTTTACCAAAAAACAAAAGATTGGCTTGTTTTAAAATCAAAGATGTTATGTCTCTGGAACTAGTTAATGTTTCATTTACCAAAAAACAAATTTTGAAAAAGAAAACATCTTACTTTTTTGATGGTGCTTTTGAGAAATTGTTAAATTTAAAACGTTGTGAAAAATGCAAAATATTTTTGAATCCTGCAAAATGGACACAATTTTGAAGTATCAACTTTTTTTTTGCATTTTAATTTTTTCGACTTGTCTAGTGCCTTAGCATGCTACTAGGGAACATAATCTGTTGGAGATGCCAAGGAAAAATAAGGTCTTAATTTCTTTTGCTTATTAAAGGTCAAACACTTCAGAAAAGGTAGGGTTAATACCTTTGTTTTTACTTAAATGTATGACATTCAGCCCATCCATAAAATAGTGGATGGTTCACCTCAAGAGACAGCTAAATTTCATTGCTAAATAACAAGATTCATATTTGAGTGGATGTATCTCTGTAAGTTAATAAATGTTTTGGGTTTTTTGGGATAAGAAATACTATAATAAAAATCCAAAACATTAGAGGAAAATTGATCTGACTTCTCTATGCTCAGAAATTAACTAAACATCTCTTATAAAAGTCATTGCCCAATAAGAGTCCCAATCTTTTTTTAAACACCATCATATGGCAGACAAAGTATACTCCCATATTTTGAATACTCGGATACAATTTATATTTACTAAAAATAACTTCTGTATAGTTTAATGAGTGCTCTCCATGTATTTGATGCTGTATTAAACTCAAAAGATGACATGGTCTTTGCCCCAAGGAGTTTGGAATCTGAGCCCCCCATCCTGCAATCAGATGGGTTTAAGTGGCACCTCAGCAAAATCAGCTGTGTTCTACATCACCACAAGGGTCTTCCCCATAGCTCCAGTTACACAATTGGGGCCTCAATAAGTATATGTTACATGCTTATTTATGCCATAATCATAATAATTTTAGAAAATGTTTTTACAAGCCAATGCCCTTTTTTCCTCCTGAAGATTTGTTTTCCCCAAACAATCGTCTCCAGAGTAAAATGTATTTGCTTAACAGAATCGAAATGAATGATGTTAATTTTCCAGCATAGAAATGAAATACGTCCAGTGGTTTTGCTATTCATTAGCCCTCCTGTTAAAAAGTAAAGGTCAGTTTACAATTAGGGTCTCTAGTAATATAGCAAAAAAAAGATTTAGTGCTGATTGGGGTGATGTACACAGGAAAAAACATGGATGATGAGCCAAATACTAAGGATGAGCTTTAAACTTGTAGAATTCCTTCTTTTCTCTCTCTCTTTTTTAATCCAGGCTTATTTCTGATTTACGTATTTCAAAGCCCACACAGCCAAAGAAGGGAGATTTTCTAGCAGTGGGGGGTTAGCCTATTAAAATTCATCACGATTCTCTTTGCTGAAAGGAGTAAACAAGAATCAATTTTCTTTAGTAAAGAAGTTGGCTGAGTTGCAGGATCATCTTGGGAAGACCTACTGGATTCTTACATAACGTTTACCAAAGAATTCAGAAATATAAAATGAGTCTTGCCTTTCACTTTTCAGTTAAGGTGTAGGGAAAATAAAGGGGATAGAAATGTAGAGGAGTCAAAGCTTTTCAACAAGAACATGCAGTACTCTAATTGTCTGATTGAGCAAATGGAATTGTATCCATTAAACTAAATAGAAAGCTGTAGGAGTACAGCAAAGATGGGATTGTCTAGAAGGGGTGCATAGAAACCTAAAGTGTGGGTAAACAATACCAACCATTCTACTCCTCCCTCCACGCAGTTCCTCTTTGCTCATTCTTTGGTGGAGATAAATTTTCATAAGTATATGAAATCCATATACAGTAACCGTGTCTCTTTGCTTTTGGCCAGCTCTGTCGCAAGACAGGGCATTGGGTTTCTTTGAGCCCAAGGGATTAAGACAGCACAGCCTCTCTTATTTGAAGCATATGATATTGATATCAGTATTTTTGGTAAAGTAGGAACTCTAAAATGTACATATCACATGAGGCTCCATAAAGTCTATCCTCTGTATAGGCAGGGGTGGAAAAAAGCCAAGAAAGGCTGCTCTGAAAAGCAAGTATTATGTAATGGCTTAGATTTGTTTCAGGGCCTTCTATTTAATATTTGGTGTGTTTTCACTAAATATGGAAATAGGTTTGCATTTCAGGCCACTTTGGGGTTTGTTCTAACCCCAAATCATTTGGGTTGGTTAAGAAGGTATAGGCCAGTGCAGACAGGGCTGCTTTTCCTTAAACATTTGGAGTTGGTTTTCATGGAATTCTAGTCAGGACAGTGTCTAAATCATACTGTCTTTTAGTCTTCCATACAATATTTTTACTGTGTTAAGTATAATGAGGAACTCATGCAAAAATCAGATTGTCGTCTTATTAATGAGAGCAATGTGTTATGGTCAATTTGAAGTCTTCTACGAGTATTTTAGCTTTGTTGAAATTGACAAGACTTACAGAAGGTATGTTGTGTTAGAATTGCTTGTTAAGCCACCGATTCCTATTTTACACTAGGGTTAAACAAAATGTACCTTGCTTTGCATACCAACTATGATATTTTCAAAATTGTTTAAAATTAGTTTTAGCATGATCTTAAGAAAAAAGCTGACATAGCTTTCCTAGGATCATGCTAAAACTAAACTAAAGGCAAGTTTATACATATGCTGTATATTAAGCTTAACCAGGTTGACGCCCCTTCCCTTCAGTTTTTGGAAGAGAGTCCCACATTGTCACATGTAAAGGGACATTTCAGTACTGATTTTTCATTTTCATGAGATTAAAAGTGAAACATGTAACCACAAAGCTGGTTTATGTCATCCCCCTGTTGGAGCCAGCAGTAATGCCAAAAATTAGATATTTGATAGGTTTGTGTGAGAAACAGATGCAGGAGGGATGCCATTCCCACAATTTTAAACTCCTTCTTATCTTTAAGCTGGAAAGAACATTCCATGTGAAGAAAAACTATCTTATTGGCTTAAAAGATAGAGGGAAGGGGAAGAAACAAGTTAATTTAAAACCAGTGTAATTCTTGGGTACTTAGAAACCATAAATGTGTTGTTTGTGTGTGTGTAATGGCAAAAAATAAACAAATAGGCTCAGACACGCTTTTTCGTTGTTGTTTATTTAACTGAACCTTCTTTCATGTTCTTTCTGGCTCCATTTATGTTTTTGGGGTTCAGGGAGAAGGTAAACATACATATGTTTAAGGGAAGAATTCCCTTCAGACGCACATACAGAACCAATAAACCTAGTGAAAGCTAACGCATCCAAAAAGTCTTCTTTCAGCTTTTTGTTTTGGAAGCAGTTTGTACGTTCCTGTTCTTTTTATTTCATTCTGCCAGCTGTCTGCTAAACAAATCTAGCCAGGTGGGGCTTACAACCCATGACTAAAAAACCTACTAGTGCAGCTGTCCAGCTTGCCCGGAGGAAGAATTCAAACAAATGGCAGGAATGAAAAGATTGGTTTTGTTTTCAAGAAAGTAACTACTGTACCTTCCTTGCTTCATTTTTGTTCTGTGTGCTTTAGTTAACTCATGGCTTCCTAAGATTTTACAGTGTAATGGAAAATCCACTTTCATGGTTTTATCATTCAGTTTGTTTTTTGGTATAGCTTGGATTTCTTTAATATTTTTCCAGTAATTATTTTATTCCATGTTAGACACGTAGGACAACTTGGCTGCTTCAAGTGTTACTAAATGTATAATAATCTGACATTTTCTCTACAAATCACTGGTAAGCCATACTGAAGCTTAGCTGGATTTTTAAATATTCAGTAGTTGAATATATAACTAGTGAAGGGTGATGGTTGGTATTGTTTATCCAGAAGCTGGGAACAGAACAGGCTTCTTTGCATTGCTTCATCAATCGACCTCAACTGTGATTTTTCTAGTCAGCAAATGAGTGCTTCATTTTTTGTGTTTGTGTTGGGCTAGATGAGAGCTGCTCTAAAAATTACCAGACTGCCATCTGATCCATAGTTCCATCAATAAGAGGAAATTATCATGTAAGCCACTGAGTCACCTTCTCTTCTTCTTCTTCTTTTTTTTTTAAATAAATATTTATCCACTTGTCATATCAGAAACATCAGCCAACGTGTTTAGTTCATTTTAAAATAGAAAAATTCATTGACCATCACTTACAGCCCCCAGCTAAAATCCCTCCAACACATTATCAAAGATCTATTCTGGAAGATGATCCCACACTCTCTCAAGCCTTGGAAGGCAGGGCAGTGTTGCTTACAGACAGCCCCCCAACCTGAAGCAAATACTCACAAGCAACCAAACACCATACAATAAGAACACTAACCCAGGAACCTATCCCTGCAACAAACCCTATTTCCAACTCTGCCCGCACATTGACTGAGCCAGTGATACCATCATAGGTCCCAACCACACCATCAGGAGCTCATTCACCTGCACATCCAATAATGTGGTATATGCCATCATGTACCAGCAATACCCCTCTGCCATGTACATTGGCCAAACTGGACTGTCCTTATGCAAAAGAATAAATGGACACAAATTGTACAGAAAAAATTGTAACATCCATAAACCAGTAAGAAAACACTTCAATCTCCCTGGACACTCAGTAGCTGACTTGAAAGCTGCCGTACTTCAACAAAAGAACTTCAAAAACAGACTTCAGCTTGGAACTGCAGAGCTGGAACTGATTTGCAAACTTGACACAATCAGACTGGATCTGAATAGGGACTTGGAATGGTTAGAACATTACAAAAAGTAATTGTCCCTGTTCACACATTCTCACCTTCTAAGCAACTGGTGTGAATGGGCCTCATCTACCCCAGCAGAATTGACTTTGCTAGCATTTGCCCTCCCCATTGTAATGCTTCTCTTTCATCCTGACATATCCTCTCCATTGTAGTTTCCACTTCATGCATCTGACAAAGTGGGTTGGAGTCTACAAAAGCTTGTGCCCAAAGAAATTTGTTAGTCTTTAAGGCTATGTCTACACTTGTTAATTTAGGTCAACTTAGCATGTCCACACCTAAGTTTTAAGTTGACTTAGGGGGCCCCTACAAGGTCGACCTAGAGCATCCACACTGGATGCCTAGGTCAACTTCTAGGGGCTCGGTGGACCTGGGACTGGTCCACGGTGGCAGGGGGGGACACCCCTTGCCAAGTGCCAGGGGGCTCAGCCTTTGCCCCATTGTACCAGGTACAATGGGGCAAAGGGGGACAGGGTCCCTGGCAGGGCATAGGGGCAGGGTGGGCAGGGCTCTGCCCTGCCCTGTGGGGGGGCATGCCAGGCTCTCCCTGTGCCAGCCATCCTGGCAGAGAGGGCAATGAGGAAGTCCTGGAGAGCCCTAAGTCGACTCTAAGTCGACTTAAGGCTACTCCACATCGACACTGGCTTAAGTCAACTTTAGAAAGTCGACTTAAGCAGAAAATTGACTTAAAAGTAGGTTTAAGAAAGTCGACTTAATTTTTCCTTAAGTCGACTTAAGTAGCTGTTTAAGTCAACTTAAGGAAAGTGTAGTGTAGACGCAGAGTCAATTAAGTCGACTTAAGCAAGCTTACCACAAGAATCTCATTGTTTTTGCTGTATACTGACTAACATGGCTACCTCTCTGGAATTTGATTTTTCTGGATTACTACTGAGCAACTTGATTACTGTTGGGACAATCCTGGAACTTTGAAGTCCATGGCAAAACTTCCATTGACGACATTGGTTCAGGATCAAGCTATTAGGGCCCAATCTTATGAAATACTTAACTCACTAGGAGACGAGCATTCCCTGTCAGGTGTCACTCAGATCCTTGCAAGATCTAGCTTTAAATGTACAAGTGGCCTTAATGCCTCTCAGGAGTTGGGCAGCTCACATCTGAAGATCAGACCTTAGTTATAGACGCTGATTTAGCAAAATACGTAAGCATGTGCTTTATTTTAAATTTGTGAATAGCTCCATTGACTACCCATCAATTATTATTAATTATAATTATTACTGGTGCTAATAGCATGTAGGAAGTATAATAAGGTGTCGGTCCTATTGTGCTAGGCACTGTGCAGAAAAGCAGCAAAAAAAAAAAAAAAAAAGTCCCTTTCCCTCATAGTTACCTTGTGTGCTTGAAATTAGGCATGTGCCTCAGGGATTTGCTGGATTATAAGGTTGCCACAGTTCCAGTTTCAAGAGGTACTTACCAAGTTCCCACTAGAAAATCAATAAATCTGTAGCCCCCAAACTGAAGAACTAGAGCAAACAGTGGTGTATATGTGGACCCGAATGCCCTCAAAGAGTCCTGTTGAAGACCCTGAGACTCTATATAGGAATTTAGTGACCGTACCAAGTGTCTGTTTGAATGATCTGAGTCTAGCTTTGGGAAGAAGCAAGCCACTTATTATGCTCATTCAGTGGTAGTCATTTATTTGCATTTATAAACCAAAATTAGTGTGAAAGGGATGTGAAGATTGTTTCCATTTCTCTTTCTAGCAAATGCACATCTTCCAGTCCTGACTAGCCAAAATATTCACATAACCTCTTTTTCCAGCTGATTTGGCAGGGCTGGTACTAGGCAGAGAGGCATTCTGTTTCCTTGTTCTGTCATTTCTAAGATGATGAGGAAACAATGCGTGCTGTCTGGGCTATACAATTCAAAATGGCATCCAGCACAGGCAGGCAAAGCCAGATTGCTGTTGCAGTCGCTGTTATTTCCTTTTGTTATATAACAAGGCATGAGTGATATTGGTCGGGGTGCTCACAAGCCAAGAAAAAAGGAGGCCAATTTTTCATGAGGAAATTGAAGTGGTGATGCAGAACTAACCCTCACAGTTTGTTGTTGTTTAATGAAGAAGCAGTGAGTGGGGGATTTTGGCAAAACTTGTTGTGTAAGCATAACAATCATAATGACATTATTTAACACACAATGGAGTGACAAAGGCACCGAAACATTACAACGGAGAAATTGTACAAAGATTCTTTAATACCAAATTAGACAAAAGTACAGAGTTTGGTTATATTCTCAGACACCACACAGCAAAATATTCCCTTTTCATTGTGGATTCAATTTTCATTTTGCATTTTTGTACATAAAAAAACCAGATTCGGCTCTGAGTTACAACAGTGTAAGTCTGGAGTCACTCCATTGAAACCATATTTACTCCAGTGCTCATGAGAGCAGGATCTGACTTTGCAGACTGTGGATAGTTTTCATGCAATGCTTGTTTTTCTTTATTGCACTGAGAATACTTCTGTTCAAACTTCTGGTCAAAATTCCCATTCTCTTAAATGTGAATAGATTCAGATTCTGAAGGTATGTGTATTTCAACATATAGAAGAATATATGTTTACATATAGAACTAAGTTTTAATTACTGCTTTCCATATGAAGTCTTACCTGAAGTTATAATTACTGTTTGATGGTAAAGAATTTTAGACTTGCAACATCTTTACTAAAAGGTTTAAATATTTTTTTTTTAAATTGACATCACAAATACTGTATTTTAGTACTGTAGCACCTTTGATTTTTAAAGTGTTTTGATTTATTCAGAAAGGTTCAAAATGCTCTACAAAGTATACAATAATTTTCATGCTTGATGGGCATCATTTAGAGCTCATTTTGGGGAATGAGATGTTTTAGTGAGAGTTCTACTCCATTCTCACATTCTTTCATCCCCTACTGTCAGAACAGTGGCCCAGATTCAATGCATGCATCCCACTTAGAGAGTGGTGTACCCAATAAAGTTCTGGGATGCTTTGAGGGATTTTACTGGTTGATCACTGAGCCAATTGGCCAATGGCTTAGTGCAATGTTGTAAATATATGATGTCAAAGGCCGTTGTGGCTATGGCACCTGGACACCACCTGACATGCTTACATTTCACCATGGCATCCAGATGACCTTAACATATGGAGCACAAGGGGAAGGGGGAGATGGATGGAGTGCAAGTATCAGGAAAAGTCTCTGTCTTTGAACAGTAGCATTACAGAAAATTCCTGCATTACTATGCCATTGTGATAATCAAGGTAAAAATAATTTTTGGTCATAGTATCTGTAAAATCAAGACTAGCAAACTGTTCCCAAGTCATTTTTTGGTGACTTTGAAGTTTCTCATGATCACTGCAATTAATTCAACAATTTTTATCTTTTGCCGAAATGGCTACCAGATCCTCTTACTTTCAATGGGCCTGGGTGCCCTCAGTCACGAGGGCCATTGCTTCCCTTTAACCTTTCCATATGGAAGTAAGGGGTTGCCCTTTAAAAAGTCTCCCAGTGTTTGCAATGAGTTGAAGTCAGGCTACACTTAGGAAAAGATGATGGTTAAGAAGCTGGAGAGGAACTGGGAAAGCAGAAAACTATGGGGCAAGAGCAAAATTAGGGGAAGGAGATATTGTCTCAGAAGGAAGGCTGGGGGTTTGGTGTGAGTGTAGAAAACAGAAGGCAGACTAAGGGGGAAATGAAATGTGGGCTGCAGTGAAGGACTGAGTAGCTTCTGAATGAATATGAGGTTTAGGAAAGATCAAAAGGCAGACTAAAGGTGTAGAAGGATAAGTAAAGGGAGGTAGAAAAAGTGAACATAAGTGTCGGGAGACTGTAAGGAGACAGAAGGATGTAAGGGAGATGAGGGGAACAGAGCTGAGGGGCATAGAAAGAGAATTTGTACCTGACGTGTGAGACTGGGTAGGCAGGGCACAGATGGAGATAGAGTGGAACAGACAGGCAGCTGCCCCTGCCTTAAAGACTAGAAGGAAATAAATGGAGCCCTTTGATCATATGCCAAACAGGGCAAACATCTTCCCCCAGTCTGGCTGTAAAACCAGAAGGCAGGTTCTTTTTAAAAAAAAAAAAAATCACAGACAATTCATTTTTAAGATAAACTCATGATTTTGGGGAAGGGGGGATTTTCAAACTGTTAGGCTTGGCAATATTTCTCCCACCAAAGAATTTTAACCTTATTTCACAGATAAGTACCATGGGATCCTGGCCACCCTGACATCTTCTGTGGAAGGAGTCAGGCTATCCGTTGGAGAAGTCAGTTAGGAACTCTGTCAGACTGCCCCATTCCATGTAATATGTACCCTTTTGTAACCCTGACACAGATCTAGTACTGGGGGCCAGGCCATAAAGTACAGGCTGTGATCAACCCTCTTCTAGATGACATCCTTATTACAGTCGCCTCTTAGTCTGCCTGGATGGACACCACTGGACAAGACAGAGAATTTCTGCACTTTGGTGATGCTGCCACCAATGGGAACACTGCTGCAGAAGCTTCTTTGCTTCTAGAAGAAGCCACTGTGAGTGAGACCTCTCGGGGACAAGAGGCACTGAAAGATCTCTACATGGCCATTTAGGAGGAGTGTGATCTCTAAAGCTGGGGACAGGAAGAGCAAATAGAAAAATGAGAGACTCTTGCATGTATGGGAAGGAGCCATTAGAGATGTAAAAGGGGCAACAGAAGACTCTGGGAGTGATAGACTCCTGGAGGATAGCAAGAGCCCCTGGAAAGTAGGTGAGCTATGATGAGGGAGGTGAGAAACCCCAAGGGAAAGGGAAGTTCTGGAGTAGAAGGAGAGTTTATGCACATGGAGACTAGGACTCCTGAAGGAACAGGGAAGCTGTGGAGGAGAAAAGATCCCTTTAGCAGTAGAGTAAGTCTGCAGAAGGGGATTGGTTGTACAGGGTGAAAGAGAGATTTGGTGGGGAAGGGGAAAAAAGCCAGTAGGAAGAAAGAAAGAAGGAAAGACACTGGGGGAAAGGGAAAGATGGAGTGTAAGAGGGCAAGGGGAGAAAGAAACTCCATAAGGGAGGAGAGGAAGAAGTATGGTGCATGGGGAGTTGTTTGCAGCAAGGAGGGACAGAGATAGCAGTGAAAGGAAGAGCTCTCAAGCAGAAGGATGAGGAGAGGAATGGCCTTGTAGCTAAAATACTGAACTGGGACCGATTTAACCCAGATTAAATGGAGACGACATTTGTTGGCAGGGGGAAGCAGTTTAAAGACTGCGAAGAGTCTGTGATTGCACCATATACTCAGGAAATTTGCCAGACTTTCACTAAAGGGGATTACAGCCTTTGAGTTCTACTGGACATTGCTGCTGCTGAGATCTCTGGAACCAGCAGCGTTTTTTATTATTGAAGATTGGGGAGGAGGCCCTCACTCTTCCCTATTGTGGCTGCTGCAAGAGTTCATAGAATCATAGAATCATAGGGCTGGAAGGGACCTCACGAGGTCATCTAGTCCAACCCCCTGCTAAAAGCAGGACCACTCCCACTAAATCATCCCAGCCAGGGTTTTGTCTAACCGGACCTTAAGGATCTCCAATGATGGAGATCCCACCACCTCCCTAGGCAACCCATTCCAATGCTTCGCCACCCTCCTAGTGAAAGAGTTTTTCCTAATATCCAACCTCGATCTCCCCAGTTGTAACTTGAAACCATTACTCCTTGTTCTGTCCTCTGTTACTCCCGAAAACAGCCTAGCTCTCTCCTCTTTGGAGCACCTCTTCAAGTAGTTGAAGGTTGCTATCAAATCCCCTCTCAGTCTCTCTTCTGTAGACTCCACTTGTTGGTTGCCAACTAGACATTGAGCCATTGATTCCTTCCCGCTGAGCCCGTTGATCTAGCCAGTTTTCTGTCCACCTTATGGTCCATTCATCCACTCAGTTGTCTACTTTGACATTTCCAAGCTAGGGTAATTAGTATAATTCTCCCTACCTCGGAACAGGGGTGTAGATCCAGCCCCTGATTTCTGGCTGGGCCCCTGAAAGTGCAGAGTCAGTCTAGCCAAGGGCAGCTTCTGGTCACATGACTGCCCGCTGAGGCAGGGGGATAGGTCCTGCAGCGGTGCAGACTTTGCTGCTGTGGCCACGGGGCCGGACAGCAGCTGGCGACCGTGGCTGTGAGTGGGGCAGAGGTACCAGGGCTGGCACCTCTGCTCCACTCATGACTGTGGGGCACAGTGGCTGCAGCCACGGGCAGAACAGAGGTCTCAGCACTAGCACCTGTGCTCCGCTCATGGCTGCTGGGCTGCTCTGCGGCTGTGCTGAAGAAATTCTCTGCCGGGAGCTTAGATGGGCCTCATGCCAACATAGGTGGGCCCCGGCCCACTCATTGCTATGCCCCTGTTTAGGATTACTTTTGAAGTCTACCTGGAAACTCCAGCTATGCAGAATATAGGTTTCTGCCTAAGGAAAGTTGCTGTGTTAACATCACACATAGAGCTCAAATCTTTGCATTGTATTCCTGCAGACACAATTCATGGTATAATCTTTAAAAGCGTGAATGGTTTGTGATCCAGTTATCATAGAGATTAACTGTACTGCTGTCCTCTGTCACAGAAGGTAATGTTAGCAGGGAGTTGTTTGGTCAGAAGTCTCCAGGGCTATGTCTACACTAGAAAAAGTTAGGTTGACTTTGTTAAGTCGACTTAATAAGGTCGACTTAAGGTCGACTTAAAGTCAACTTTATTAAGTTGACTTAACAAAGTGGTTACCCTGAACATGGACTTAGTAAGTCGACCTAACTGCCCTTAAATTGACTTAATAAAGTCCTTAATAATAATAATAATAATAATAATAATAATTAATAAAGTTGACTTAAGTGTTAATCCAGGTGCACACTGTGCTTAAGTCGACCTAAGGAGTCGACTTAAGGGTTAGGTCGACCTAACTGGCTGTTCTTACTAAGTCAACTTGAGCTTTCATGAAGTCGACTTAAGGAATTTCTTAAGTCGACTTAATGAAAGCCCAGTGTGGACGGGAAGTAATTTAGGTCGATTTAAGGCTATTTAAGTCGACCTAAATTGTCAGTGTAGACATACCCAAGGAGTGCTTTTTGGGCTTTACCAAACAAGGGTGGAATTTGTACTCCTTGTCAACTATCAAACCTTGAGTCTGGTGATCTCCCAGACATAGGGTAACACAGATTTAGTCGATTTCCCCTTCGTTTGATCTTCAATTCTTTTTTGGTGTTCTGTTCTTGAAAGAAGAGTGCAACAGGAGTATTTGTGGTTTTTAAGGCAGAAGCAGTTCTTTAAAGTTATCCGTTGCAGGTATTTTAAATGAAATTTAGATTTATTTAATGTCCAAACAAAGCACCTACCTAGTAATGTTATAAGCATCCTGTAAATCAATGAAATATGGGTAAACTAAGTTACATGCTCTGCCCGAGGTCGCATAATAAGCCTGTGTCACAGTCTGACACAGAGCCCAGGAGTCCTAGCTTTCTGATTTCCTCTTAAAAACATGTTAAAGGAAAATAAAATCACAGATGTATGGGAGTGTTCTCGTTTTGTTCTTCATTTTCAGTTCCAGGTGATCTGTATAGATCTTTTATTCCATCTCTTTCCAGGCCCTATTTCTCTATTTTTCTCTGATTCTAAGATGCACATTCCCTTTCATTCTAAACCAATCCTCCTCTTTTCTCCACATATAAAAATCAGCGTTTTAGTAGTATTCAAACCTGAAAAAGAGAAGACTGTAGTTTCATTTGAAGTTCTCTGAAATGGCTTTGGATCCCTTCACTCCCTCCAGATTCAAAGCTTTCTTTTTTCATATGCGCTTTCAGGATCTTTTTTCCTCCCATACAATGTTTTAACTTTGTTTTTGTGTGTTCTTATTATTTTACCAGCATGTATAACACACATTTCCCACTTTACAACTGTGGTAAATATAAATGCAGAAGTTATGCACTCAGATGAAGACAGCAGCACAGTGAAAAAACTCTAGCAGGTCTTGAACTGGTCAGTAATCACTCCTACATATTGTCTTTTATAGCCCAGTGTACAAACAGTACATTTCCACATTGCACAGGTGGAAGTGTGGAGCTGAGGCTCATTTAACAGTGTGATTTTTCCCAATGTATCACAATTACAGGAACACCTGTGCTTCATAACTTTTTGCTGATCGACTGGGAAAATTCACAGTGTGTTTAGTAAACATTAAACTGTTTTGTTTCTTACAGTGTCTATAGAGAGGTGGTCATTCTTCCTCTCATTTTAAGAAAAAGTTTTTAAGTGATCCAATGTTTGTGATGTGTGTCTCATTTACAGTACTTTGGAATGAAAATTATTGATCACAGACATTTGAGACTACAGCAGTGCAAGCTTCCCTGAAAATCAGTTTCAACCATACACTGTGTAACATTGAGTCCATAGGCTCTCTGCTGATACTGTCCACAAAGGTAGGTAGGTAGGTGCCAGCCTGAAGAGCACCAGTGATGTGCTTCCTCTCAGGTCAGCCATCCACCCCTGACTGAGCTGGGTGGCTGGCTTTTATATCTTGAGCATGCCCAGCAGATGCAGTGGGGCGGGGCCTCTTCAGCCTGGAAGGTTTCTTTAACCCTTGCCTCGCTAGTGCGGGGCCAATACGCCCCATCACAAGGCCCCACAGGCCTATAGGGGGCCTTGTGGGCCTATAAGGGGCCCCAAAATGGTCCTTCACCTAGGGCCCCCAATAGCCAAAGGCTGCCTCTGTAGATATACTACTACTGATCCTACTTCACAATGTGTAGAAGGGGTTGATAAATTAATTAGCGAAAAGTGCTAGATAAGTACAAAACAGTGGTAAGAGTTGTATCACTCTAGGCTTTCAGTGGTTCTGACCATCTCAGCTGGATTGGCTGTGGTTTGTAAATCTCAGAGGTTCCCTGAGTTATTTAGGTTAGGAGTGCTGGGCATGAAATTTGAGGGACTTCTGACGAAGATTAACTGTGGACCAAACAAAATTTGATTGGCACAGCTGTTATGCCAGAAATTAGTGATACCTTCATCACAGTCACTAGATGCAAGAGGCTAGAGTGATAGATGCATTTTGAATATCTATACTATGCAGAGACAGAATGATAGCTGTGACAGGGCCTGGTCGGGACTAAGAGGAAGGAGCTTTGATATCCCAGGTTTTGAGCTAAGGCCTGGGAATCCCCAGACAGCCACTGAATTCTAGCTTCTATCCAACATCAGCTAAAACTTGGTGGGCTGAGAAGCTACTAGGACTCTAGCCCAGCCAAACTCTGCCCACAGGAGCTCTTACTGGAGGATGTCCTTGCTCCACCAATTGGTTCAACTATGCTATTTAAGCCAGAAGAAGGAATAGGAAGTTTGTCTGAGCAACAAGGTGGTTTCTTGTTGGGGCTGCTTTGGACTCTGCTTGTATCTGTCTTCTGCACTAAGTCCTTTTCCTGATTCCTGTCCCTGGCTCCTGTTTCATGCCTGCCTTCACTCGTGTTCCTACCACGTTCCTGATCTGTGCTTGATCCTTGCCCCTCCTCCTACTGTTACGCCTCACTTCCAGCTCTCATCTATCAGTCCTGGCTCCGGCGCTGACTTCTGACCCTTTTGGGTTGACCCTTGGCTCTGGCATTTGGCATCTGACCTCAGTGATGACCCTCAGTTTCATTTCCTGGTTTTCCTTCTGGCTTGATCCATGGCGCTGGTAACTAGTGTTGATTCTGGTGCTGACCTTTGGCTTTGTTCCCTGACCTCAATGCCTGCTCTGCCCGCTACACCTGACTTCTGTTCTGACTACTAGGCTAGACCCCTTACATCCTGGTCCATTACAGAGTAAGGGATCAGGGCGCATTCATGGATAAGGGAAATAACTGAACTAAAAAATCTCTTAGCCCTTTTGAGAGTCATTCATCGCTAATTAGAATCAGGGCCTTGCTCAGGTTCAAACCAAATGAATGTCCTTTCTTCTCTCACAAAGTGTTTGGAACTATGGTGGGAGGAGTAAAGAGAGCAATGACAGAATACAGTGATAGGTAGGGAGTCTTTTTTAAGGAGATCTTCAAGAACAATTGCTCAGTAATTGTTTTTAAAGCATATATATGCCACATTCCACTGTGTGAAAACAATAGCACATATCCATACCAAAAGATGTTGGGTTTTTTGGTGGTGGGGGGGCAATGAGGAACCAAGGCATTGTTCTGGATACCTAATTTTGTAAACAACTTTATAGTGCTGACTCATCTGTAGAATCATAGAATCATAGGGATGGAAGGGACCTCACGAGGTCATTTAGTCCAACCCCCTGCTAAAAAGCAGGACCACTTCCACTAAATCACCCCAGCCTGGGTTTTGTCTAACCGGGCCTTAAAAATCTCCAAAGATGGAGATTCTACCACCTCCCTAGGTAACCCATTCCAATGCTTCAGCACCCTCCTAGTGAGAAAGTTTTTCCTAATATCCAACCTTGACCTCCCCAGCTGTAATTTGAAACCATTGCTCCATGTTCTGCCCTCTGTTACCATCGAGAACAGCCTACTTCCCTCTTCTTTGGCGCACCCCTTCAAGTAGTTGAAGGTTGCTATCAAATCTCCCCTCAGTCTTCTCTTCTGTAGACTAAATAAGCCTCGTTTCTTCAGTCTCTCCTCATAAGTCATGTGCCCCAGCCCCCTGATCATTTTTGTTGCCTCCGCTGGACTCTTTCTAATTTGTCCACATCCTTTCGGTAGTGGGGAACCCAAAACTGGACACAGTATTCCAGATGCGGCCTGACCAGTGTTGAATAGAGGGGAATTATCACATCCCTCGATCTGCTGGCAATACTCCTACTGATGCAGCCTAATATGCCATTGGCCTTTTTGGCAACAAGGGCACACTGTTGGCTCATATTCATCTTCCCGTCCACCATAACTCCCAGGTCCTTTTCTACAGCGCTGCTACTTAGCCGATCGCTCCCCAGCCTCTAGCAGTGCATGGGATTTTTCTGTTCTAAGTGCAGGACTTTGCACTTGTCTTTGTTGAACCTCATGAGGTTTCTTTCGGCCCAGTGTTCCAATTTGTCCAAGTCTCCCTGGATTCTGTCCCTGCCCTCCAAAGTATCTACCATTCCCCCCAACTTGGTGTCATCCGCGAACTTACTAAGCACACAGTCTATTCCATCATCAAGATCATTAATGAAGATGTTGAATAGAACTGGCCCCAAGACTGACCCCTGGGGCACTCCACTCATTACCGGTTGCCAACCAGACATCGAGCCATTAATTCCTACCCGCTGAGCCCGTTGATCTAGCCAGTTTTCGATCCACCTTACGGTCCACTCGTCCAACCCATACTTCCTTAACTTGTTGACGAGAATGCCTTGGGAAACCATATCAAAAGCCTTGCTAAAGTCAAGGTATACCACGTCAACGGCTCTTCCCTCATCCACAAATCCAGTCATCTCATCATAGAAGGAAATCAGGTTGGTCAGGCATGATTTGCCCTTGGTGAATCCATGTTGACTGTTTCTGATCACTCTATTGTCCTCCAAGTGTTTCAGGATGGATTCTTTGAGAACCTGCTCCATGATTTTCCCAGGGATTGAGGTGAGGCTGACCGGTCTGTAGTTCCCCGGATCCTCCTTTTTTCCTTTCTTGAAGAGAGGTACTATATTTGCCTTTTTCCAATCTTCCAGGACCTCCCCCGTTCACCATGGGGTCTCAAAGATAATGACTAGCGGCTCTGCAATCACTTCCGCCAACTCCCTGAGCACCGTTGGATGCAGTTCATCCGGCCCCATGGACTTGTGCACATCCAATTTCTTTAAATGTTCCCTATCTGACTTTCCATCACTGAGGGAACTGGATGTCCGAAATAAATCATGGCTCTAATTTAATATTCACACTGACATTCACGTTCTATAGTCTTTTGTAGCCACAGCTTACCACCCGAACAGGATGGCGAAAGGTGGATTTCAGCAGCAAGTGATTTAAATCACAACAAAAGAGTGTGAACCAAATATGAGGTGGAAACTGGTCACCGTTTACATTGGCTATTTGTTCACAAAGCAAGTTATGTTACCACATATAAAAAAGAAATTAAGAAACACCAGAACACTTAACGTTTCTAAAGTAGTTTCCTTCAAATTCATCAGCAAACAATATAAAATAACAACCTAATAATTTTGTATCTTAATCATGTTCAGTAAAGAAGTCCTTTAGATAATTGGCACTGCCTCTGTACTATGCCAAACTTTCTTTTAAGTTACAAATACTCACAAAAGGTTTACATTATAAGGAGCTGCTTTGGAGATGTGCAGATTTAGTTTGTAAGTACAAAGTGAACATGCAAATTGCCTTATCTTGTGGGATTCACAAACAACCATCATTCAGATTGATTTAATACATAGCTTTTTATCTTTAAAAGTGTTAATTAGAAAATAGGGACAGTTCTCTGAACACTTAAGAGTAATAAATAGATCAAAACAGCATCCATGCTTCTGTGATGGAACTTCTGAAGACTTTATAAAGGGATTAATACAATTGTCAAAAAGACCACAGTATACATATTTAATGGTGCTACCAAGCTACAATTACATTTTTAGGACTCTGTTTGTTAAGCTTTTAAATACTCATTATACTGAAAAAAAAAGAACCACAACCACCCAGGGAATTTTTAAAACTTCAGCACATAACTCATGGTTGTTATGCTAGCGAACCCTCTTTTTTTTTTTTTTTTTTTTCCATATTAGTTCCCACCCCAAGACTCTACATTATGGTGTTATGTCCAAATTTCCCCAGTTTTGACCGAATACCAGAAGTTTTTCGAGCTACAGGGGGAAAATGTTAAAGTTGTTGAGTTGCTGGGTCTGAAATAATCACTTTACAAATGATAAAGCATTTATAACAAATTTAGACTCAACTCATATAGGAGGTCTTTCACCTCTAATGGGCCTTAAAATAACCCGGAAAGAGGTCTGTAATACCTGTAATGCTCTTGAATGTGGTATGCTCAGTTTGTACTTGATCTTTATTTTGCTGCCCATCACAGGATCTGACAACTATTACCATAAGGTCCACTTCAGGCTATCTCTATCCTACATGATAATTTCTGACCATGGCACCAGAGGATCAAACTATGCCACTGAAGTTCCATGCCATCCAAGGAAATTATTTTCTGACACCACATTTGGGGTTCATCTACACTTGTAAATTAAGTCGACTTAAGCCTGCTTAAGTCGACTTAATTTACTCTGCATCTACACTACAATTTCCTTAAGTCGACTTAAACTGCTGCTTAAGTCGACTTAAGGACATTTTAAGTCAACTTTATAAAACCAAGTTTAAAGTCGACTTACTGGCTAAATAGACTTTATTAAGTCGACTTAAGCCAGTGTAGATGCAGATTAGCCCTAAGTCAACTCTAAATCGACTTAAAGGGCCCCCAGGGCTCTCCCACTGACCTCTCTGCCAGGGTGGCTGGCACAGCCAGAGCCTGGCGTGCCCACCCACAGGGCAGGACACAGCCCTGCCTACCCCGCTCCTGTACCCTGCCCCTATCTCTGTCCTGCTCAGCCCCCATTGTACCATGGTACAATGGGGAAAATGCTGAGGCCCCTGGCATTTTTAAAGGGGTGCCCCCCCTCCCACCATGGACCACTCCCAGGTCTACCTAGCCCCTAGAAGTCGACTTAGGCATCCAGTGTGGACACTCTAAGTCTATTTGGCAAGGTCGACTTTAAGTCGACTTAATTTTATAGTGTGGACATGCTAAGTTGACTTACTTATTTGGCCAAGTGTAGACATAGCCTTGGTGATTAGTTTAAGGTGGTGTGTATATGTGTATGTGAAAAAGATTACTGTGGTTAAATACCTACTCCTATTTATACACAACTGTATCAATGGCATTAAATAATTAACATTTTATTTCAATTCCAATATATATTTTTTTCATCTATAGCTATAGAAAATGTGACAGACCAACATCCTAAGAAAATTACAGAATATCACATTAAAAACTAATAAACAATAAAATAATAAAAAATAATCCAGGTCCCTGCAAAAAATCTCAGAAAATCCCAGGAAAATTGGTAAAACTTTGATGGTCAACAATTCAAATGACCCAAGGAAGAATAAGATCCAGAGTACAGGGCATTCCATTGACAAGCCTGGGAACTCATCTCCTCCTGAATCCCGGATTAAATCCTGACCCCAGTAAAGTAAATGGGAAAACTGTTGTTGCCATCAGTGGGCCAAGATAGAAAAAAGCAAATTTGGCCAGAGCTATAACCTGGACACCCCAAAGCAGCCAACAATACAAGAAGAGCTGGGAGATATTTTTTGTGCAAATGTTTTTTTTTCCCCACCAAAAATTACTGTTGTATGACTGAAATTCTTTGTTAACTCAACTCACTTTTAGCGTATTATTTGTTACTTTTTTTAAAAAAAAATTGGAAATATTGGAATAGTTCATTTGGCATTTCCAAAATAAAAGATGTTGCCTTTTTTTTTTCCTCAGAAAGACATTTTGTCCAGAATTTCTTTATATTTTATCTCAAAACAATAACATTAAAAATATTAGAACCAGCAACCCTGCCCCACTAGCCCCTAAACAAAGTGTTTTGGATTAAACAAAATGTTTTGTTTAACCAGAAACAATTTTTCCCCATTTTTTTTTTGTTTCACTTAGAAATTAGAAAAAAAATATTGTTTTGGTTCAATCTGAAATGTGTGTATAAACAAACAAAAAAAGCAGTTTTTTTACCCATCTTTAAATATAAGATCCTATATTGTTATAAGACCCTGAAGTTGCAAGCTTGAGAAACAAAATTTAGGCATTTGAGGGGGTAATTATCATACCTCTCATATAAGCCCCATTTGGAGCTAGACATTGATAAAGCCAACCAGTCAGAAAACCCTAGTTCAGTGGTAGAGTGAATGGACCAGTTTTTCTGTTGCTTTAGTCAAATCCATACTCAAGTCATTGTTCTGAGCAATAAAGCTGGGAATAGCTTTTGCCCTTACAAATGTCTATTATTTCCACAAACCTCACAATATTAGCTTATTAAATCTGAGCTTTTATAGAGACAACTTTTGAGAAGGAAGAGTGTCTCATAATAACTGAGTGTCTGCTGGAATGCAAGTTTTACAGTTTCTTTTTTTTTTTTCTTCTTGTCATTCAGTTGTCAGAATTCAGGTGTGGCTGAGAGACATGGCTAGAGAAGCTACCATTTGATTTCCAGGAAGTGGGTGGGCTTGTTCTTGCTCAGTGCTAAGAGTCCCTCCCCCAGCCGAAGGGAACAGCTGGAGAAGCTGAGAGATATTTCTGAAGGGGTTGAGAGATCCAGTGTTAGGGACGGTGAGACCAAATCAGTGGAGTTGAGAGACATCATCAGTGTGAATGAGGAAAGAGTCTGAACAAACTGAGATAGATAGTGGACAGCCATCTAACTTACTTGAAGGATAAAAGGACAGGAGAAAATAAAAATCCAAAGCCTCATTTTATCTAAACTCACTGGACATGATTCAAATGTCAATTACATCAGTGTTACTGACATTGTCTTCAATCCTTCAGAAATAGCCAGAGAGAAATCAAAATCAGGCCTAATCAAGGTATTCTTACTATGTCCTTGTGCTACCATTTGCTACAGAAACTTGGGATGTGTCAGTGTCAACCTTATCTCAAGGAAATAAAATGAATATTTATGTATATTAATATGCACATCTAGACATGAGTAATTGAGAGAGGGAAAATGCACTCTGGTAGTAAATACATGAGCAACTTAATTTCTCATGGATTTTAAAGAACAGCTGACATTCTGCATGGAAAACTGCATGTATCTGAAGACAGTGTTGCTTAATATATTTAATGTATTTCTCTTTCCTGTTTTATCATTAGGGATATTTGTATGAAAATGAGACTTCTATTGCTTTACGAGTTGACATGCTGCTATTCCTCCCCTGAAGTCAGAATTTTCTGTTTGTGACATCACAGTTAATGTGGAGATGAAGCAGAGGTTTATGGCTTGAGATGTAAAATAAACATCAGAAGCACATGAACTCTTAAGCAGTAAAGATCCTGCTTTTGTTCAGATTTTAATGACAAAGCAAGAAGCCTCCAAAAATGACATCAGCAGAAATGTATCTAGACATAAACATTTTTCAGTGTTTTCCAAGTGGCTTTTTACTGATAAGCCCTGAACATTTTTGTGAATTTTTGAGACTATGCATTAAAAGGTAATTATCACAGTCACTACTTGTCCATAACATGGTACAATGGTGCTCTTTCATTGTTTAAGTGCATATTGTAAGTATCCTATTTAAGTGGTTGTGTTAAATTGAATGGATTGGGTTGTGGAAAACTGCATTCTAATTTTGACGTAAATATGAACAGGGTATTAAGTAGTTCACTGGCTTTGGATCAATCTAACCCTGATTTCAAAGTAATAAGAGCTTTGGTAATGTACAAAGAGTTATTTGATTTGGAAAAACAATATATATTACATGATTGTCTTATCTTCACTATCTAACATTTTTCATATGTTTGTTTGCACTTTATTTCATTGATATACCTCCTCGACTAAATATTTTACTTTCATTTCCAGATAAACGCTATATTTTCTCACAAACTTTCTGACCCCATTTCTGTTGCTGAAGGGGATAAGTCTTTCTTAGTTATTCACTTTTTTCCTAGGAAAGAGAAAAACAGGAAAATTCAGATAATATTTAGTACATAGACATTTTTTTTTCTGGTATGAGTTAGTTTTCTTGAATTAGCACCTTAGGGTTCCATCACACATCAATATGACATACTGGGATTTGAGATGATGCATCAGCAATTGGAAATGAGTCATTAAAACACAAACACTGGCATATAGTGGAGCACTTGCTATCTACACATTTGTAATTTTAACCTTTGTAGCATGTACTGTGGCCTACATGGGGTCTGTTTTTAATAAAAAGAATCAATTCCATCCCACTTCCCAGGGCAACGAGTTGCTTATTCACATTACTAGTCAACAACTCAACACCATTTTTACTAACACTGCAGAAAGAGAGAAACCTAGCACATTCTAATGAAAACTGAACAATTGTTTGGAAACTTGATAATGTGCTATAATACATTAGCTGAAAAGTGACCAGAAACTGTGTTAAGAGAGTTGACCTTCATGTACAGTACCTTTTGGAAAGAAAGAAAGAAAGAAAGAAAGAAAGAAAGAAAGAATTTTAACCAAAAAGCAAAATCAAGTTAAACTTTGCCAGTTTTAAAGAGAAACTGCTATCCTTGGGAGAATTTGATAACAGAAACAATAGGTAATATGGACATAAAGACAACTTCCTATAATTGTGCTTTGCTTTTGTACAACTATGGTCTATATGATAATAATGCCTAGCACTTGCATAGTGCTTGTTCTCTATAGATCTCAAGGTGCTTCACAGAAGTGGGTCAATATTATGGGTCTTTTTATTAATTTCAGAGGGGTTTGAATCAAGTCCTGTAATCCCCTATTCACAAATAGGAAAACAATGTGACAGATTTGTCTAAATTAACACAAATCAATTGCAGAACATTGGGAATGGACTCCCACCCCTAGGTCCTCTAGATCACATGGTATTCCCCCCACTTCTCTCTCTTGCACAGAGTACAAGGTTTTGCTCATGTATTGTTCCACCCTCTCTGCAACTTCTCATTTCTTTGTTTTCAATTTTCTTGCCCATGCTTAATGTTAATGGAAATGACCCATGGTTCAGATAGCAAAAGACTGGTGCACGTTGTGGCAAGACAGAGCTAACTTTTTAAGCAACATCTCTTAGGCTATGTCTACACTACAAAAAGTTAGGTTGACTTTGTTAAGTCGACCTAACGTCGACCTTATTAGGTCTACTTAACAGAGTGGTTTCCCTGAACGGGGACTTAGGGTATGTACACATGGTGAGACTTGTCCCGCAATAAAATTAAGGCAGGACAAGCCAATGTTATAACACAGCATCCCTTATAGCGAAAAGGAACATTCACACGCTCCTTTGAATTTTTGCTATAAGGAGCAATGCATGGTGGGCACCTAGCCCACCATGCACTGCGGCTGCCAGCTGCTGGCAGCGGTGCTGTTGCCAGGGCTCAGATGCCACTGCCTGGCAGGGCTCCCCAGCAGGGCTCAGCTGACCCCAGCAGCTGGAGCCCCCCGGCAGCAGCTGAGCCCCGCTTAAGGAATTTCTTAAATTGACTCAATGAAAGCCTGGTGGAGAGAGACTAAGTTAGGTCGACTTAAGCCTCCTTAAGTCGACCTAACTTGCAAGTGTAGCCTTAGAAATTCTGTCTCCCACAAAATGGAAATCTGCAGACAATTCAGGATATTTTAAAATTGGAGGGTTTTTGATTGACTTAAATGTGGAATTGAATAATACAATGGTTACACACCCCTTGTTAATTTTTATATTGAATGTAGTTTGTTTTATCGTGTCCTCCTACTTTCAATTCCTGGTGTACCACACATTTTTATATTGAAAGTACATAATTGCACTATAGAAACATTGAGAGGAAAGTCAGAGATTTTGATAGCTGGGTAAGAGAGACAATTTGGGCTTTTTGCATCAGGGAAGATGTGGGAGAACATTTAGATTTTGACAGCAGGTATGCAGTTTAATTTCTCCATTCTTTTGAAAAGCCTCATCTTCTCTTTCCATCTTCCTCGTGGGGTGTCAGAAATAACTTTGTATTTTCTGTAGGATGTCAGTTTCTTGTTACCTTCCTTACTAAACTTTGACAGTAACTGTTTTGCAACAACATTCACTATGTTCAATAACATTTCACTGAGTGTTTCATCCAAACTCTGTGAAAAAATTAGGAATTTTGAAATTAATGTACAATCTCTACGCTGCAGAGTTAACATGCAATTGAAATAAATGTGTCAGTTCACTCCTTACATGGTTATTGTTGCTGCAGAATCATGAAAACAGCACTACATCTATTTACCTTTGGTTCACATTTGGAAGATTTCCTTCCCAACCATTAGAGCCATCAATTTAACACTTTTAAATGAAAGCTTAAATTCTACTACATAATCTTGCAGCAGATGTTGGCTGCTGTTGCAAATTCCATGGTTATGGAATCATAGACTTAAGAGAGCCCTGCACAGTTTTAGATCATTTAGTTCTGAAAGTACCTAAATCCCTACCTGGAGCGGATAGTCATAGCCACTTTATATTGCATCATGGCTTAGAGTCTTATTTTTGGTTTTGTAAATTGTCACTGCACTAATGAATTTGGCCTTTTTGGTTTCTTTCAGACCTGAAATGCAGAGTAAAATTTGGGGAATCTGAACTCTTAGAGAATAAAGCTAAAAACTGTTTGCACAAGCCTCTGTAAAATGCAACTGCTGCTGAGTGTCATGCTCAGGGGGATGTCAGATGTGGCCAAAATAGCCTTATCCTTCCGGTTCATCAAGGACAACCTGTCATAATGCTATGCCAGCATCTCTGGCTCCCCAACACATCTCTTGGGTAAACCCCCAAAGCAATGACTTTGTGACTCAGTGCTTGCCAAATCTCCTTTCTGGTCAAAACAGCTGCTATTCTTGGCACATTAAAAGGTCTTTTCAAATTTTAGGAATTCCTCTCCAAGGTAGTAAATTTATTTTCTTTTAAGTATTAGATTAGGTAAAGCTGCCTCTTATAAATAGTGAGACCTTCACCCACAGAAGTAGAAGATGCTACTACCATAATGAGCATGTACTGTTTTGCAACTTGGACTCTCATGCTTCCCAGATCGGTAGTATTTTCCCTTGAAATCTGAATGTAGTTATTACTTATGTGAACAGGAATGATTTTTTTAAAAATTAAAAACAGCATTACAAATTACAGTCAAAGTATATCTGATTTTTACTTTAGCTCTATAGCTATCCCTCAATGATTATAAGGAACAGGAGAATTAAGGAACAGGTTTTCAAAGGTATTCTGACATCTAAAGATGCAGCTAAGAACCTAGTGAGATTTTCAAAAGCACCTGTATCCTAACTCTCATTGATTTAAATGAAAGTTAGGTGCCTGAGGCTAGATTCACAATGTGAACATAGATGGAGTGTCGCAGCACCTATTTTTTAGACACCTGTCTGCCAAGTGGAATTTACACCCCCCAGTTAGGTTCCAATGCTTCCTATACAATGCATGTGGAGAAGTAGGCATTTAAAAGAGCAGATTCATGGAAGCCAACATGCAGAGCGGAGAGCTGCTTAAGTTAGCCATTAGGATGTGGCAAAAAGAGAGGGTTAGCTCGGTGGTCCCCAACCAGTAGATTGCAATCTACTTCTAAAGGACAGTTGCCATTGAAAGCTATGAGTGTTGTGCCACCTGCTGGCAAAATGTTGGAAGGGGTGGAGTTTATAAGAGGCGGGGGGGCATTGTCTCCCACGATTGGCTGCTTTCTGCCTCTCTGCTGAGAAAGTAGTGGGTCCTGGCTGGGGCCCGCTCCTGCCTCAGTGGGGAGGCAGAGAGTGGCCACTGCCAGCAGCGGTATCCAGCCCCGGCCAGATACCTGGAGCTACTGGTGGTGGTGGGACCCAACCCTGGCCAGGGACCTGGAGCTGGAAGCTGGCCCTGGCCAGGGATCCAGGGCCACCCAGTGGGGAACCCGGAGCCACCAGCAGCAGCAGGAACTGGCCCCGACAGGACCCAGAGCCACTGGCAGTGGCAGAAGCCAGCCCCAGCTGGGTTGCTGGCAGAGGCGGGATCCAGCCCCAGGGGAAGCTCCAAAATTCACCCATGAATGTTGGAGACCACTGGTATAGCTGATTCCCTTAAATGGAGTTAAGTGCTTCTCTCTACTTGGGATTTCCAACCATGACCCCTTTCCTGAAGTTAAGTGATGAAGTTTTTTTTCAAGAAAAAGTATGGAGGGTATCCAGTAGTTAGGGTTGTTCTCAGTTAACATGTGGGAGACCACTTTCATGTTCCTGGTCTGCCTGATGTGTAATAGGAACTTGAGACCAGGTCTCTCAATCCTAGGGTGACCAGATGTCCTGATTTTATAGGGCTAGTCTCAATATTCTGGCTTTTTTCTTAAATAGGTGCCTATCATTCCCTACTCTTGTCCTGATTTTTCACATTTGCTATCTGGTTACCCTACCCAATACCAAGCCCTAACAATTGGGCTACGGGATATGCTAGGTTTGGCCTCTTTCCTGTTGAAGCTGTGTATAAAATACTTTGTACAAAATACTGAACTCTTCATTGGGCCTAAGAGAAAATGAAAGAGAAATATTCTGTAGTTCAGTGGATAGGGTACTCACCTGGAATATGGAAGAACTATGTTCCAGTCCTTGCTCTTGTGACTACTTAAGGCAGAACAAAGAGTCTGGTGGCACTTTTAAAGACTAACAAATTTATTTATTGCATGAGCTTTCATGGGAGAAAATCCCACTTTGGCAGACACTTGAAGATGGGGAACTTACACTTCCCTGCATTTATTTTGCTCTCATCCTGTAAGTCATAGGATCTGGTCAGACTGTAACAGCAAATCAAAGCATTTGTTAGGATTCAAACAGTGGAGTACAGCAATTAGTAGGGAAGTGGGTGAGGAACAGGGAAGGCAAAATTACCTGTTGTAATTGCTCCCATTCTGTAAGTTCCCCATCTTCAAGTGTCTGACGAAGTGGGATTTTCTCCCATGAAAGCTCATTTGATAAATAAATTTGTTAGTCTTTAAATATGCCACCAGACTCCTTGTTTGTCTTGCTGGACTAGACTAACACGGCTACCCTTTTGGTACTTAAGGCAGGCAACATTTAACTCTGACAGCTGTGTATTGCACAGTGGCCTCTGAGCACATCTACTGAATTGGGCCCCCTGGGCAAATGAGGCAAGGGGATATTGAGTTTGTGAATCCTGTTGAAGTTTAGGTGTTAGGCACTGAGCTGCTTCGTAGGCCATGTCTATACTGAAAATTCTGCCACTGTAGATCTGTTCAATCAATCCCGGAAGTGTTCTCCTGTTGATGCAGTAACTCCACCCCTCCAAGTGGAGTGATGCTCTGTTGATGGGAGAGCACTGTTGGTCGACGCAGTTGAGTGAAGACAGCGTGTAAGTCAAAGTAACTAAGTCGACAGGAGATATGCATTCTGCGGCATGCAGATTGCGTATCTCCCATCAACTTAGCCTTGCAGTGTAGATCAGGCTTTAGTATCGGGACTGAGGCAGCAATGTTAATGCATCCAGCAGAAATGTAGGTGCCATGTGAGTTTAGGCATCTACA
Source organism: Pelusios castaneus (assembly GCA_007922175.1). Taxonomy (NCBI): domain Eukaryota; kingdom Metazoa; phylum Chordata; order Testudines; family Pelomedusidae; genus Pelusios; species Pelusios castaneus. The sequence continues at coordinate 20,750,645 of ML685777.1, read as the reverse complement.
AGGTAGACAGCAGCTGAGTAAGGGCTTTGGTGATCTAAATTTTGAATGGAGGTGCCTATAGTGGCACTTAGATGCCTATATCCCCCTTGTGAATCCCACCCTTAGGCACTTTTGAAAATCCCACTGGTTGCTTATCTGCGTCTCTAGGCACCTATACACCTTTGAAAATCTGGCCCTAAAGTCACCAAATACAAAGAGCCCACATATTTTCACTGTATGTATGAGTGGATTTTACAGCTGCTTTCTCAGAGGCAGAGGATACTGGCCAGTCTGATGGCAGTTGATCACCTAGATATGAGGTAAAGTTGATTTTTGTTCCCCGCTGTGAAGGAATAAAAGATATTCCACCCCCAGAAGGAGCACACCTTTTTGTAGGATGATAAGTTGCATGGTGATTTAAGAGGGAGAATCTCTACATAACTCAAATGAAGGGGTCCAATGAGAGATGAATCACTCACCTCAAAATGTAGGTGCTTGTATGTTGCAGCATTTTGCCCTTGTACTATTGTAGGGATGGCCAACATAGAGGAAATGGGTTCTATAGTGTGGTCCATTGACAACCTCACATTGAATAGTGAGGTATGGTCTGCACGTTGCAATACACCAACTCTAAATTTGACCCAAAGAGAATGTGTTCATTTCATACACATTAATATGTATTCGTCTGGCAAAACGGTCATCAGTTAGTACCTAAATGGATACATTGTAGTATTGTCAGAACACTTTGTAGGTAGAGGTAAGAAGAATATTTAGAGATCTTTATGTATGGTGCCTTTGACACAGCCCAGCAATGGACATAATTCTGGCATTAATATTGGCCAATATAATGTAATTGCATTAACACTGGCTAAGTGTATTCATGTTTAAAACTTATATTGATAGTTAATAATAAAGCTGCAGCCTTTTAACACCAACTGTTGATTCACTGTCTGTGCAAGCAGGAAGTCTTGAGGGCAAGGATAATTTATGCTTGACAAATCACTTAGAGAAAATTCCAAGTACATTGAAATTTGCATATTCAGTATTATAGAGGGTAATTAGGGATAGGCTAAATATTTATCCAGTTCTCAGCTTTAAATCACAAACTCAGAATGAACTGGCTGGTTCAAGGTTTTCTAATTGGAAATGAACTATAAAAAAGAAAAAAATACCCCTTGAGTAGTGATAAAATATTTTATGATCTCATAACATCTCAAATTCAAAAAAAAACAGAACAAGTCTCTTACCAGTTCACAAATTCTCAAATGGTTCCCAGACTATTTTTCTAATCTAATAAAAGGAAATTCCTGTATGGAAAGGTCTTATGGTATTTAACAGCAATGAAACCTAATAAAATTCTATAGACATTTAATAGGGTTCTTTAGAAATTAATCTAAAATCTTACAATCTAAAATTTAGTTGACAATAGTTTCCCTGGTAGCAAAGATACAGTTTTTTATTAAAGTCTGTAGCATGGTTAAAAAAACAACAACAACCCACCCCTCCCAAACCCAAAACATAGAAAGCATTTATCCTTAAATTTTATAAGACCTTTTCATAAGGGTTTAGAAAATAATAAATTATTTACTATATATTTCATGATGGTGAATATGACTTAGAACAAAAAAGCTGAATATTGAAAAAAGCAAATATCTAATCTCATGCAAGAAACTTTAAACTTTTGAAGATTTACATAGGGCCCACTCACAGAAATATAAAAATTCACCAAGGCCCTAATTCAGCCAGATAGCTGCCTGAAAGGCCACGTTTGAGTGTCTGACTGGTCCTATTGACTTCAAGTGTTTAAAGTGAGACGTGCTCATGTGGGTGCATGGGGGCCATATTTTGGTGAACAGAATCTTTCAATAAAAATGTAATGAATAAATAAATAAATAAAATTCCCATGATCATGATGCTTCTGTGAGTTGCTGTTTTGTTACTCCTTTGAGCCTTCCTGCCTTTACTAAGAGGGAATCGGGTTAAGAATGTGTTTAGACAGTTGTGTGCCCATATATGTTTTTTTTAAGTGCATTATATTTTATTAACTTACAGTTAAGTAGAAGAAAGGGGGAATTGCTCTCATATTTTCTCCAAATGACATTTGTTTCATCTATTTTTCCTCATTTTCTGATATTTGCTATTTTTTATACTTCCTTTCTCTCACCTTTTCCTCAATCCCTCCTTTTCTCTTAAGGTACGTCTACACTGGCAACTTAGGTTGATTTAAGGACGCTTAAGTCAACCTACACAAAGCCACGTTTACACTGGACTTTTATTAAGTTGACTTAAGCGCTTCCTTAAGTTGACTTAATAACAGCTTAAGTCGACTTAATAACACCATCTCTGAAGGTTGACTTAAGCCTTAAATTGACTTCTGAAGTCGACTTAAAGCCAGTGTGGATGGGGAATAGTGCTAAATTGACTGTATTAGGTTGACTTAAAGCCAATGTGGACGGCTATGTCTACTGTTAAGTCGACTTAACAATATCGACTTAAGTTGACTTAAAGTGTAGCCACTCTGTTAAGTTGATTAAAGTCGACCTTGTTAAGTTGACTTGACTTAACTTTATAAGTGTAGACATAGCCTTAGAGCCTTGTCCTGCCAAACTTTAATCAAAGAACAATCAACTTTAATCAAAGTCTTTTACTTTTTGCAGAATTCAAATAAGTCTTCCAAGTTCGAGCTCCGGCTTTTGGTTCTCATTCTGTGATGTTCCCCTTTCCTACCTTCCCCTCCTCACTCTCCTTCACTCTTTTATACACCTTTCATGAAAATACTGTCTCCAAAACATAAGCAAGAAATTGCTCTCTTTGGCCATGTCTACACTTGCAAGTGAGTTCGAATTAAGGAAGCTTAATTCGATCTAACTTAAGCCGTGGCCACACTAGGCTTTCGTTAGTTTGAATTAGGGGCTTCTGAACTAGTTCGAACTAATCCTTAATTCGAAATAGTTAGTTCGAATTAAATCAATGTGGTCATATTAGTTTGAACTAACTGCTTAGTTCAAACTAATCGGCAGATTGACATTCATGCAACTGACTAATTCGAACTAAGCAAGTGCCCTGCATGGACATGGCTAGTTCGAACCAGCATTCTAGTGGGGCCATGCTAGTTGGAATTAAATTAATTCAAACTAACTAAAATTAGTTCGAATTAGTTAGTTTGAATTAACTAATTTGAACTAGCTTTTGTAAGTGTAGACATAGCCTCTGAGTATAAATTACCCTCTGCATAAGTATTGAAGACTTCTCATTTTGCATTATGGGGAGTACCTCTCCTTTCTGCAAGTTGTCCAAATGTCTAATTTTTGTCATTTGCATGATAAACATCACATATTTTCTAATATTGTTGAATAAAAACTTTTTCTGGTGCTGAAATTTTCACCTGAAGTTGATGTAAAATATAAAATACCATTTAAAGGTTCTTTTACATGTAAATTAAATGTCTAAGGCAGGCCCTGTGCCGGCCTCTCCTCCTCAACCCTCAGCTGGTGCCGACGGCCACTCGTAGAAAGAAGCCACCTGGAGTGGCTCCTCTCGGCAGCGTGCCTGAGGACCCCTATCCACAGGCACACCATGGAAAGAAGTTGCCTGGAGTCACTCCTTTTGGCAGCAGAACACCACAGAGAGGAGTTGCTCTGGGCGGCTTCTTTATATGGTGTGCCTGGGGCCTGGACATGGCAGGGACCTCTGCACTGCGGCCGCCCCTGAAAGAAGCCATTTGGAGCATCTTTTGGTGGCAGGAGTGGCAATTTCTGTGGTGCCACAGAGAATGCTGAGTGCCACTCCGAATGGGCTTGTGTGCCACTGTTGGCACGTGTGCTGGGGGTTGCCTACCCCTGGTCTAAGGGAAAAAAATGGTTGAAAGGGTATCATTCTTCTTTTAGTGTTGCCTCTTATGTCTTCTCCAAGTTGTCTCTATCTTGGACTGCTTTTATGTACCATGAGTTCTGTTCAGATAAGGGTAGAAAACATTTACTTACCTATAACTCCTTGGTTTGTTATTCTCATTGGGTGAGAGTCTGTGCTGTCCCCAGGAAATGGGAGGTAGGGCTGCCATGTCTCCAGATCTTCTGAGGACCATCCCTTTTTTCAGGTATCTCTCCCAGGAAATCTATAAAGGTACTCAGTACATAATCTGAGCTGTGTGGGTTTTATTGACTCAGGATTATTCCAGAAGTCCTATTTTTTTGTATCTCAGAAGTGGAATCCTAGATTGTAGGGGGTGGGGTGAGGTAATTGTGGTTTTAAGCACTCTTAGCACCCTCCTGATCTTGGTTTGTCCCAGGGATTAGAGAGGTGCCTAGTGTAATGTAGACAGACCTGGGGATCTTTCTAGAATTATGGAAGTCTCCCTGGCTGCCCTGTGGGCCCCAGTACTGTCTGGAATCTTGAAAATCATAGCTATGTAGCCTTGCTGCCTCCCATTCCTAGCATGGCTGCATGCCAGGGCTTGTGAAGGGATCCTTAGAGGGAAGCCTGATGACTGCCTTCTGCAATACCTGCACTGGGAGAATTCTTTCTGGCTGGATGAAGGGTTTTTAGGGAAACTTTATGCTGCTTTGACAGCTTTACTTGCCACATCGAGAGTTTGGAATCGGAGTGAGAATTCCAACCATTAGTTTAAATTACTCTGATCTAGTAAAATATAGGAGGGCATATGTAGCTTTAAGTACATGAGGAGTCCTGTTGAAATAAATGGTGCTACTCGTGTGCTTCAAGTTAAATATGTGTTTAAGTGCTTTGATGCCTTACAGCAGTCAGTCAACCACATTCTGAGTATGGTACTTCAGCACTTGAGAAGCTGCAGTCTACCTTTGAAAATGGTTCTTGTTTGTCATGGATTTTCAACAACTGCTCTGAGGAACCATTTAAAAATGCCATTTGTTTGTTAACACTTCAACTTCTATTTTGCATTAATTAACTCCTTTATTTTTGCCAGTTTTTTAAGGACATGCCATGCCTTCTGAAGCCCAAGTAAAGGTTAATAGAGATAACATTTCATTTGCGGAACTATGATCAGAAAGTTAGCATCAATCTTGTTTTCTTCAAGTATAACTTATAATGTCTTTTTAATTTGATCAGCTTTCTTGAATATGATGTGTTGATGGCTTGCTTCAAGTTGGAGATAGTATACCTACTGCATATGATAAACAATATTAGGTAGATCAACTGCTTATAATCTAATTAGTTTGGGCTATTACTGTTATGACCTGAGCACAACTGTGTAATAGTCACAGTAATTGTTTCATGGAATTACTCATTTTTAAATTTTATTTTGCATAATTTTGCACCACTAAAATTTTTGCTTTATTTACAAGTCAATGAAAAACTAGACACCTCAAAATGTATGAAATTTTATTTGTTTTTTTCTCTAAAGCTGGTCTATTTTCATTGAATAAATGAGTCCATTTTAGTTCTAAAAAAGACAAAAAACCGAAACAAACATAAAAGAACATACTTTTCCACAGCTTTCCAGAAAAATGTTTCAGTTTTCACATTTAAAAAAAATAGAATTTCAAGTAGTTTTGTTTTCATAACATATATTATGGGTACTTTTTATTATAAATTAATATGATAAAATATTCTGACTCATAGTTTGTCATGATCACATCTCAATGGACTGGTATTTAACAGAGTAGGAGAGCTAGCCTCGGTGATGATTCTAATGGAAAATCATGAATGATGCTTCTTTGGAGACTGATATTACATTTCTGATTAAAATGTTCCATTCTGTGATTAGTTTGTCTATGACATGTCAGAGTGCAAATATGTTGCATGCCTCTGGGTTTAAGAAACTGAAAGCAGAAAAAAGAAGTAATCAGTTACTGTTTCTGAATGTTTACTTCATTATCTGCTATCATACAAATACAGACCCCTAGCTTGCAAACTACACTGCATGCATTTAACTTTAAGTACATGTATAGTCCCAGTGGCTATGTCTACACTTGAAAATTTAGGTCGACTTTAGCTAAATTGACTTAACTAAGTCGACTTTAAGTTGACTTAGTTAAGTCGACTTAGTGAGTCTACACCTAAATTTTAAGTCGACTTTGGGGGGAATTTACAAAGTCGACCTAAAGCATCCACACTGGATGCCTAGGTTGACTTCTAGGGGCTAGGGAGACCTAGAGCAGGTCTACGGGGACGGGGGGGGGGCACCCCTTGCCCAGTGCCAGGGGGCTCAG
>ML685777.1:20737749-20744378 GCA_007922175.1 Pelusios castaneus | reverse complement strand
AAGTCAACTTAGGGCTACCCCATGTCTACACTGGCTTAAATCGACTTGAAAAAGTCGAGTCAAGCCTTAAGTCGAACTAAATTGAGGTTTAATAATGTCGACTTAATTTTCATTAAGTCAACTTAAGCAACTTGCTTAAGTCGACTTAAGGAAACTGTAGTGTAGACACAGGGTAAATTAAGTTGACTTAAGCAAGCTTAAGTTGACTTAATTTACAAGTGTAGATGCACCCAATGACTTTCTTTAGGATGTTTGGTCCTGTTTCTTCCATCATGGCTCCTGGGATAAGATTTTGGTTTACTTTGATGAAAAAAGATGTTTTACAGAGTCATTAATGTTCATGGGGACATTCTGTTGGTGACCTCTGAGCATAATAGCCCATGGAGAGTCTATAGCAGGGATGGTCTACTTACTGACTTATTGGCCCCATTGAGACCCTCCTCTCCACTCGGCAGAGTCCTCCAGCCCCACCACTCTACTGTAGGTCAGAGGCTCCAAGCTCCCTATCCCAGTCTGGCAGGCAGAGAATAGGGGAGGAAATAGGGGTATCTGTGAGCTACAATTGAACTGTGAAAGAGCCACATGTGGCTCAAGAGCCACTGTTTGGCCACCCCTACTATAAAGGATGTGTGTCCATTTGTATCTGCTTCCTTATAGGACAAGTTTCCAATGCATTGATTTGCTGTAACAATCTGACCTGAGCCTATGTCTTACATTTCCCTGCATTTATTTTCCTCCCATTCTGTAAGTTCCCCATCTTCAAAGCATCTGACGAAGTGGGATTGTCTCCCGCGAAAGCTCTTGTAATTCATAAATTTGTTAGCTTTTAAAAGTGCCACAGGACTCTTTGTTTGTTTTAATGCATTTTTAGTTACACATCTGCCACTTTCTGACCTCTGTGATAGACCTCTGATTCACTTTGATTTTTTACAAGTTTTCTCTCTCAATCCTTAGGACTAAGAAATAAAAATTTAGCGTATAACAGATTTTGGGGGTGGGGGTAGAGGCATTGTGCCAACCACCAACTAAATTCAACCAAACTGAGATCTGAGGGTCCTTAAAAATGTGAAGTAAGAAGGATTGTGATATTTTTGTAGTACTCTTTCTATGATAACAAAACAAATCAAAACAAAAAACCCAAATCATTTATAAAGCGTGGGCCATATTTTCACCTGGAATAACATAAAGGATACATTTGGTCCTCATATTTCCTTATAGTTTGCATAGCGAACACCCTGAATAAATTCTCATGAGTAACTAATAGGTTGCATATCTTCCAGAAACAGGTTATGGTTTGTTAGTCAGATTTACGGTCAAGAAGCTTGTATTTGATTAGCCACATATTTGTGTGTGATGCATGAATGACACATCTTTGGATGCTCATACTCTGTCTTAAAGTAAATGAGTTGAAGATACTTGAAAATGGTGCTGGCAAATAGCAATGTTTTCCCTTTGTCTCATGGAGCATAAACCATCATGGCATTACCTGCTGTTTAATGCTTGCCTCCTTTTTTGCCTTTACTATCATCAGTGCTACCATCAGTAGTGTCAGTTCAGCTCTTGAATTAGAACTTGTAAGTTAACTTGTACTCCCTGTGCTGTCTAGCTGTCTACTCTGCAACAGCAGAACCAGAATATTGCCTAGTCTTGCATAAACAATGCCTATTGCTTTTGCTTTAATTTCTTAGCAACACAGGAGTAGATTTTAAAATGTATATTAAAGTGAAGAGGACATGTTCAATCAGATTAGAGGAATTCTAACATACAGCGACATGATGACTGAAATTACTTCTTTATATGTTAAAATGTAGTAAAAATACTGCTGGTAGATAATATTAACAATGTAGAAAGATGCGTTCTTTCTATGCTTAAAATTGTGTCAAATGATTATTTTAGCTTTTCACATCAGAAGAGAGTGCATAAATATGATTCACATTAATAATACATTGAACTTGATTATTATTTCAACATATTGGTTTGGTTTCTGGAGTTTGCTTGAATTGTTGAAAAATTCAAATTTTCTTTCCATGGCCTCCACAATGACAACAATTGTATAGCAACTCCTAATCTGAGTGATAGACAGCAAACTGAATAAGTATCCACTTCTTCATTTGTTCAGGTTTTATATCCTAGTTGTCTTTCTCCTTGCAGTAATTTGTTGAAAGCTTACAGTTAGGTTATACATAACCTTTATTTCAGCTATTGTTAGCACTTTTGAATGCCAGTGAAGATTTCTGAAATTTTCAGTAGGGTGTGTACTCCTAATAGGGAAACGTAATTATTCCCATAGTATTTCAGAACTATCATTGACATCTGAGTTATATACACTTCATATTTACTGCATAACATTCAGTTCCCAGTCAACAGGGTTGTGTTGTACTACACAGACTAGAATAAGGAGATTTTTATATCATTATTATTAGGGTTACTAGACTTAAGAGAAATCTATGCATGCAAAACTTATTTGTGATCTTGCTTGCTCTCTCTCTGGATTGCCCATTTTATTCATGCCATTGAATCAGAAAAGGGCAAATTAATCATGTCACTTTAAAAATAAAAGACAGCCACGCACCCTGTACTAACGCTTTTGGCAATGGACTAATTTTAATTCCCTTGGTTGGTTTTATTAAATACTTTTTCCCTTAAGTGAGAGGTCGGGCCTTACTGTGTTTCAGGATAAACTAAGTTTCTTCATGACACAAAGATTATATTAACAATTTTATCCGTTTTAAATAATTTTACAATAATGTGTTAGGATTTTGCAAATAAATTACCTATTGGGCTGGCTCTGCCCTCAGATATCTGTGTGCATCTCCCACTGAGATCAGTACAATTTGTATATGCTGTATGCATATTAGCAGGCAAATGTTTGCCCATCATGTAGTTATTTTAAAAATATTCGCTATAATGTACAGTGAAAAAATGGATGATGAGATTGATTAAAACATCAGAGCTTTACTTCAACATTTCATCAATCTCCAAAACTGTTTAATGTGAGTATGACACAGAACTAGAGAGATCGTTGCTATTTTTAGAGCAAGGCAAAAACTGCATGAAGAATGTCACAGAGATGTGCTCACATTTTTTGAACAAATGTTCTTTGGCCGTGCTTTCACCTTTTTTGTATGCCATTGAAACCATGGAAAGTCATAGAGTGCGTCTACACTGCCAACTTAGGTCGACTTAAGAAGGCTTAAGTCGACCTAAACAAAGCCACGTGCATACTGCGCTTTTATTAAGTTGATTTAAGCAGTTCCTGAAGTCGATTTAAGAAAAGCTTAAGTCGATTTAATGACACCTTGTTTTAGGTCGACTTAAGCCTTAAGTTGACTCCTTAAGTCGACTTAAAGCCAGTGTGGAGGGGATTAGTGTCTAAGTCGACCTTATTAAGATGACTTAATGCATTAAGTGGACTTAATAAGGTCGACAAGGAGCTATGTCTACACTAGAAAAAAGTTGACTAAACTTTTCTAGTGTAGAAATAGCCATAGAGCTTATCTTTGCAGCTGTTTAACTATCCAGTAACTGTCATCTTGCTATGGAAGCCCATAAGACCACAAAACATGCCACCACATCTGGAAGTTGTGAAGACAATGGCGACAAGAAGAGTGCATGAAAATGAATTTTCCAGTTTTCATGGCCTACCATCAGACTCTGCAAAAATCACATGGGATTCACATATGTTCTCCTCTTTATTTGGCCAACAGCCCATTACTATGATCAGAAAGTTTCAGAAGGGTAGCCGTGTTATTTTTTTCAGCAAAACGAACAAGAAGACTTGTGTGAAATTACTATCAGACTGGGTCTGAATAGCGACTGGGAGTGTAAACTCATTATAAAAAGTAATTGTCCCTCTTTAAACATTCTCAGCTTCTCATCAACTGTTGCGAATGGGTCATATCCACACTGTTTGAACTGACCTCGTTAACCTGGTCCTCCACATAATACTGTGACTCACCTTTCTTTGCATGTGTATATATACCTAGCAAACTGCTATTTCCACTTCATGCCTCTAAGGAAGTGGGTTCTAACCCATGAAAGCTTATGCACAGATAAATTTGTTAGTCTTTAAGGTGTCGCAGGATTCCTTGTCTATTGCATGCTGACATTTTCCTCTACCATCCCATCAACGCTGGTGGAAGAAGAAATTTTTCTAAATTCTGGCTGCACTACATCTTAGGAAGTGACCAATCACGGTGTGAAAAGGAAATCATCAGAATTCAGACATATGGTGTTTAAAATTCTTTCCTGGTTGATTGACTTCTGATTAACTTAAGACCCCTTTTGCATTAAGTCATCTTTGGACTCCTTAAGCCAGTTTGTATGTATGACTGTTTGTCCAGCTACAGTACTATTACCAAGGCAGAGTAAACAGTTTTGCTTGGGAGAAGGGACAGTATGGTGGAATGCCTCATCAAGCATTCTACAGCTTCTGAAGAGGGGAGATTTAGACAAAGGAATGTTGTGGATCTAATTTACCTAGATTTTGATAAGGCATTTAATACAGTTCTACGTGGGAAATTATTAGTTGAACTGGAATAGATGGGGATTAATATGAAAATTGAAAGATGGATAAGGAACTGGTTACAGGGCCATCCCTTGGGGGGGGGGGAAGGGCCCAGGGCCAATCGCCCCCCCATACTGGAGGGGAGTGTGGCGGCAGGCCAACCCGCTTTGCCCCTCAGGGACTGGGAGCCAGCCTGGCTGGGAACCGGAGGCCACCCGCTGGTGGAGAGCCAGCCCCGGCCCCAGGCTAGAGCACGAGGCTGCTTACTGGCAGAGAGCCGGCCCCAGCCCGGAGCACAAGGCCTCCCACCAGCGAAGAGCTGACCCTGACCCTGGCCCAGAGCACGAGGCTGCCCACTGGCAGGGGCCGGCCTGGGTAGCCCCAGCCAAGGCCGCCGCCACTGGCACCCCAATTGTGGTTCCCCAGGCAGGAGTTAGCCCCGGCCGAGGCTCTGGCTGTGAGTCGGCCAAGGGCATCGCCGCTGGGGGTCCAGCCCGCCGCCAGAAGCCAGCCCCGGCTGAGGCTGCAGGTGCCCCAGCCATGGCCAGGACCTAAGGCCGCTGCTGGGGCTTGGCCACTGCCGGGAGCCAGGCCGGCCCCAGCCAGGGGACTGCCTGGCCTGGCCAAGCCCTGGCCCCACACACCTGCCTTGCTGCTGTGGGCCGGCCGGCCAGCTGCTCCACCCTGGGGGCGGGGAGGGCCAGCCAGCTCAGTGGCCGGGTGAAATGCTCTCACCCAGCCCGCTGCCTTCGGCTCATTGCTGAAGGCAGTGGGGAGCAGGGTGAAGCGCAGCTGTGGGGTTCTCAGCCACTGTGTCGGGACACAAAGGTGTGTCACAAAGATCCAGGAGGTGTGTCACAGAAAATTGGCAGCTCAGCTTGGAACCAGCTTGGGGCTTCTGCCACCCGCCGTTCTCTACTGCCCTCAACAGCCCACTCTTGCTGCACAACACAGGCAGCAGCCAGTGCCAGATCAGTAAAAGGACTTAGGGGCTGCAACCCAGAGATCCTGGACTGGGGTGGGGGGTACCACCTGCCCCACAAAAATAAACCTGGCCCATCGATCCAGACCACCAGGGCACCAGCTTGCACTGACTTGATTCAGCCCCTACCAAGGTCCCAGAGTCCTGCATCTTCCAGAGCTCCGCAGCCTCCCAAGTGCTCTCAGTCCAAGTGCCATCACCACTGGCAGATTGTAGTGTGTCATGCAGGGGAACATCATCTGTCAGGTGTGTCACAACGGAAAAATAGTTGAGAACCACTGGCTTAGATGTCTGTTGCAGGAGTGGGTGGGCAGTGTTGTGCAGGAAGTCTGATGAGATGATCATATTGGTCCCTTCTGACCTTAAAATCTATGGCTATATCTACACTTGCTAAAATTAGTTCGAATTACTTAGTTCAAACTAACTAATTCGAACTAATTTTAGTTAGTTCGAATTAGCGATCCCCATTCATTAAAATGGCCAGTTAGTTCGAACTAAGAAATTAGTTCGAATTAACATGGCCACATTGGTTAATTCGAACTAGTTAGTTCGAATTAACCCTTTAGTTCGAATACTCTATTCGAACTTATTAGTTCGAATTAAGGAAGCCCTTAATTCGAACTAACTAAAGCCTAGTGTAGCCATGGCTTTAATTAGTTCGAATTACGCCTCCATAATTCAAACTGACTTGCCAGTGTAGACATAGCCTATGAATCTATGCGATTTCCCCTGAATAACTGTAAATAAAATCTGTAGCTGTGGATCATAAAGGCACACAGAGTCAATAGCTGGGAAGGCTCCTTTCAGCTGGATCATGCCTTTAGCTAACACAAGTGATATGAGAATGTTTATATAGTCAGTAATATCTTACATGGATGTCTTTTTGCTTTTTTGCAACACATTTTCCAGAGTGCTGTTTATCCCTAATGAGGATAAAACAGAAGTTAAAAGTTTGCTATTCCATCTATGACATTTTACGTTACTTTTAGTTCGGATCACATTTTCTCAGCTTTACAGACGAGTTGACTTGTATTTGTAGTGTTAAAGGAGCCTTCTCATTTTCTCTTATATCATGATAATTTATGGAAGCCAGAATTTTGATTTTCTGTTAGAAAATGTATTGCTCTTTCGAGTTTAGTG
>ML685777.1:20715249-20732749 GCA_007922175.1 Pelusios castaneus | reverse complement strand
CAACACTAATATCAGGCACAGAGATTATTAGGGCATCTCCCAACCATCTCCCTCGACTCCCTAATTTAAAGATCTCTTGATCAGTTGTGCTAATCTCCCTCCCAGAAGTCTGTTTCCCTCTCTACTAAGGTGCAGTCCATCCCAGGAGAACAGTCTTCTGTCCATGAATGCCTCCCAGTGACCATACATGCCAAAGCCCTCCTTATAGCACCACTGCCTAAGCCATCTGTTTATCATCAGGGTCTTTTCACACCTTTGTTGTCCTCCTCTAGGGACAGGCAGAATCCCACTAAAGATCACCTGAGCATCTATTTCCCTGAGAGTCCTCCCCAGCCTGGCATAGTCACCTTTGATACATTCCGTGAGAATCTACCTACATCATTTGTACCCACATGAAGGACAATCAGAGGATTCTTTCCAGCTCCCGTTAAGATCCTCTTCAGCCTCAGATCGATGTCCTGTATCTTCGCACCTGGCAAGCAGCATACCCTTCTGTTCTCGGGATCAGCTCTGGTTATAGGCCTGTCTGTCCTTCTCAACAGGGAGTCCCCAATCACATACACTTGCCTTTTCCTGGCACCAGTGCTATTCACTAGCCTATCCCCACTGCGTTCTGGTTGCAAGTCCTCAGTCCTCCTGTTTTTCTCTGCAATCGTTTGCATCCACTCCCGAGTCCTTCTAGGGCTCTTACTGTGAGGAATCTCCATTGGCTCATCCCCTCTTTGGATAGGACTAGCTGCTCTTCTCTTTTTCCTTGCACTCCCAACATCAGTCACTACATGCTCTGCTCCTTCATTTACTAACCCAGCAAACCTGTTTCTGAGCTCTATTTCTCCTTGGCTAGCCTGTCTTTTCCTCTGCCGCCTTCTCACAGTCACATGCTTCCACCGGCCACTTTCATCTCCCGGTATTCTGCTCTCACAGTCTGATGGTCCTGCTTCCACCTGCAGGTCTGACGTGTCTCTTAAAACCTCCTCACCTGTCTGCTCCATGAGTTGTTCAAAACCCCTTCTAAGCTCAATGAGAGTTTCCACCTGCATCTCTAACCCCTGAATTTTCTCCTCCATCAACCGTATGAGGCGGCACTTCATGCACGTATAGGTCTTTGGAGGCAATCCCTCCAAGATCAAGTACATCACACAGCTTCCACTTCTTGTCATCTGTGCTGTTGCTTCCCCGGCTTGAGTGTCTACTATGGTTGCCTCTGGATCTGCCATAGCGCTTCTCCTATTCCCAGTCTGCACCAAATAAACCCCAACAACACAAGCAAAGCGATACAAGAATCTCCCCCTCCAAACTCACACTCAAACTCCTTCACAGCCCTGTTGACTGCCCCTGTGTGCTACTGTGTGCTGCCACCTGCTGGAGTGGCTGCCTTTATAGCTCCCTCAGCAGGGAAGCCCCACTCCTAACTGGGGTCAGCTGATCTCTCTCCACCACTCAGCCCCTGCAAACTGAACAAGAGAAACAAAAAGGAAGGAAAGGAAAAAAGAAAAACAAACAAAAATACAAACAACAAGCACTACAACTCCTCCACAACCCTAAAGGCTCACTCAAACCCTAAAGTCTCACTCCAACTCCTCTGTTCACAGCCCCTGTGTGCTGCTGTCTGCTGGAGTGTCTGCCTTTATAGCTCCCTCATAACATCTACACTTCAGGGTTACAATATTACGATGCTGCTTATCTCTTAACATCGTTCAATTGAGTCTCTTGCTGAAAACTGGTATACTTGGATAATGGGGCCTGACAATTAATAGTGAAAACCATATGCTAAATACAGTGACGTATATCATGGTCCAACCCTGCAAGGGTCTTGACTTTAACACAAAGGTATAGTAGTTTTAATTAAAAATCCAGCTTTGAATTAACGTGTCTAATGCTATGTTTTCTTTAATCTTAGCAGTTAGATAATGAAGCAGGTTTGGTAGTCCATAATTCATGTAGAAAGTTAGCTTGGTAGTTCTCATGAAGCCAGTCACGTCCAGCTATTTATTATTACACTATTAAAAATTAAAGTACAAAACAATGTCTTTCAAAAGAACTTTTATGGGGGAAGAAGTAGTGGTTTTATTTTCATATATATATATATATATATTCATTTTTCAGAGCTTTTAATGGCTGTTAGGTAATATTGACAGAATAATTGGTTTGCATCTTAGGGATATAATGGTGAATAAAACCTTGGACTTTTAAAATAGGTAATATAGGTATCAAACATGTCTCTTTCATATATTAAAAGTACAGGCATTTATAAATGAAAATATTTAGGTCTTGGGGTTATTTAAAGATTCCTAATTTTAACTTGCCTTTTAGACTTTATTTAGCTATGCAAGATATCACCATATTCAGAATTTTTTTTTTTATAATAAACATGTCTAGTCAAAGAAAGCATTAATGAAGCAATTCCCCAAATAAAACAGCCCATCATATCTGAGTTGCAGCAGAGAGAAAGTGTGGTCTTTGTAGTTTAATCAAGATCACAAGACTTGTTTTGAGCGTCTGTCATCTTTAATTTTACGGCACTTCATTTCAGAGTGGGACTGCCAGGGTCACATGCAATTAAAACACAGGCAAGATTTGTCTTGTGAAATCTTAACATAAAAAGTAATGTGTTACTCTATTTTAACTTTTCTACTGAACTCTGTGAACTCACTAATTACTTTTCCCCTTCTTGTCACCTTTTGATATGACATGTATTTTATAGACGAGATAGAAGTTTTGAGTTTTTTTTAACATCATGCATATGATTGAGGATGACAAAATTAAACTAGAGAAAAAAGGAAATGTATTTTTCAGAAATACAGTTTTAGAAATATCTAAGCATTACTCCTTCAGTTACAAAGGGATTGGAGGATCAAATGCTAGGAAATAACCATTAATCTTCTTAACTAGGGCAGGTAGAAGTGTAATAGGAGACCAAGAATTTTATTGAGGCCAATCACATGCATTGGAGTTTATTCTTTTGCAGGTGGAGGAGCAATAGAGGGAGGGTAAAGGGCCTTTAATGTGGTAGGCCATGAAAAGCACTAAAAGGCAGTGTCTATGTAGCTTCTTTATAGCTTTAGCACAGTTGTTGCATCATAGTGATCAGTAAATTGCATAGACCCTTATTAACCTTATTGATAAGGAGCTTAGGGAAGTCCCATTCAGTGCACAATATATTCTTCTTTTTGTTCTCCTGTCTGTCTCAGTTTGCAATCCCAGTCTCTTTGTACAGAAAGCCTTTATGTTGCACCTCAAAATTCTGTGTGAGTACTTTGCTGATTTAAGTTGGAACAAGGGAACTGTAGAGCAGAAAGAGCAGGAGTACACATGGGGCCACAGGCCTATTTAAATATGGCTGGGACACCTGGAGAATGTTTGAAAATTTTGCATGTAAAGAATCTTTTATATTGTTCTTCGTTCAATGCAGCTGGGGTCTGTGGGGATCAAGGGATTATTTTTGATACCTGTCTAAAAGAGTTATGTCTACACCGATTTCCATCCCTAGCTACTAATTAACCTTATTGTATATAGGAAACAGTCTATTTAATACCTGCATTCTTTCTATAATGTCAAGTAAAATGAAATCAAGGGTGAAATCTAGTTAGCATTTGCCTTTTTGAAGTCATTTTTAAGTTTCCAGTCCTGGTGACTGTGACCTCAAAAACTGATAGCTATAAAAATGGTGAGCCAGTCCCAATTTTAGCTTCAATAGGAATTTACTTAAAAGTTCTTCATTCACCTGGATATGCTGATGCACATGTAGTTAAGAGCACAGTTTGTCACTTACCAGTGATTTCACAGGAACCATCCATTTCTAGGTCACCATATCCCAACAGGCCATATGTTCCTGCATTCTCTCCTAAGTAAAGGAACTCTTTCTACTGTTGAAGCTAGACTTTGACTGTTACGGTATAGAGTAGAGATATAAAAAATTTAATTAGTGATGGCAAAAGCAGATGCATTAAAAAAAACAGGAAAGGATGTTTTAAAAAAATGCTGCCATCAAATGTAGGAGGTGGTAAGGAGTGCATAATGATTGAGAGATAAATTTAAACTGCATAAAGGAGACCAAATAATGTGGAAAACTCTGCACATTTTAAAGACATTTTGAAGTCTGTTGCAAAACATGGAACATGCACAACATAGAACAATTTGAACATGTATAAACATGGATGTGCAAGTCATTGTCATACATCACACTTTTGAAAATTATGCCCACTCACCTGAACTTTTGCATATTGTTCTTTTTTCTTTTATATGTGAGGAAGAAAAGGAGTTTGCACCAGTAATGCTACCATAAAACTCGGCTAAGCCTTTGCGGTTTCATTCACTGACTTTCTTCAGCTTCATATCAGAATGTGAACCAAAACAAGGGCAGGGAGATTTACTGCTAAAAGAGCTGATCCTCCAGCTTCAGCAACGGGTTGTTTTCAAACTGTGAAAAAAAGAAATTCCAGAAAAAGGATGTGAATCATTGGCCATGATTTTATCCCTTTTGTGTTTGCTTTCTGCAGTCATGTGAGTGACATTTTGCTCCTTGAAAATGAATTTTTGGCCCTGATAGTCATGCTGGGCCAGATTCTTGTACGTCTACTCATGTTGAGTAGTTCTTATTCTGTCTGATATCACGCTGAAATCAATTGTGGCTATTCATGGAATAAAATGTTGCTCATCATAAGTAAGGGTATCCAAGTCTGACCCTTCATCATAGAAGTACAAGGCTGGAAGGGGTCTTGAGAGGTCCCCTAACCCCACATTAAGGCAGGATCAAAGTATACCTAGTCCATCCCTGAAAGATATTAATTAAACCTGTTCTTAAAGTCTCCAGTGACAGGGATTCCACAACCACCCTTGATAACCTTTTCTAGTACTTAAATATCCGTATAGCAAGAGAGTTTTTCTTAATAACTAACCTAAATCTCCCTTGCTACAGATTAAGTTGGTTATGTCTTACCATTACTTCAGTGGACGTGGAGAACAAATGATCACTGTCCTCTTTATAACAGCCCTTAACAGGTCCCTTTCAGTCTTCTTTTCTCACCACCTAATAGGCCCAGGTTGTTTTGTTTTTGTTTTTTTAAATCTCTTCTCATAGATCATGTTTTCGAAACCTTGTTTCATTTTTGTTGCTAGGTCTGTGCTTGTACATTCACACCACAATTGCTAATGAGTTGGTGCAGTGATTGTGATGAGTGGCTAATAGCTACTTGAGAGCATTAAAAAACTCGAGAGCAATACATTTAACAAATGCATGAAATAGATAGCTATATAAAAATTGCTGTATATGGGAAGTGATACAATGCTTAACAACTATACAGCATTCTGGGTTGTGTTTACAAAACCCGTCTATAGCCCTAGCACTTTCTATGAAGGTAAATGAGATAAGCAACAATATGTGACTATATCTTTCATAAATCTGCTAAGGCCGAAAGCCAGAGATCTCCCTTTTAGAGTAAGTGTATTAGATTAGATGAAGATGTGGTTGCAACCTTTGCATCTGGGTGTGTGCATACTACTCCTCTTCCAACACACACAGTTGGTGATTGAACTAGTGTGATGACTGAAGTTTAATTTTGGCCTCATCCTATCACCCTAATTTTTCTAGCAATTATCAGCAATTCCTGACTCATGTGGTTTAGAAAGGAAAAAAATTATATGCCCCCATACTTTCCTTAATGCTTATGGCCTAGCTCCTCTAAGGTCACAAACTGCTTTGAGCAGGGGGTTGGACTAATTACTACATGACCTTCTGAGGTTCTTACCAATCCTAATATTCTAGGATTTTATGTTCCTACCTTCTCTTTGTTAGAGAATGAAATGCCAAATTATTTGATCATGTCATCCCAGCTCCCCAGTTAGGGAACAGAAACAATACCACATGACTAAGGTTGTAATATCATGGACATTATAATGAAGAAATGTGTATACACTGAATGAACAGTTTGGCTATGTCTACCCTAGAAAAGTTAAGTCGACTTTATTAAGTCGACTTAAAGTCAATCTTATTAAGTCAACTTAAAAAAAATGAATGAATGAACAGTTTGGCTATGTCTACACTAGAAAAGTTAAGTCAACTTTATTAAGTTGACTTAATAAGATTGACTTTAAGTCGACTTAAAGTCAACCTTATTAAGGCGACTTAAAATATCAATTTAACTTTTCTAGTGTAGACATAGCCCCTTTTCGACCGTATTAAGTTGACTTAACACTTTAAGTTGACTTAATAAGGTTGACTTAGGCTCTAATCCCCATCCACACTGGTCGTCAAGTTGACCTAAAACGAGGTATTATTAAGTCGACTTACGTTTTCCTTAAGTCGACTTAAGGAAATGCTTAAGTCGACTTAAGGAAAGCCCAGTGTGGACACGGAGTAGTTTAGGTCGACCTAAGCCTCCTTAAGTCAACCTAATTTGTAAGTGTAGACGCACCCTTTGTGAGTAACACATAGGTTGAAATTAAATCTCATGAAAGGTTTGCTGAATAATTTCAAATAACAACTGAATTCAGAAAAACAAACTGTGCACAAACAATTTCAAATAGAAAAAAGGTTGAAATTCATCAAGTAAATTATTTGAAATTATTAATAATTCAAGCAGCTTCACTGATGGCTTTTTGACTTTTGCAGCTCACCATGAAAACCTCTCTATTCTATTGTCTACCCTACTGTTGCTCTTAATATGCTATGTCTTTTCTCTGCAACTGACATTTTCTTGCTAAAGATAAGGCCAAGAATGCATTGTTTTTTTTAATCAGTCAGGGTACTTTGTCTTTGCAAATGCATTTCTGCATTTTTCAAAGTAAAAGTAACTGCAGCAGAATAGATGGGATTAAAAGCTAGAGATGTAAATGACTGACAAATTACTATTAGGAAGGTGGTGTTAGTTGTTGAGCCTGCAAGCACTCCTGGGTTTAGATTCTCTAGCTATAGCAATAGCACCTAGAACATACTAGTAAGCTATGGTTTTACAGCATATTTCTCACTGTTGCTTTCAGCAATGAACACAATGATGTTATACATGTTCATGTGATTTCCATTCAGAGCTTCAAAATTCTCTTCTGTATTTCAGATGCATCGGGTTTACTGTGGATGGGTGGCATTCTTGAGAGTATAAACTGTATCTCCAAATGGCTGACGTTGCACAAGTCTATTTCCCTTTGGATATGGGGAAATTTCTGGAAGAGGTGTTTGGATATCTTTTAAATGTCTTCCTAGAGGGCTGATACTAAGTAAATTAAATTGTTAGAGAACCAGTGAGGACAGACAGGTGGCAGACTGGATGAATGGTCAGATATTTTACACTGGACCTTCACTTGCCTCCACTTTACCTCTCTCACATGATGTATTTTGTACGTTTCCCTGATCCAGATAAGCATATATATTTTATACTTTTCTTTAGAAACCACATTTCACATCGTCTACTTAAAAAAACATTAACAGAAATAATTTGTCTTAACTGTGCAGGTCTTTTTTGTTTGTTTGTTTCTTTTTTTGCCTTTCCTACTAAGCCCCTCTGCAAAACAGCTAGAGATTTTCACTTTCAAAACATTAGGACAGCAAATTGCCATCTTTCTGTGTACTGCATTCTCTGTATTCTTCATCATCTGAATGATTCAGGATCACTGTCTGGCAGTGTGAAACACAGCATGCTTTCATGCGTGCCTCTTTTTCAATTATATATAAGAGGAGAACTGCTGGAGACCCATTTTTCATCTTTCATAGGACCCCAAAAGTGCTGGCTCTCATTTCAATACAATATTATGACGATATGATAAAATGGATGTTAACAGGACACTGACGAATATGATCCATAAAACGACAACGCAATACATTATAGGGCAGAATGTATGAATCCTGTATTCCTATGAACACAAAATTATCTTTGTAAAGAGGGTCTAATGATTTTATACTTACACCCTATGATATTCTACTTAGCATTTAGTTATCTCTTCACTAGAACACAGATTTTGCACATTACATATATTTTTATTTTATCAGAGAGCCACCAGTATCACTCCCAATTTACTAATGAAACTTGGCGTTCAAATTACTCATCAGCATGTTGGATGGTGCAAAGCATAAAAGTAGATTAATACAGAATACATTTTCCTTACCCATAAAAATACACCTACTTATACTCTGTGTGCTTCCTTATTCAAAGCAAGCATGTCATTTCCTTACCATAGCAGGTTGCGTTAAAAATGAGCTTAATGTGTGAGAAAGCCATTATTGCACTAATGAAAAACCCTATAATATTTGAATTTTTCATCACAGGCTATTTATTTTGTAGCACAGACCACTAGTATTTACTGTCACCAATATAGTATGCATTGTAATTAAGTTACAGTAATCAAAATAGTGAATGGTTAAAAAAAGATGATCTAGCAGAATGGACCCCCCTCCATGAAATACTTTCTTTGACCATCCACTACAAACTTTTAACTCTGTTTAAGTGGAAAAGGAGGAAAAAAGAAGTTGAGAAGAAAACATTTACACCAACACCTGTTTTCATTGTTACTGTACATTGAGAAATTTGGTATGAAGGCTCCTAAGGAGTCTTGTTTCCAGGCAGTAAGCCTTTTCTAGTCTTCTGCACAAAAGAAAGATTTTTACCATTTGCAAAATAACCTTTCATGGTGCCCTTTAGTATTTAGGTCTCAAAATATTGCTCATGCTGACTAGCTCTTCATTGGAACATTAGATAACAAGTCACAGTTGTGCAGTTTTCTAGCCCATATATGGATACATCTAAGCCTTTAGTTTCATATCTGCTTAAATTAAGGGTTTGTTTGCTATTTTAGTTTCCTTTTGGCTTTACAATGGCTCTGTCAGCTATGCAGGGACATGCATATATTATAAAGAGACCACTTTTAATTGTCTCTTTTATCTAGAGATATATCAGTATGGTTTGTCTAGACAGGAAGGGAAGCAGGGTCTGCATTTTGGGGTTTGTCTCCATGCAAAAGTTGTACCACTTTAAGTATACCAGACTACTTAAAGAGGTACAATGTGCCTACAGGAAGGAGAATAAGCTATAGTGGTATAAAGCACCTTTATACCTGCATAATGCACCTTGTACAAGCATACTTATGTTGGTATAAATTTGTGCCCTTAACTGAAATAGTTATACTATGCATGTAGATTAGGTCTTGCTTGCATCTGTGCCATGTTAGAGTTAAAGCTTCACGTTCTTTCAGGAAGGCCATTTCACACCAGTCTTGTATTTTTTCCCCCATTCAGGGTTCATTAGTTCTTAGGTGAGTTAGTTCTGTTATCCTGGCAGACAAACATAGGCCAATTTAGCAGCTGTCTCTGAGAGTTACCAATTTAAGAAAACACAAGTGTCCCCAAAGGAGTCCTCTTCGTGATTTGGTCCAGCAAGGGAGGCAGTTCTGGCTAGAAAGCCAAAGTCCCTGGTTCTGGTCACTCCAGGGCATATACAATGAAGACTGGGGTATGAGTTTTATTTGTGCCAATAGATTTACCATCAACTGCTTTTGCAATCAGATAATTCAAAGTTTTCTCCCAAAAGCTGTTGGCCCTGGTTAGAACAACAGAAGCCCGATAATATGCTGATTAGTAACATTGTGTTTCTGACTTCAACTCATTTTTTACCAACAAATTGTTCATCCATTTTGATGTGGTCCCCCCTTACCTAATGACACAGGCTACAAAGGTGCTCTTATTTTACAGAACTTGTACAGGGGTTCCTGAAGGTGGCATTGGTTGTTTTGTATATGCAACTATGTCTTGACAATTAGGTGCGATATACATTTAAATAAATAAATCCAGGATCTATGTAGAGCTGTCTAAACTTCAACAACCTCGGGCTTGTTTATACTCTGATGAACTTCTTGCAAATCCCACAACCTACTTATTATTAGGTAAACAACGAGAGTCCTGCAACCTGACTATGAGGCATCTGTCTTTCAGATTTCTAACAAGAGCATAAAGTTTACTCCTCCACTGCATTATGTTTGACAAGTGGCCTGAGACAGATGCACACTTGCTTTCTAATTAATGAATTTTCTCTGTGCATACAGTAAATTCTTTTAGCTGCTCTAATAATTGGGAGTGGCCATAGGAAAGTCAAGAACCAGACGAACTGAGCCCAGTAACTTCTCAAAGCATATTTGAATTGAGGAAGGAAAAGACATCACAATCTGGGTGGGGTGTGTGTGTGTGTGTGATGGATTCCCTTTTGGGCTAAGGACTGTTTAGGGTCAAAGACCTGGTATTTTCTCTGAATCCCAAATAGGACAGCTCTGGAGAACATATTTTATGTAAATCTGAGGTCTTGCTGGTGTAGGGAATATTTGAACTTTGTTGCTATTTTGGTCTTATAGAAGTAAATAAGAATTTTGAGTCCCAGAGACTTTATCTGTCTAGTTTCTGCCTAATCTATAACTGTGCAGAAGATAGAAAAATTGTCTTCATTACTATTAGTGGGTGAAGTGATATGTGAGATTCTGGAAATGTGGCCTTTTGTTATCTGTGCTGATTGGCTTGAGATACATATACACTCATGCTCTCTTAACTTTGTTATGATAGCATTTTTCCTAGCAAGTAAGTGAGAACTAGCCATTTTAGGGAAATTGGGTGGTTTGCCCAGGATTTTGCCCTGAGAAGAAGAAATACACAAAAAGTGAGTGTACCAGAATCAAATTCTTTTGTAGCAGGCCCAAAAATATTCCCACGAGGAGCGTGGAGAGTCACGAAAGCCCATGTATAGGCAGTTACCCTTCTTTGGAGCTGGCATTTTTTGTTATGGTCCATTTCTGAAATGGCATCTGACCAGAGGAAATCCAAGTAAAACTTAAATAAGAAATAATTTCCAGAGGGGTAGTCTAGTTCAGCAAAACAAACAAGAAATTCTGTGTCACTTTTAAAGACTAACAAATGTATTTATTGCATCAGCTTTTGCAGATACAATTCGACTTCATAAAGTTCATAAAATGGAGGGTACGGTATGACAGGAGATGTGTAAATGCAGAGAAGGGTAAGTCACAAGGTCAGTTCAGAATTTTTTCAGCAAATGAAGCAAATTGGGTTTTTAGGAAATAAGTGGTTGTGATAGCACCTGTTCCATTTCTTCAGCAAAGTTTAGAAACATAGAAAGCCAGCCTGGGAGAGGGGCAGTATCGACTGGATCCTCCATCAATGAAAACTCCTATTTAACGGGGACCATGCTGATAGGTGCCTAAGAAATTACTTACAACGGTAATGATAAAGTCTAAGGCAAGAAAACTTTGAACCCTTAGGCTCAAGGGGTACGTCCACATTGGAGCCTTAGGTTGACTTAAAGATGGTTAAGTCAATCTACATCCACATTGGGCACTTATTAAGTCAACTTAAACACTTCCTTACGTTTACTTAATAACATCACCTCTGAAGGTCAACTTAATGCTTAAATTGACCTTATTAAGTTGACTTAAGCCAGTGTAGAGGGGGAGTGCCCTTAAGTCAACCTAATTAGCCTCCAAGCTCCAATGCAATGTGGGACAGTTACCCACAATGCACCCACTCCTCCATCAACCTAGCACCTGCCAGTGTGGACGCTGGCAGTTGCCCGAAGTTTTCAGTGTGGGGTCTCTAAATCGACTTAACAAGGGCGACTTTAAGTCAACTTAACAGAGCCTCCAGGGTAGACGTACCCAAGGGTCTTAAAATCTGTGTATGTCCCTCCTTTTTTTAAAGGACCATCCACATTTGGAGTATAATGGAGCATTGTTCCTTAGTTTGTAAAATAATAGCAGTTAGGCATTGAGCCTCAAAACATTAATGCACGTGAGTGGCTTCATGCACATGGTACTACGCATGCACATAAGTGTTTTCAGGATTGGTGCAAAATTTAGCAAAATGAAAGTGAAAGGCAAAGGCCTGTGTTCCATCCATTTCTGTCCCTCCTCCTCCACTTTCTCCAGCAGTTGTGGGTGCATGATTAACTTAGGGTGCATCTGAGGTCATTTTCACCACTACCCCAATGTAGCTTTGTCACTGAGAGTCCCAAATCAGCAACTCTAGAAGCCTCTGTGCTCTACCAAGTCTAGTCATGGTATGCCTCTCCAAGCCCAAGAAATCATTATCTATTAGATCAGTGCATGATGACACATCTCATTTCATAACCAATGCTATGGGAATTGTGCCACACCCTGCCTCATATGTCAGAAACCTCCTGAACTCTGTGCTGTGGACTGTAGCTGCAGGACCTAGGTACATCAAAAACCAGCATTGCTTCAATTTTGCATTGAGTCAGACTGTTGCATCGATGGGCATTGCAGGGCCTGTGCTGAACTCCAAGATCAGAGAAGAGCTTTGCTTACAAACCATCTTCGTTTGAGAAATAAGAAAAAAGTGTATAAAAGTCAGTTATTAATAAAACATATATTATGCCCACAGGACTGAGAGCTCCTTCCTTATTGTTTAGATAGCTCATTTATTGTTGACGTCTCTCTTTCCACTGAGTGTGCACAGAATCCCTGAAATCCTTTTACATTTTTAATAAGATTATTTTTTTTTCAAACTAGTGCACGAAAACATGTATGCAATGCTGCATAAATACTCTATAGAACAACAGCATCAGAGGGCAAAACATTCGCCAGTGTCTTCAGCTATTTGTGCTTCAAAGAGAATTGATGTTATGAGAGAGAACTGTACAATTTTTTAAGTTCTGGCAAAGGTGCTTCAGCTGTGTATTTATGTTTAAAGCACCTACATTATCTTTGAGTATTTGCTAAGTGAAGCACAACTTTAAGTTTTTAGTGAAACTCACTTCATTCTCCAGTGGCTAAAAGCCAAGAAAATGACACAATCATATATTGCTGTATCTGTTTGTTGCAATTGGCAGTCTCTTATCTGGTTGGATAATGATCGCCTCTACCCTTTAAGCAGAACAGAGGGGCCCAGAAGACAGTGCACTACGTTTGTAACCCCGCACTTGGCTAATGGTTAAACAGGAATTAGGATCTCAACTGAAAAAACCACATAGTTTGTATGTTATGTTATTCATTCCTTTGCCTTCAATCTATAGTAAAATAAACCATATATATACATTTCTGAAATCCTCTGGTATTGTTCTGTTCTGATTTATTTTCTTATCCTTTCACGGCAAAAGATGTGCAAATACACACTCTAGTACATTGTGTATTAGTTTAGTTTTGGATCTTGTCTGCACGTTCCCCCAGTCTCTTTCCTGTAAAGGTGTGAGGAAGGATAGTCCAGTGGTTAGGATACTAGACTAGAACTTTCGAGACCTAGATTCAACTCCTTGCCTATTTACAGCCTGCCTGTGTGAGCTTGGGCGAGTCACTTAGACCCAGATCCCCCAAAATACTGAGAACAGTGGGATTTAGGTACCTTTGATAATCCAGTGTTTAGGCTTGGTCCACACTGATTGGCAAATTTGACGGAAGATGATTGCAATTATGCAAGCTACATTTCACTGGAGGCTCTGTTAAGTTGACAACAAGGTTGCCTTAAAGTTGACTTTGTTAATTTGACTTAGAGCGTCCAATCTGAAAACTCCAGTCGACTGCCTGTGTCCACACAGGCAGGTGCTAGGTTTAGATGAGTGGCCAGGAACTCTGGGAGGGGGCCAGTGTTCCCTCTCAGCTGATGCCGATATCGTACTTGTTGAGCAGCAACTTGTGAGGCATGGTGCCTCATGGACAACAGTTTTTTGGCACTGTAAGCATCAGCAAGTCTAAGTACCGTAAGTCAAAAGAAAGGCATAAATGTTGTCTTTCATTTAAACATTAATAAAAATATTAAAATGAAATATAGTAGTTTTATTAATTTACTATGGGTTAGGCTGGAGAAAAGAAAAAGAGCTGCAGTCATCGGGCTTGGGAGAGCTGTGGCCAGGGAAATCGGACTGGGGAGAAGGGGAGAGCCACAGCTGGGGAAAGCCGCAGCTGGAGAGATCAGGCAGTGGCTTCCTCCTTTTGCCTAGCCCACACTCCCCAGCTGCAGCTCTCCCCTGCTCCCCAGACCAATCTCCCCAGCTGCCATTTTCCCCAGCCCGATCTCCTTGGCTGCGGCTCTCCCCAGCCCAATCTCCCCGGCTGTGGCTTTCCCCTTCTCCCCAGCCTGATCTCTCCAGCCCAATTGCCCCGGCCGTGGCTCTCCCTAGCCCGATGGCCACAGCTCTTTTTTCTTCTCTCCAGCCTGACCCATAAAAAATTAATGTTAAATCAATTAGAAAATCAATTAATCAATTAGTGATTTAATTTAATTAGTAAATTAATTAATTGGAAAATTAATATTGGAGGCCAATTAGGTTGACTTAAGGGCTATTCCCTGTCTACACTGGCTTAAGTCGACTTAATAAGGTCAACTTAAGTCTTAGGTCAACCTTCAGAGGTGGTGGTATTAAGTTGGCTTAAGGAAGAGCTTAAATCGACTTAAAAGTGCCCAGTGTGGACGCAGCGGTCTGTAGGTAGACTTAAGCGTCCTTAAGTTGACCTAACGCTGCAGTGTTGATGTACCCTTTGTGCTTCATTTCCACATTTTTTTTAAGATGGGGCTAATAGCATTTCATAGAGGTGAGCCCAATACATGCATTAAAGATTATGAGGTACTTAGATACTATAGCAAAGGGGCTATGTAAGTGCCATAGGTGCGTACTGTGTTGTTGTTTTTCTTAGCCAGAGGTAATTATTCTCTATCCCTTTTAGGGGAATCAAGTCACTTTACATTGTAACAAAGCTATGGCAAACTAAGAATTTATCGCTATCGAAGTGCTGCACATTTGGGCAATTCAGATAGAACATAGACCCATACCACTTGTGCTACAGTAAATCTCTATTAGATATTAACAGTAAAGGGTTTGATACACAATTACTTCCATCTGTAGGGCCCAGAACTATGTGAACACACAAGCCAGTTCATGATAGAATTATTTACAGCATTTATATTAGTGTGCATTCAAACAAGGCATCTTATCAAATGACACACATTATTATTAATAATAATACTGATTTTAAAATGATCCCTGCCCCACGGTGCGTACAAATTAATTTCACACATACATAATATAAAAGTGGAAAGACAGTAGAAGAGGGGGGTAGGGAAGAAGTGGATTTTCAGGTGGGATATAGGTGAGGAGAGGTAACTTTGCAGATCAACTCACAGCGTGTGTTCCACGTGTAGATCCATCGTGGAAAAAGCACTGATTCTTATGGGAAAAGTGGACAAACTAGGGATCACTGGTGAACAGCGCTGTAGCCATATCTATTTCTAGTAGCAATGAGGCGTCCCATAGGACCACTAAATTGTGAACTAACTTGACTGATTGAGAACAAACTTCCTTAGTAGAGGGTGAAGCCAGAGCTGTTGTCATGACTTCCAAATGGTCTTCTGTTATCACTGTTTTCTCTCTTAGCCAGCACCTTCTCATCCTGAGACACTGATCTCATGTAGATATGGGGATATGGAGCTGGGTGTTTCAGTATAGTTGGCACTGGAGTCAGTGATTTTCTCTCCATGGATTCATGCCGATGGAGGGAGGTTAAAAATAGACGCTTGTGAAATGTCACTTATTACTGCACTAGTTGCAAAGGCATTATTGCCCCTCTCCATGGTGTTCAGTAAGGTCTAACAAGAAGAGCAGGAGCCTGTCCTATCCAGTATGTTCAGATACTAAGAGGCTAAGATCCATATAAATAGTTGTTCAGATAGATCAGACATTACAGTGCTGCATTTATTGCAGCATTTAGGTTAGGAATCATCAAAATGAGACTCATGCCGACATCACATTCACACAGTTAAGGGGAACCTCTATGCTCCAGGGAAAGCTTTTTGTTTTCTTAAAAACAACTTCTTCTGCTTGCTATAGAATCCAAGTAACATATGAACATTTCACTGCTGACAATACTGAGAATGACTTCAGTGCCTGTGAACACCCTGAGGGTTGTAATATGAATGGTCTTTATTAAGGAATAGCCTGAGTTTCTGACCATCCTTCTTCCAGTCAACGCCACAGACTATAAACACTACCTGGTATGTTGTTGTTGAAAAGAGGCCTGAGAATAGGCTGCTGAAAAACGTTACTGCTACATACTCACTATTAGACATAAAAATGAAAGTTGTAGAGAATTGATGAGGTCTTGAAAATGAGGTGCATTTAGAAGCCTCAGGAATCTATATTTTGTGTTAAGATGCTTAACTTACATTCTCTTAACTGAGGGAAACTGTACAATTTTCATTTGTTTCTTTAATTTTCATCACTAACTCCTACCCCTATACGTCTTTCTACTTTCCGTTGTTCCAGTATCATTTTAGCTCAAACGCACCTCAGATTTTCCTGCTGCTGGATTCTTCAACTTTACCAGTTGATCCTAGACTCTGTGCTTGTTAAATGATGCAGCACTATTATTATACATTTATTCTCATAGATGATCACTCTGCGGAGTAACCTCTTCTGCTAAACAATTGAATATTTTGTAAAACGCTGTTAAACAAAGCCAGTGTAATTCCTGATCTATTAGGGGTGATACATGAGACATATCTCTCATGAACAGCAGATCTATGCATTAATCCTGTGTTTTGGGGTCTTTAATTGCTTTAAATATTTGCTTCTAGATCTTTGTTTCACACATTTTATTTACATGGTTTATTTTTCATTTTATAAAATCGATAACCAGACAGACTCTTTACCACACTGGATTAGTTTTATTTATTCTCTTTGAACTTGATTAAAAAGCTGTCAAACATAAGTGTACATTTTATCAGCAGAATACTTTTACAAAACAGGGTAGAAGATGTGTATAGCTGGAAACATACATTTCAAAATAAAACAATATTTGATATATTCTAGACAGTTACCCTTTTGTTTATCCATGACAACTGAAACTAACTATCAAATACATAAATTGATTCAAGTCTAGCCAAGTAATCCTAAGGGCATATAAAAAAGGCTTTTTAAAAAGTTCTTTCTAGATGAATTTAATGTAGTTCACCAATAAAGCATCCTCAGGAGCATAATAAAAATTCTACATAACATGACATAGCTAGGGAAAGAGGAAAGATGTACAATGTGATGAAGAATCAAAATGGATGTTACATTAAAATGAGCAGTCATGCAATTTCTGAATTTCATGTACAGTATTTAAAGACAAAATGCCTAGGCTTTAATTTTGTGTCTAATTTTTTTAGACAGAATGTTTATAATACTGCAATAAATCTCTCTCTCTATTTCTCTTTAACATATTCATTGGAAACTGTTTTGAACTGTCATTTTGCTAGGGGAAAAATTACTATTCAACATGTCTCCATAACTTTCACGATACATCAAAGGGAACAGGTAAGTTATATTTACACTGAAAATTGATTATGAATCATAAAACATGTTTCCATTTAACTGCTTTTAATATATTTTTAAAATCATTAACCTCCATTGCTGTTTATCTTGTTGTGCCACTGTATATGCTGATAAGTAGCACATCTTTCTTTCTTTCTTTCTTTCTTTCTTTCTTTCTTTCTTTCTTTCTTTCTTTCTTTCTTTCTTTCTTTCTTTCT
>ML685777.1:20666295-20709376 GCA_007922175.1 Pelusios castaneus | reverse complement strand
CACACACACACACACACACACACACACACACACACACACACACACACAGTCTCAGGCATCTGATTTCAGCAGAGGGTTCACAGCTGTGAATCCTGAGTGAGAACAGGCATCTCCCTTGGACCTAGCCTTAGGGAGCTAAGTCTCTTTGGGTATGTCTACATTTGCAACTTAGGTCGACTTAAGGACACCTAAGGCAACCTACAGAACACTGCATCCACACTGGGCTTTTCATTAAGTCAACTTAATAACTACCACTCTTTAGGTCAACTTAATGCCTAAGTTGATTTGTTAAGTCCACTTTAAACCGGTGTGGACGCCCTAAGTCGACTAATGACCTAGGTCAACCTAATTGACCTCCAGGCCGGGGGATGGGCTGGGGAGAAGGGAGCCGTGGCTCCACCTGGGAGAAGGGAGCCATGGTTCGGGGGAGCCGCGGCTGGGGAAAACAGAGCCATAGCTCTCTGAGAGAAGGGAACTGCGGCTCCCTGAGAGAAGGGAGCCATGGCTTGAGGGAGAGCCATGGCTCCTCTGGAGAAGGGAGCTGTGACTCCCCGAGAGAAGGGAGCTGTGGCTTTGGGGAGAGCTGCAACTCCCCGAGAGAAGCGAGCCATGGCTCCCCGGGAGAAGAGCGCCATAGCTCGGGGGAGAGTCACGGTTCCCTTCTCCAGGGGAGCTGCAGCTCCCTTCTCTTGGGGAGCTGTGGTTTTCCCTGGAGCTGTGGCTCCCTTCTCCAGGGCAGCCATGGCTCCCTTCTGCTAGTGAGCCACAGCTCCCTTTTCCCTAACCATGGCTCCCCCAAGCTGTGGCTCTCTGTCGACCTAGCACCTGTCTGTGTGGATGCAGGCAGTCGACTTAAGTTTCTAGTGTAGACTCTATAAGTCGACTTAACAAGGTCGACTTAACCAGGTCAACTTAGCTTTTCAAGTGTAGACATACTCTTTGACAGGCCAGGCTTCGATTACACCCATCTCCTTGGCATTTGCTATTGGCTAATTTACTTGGCTCCCTGCTCAGGGTGCTGGCTTTTATGGATCCCATTCTTAGGCACTTGCCTCTCCACACAAACTGTATAGGGAGCCTGGGTGGCTAATTTGGGGCTGTGCATTTCACTTGGGGGGTGGGTGCTTAAATGTTAGGCATTGCCAAACTGAGCCTAAGTCCCTTTTGTCAATCTAGCCCTGAATATTTACATATTGCTTCCTCCCTGGCTCAGTCACCACATGGCACCAGCCCACAGTTGCAGAGCAGCACATAGGGGGCAGTATGCTGCAACTTCTTAAGGTGTCTAGTGGAAGAAGTGCTTCCTCCAAATGCCCAGAAAGGAATACTCTCTCTCTCTCTCTCTCTCTCTCTCTCTCTCTCTCTCTCTCTCTAAGGCAGAATGACTCCATGTGCTCTTTTTGGGCTGCACAGTTAACACAAGGGCCCAGTTAAGCCCTATATAAATAACTAATAGCATCATAATGTTATGGTCAGTGGATATGGGCACTGGACCAACCATCAGGAGACCTGAGTTCTAATTCAAATTCTCTCTCAGTCCTGTTTTGTGACCTCGGGCAAGTCATTTTACTTCTCTTCCCCCCTCCTATGGTTTGTCTGTCCTGCCTCCATAGATTGTCAGTTCAGTTATTGTGAGTAGTTCTCTGAGAATATCTACTCAATGTGCAGGGACAGTCAACAGAATGCTGGGAACCATTAGTAAAGGGGTAGATAAGTCAGAAAATGTTATAATGCTACTCTGTAAATGCATGGTATGCCTGCATCTTGAAAATTGCAAGCAGTTCTGGTCATCCTAGCTCAAAAAAAGTTGGATTAATATTGGAAAATACTTAGGAAAGGGCTACAATAATGATCAGGGGTATGGAACAGTGTCCATCAGAGGAGAAATTAAAAAGACTGGGCCTGTTCATCTTGGAAGAGAGATAACTAAGAGGTACATGATAGAGATTTATAAAATCATGATTGGTGTGGATAAAGTGAATATGGAAGTGTTATTTACCCCTTCACATGACACAAGATCTGAGGTCATCCAATGAAATAAACAGATAGCAAGTGTACAACAAACATAAGGAGGTCTTTCATCATGCAACACCCAGTTGGGCTGTGGAACTTGTTGCTAGGGGACGTTGTGAATGCCAAAATTATTAATGGCTCCAAAACAGAATTTAGATATGTTCATGGAGGAGAGGCCCATCAATGGCTATTAGTCAAGATGGCCAGGGAAACAACCCCATACTCTGGGTGTCCCTAAACCTCTGACTGCCAGAGGTTGGAACTGGATGACAGGGACTGGATCACTGGAGAACTGACCTGTTCTATTCATTCCCTCAAGCATCTGGCACTAGCAACAGTTGGAAGAGAGGATACTAGACTGCCCATTGGTTGGACCCAGCAGGATCACTCCTATGTTCTTTGAGACATGGACTGTCTCTCACTATGTTTTTGAACAGAACATAGCACAAAGGAGCACTGATTTTAATAGGGGCCCTGCTGCACTAATGTAATATTAATAAATAATAAAATTTGAAGTAGAAGCTTTTTTGTATAATTGCGGCTACATTGCAGACTTGTGATTGTCTTCATCAAAAATATGAACTACTTATTAGCCTGAGTTGTGTAAATGGTCTGATATTAGAACTGACCTACAGAACAAGTATCTCCTGTTTGAAAATGAATTTTAAATGACTTAATTCACTACAATCTGAAGAAAATAATTATGTTTCTGGCTTTATACATTTTTTCCTTCAAAATAACAATTATTTATCAGTGAAATGATGGCTCCTGTATTATATCCACAGTAGGAGCTACTCCTGTAGTTGTGAAATGAAATTCAGTTTATAAAAAAAGGTAAAATTGGCAAGAATTCATTTCTGGCAAGAGCAAAAAACGTGATATATAGTTTACAACATAAAAAGGGAAAGGAAATGCCAGAGCTACTTTCTGTCAAGCCCAAATGGAAGGAGCAATGATCCATCCATTTAAGATTATTTTAGAAACAATCTATAATCCAGTGCTACAGATGTTGGAAAATTGTCAAAAAAATTGTTAAGCTTTATGCTGTGCAAGGTTTATTTTTTCCTCCAGAAAATGAGTTGAATTACTAATTCAAAGAATGTTTTATATTCTTTAAGATCACACGCCAAAAGAAACTCGTATTGAAAATACAGATTTACTTGATATTATTAATAATGAAAATAATTAGTGGTATATTAAAACAGTAATGTATCTGATTGGAGAACTCTAACATCAAGGACAGCTATATAAGCAAAAATACTTTTTAAAAATTTGTGCTTTGGCTGTTGTCATGGTAACTGGAAACTGGAAGCGATGTAATTGAGTGCAGGACAACTATACAGTTAAGGTCATTACTGTATAGGGAACATGTCTCTCCAGTTCTGCGTAAACTTTACAGTTTTCAGACAAACTGTAAAATCATTATTGATTTTGAAGTTTGGGAGTCAAGTTAGGTGTGACAAAAAACTATCTGTTAAGAAGGGAACTTTCTGTGAGTGACTAAGAAAGAGGTAAATCTTTTCCATTGGCAACACTGATTCCTGCTCACTTTAAAAGGGAAAAGTGTTTTTACTGAAACACACATCTGAATCTATTGCAGTAAATCAGTTTGAATTTTCTCTGCTTTTGGAGAAACTGCTTTTAGCAACCTTATTTACCCTTTAGCTTGAATGACATTAAAAAGTTAGTTTCCAAGAATCTGATTCTGCCACTCTTACAGTGATTGGGCAAAATATAATATGACTAAAGAGCAAAATGAGAAAACAAACAACAACAACAAAATCAGAATAGCACAAATAAACAAATGGCTCAGCTTTTGAAACACCAATCATCAGCTGGTGTAATGCCTGCTCTGTCCCCTGAAATCAGTGAAGCTACATCTCTTTACAAAAACGGCCGGTGTTCCTCTGGGTTTGTTGTCAAGTGCATCACAGCTTCTTCCAAAGTATGACAACAGGGAAGAAAAAAGCTAAGCAGTACATAACTCACTTACAGCATTATGCACAGACATTATGAATCTATGGAACTCACTGACCCAAGATACGGAGATCAAGACTTTGGCAGAATTCAAGAAAAGATTAGAAATTTACACGAATAATGAAAATAAATGTTACATGAGAGGGGATTAAATATATATGTGATTGTACTTTCTTATTTTATCTGGGCACAGCCATAATAGCCAGGGTGTTAGAAAGAAATTTCCTCTGTGGACATTTTATTCTTTAATTGTCCATTGCAGTGTCTTGAATCTTTTCTGAAGACTGATACCGACCACTATCAAACAGAGGTCACTGGACTAGATCGGCTATTGGTTTGATCCGATATGTAAATTCCTATGACATCATTTAGTGGGCAAAATCTGCACCTTCCATTCAGTTACTTTATCAATAACTATCCCAAAATATCTGCTTCCTAGCCATAGTCAGGCACATGGAAATGAAACAGCTTCAGAAGCAATCTGTTATGGGAATGGTTCAGTTGCTTGCTATGTTGGTGTACTGGCATTAGGGACTTCATTAATTAACAGATCTCTTTTCTTTACAGTTACAAGGTTTGGGGTTGGCTTTATACAGTAGTTTCTTGATTTTACATATTGCATATCTTTTAATCAATGCTGATATATTAAATTTTGATTTTTTTCAGGTGATCTGATCCTAACTGAGCATTTTACATTCCCGTCTGCCCCCCACCTGCAAAAGCTGACTTGCAGAAGTAAAAAGAAAATAACAGGTATTGTATTATATACTTTGCCTTAGCGACAAGGTATTTGGGGAGAAATCATCCAAGCTTGAAATAAAATCTTTATTGAAAGTAATTCTACAACCATGCCAGTCAGATACATTGTAGGATCAGTACAGATATCCCAGGGGAAAACTGTGCACGAGTCAGAGTTGATTACTTGGACCTCCTGTCAGCTCTTAACTCACTGACAATGGCTGAGACATTCAGTACAGCTTTGTTTTCTTTATTTGGAAATAAAGTTAATATACTTACCTTAACTGTGCCAAATGTACTGGAAAATAACCTGATAATAAAAGTGCCGTCCTACAAAGTGATAATGTCTGTGTTTATAAGCACATTTTGACAGGGCTTTTGCAGCTTAGTTGTGCACTATTAGGAAGGAAGTACATGCACCCAACGATGCACAGATAGTCTATCAGGTTTCCTGTGACTAGGTTTCCTTTTTATTCAAAATCTTCTGGTACATACTTTTCTGATATACAGCATAATATAGTAAAGTCATTTTCTACTGCAAACTTACTTCCACTCCGCAATATTAGCCATTTTTCATGAAGGTTGTTAATGTTATTTAGTATTACAAGCAAAAACAACGAGAGTCCTGTGGCACCTTATAGACTAACAGATTTCTTCGGGAATAAGCTTTTGTGGGCTATAACCCACTTCGTCTATAGGGTGCCACAGGATTCTCGTTGTTTTTGCTGTACACAGACTAACACGGCTACCCCTCTAGTATTTCAAGGAGTATGATTTTGGGAGTCATTTTAAGACATTGGCAACAGTAAGCGTCCTTTTATAAAAAGGCCAAAGCTTTGCTTTCTGAACATGCAGGGATATTCAGAGGGACTTGTGACCAATCATAGGGTTATCCAATTCAGTCCAGATGGTGAAATTCACTCTATGCAAGCAACTAATACAAGGTCTATCACTTAGCCCTTCTTGAGCGATTTACCAATGTAATCAATATAATTCCCTTAGTACCAATACCATAAGCTCAATTTGTTTAAACTGTTCACCTCAGTGCAGCGCAACACAGATAAATGTAAAATTTAGCAATAAATTGGGATTCTTAATATTTTTTTAATACAAACAGACACTCCATATTACTTATGTACTTTATGGATGATTTGCTTAGTGGCAGTGCAGTGGTATTCATAAGCTAATGAATCTAAATAAATGCAAACACTAGCTTACTGTTTGTTAACTTCACATACTATGTTTTGGGGAGAGAGGGTTTCCTCTGTGGATATGTACATAGTATCTCAGATTTATACTTCATAGTGGAGCATCAGCATATTGCAGTACAATGTATACCCTTTTCAAAATGTAGTAGGTGGCTTGAATGCATAATTAAAGGAAATACCTAAAATGGTTAATATAGTTCTAAGAGCATGTATCTCTCATGTAACTTCCCAATTTGTTCAATGGGGTAATTTGTACAATGCACCCATCTTTGTAAAGTACATTGAGATCTAGCAATGGAAAATGTGTTATATAAGTAGATGGTCTCTATGAATACAGTGCTGTGTGTATGTGTAGTATATATTCTGAAATGAAGAGAGAAGGGCAGGGAAGGACTGGGAGTTGCTTGTCTCTAACTAGAGGAGGAAGATTGGGTATCTTTTTCTGTCTCCTCCCACAACCCCCAGATTTCTTAAACTTCCTAGGCATAACTCCCTGATTATCACTCAGCCTCCCACTCTCTGACAGTTATCCTGGTGTCACACTTTACAAAACTGGTCACCCTATCAGTAAGATATAATCAACTAACTTTCAGAAAACCCAAAACCAGATGCAGGTCATGAAACGACCCACCTGACCTCCGGAGGATTCTTTTATCTCAGGCCCTGGCTTGGAAGTCATACTAAGCTTGGATAATTTTTCATGATAAACTTAATGATTACATTCCATACCATCTATTATATTTGGCTTGCACAGTATTTAATTCATTACGTTTGACTGAACACAGAGTGCTTCTGATTAATAATTGAAAGAGGATACAGATAACGCATTTGGGCTAATCATCTTAGCACCAGAGAATGTTCTACCATTATCCTAATGCTAGTTTGCACAGGAGGCAGAGCTTTCGAAGAAGCTGGTTCAAAATTATGGAACAAAGTTTCCCTGAATTCAAGGCCTTCACAATCCTCACCACCAACTGCTCCAGCCACAAGATGCATGTTCATTTAAGAAACCAAAACAAAATCCTAGTAAAATAAAACAGTATAGATGCAATTCTCATAGGCTATGTCTACACTTACCAAAGTTAGTTCGAATTAGTTAATTCGAACTAACTAATTCAAACTAATTCAAACTAGCATGGCCCCACTAGAACGCTAGTTTGAATTAAGCAAGTGCCATGCATGGCATTTGCTTAGTTCGAATTAGTCAGTTGCATTAAGCTCAACGTGCCGGTTAGTTTGAACTAAGCAGTTTGAATTAAGGGTTAGTTCAAAGTAAAACAAGGTTTTACTAATTCGAACTAACTTTTTCTTAATTCGACTTAAGGAACTGCTTAAGTTGAATTAAGGAAACTCAAGTGTAGACACAGAGTAAATTAAGTTGACTTAAGCCTGCTTAAGTCGACTTAATTTACAAGTGTAGACGCACCTATATAGAGGAGAGGATGAGAGAGAGACCAAACCATGTATACAGATATTAGGCACATCACACACTTCTTGAAGAAGGTTGAGGCTAGATACACAAATGGAATTAAGGCATTGCAATACTTAACTTTTAGGTACCTTGCAACCTAGTGAAATCCACTGCCCTGAGTTTAGCACTCAGACAATTCAGGGGGAGAGTTAAGTGCCCAAGAATGGAGTTCACAGAAGTCAACAAACTGAGCATGGAACTGCCTATGCTAGTTAGTAGGAAATGCTGAAGGAGAGAGGTGGGTCTGAGCCCCATCCTTCAAAGGCAGCTAGGCACCTAACATGGACTTGTGGGAGGCACTTCCCTCTGGTTGAGTCTCAGCTGTAAGCCTTCTTCTGGATTTGTGCACCTACACTGGTGTTGGTGGTGCAGGAGATCTAGGTTTGAATCCCTACTCTGTCTGACTTAAACCCAGGCCTCCCATGTTAGTCAGCAGGCTGTGGGATAGTTTGGGTGAGTCTTTTCAAACACCCACTGGAGCAGAGTGAGAATGACTCTGTATATCTAGTCGTTAGGGCACCCACCTTGGTTCTCCAAATCAGGCAGAATAGAGAAGCACACCTAGGTCTTCTACACCCCAAGTGATCACACTGTAACCACTAGGATATTGGTTATGGTGAGGTCAGCTTTTTGTGAACTATTAAGCTATTCTGAGGAAGGTTGGTGGATCACCACCCTTTCCACTCTACTGGCAAGGGAACACCTACTTTGAGAATCCTGCTGGGACTTAGGTGCTGAGCTGAAAAAGCATCTTCAGAATGTGGGTGGTTTTTTCCATGCCCATTGGCAGAAATTTATGCACCTCCAGGTGTAGGTGGTAGTGAAGCAGGGGTTTTGAGGATCTCCGTGGCACCTAAATGATATTAAAAATGGCACCTAAATGCCTTTGTGGGCATAATTCTTGGAAATTATGGTGATGAAGGTGACATAAGAACTGATACAGAAGCAAATAGATTCAGACTCAAATATATACATAGCTCTACTCACTACATCCTTGTAACTTTAACTTTTGCCTGTGGAAGCTGTTTTGTTTTCAGTTCATTACTGACTTCTGCAGCAGACCAGCTTAGTAAATAGCTCAACCTGTCACAGAGTCACAATCTATAAGTTTTTGGGGCCCGTATATTCCAGAAGGCAGAAGATACGAATATAGCTTTGAGTTTCTAAATTAGTTTAATTTTTGTAATTCAAGACTGCCCTAAGCCACATTTCCTTGAAAAATGAAAAAATAAAAGCAGTGAGGTAACAATCTCACTTGAATCAAGAACAGCAAAAATAGACCCTTTATCATCAGCACAGCACATCCCAAAATGTCTTTGTAAAATAAATCAAATTATATGAGTTAATTGATTCCAGGCAACATCAGCAACTGCAGGTGGAAACTGAATAACAGGATGTTTATTAATGAAGCACTATTAATCAAAATTGACAATACCAATTCCTGTTTCTTTTATTTGAATTCTACCTGCAATGGCCATGAACACATTTGTCGAATTTTTAAATACAGATTTGTAAGACATGGAAATATTAACACTTGGGATTTTATCTGGAGATCTAGGGCTATTTGTTTAAACAGTGAAAGGCTATTCTAAATCCAATGTGACAGGCAATGCCAAAGATGCCAGTGGTAATTAATTAGCACTTAATTTAGACCACAGAACAACAGGATATGGAATTGGTGCTCAGTGCCATTTCCCCTTAGGCTCCATCTCATGAGGGTCAGGAGTGTGGCTGTTGTGTTGAAGGTCAGTAAATAAATTGGGGGAACACATTGACACTGGACTTTTCATGATAGATATCCTTCACCCTTGTAACTGCCTCTGGCTATCATTGAAGAGAAAAGGATTGTGATTGTTTCGTGAAGAGTGCTGTGTGCTAGCGTGATTCAAGCAAGGTAGAATTTGAACTCACATGTCACAAACTAGTCACACTAGACACTTCCTACAGAAACAGAACTATTTCAGCATGTCTGTGTTAGAAACACACTTTTAAACAGAGCAGGGAAAGCTTGGGGAGGGGCGACAAGCAAGCAACTTCACTTTAAAAGGTTCATAAATTTGCTAGATTTGTGAATTTAGCTTTTTAGTTTAGGCTAATTAAAATAAATGGAAGATTTTAAAGTGAGGGGAGAAGTTAGGTCAGCAAGAGAAAACCACACAGTTCTTCATTATGCTGTGGACTTTGCCTCTAATCACAATATTCAGCAGTTATATAGAGCTGTCCACCCAGAGATCTCAAAGGTGGGTTAGTATTATCTTCATTTTATCATTGGAGAATCTGAGTGTCTAAGATGATAAGTGACATTTCTTTATGCAGAAACGGGACAGCAGATCTCCTGACACCTAATCCACTTCCCTAGTCATTTCATATAGCCACCTATGGACAATGTGTTCAAAACAGAACATGAAAAGCACGCAGGAGGCCCTGCAAACGAACTAATAAGGCTGTGCACTATTGCATAAAAGTGCAATAGTTTATTTTAAATTTGCCGGTGAGAAAAATTAAAAGCTGATAACCCCTGGCATTGTAGACAATAATATAATCCTCATCCTTCACAGCACACTTAGTGCTTTAGCCAGACAGTGCTATCATATACTCTCTCAGCTTCTTTCCTCTTCTCCCAACAACTGCAAACTCTGGGGAATGAGATGGATTTGGTATCAAGAGAAAGAGAAAGGCATATGATCCTGTCTGCAGCAATACGCTACCTGCTCTAATACAGCCCATTTTGTTCCCTGAGCAGTTCAGCTGAAATGGCAGTTGGCATTAGCTTTGCTGTTCAGTGATACCAGTAGTTTTCTCAAGTTGCTGGCTACAAATGATACCCTGCCACACTTCAGAAAGTGATATTTCCCCCATGATACCAGATATAGAAACAGCAGAGCTGGTCGTGTGCCCCCTTCACACAGATTTAATTACTATTGCAGATCCTCTGCTGACTGCACTGCCACAGCTTTCTATACAGTTTCCCCACCAGGGCTGTGTTGTCTCAGAGAAATATTGGGCCAGACAACAGATCTCCGACAATATTCTAAGGCAGAAGTTCTCAATTACTGTGTGGGGACACATTATTGTGTTAAGTGTGTCACGGGGAGCCGGGGAAACAGCTGGATTTGAGCTGGGGTGGTGTGTCCTGGAAGGTTGCTATATGCCACCAAGTGTGTCATGACCCGCAAAAGGTTGAGAACCACCATTCTAAGGGACTATTAGGTTAGTATTCACCTTTGCTTTCACACCGCCATACTCCTCACAGTACCCTGTGCATATCCCCTCTAGCCCATGGGTCACTGTAGTTAATTGTAGAACTCCCTATGCTATCTATTCCTTAGCCTGTTGCAGCGTGTAGTCATGGTCCTTTTGTTCTGAAGCTGAAAAAATCCTATGGGCAGCAAAGATGTGGATCCAAAATATGTTTCCAAAATCTCCCATTTCTGACTTAATGCCTACATGTAGCCATTTGGCTGAAATTTTCAAATTGGGGTGTTCAACTTTAGGCCACTGCATCCATTCCAATGTGTCTTGAAATCCCTGATGATAAACTTAGCTTTATCCTGCCAATCATAATTTGTATCCAGTAACGCGAACAAATGTATCTGTTCTCTATGGCCTGGGATGTTCTTTGGAGATGGGATAAACAAAGGTTGCCAGAGAATGGCTTCATAAGGACCATTGCGCAACTGTACTTTCTTTATTGCGACTTTCTAGATATGTGTGTTTTCTATATAGTATGCCATTTTAAGTTATTCCAAGTCCTGAAAAACCTGTGAGTATCGGTGCACTAATGATTGTCCCACCACAAAACCAAGAAAAACAAAAAAACTGACTCTTAATCCTTTTTTTCCCTAGTGTGCCTCTCTTGTTGATAGGATGAAAGTCTATGCACATGGGCCTGCCTAGAAGTGATGATTTGAGTATAGTATGTGAATGTTCCACAAGCTACTAGTGCAACATGCATCCATTATATTGTATCAGATGAAAGATGCTTTAACATGACTCTCAGCATCACAACTGCTTCGTCACTGATATCAAATATAATGGAATGCATGTGTCTCTTAAATGCATTAGTGAATACATGCCATCCAGAGTCTTTGATTTATTTAAACTTATTTACATTTCATAATCCCCATGAGCAATATATTTATTATGTCAGCACTGTTTTTTCTACTCACACTTTGTCTTGTCCAATCATTTTATCTTGATATTTATATTTTTATGCACATATGTAGCATAAATGCATAACATGTCTGGAATAAGTATTTCCTATGCATCCTATCTCTGAAGAATGCACCCTTTGCAGGTTCTGTGAGTTTTGTAGGTTTCCATGTCTTCTCAATTTTAGATAGGGCTTGGGTAGCTCATAGGCCCTCTTATGTGTTCAATTAACCGTCTCTCTGCAGGATTGTTTCTGTGGATCTTGTGATCATGGCCAAACTCTTCCTAATTGCCTTAGATGCTCCACAAATGTCTACTGTTTATTTTCTGTCATACTAAAATCATAATTTCTGGCTCCTGCCTCAGCTCTACTGAATACTGGTTTAAACCACCCTCTTGTAATTATGAGAATGTCTAGAACTGAGGACGTTCAAGAATTAAGTCTTATTTCTGCATTGCATGTGTTTCTAACTGTGGTAATCCAAATTTATAGTACCTGGCTGATCTACGTGATGAGTTTTCCTGGCACAGGGGAAGCTCCAGACACTGTACAGCCATCTATGCCAGCTCTACACCAGAGGCTGCAGGACCTCCTCATTAATGGGGGACATAATAGGGGTCTACTGGAGGAAGAAAAAGGTGTGGCCAGGGGATTTGCCATGTGCCAGCTGCTTATAGCTGCCATAATGGCTTTAGGGACTGTTGCAGCCAGATTAGACTGTTGTAGTCAAATTAGAAGCCTGAGTAGTGTCCAACATGTACTGGGACTGAATTAGTTCCTAGAAAGACCCTGGATTAGAGGATGTGCGATGATGAGCTGCTTCCGTCTTAATTACTACATGGCACTCAGTTGTGAATTAGCCTCCTCTACCTCTTTTCTATGGTGTGGTCAGGGTCAAACAGCTGACTACAAGTCTGCAGGTTTCTGTGTAACCTCTCTTTCAGTTACACTTGAAAAAACTCCTCAAATGACTGCTAGCAGTGCAAACAGGACACTCCCAATACACAGGACAGTGCTCCAAGTGTGTTTTGCCCAGCGTATAGTAAGACAGCGTCAAAAGGGGTTAATGGTTAATTCTCATCGTCTCTAAAATCTGTATTTTTAAAGGTATTTAGGCATTACTATATTCAATGTTGCAAGACCTAACTGACTTAAGAGCCTAATTCTCATTCTCATGATGGGAATAGCCATTGACGTGACATACCTCAACTTTAGCAAAGCTTTTGATACAGTTTCCCACTGCATTCTTGTCAGCAAATTAAGGAAGTATGGGCTGGATGAATGGACCGTCAGTTGGATAGAAAATTGGCTAGATCATCGGGCTCAATGGGTAGGATCAATGGCTCAATGTTTAGTTGGCAACCAGTAAGGAGTGGAATGCCCCAGGGGTTGGTCCTGGGGCCGGTTCTGTTCAACATCTTCATTAATGATCTGGATGATGGGGTAGATTGCATGCTCAGTAAATTCGTGGATGATACCAAACTGGGGGAAATGGTTGACATGCTGGAGGGCAGGGATAGGATTCAGGGAGACCTAGACAAATTGGAGTATTGGGCCAAAAGAAATCTCATGAGGTTCAACAAGGAAAAGTGCAAAGTCCTGCACTTAGGACGGAAAAATCCCATGTACTGCTACAGACTGGGGACCAATCGGCTAAGTAGC
The DNA here is from genome assembly GCA_007922175.1 of Pelusios castaneus. Taxonomy (NCBI): domain Eukaryota; kingdom Metazoa; phylum Chordata; order Testudines; family Pelomedusidae; genus Pelusios; species Pelusios castaneus. The sequence goes on along the minus strand of ML685777.1, from coordinate 20,696,154 downwards.
AGCACTATAGAAAAAGACCTGGGGGTTATGGTGGATGGGAAGCTGGATATGAGTCAACAGTGTGCTCTTGTTGCCAAAAAGGCCAATGGCATCAGTAGGAGTGTTGCCAGCAGATCAAGGGACGTGATTATTCCCCTCTGTTCGGCACTGGTGAGGCCACATTTGGCCCCACTACAGAAAGGATGTAGACAAGTTAGAAAGAGTCCAGCGGAGAGCAATGAAAATGATTAGGGGGCTGGGTGACATGACGTACGAGGAAAGATTGAAGGAACTAGGCTTATTTAGTCTGCAAAAAAGAAGACTGAGGAGGGATTTAGTAACAACCTTCAACTACTTGAAGAGGTGCTCCAAAGTGGAGGGAGCTAGGCTGTTTTCAGTAGTAACAGAGGACAGAACAAGGAGCAATGGTTTCAAGTTGCAGCTGGGGAGGTCGAGGTTGGATATTAAGAAAAAGCTTTCTTACTAGAGGGGTGGTGAAGCATTGGAATGTGTTACGTAGGGAGGTGGTAGAATTTCTATCTCTGGAAACATTTAAGGCCAGGTTAGACAAAATCCTGGCTGGGATGATTTAGTGGGAGTGGTCCTGCTTTTAGTAGGGGGTTGGATTAGATGATCTCAAGAGGTCCCTTCCAAGCCTAAGGTTCTGTGATTCTATGATTTTCAAACAGGATCTAAGCAGCTAGGAAACAAACTGACAGCTCATTGGAATTTTATCTCTTAAATGCCGAAATCTATTAAAAAAAATGAGATTGAGGCTCTTACATCGTTTAGGCACTACAGTGCTGAAGGCAGCAATGCCTGAATACCTTTAACAATCTGGGCCTGGGGCCAGATTTTAAAAGGTATTTTCGGTGCCTAACGTTTAATTACCTGCCTAGCCAGACATCCAAAAACATTTAGGGTGCATACCTCCTGTTGAAATCAATGACAGTTAGGTGCCCTGGCACTTTTGAAAGTTCACTAGGTGCCTAGCTATGCCTGCAGGCACCTAAACACCTTTTAAAATCTGGCCCTAAATTCCTTGGAAACAGTTAGCCTCTTTGCACTTGCTCCTTTACGCTGAGCTCAGATCTAGAGCAAAGATGAATTCAGCCAAAAGACAGCCCTGGATCCTTCTATTCCTATATTTGTCTTTCAGAACCCTCTCATTGGATTTGCAGATCTCTACTTAGCCAGTACCTGTTGTTTCACACACACACACACACACACACACACACACACACACACACACACACTGTATTTTTTTTTTTTTAACAGGAAGCCCCTGCACTATTTCCAGCTGTTAGATATAACTGCAAATTTCTTAGGGACAGTAGCTATTAATTCAAGTGTAATTTAAGTCCAGTGTACAGAAAAGAATGATCCATTCAGTCACTAGTGCTATGTCTACACTTACCAAAATTGGTTTGAATTAGTTAATTTGAACTAACTAATTCGAACCAATTTTAGTTAGTTCGAATTAACTTAAATCGAACTAGCAAATTTTAGTTCTAACTAAGCAAGCGCCATGCATAGCAGTTGCTTAGTTCGAATTAGTCAATTGCATTGAGCTCAATGGCTGGGTCTACACTTGCACTTTTAAGTTGACTTAGTGTGTCTACACTTAAAATTAAAGTCAACTTAAAGGGGAACTTATGAAGTCGACCTAGAGCGTCCACACTGGATGCTCTATGTCAACTTTGTGGGGTTAGGGGGACCTTGGGCAGGTCCACGGTGGCGGGGGGGGGCACCCCTTGTGTGCAATGGGGCAAAGGGGGACAGGGACCCTGGCAGGGCAGAGCCCTGTGTGTGATGCTGTCTGGATTTAGGGAAGCATTTATGATATTATTTTCAATGGATATCTCATAAATGCTATAATCCATAGGAACTATGTCATGTTTGGTATCAATAGAAAGGTAGTAATTTGCTGGGAATGATTATGTAGTTTATGTCTAGGAATTCTATTTTGATTAGAAGTTAGGAATTTGGTGTTCTATCTATACTTTAACTTATGTTATTTTATTGAAATACCTGAGAGAGGCGGGTGTGTAAAACCATTGTCTCCTTAATGTTTAGGAATTTTCCAAGTAGAATGGTCCCAGGGAGTAAACTGATGAGCCATTAAGGACACAATGCTTATATTCCTTATGTCCTTAATGGCTCATCAGGTTACTCCCTGGGACCATTCTACCTGAAAAATTCCTAAACATTAAGGAGACAATGGTTGGTGACATCCTGTCTGGGGCGTTCCCATAAAATCACACAAGTTAAAGTATAGATAGAACACCAAATTCCTAACTTCTAATCAAAATAGAATTCCTAGACATAAACTATATAATCATTCCCAGCAAATTACTACCTTTCTATTGATACTAAACATGACATAGTTCGCATGGATTATAGCATTTATGAGATATCCATTGAAAATAATATAATAAATGCTTCCCTAAATCCAGACAGTGTCACACCCTGCCCACATGCCCTGCCCTTTGGGGGGCATGCCAGGCTCCCCCTGTGCCCCGCCCCCAGCAGGGAGGGCATTGGTGTAGTCCTGGGGTAGCCTTAAGTCGACTTAGGGCTACCCCAGGGCTACACTGGCTTAATTCGACTTAAAAAAGTCGAGTTAAGCCTTAAATCTACTTAAATCTAGGTTTAATAAAGTCGATTTAATTTTTATTAAGTTGACTTTATTTTCCTTAAGTCGACTTAAGCAAGCTGCTTAAGTCGACTTAAGGAAACTGTAGTGTAGACTCAGGGTAAATTAAGTCGATTTAAGCAAGCTTAAGTCGACTTAATTTACCAGTGTAGACGCAGCCAATGTGCTGGTTAGTTCGAACTAAACACTTAGTTCAAACTAACATGGCCACATTGGGTTAATTTGAACTAACTAGTTCGAATTAACCCTTAGTTCGAAAAGTATAAGCAAATTTATTAGTTCGAATTAAGGAAGCCCTTAATTCGAACTAATGAAAGCCTAGCGTAGCCAAGGCCTAAGTTAGTTCTAATTAAGCTTCCTTAATTAGAACTAACTTGCCAGTGTAGGCATAACCTAAGAAAGTGTATTGATCATAGTTATATGAGAAACAGAGTCCTGTGGCACTTTTAAAGACTAACAGATTTATTTATCGCATGAGCTTCCGTGGGAGAAAAATCCCACTTCGTCAGACACTCCCATCTTCAAAGCTCATGCGATAAATAAATCTGTTAGTCTTTAAAAGTGCCACAGGACTCTGTTTGTTTTTCTGCAATAGACTAACATGACTACCCTTTTGGAACTTAGTTATATGACAGTGCAACATTACTCAGTATCTATCTGTGATGTAAAACTAGATAGCAAATAATATTATGTATGGTAAATATAATGTGGAGAATTATCCTGCCTGGAGACGGGCTCAGATTCTGCATTCTACTTTGGCCCCTTTATGCTGCTCCAGAGGTGTTATGGGACAGATAGCCTATGAAATCAGCACCCCAGGAATATCCAGCGTAAAGGGTTTGCAGATGGTATAGAAATTTCGGAACAGCTGTATGTCCCCTCTTGTACAGCTGCCTGTGTAGCAATATGCCATGGTGGGGAAGGGGCAAGGTAAGAGCATTTGAAGTCTGAGTATGAAATCAGACTGAATAAGCATGCTAAAGTTGAGATGATTACCTGAAACAGCAGGATATTCTCCAGTTCTGCCTGCAGCATCTAACTATAAGACAGAGCTTCTCTCGATCATTCTCTCCCAAACTTCTGGTACAACCTATGCTATCCCACACTGAGTCTTTTTCTCTATCCCCCTAAAACTTCCTCTCTTTTTTACTTTGACAGAGGAAGTTTCTAGCTGTAGCAAGGATCGGGAGAGGGCAGTAACTGGGGCAGATAGCCCTAATAAGTACATCCCTCCAGGCTGATCTTCTCCTCCCTAGCTCTCCTATAGGAGTGGTCTCAGAGCAGGGAATGGAACAACTGATAGAAGTGAAAGGGAGGAGATAGTCAGGTAATTTCCAACAAAGCCACAGAGGTGCTTCTAGTCATTGGGTGTGAGACCTGTAAAGAAAAAATCCCAGCTTCTGAGACAGAGGCAACTAGCTGAGACTTGTGACATAGGAGACGATACATCTATCATACTCTCTCAGCTGCGGGTTAGCCATTCCACAGATTTATGACTTTACATTGCATCATAATGGGCAATGTATGAAAAGATAAATATTTTCCATTCAGTAACATCTTGCTGGGTTTTCATCTAACTCTATAATTTTAATTATAAAATGAACGTAACCTGTATCAAATTATAAATATGTTAACATATTGAACGAGGACAAGAAAAATAAGCACCAGATTTCATGCTATACAGGCACATGAAGGTATAGTAAAAAAATCTGGTTTCCTTGACCACATTGTCATAATATGCATATATAACTACTTATTGAATCCAGGCTGTGTAGACAACAGCAAGAACACTGGCTCCATACCATCACAATGCATGCCCACAACAAAGAGGAGGAAAGAACAGGCTCTTTCATTGTGTGTTTCTAAGTATTACCAACATAAGGGCTAAAAACGTTACCTCTGTCTGAAGTGTATCTATGTACCCATGCATAAGTTATTAACTGTGCTCCCTGAGCACTGTTGCTGAAAATATTAATATATTCAAATTATATTCTAGCTACTGCAAAAACAGTAGATCAGACAAATATATTAAAATCTCTTTAGACAAAAGAAGAGTTATTTATACAGTTTCTTCCCCTTTTACTTAAAGTCTCGAACATAAACCTTCATCATGTATAACCTACTAGAAAACAAGAGTATCCTTAGATATCTGAATGTAGATTTAAGTTCAAATATAACCATAACACATGGCTATTAACTTCTCATAAACAATTTTCACTGATAGTATGTAACTTGCCCTGATCATGGAGCAAGAAAGAAGCAATAAATACAAAGCTGACTGTTAAGTAAGAATGTCTTTCTTTCAAACCCTGCAGGTCAAACATCCTGGACCAAATCCTGAAGTCTGGCCAAGTGGCACACAGAAGGAATTGGGAGTTGAAAAGATGGCTTAAAACCATGTTTGTACACCCCTAATCTTAAGGCCAAGTGTGAAGAGCTAGTTCCCTGGCTTAAGTTAGAGAAAGATAAGGGCTGGTTGAGTTTCTCAGTTGTTAGCTACTCTAAAGGGCCATAACAGCGACCAGAGGTCAATACAGTCATGTCAAAATCTCCTTTGCCTATGCTCCTTTTTCTCTGTTATGCTAGCAGTGGTGCCCAGGGGAATGGGGTAAAAGTTTTTTGTTACTGGAGGATTCCTGCTCTGCATTGGTGTGATCCTCTGGGAAACAGACTCTCCAGTTGTGAGGTTAGATTACACGAATGGTGCAGAAAAAAGGGACTGCCCCCACACACAAGAACCTGACCTATTACTTTAACCTAAAGGTTTACCCTGTGGATGGAGAAATTTCACCAAGCTGCCATCCGAGTCTTCAACGGATCCTTTAGACAACACTAACATGGCTAACATGTATTAGACCATATTTTAAGTTAAAAGGCCTTTGCTGTGGCCAGTAGCCAGTGATCCATAAGATATTTTCCTTTCTATCATGGTTCAGAATTTCTGAATGCCTTGCAAAGATATACTATATATGTAACAACACACTGTTGCTATGCAGATTTGCATCTCTGCCAACGGGTGCACTAAGGCCTTTTATCAGTGACAACAAACGAAGTAGGTGGTCGTCTACCTCTTTTCTCACTTAAATTAAAAAAAAAGGGGGGGTGACATGTTTTTCACTGCCTGAAATATCTGTGGAAGCATAGATACTGGTTTAACTCACTATGAATTATTAGTGGAAAAGCGTGTCTCAGAAGAATGTTACATCTGAAATATTTTTCGTCACTTGAACATGTGCTGTCCAGAGCTGGCCCTGTTTTACCAGTCACAGGGAACAAACATTTCACATTCACAGATGCTCCTAATTTGGTGCGGTTTGGAGTGTAATTTAGATCAAACGTATCCATGTAAATGAGTCAGGGTTTCTTAATTAGGTGCTCTAAAGAAAAAAAAACTTGGACCACATCAGTAGGTGTGGGTGTGGTGCCCACAATACTGGAGTTTTTTCAATAGACAAAGCTTAGTTTCATTCAGGCATACTGTAGGTCTTTTTGGTTTTTCAGGCACAATAATAAATCTGCAGATGGCATAGACATAAAGACGCTACTTCAGAGGAGCTGTCTAAAAACACTGTCTCTTTGGCAAATGCCTTAAAGTAGGTCATTCTGCAGTGATTTAAGTTTATATTTCATTGCCAGCTTTTTGTTCCCATTATAAATAGGGTGCATTCCAGTCCACAGATTTGCTCTTAATTTTTTTCAAACTGGTGTTTGTTTACAAGGATTTGTAGATCTTCTCAAGAAAATGGCCAATATCCTGTTATAAGTACAAATATTGCATTTGACCACAAAAAGAGATGTATGGTGCTGATAATTTGGAGATGTTGAAATGTGAAATGCTACTCTCTGAAGGCAAAATATATTCATTTCTCTTAATAAGATGACTGAAATAGTCGTATGTTTTGCAATGTGTGAAAAATGATCTGATCTAATGTGATTTCTGCAGTTTTATAAGCAGGGTTTATCCATAAGCCTGGTTTATCAGAATGTGGTTTGTATTCTATATATTTGTCATTAACAAGCATGTATTTTTATATTATATCTTTATCTATTAATCTAAAAATAATATCAGGGTCTGTTTTTCCCATCAAAGTGCTGGGGATCTAAATGCCAAACTCTCACCAGCATTAATGAGTTACCTGCATAAATTCTCTTTCAAATGATGGTAGAATAGATCTCATTGTGTTAAATTAATTATTTTCTACAGAACATTGAGATTTTGGCATTTGTCTTTTTTTCATTAAGAAGCTCAAGAAGCTCAAGATTTTGTAGCCTCATTTGAGAAATTCCAGGACTTCGGGTAATTGAATAAAAACACTGCAAGTAATCCTCTGATGACCTGATTGTGCACTTCAACACATTGGATCCCAATCCAGATCCAATCCCAATCCTTTAAGATACAAAGACTCTGCTCCAGTGCGCTGAGCACCCTCATGATATTTGGGTTTAAAAGAACTCTAAAGTCAAAGCACAACTCAGAGGCTGCAAAATCACATAAATTAAACCCACCAGTAAAGTTCATTGGAATTGGTGCAACTCAGTAGCTGGACTCACACGTGGTCCTCATTACATAAAGTAGACCAAGGGCCTGACTATTTCAGAGTAAATGAGGAGTGGAACCCAGAACTTGTGACATACTGCATGACCTTGGGAATGTTATTTACCTAAGTCTTAGCTTCCCCATCTATAAAATTAGGAGAATAAAACTCATCTACCTTAAAGGAGAGTTGTGAGATTTAAATAACATTTGTAAAGCAACTACTACTTTTTGGGTCCAACATGCCGTGTGACTGTAAAGTAAAAGTTCTTTGGGGATATTTTATACCTTATTTTTGTACACATAATGGTGCTCCACTCCTGATTGGAGCTCTTTGGGATCCACTACAATATAAATATTTAATCAAAATGTTATTACTTTTATCATTCTGTTTTTATTATAACTTCAGTTCAGTTCATTTCCACAATGGTGACACACAGAAAGCATACTAGGTGTTGTCACCTGCCAGATTCTTTATGATAATGAAATTTTTTTTTAAGTCACCAGTAAAGGTAGAAAGTATATCTAAACTCACAGGAAAATGCGACTTGCACTGTTTATTATGTTTTCCCTGAAAACACTGCGAATTTGCAAAGTTCACATCAGACTGAAAAATGGATGATCTTTGAGGAATGTTTTATTCTGCTTTGAGAGTTGCTGTGCTGTGGACTACATGATATATATACACAGACTTAGAATTAGAGCAATGTAAAGGCAACTTGGTTTTGTTACTTTTTGGACTAACAACTTTGGATTTTTTCAGTCTACTGTCTGGATGCATACTTGCTTAGATGTACATTCTTCTTGTATTGAGAGTGTCCACATACTGACAGAGGGAGAATAAAATCAATGTAAATTAATTTAATATATTATGCTCAAAATGTACTTAATTGGAGAGAAGGGATTCAACTCCTTTTCTGAGTAACCTAAAGGAAAACTGCATTTAAATAGACCAAATATTTTCAGTGCTTTAATCTCTCTTTCTGAATCTTTTGTATAGATGAGATGGTGATCAATTGTTCTCCATGTCCCCCAAAGGCAAGATAAGAATCAAGAAACAGTTTAGTTTGTAGCAAGGGGCATTTAAGGTTAGATATTAGGGAAAGCTTTCAATTCTAAGGATAGTTAGGCACTGGCAACCAAGTTGACTGTGGAAACCCCATAACTGAAAGTTTTGAAGAACAGGTTAGACAGATGTTTGTCAGGGATGATCTAGAAATACTTAGTCCTGCCTCAGTGTAGGGGATGGACTCAAAGACCTTTAAGGTTCCTTCTAGCACAGTGTTTCTCAATCTTTAGTGGACTGGGGAATACTTAAAGTATTAATGACTTTATGCAGAACACCTGATGAAAACATTCTTGAAAAAGTCGGTAACAGTGTTGGGAGATTGAAAATGCCTGAGCCGCAGCAAAGCTTCCAGACATGTGTCAAGGTCCATCACCTTGTACCTGGAAGCTTTACTGCATCTGGGGCATTTTAAATGGCTCCTGCCCTCCTCCCAACTCAGGACCTCAATGGGAGGGGTTGGGATGGGTCACGGAACACGTGCACTATGTCTGCAGAGCACCAGTGTTCCACTGGTTGAGAAACATTGATCTACCACTACAATTCTATGAAACAGTAAAAGCACAGAAAAGTTCCTCAATGATATATTTTACATTTATCTTTTTTATGCCAGAAAATAGTATTGAAATTTCATATAAGGCTTAAAATCTAAAACCTACAAATGCCAAGCATTTCTGACTGCCATTAGAGTCCTTTGGGGAAGAGAGTAGGTCCCCAGGCACTAGGTGCCTTCCCATTCATTTACAATCATGCTTCAACAAGTGAGAAAGCAAATTTTCTCCTATTCAGATTCTCAACATCTGCTCCCTTTGCTCCATTTTGCAGCAGTGGATCTCAAAATGTCTTTGTTTACACTGTTGCTGTTCCAGCCCTTTAGTTCTAGGCTAAAAGAAGCTCATGATCCTAAGTAAGACCCTGATTCAGGAAAGTATTTAAGCACATGCTTAAATTCTGTCAATTTCATTGAATTACCTATTGTTTATGGCTATGTCTACACTGGCAAGTTAGTTGGAATTAAGGAGGCTTAATTCGAACTAACTAAAGCCATGGCTACTAGGCTTTAGTTAGTTCGAATTAAGGGCTTCCTTAATTCGAACTAATAAGTTCGAATAGGGTATTCGAACTAAGGGGTTAATTCGAACTAACTAGTTCGAATTACCCAATGTGGTCATGTTAATTCGAACTAATTTCTTTGTTCGAACTAACCGGCCATTGAAATGAATGGGGATTGCTAGTTTGAACTAAGCAAGTGCTTGCTTAGTTCGAACTAATGTTCCAGTGGCCATGCTAGTTCGAATTAAGCTAATTCAAACTAACTAAAATTAGTTTGAATTAGTTAGTACGAATTTACTAATTCAAACTAATTTTAGCAACTGTAGACATAGCCTATGTACTTTCCTAAATAGTGAGGCTTTCCTGAATCAAGACCTAAATCTCCATTCACCTCTGCTGTCAGGTTTCAAGCCTCTTGCAATCTCCCTGAAGAGAGAATCTGCTGAACTTCTCTGCACTGCAGATTGCTTCACAATGACCAAGTGAATTTTCCCTGATTTTGAGTTTCTTTCTAAAAGGTTTGCACAGTTGTATATGAGAGCTTTTCTGCTATGTAAAAGAGCATTTTCCTGATTCTAGATTTACTATCTAAGCCTGCCCAAACCTGCTGATCTGCTGGTATAGTACATACTTTAATAAATGAAAATCACATGTGTAACTTGCATCTTTTCTCCTCCACGGAAAAAATAAATATGGAAATTTTGCAGACATCCCATGCTAAGTGTTACTACTTGTCATACAATAGCTTTAATTTCTGATTTATCTTTAGCATTCTGGGTATTGGTGCTGGACTTGTCAACACATTGTCATTCCTGTCGCTTGCGTGGGCTATTGTTCAGCTCTTCATACATGTGGCTTCTTTTTTTTTTTTTAATAGGTAAAAATAAATCTATTTTGTTAAATGTAGTTTTCAGAAGCTGGTGCCCTTTGGAATGCAGGAAAGCACTGCTGTGCTTGTCTCTTTTCAGTTGCCGGATGCTCCTCTGGTCATGGTGCCATGAGGAAGTGGGGAGCCAATTTTTTTTTTTTTTGAAAGCCGCTAATAGACAAGGCTCTGTAATGTTTTCATGCCTTGTGTTAGAGACTACATTAGTGTTACAGGGTATTTGCTTTTGCTGCTGATCAGCAACACCACTGCTTACCGAGGATCTTATTTGTAGTGAAATTGATTCATGCCACTGTTATTAAAAAACTAATGGCTTAAATGGGGGCCAGAGATTCTGATGATTTCATGTCTGACTGAAAGGATGGCGTGTAAGTGAATGCAAGCAGCATTCCAAAACATGAGCCTAAAGCATAGGAAAAAATGGAGTGAACTAATTTCTCAGACTCAAAGGTGAACCGAAAGGAATTGGCTTCTATCCGGGCAAGGCAGCCAGATAGGCCACAGTAACTGATCCACGTGATAAACCAAGAGGCAACTGCAAAACTCCCCAGACAACTTGCCTGAAGTGCTTGCCAAGGAGCCAGATGCTGCTGCTGGAAGAACATTGGCCATACTTGGGCATCCGGCTCAATGCTTTCCACTTGAAGAAGACGGGAGAGGGTCTGTTAAAAGACAGCTTGTTCACTGTCTTTTTGTTTATTACAAAATACACTTATTAATATAGAAAATAACAAGTTTTAATGCTTCTGATGGGGAAAGAGTATGAAATTAGAGGACCTTTGTCTCTAATACATAGTTTGGTACTTTTAGATGTTTTATGTTAGTGCATATCAGATTATAGAGGCAAGAAAATAATGTTGCTACAGGAGCAGTCTCTGAGCAATGACTTTGAGCTTGCTGGGTCTGCTACTGACTTACTCTCTAACCCTGGGTAAGTCACATAAATTCCCTGTGCCTCAGATTTCCAATCTGTAGCATATTTATAATAAAAGCTAGCTCTAGGAAGGGTGTTGTGGGACAAAATTCACCCGTATGCAGATAGACAGTACATCACTGATGTTCTGTTTAAGCCTGTTTAAAATAGGACCTAAATAGGTTTACATGGACTTTGATGGTTCCTAGGCTTAGTTGTCCTTGTGCACAGGGGTAAATTTCTCCTCTGATGAAAAACAGGAAGAAAGGACAGAATGCTGAGCAGCCACAGTTCTGTTTTCATGAAAGAAGAAACAAATAATTGAATGGGGAAGCGAGGGACACAAAATGCTGATCAACAGAACAAGGGTCAGATTCTTTAGCTTTTTTACAGAGAAAAATCCCCACTGGCTTCAGTAGGAGTTCTGATGCATTAAGGAGAGTGGAAACTGGCCTGGTGTTTATGTTTTTATATTTTTATAGAAGGGGCCAGCTGCCTCATAGATTCAACTAGTTTTCAAAACACTTGAGGTGGCATTAAACTGGAAAATGCCATATGATTTGTTTACTCAGCCCTGTGCTGTGTGTTTTTACCTTACATACTATATGGAGAGATTTCATATAAATCAATGGGAAACTCAAGATTTTGCTCTTCTATTGCAAAATGCTTGCAATAAAAAGCACCCTAAAACCATGGTATCCTATTTGCACTGTAACCTAGATTGATAGTTGCCTTAATAAGTGTAACTCTCTGGACTTAATACATGATATTGTGAGGATACAGTTTAACTTGCAGTGTTAGCTGATTTTCTTTAAAGGAATGCAAACTTTCTTTAATGTGTGTTTTGTTCATGAGGAAACTCGTAGCAGGTTAGATGTTGTGGCCATTGTGAGACAAACAGGCTGGTTAGGCACTGTGAGTAGATACTATACATACTTTCCAGTTCAGTTCTGTCAATATCTCACCATTCTGTTCTGCTATTCCAGCACTAGACCTCTCTTGTACAGCAATGACTTATTGTGTCAAATATTCTGGATGGGCTTCTAAAGACTAGAAAGAGAGGCCTTTCTCCTCAAGGTCATTTCATGTGTGACTGATATCTCATCTGACCCCACTTCTCCAGAACTGAAAAGCCATAGAAAGAATCTGTTGTGCAACCTTGCTTTCATCAAGATTGATAATATTCAATTAGGCTAAGTGGAGTCTTCCTTATTAAGGCTAAATACTCTCAGCAGTGCCAAGTGTCTGTCATTGGCTATGTCTACACTTGGAACTAGGGATATGATTCCCAGATTGCACAGACATACACTCTCTGTTGTCAAGCTAGCATGCCCTAAATAGTAGAGTAGGTAGCACTGCGGTGGCAGATGGGCTAGCTGCTCTGAGCATAGGGTTTGGGCAGGCTTGTGCACAAGGCATCAAATGCAGAAGCAGGCTAATTGTCTGTAGCAGGGATATAGCCATGGGTAGGCCAGCCCCCCCCCCGCCCCACTTGGATATAAGGCCCACCCACTGCAGCACTCGGCACTAGTGTGAACTTTAGTGCCATGGCTGTGGCACCACCCAGCAGCCATAGGTATGGCCACAAGCAAAGCAGAGGAGACACACTGGCACCCCTCCTCTGCTTGCAGCCACAGATGCCAGCTCCTGGCCAGCCCCTCGGCCACAGAGGCAACATTCGTGTCACTGTAGTGGGTGGGCCTTATCTTACCACCTCTCCCCCTCCCACAGCTCCACTTGCTAATTAACAAGTGAAGTTGGAGCACAGGTGCTCTGGCTCCACTCGTTTCCTAGCAACTGAAGCATCTCGAAGCAGCTTCCAGTCACAAGACCAGAAACTGTCTTTGGCTGGGCCCACCCTGCAGATTCAGGGGCTCGACCAAAAACGAGGGGCTGCCTACACCCCTGGACTGTACTTTTTCAAAAAAGCCACTGAAAACATCCCAGCGCCCAATTCTGCTTTCATATATGTCCATGTAATCTGCTTACATCAGTAGATTTGCAACGGTGTAAATTAGAACAGAATTGTTCCCCAAATATAGGGGAAACATTCTAATGATGGTTTCATACCTGTATCTATTCGGAATCTCAGCAAACAATCTCCCTGTTTAGTCCCTACAGACTTTGATTACATGCTAGGATAGCTATTTAACAAAAACTCCCCTAGAAACGTTTAACAAGATTCCAGCATGGAAGACAGGGCAAAAGGGAGATGAGACTGCTGAGCTATACACAGAAAAGCACATATGCTCAGTATATATGCTGGCTACACTAATACATTGTGGAGAATTCCACACCATTCTCAGTATGGTGAGGTGAAGATCCTATCTGAACTGAGATGCATATTGGTATAAGGGAGTGAACTGGAGGAGTAAAGTAGGTATAATTGGGTAAATAGTGGACGGATGTTACCTCCAGGATTCTCACAGCTATTTTTTAGTGGCTTTTGCTCAAAGTAGAATTAAGCTGCATCACTGGTCTGGGATACCAGGAGCAACAGGATGGCCACTCTTTCTGCACCTTCTTCCTCTCCCTTGGATGATGTAGCCAAAACAAAATCATGTACATTTTTATAGGTGATTAGATTCTGCTTATAGCTCTAGTCAACGATAGCAAGATGGGTCATTGTATAGGAAGCAGTCAGTAGCTTTTATTATCATTTTACTTTAGTATGATGTTGCTATGTGATCTCAGTCTAAAGGAGATATAATTACACCTATTGTCGGACCTAAGTGAAACAATTCTCATTTTAACTGCGTTAGTTAAAAAAAAAATGTCAATTTACCAAATTAAAATACCTTGTTGTTAATAAAGGGAGCAATGTATATATTTTCATTCACACTGATCTATTGGGCCTCCATGCCTCTTAGAGTGGATCCTTTCTTGCCCATTGATAAGCTCTGGTGCAAGACAGCACAGACCTTTATTCCACCCCTAACCCAACACAATCTTCTATCCCAACTTCCATATCATGGAGTTAAGACTCATGGGGTGCGTCTATACTTGTAAATTAATTCGACTTAAGCTTGCTTAAGTCGACTTAATTTACTCTGCATCTACACTACACTTTCCTTAAGTTGACTTAAGCAGCTGCTTAAGTCGACTTAAGCAAAAATTAAGTCGATTTTCTAAAACCTCATTTTAAGTCGACTTTCTGCTTAAGTCGACTTTCTAAAGTCGACTTAAGCCAGTGTAGATGTGGAATATCCCTAAGCCAACTTTAAGTCAACTTTGGGGACTCCAGGGCTCCCCCACTGCCCTCCCTGTCAGGGTGGCTGGCACAGGGAGAGCCTGACATGTCCCCCCAAAGGGCAGGGCAGAGTCCTGCCCACCCTGTCCCTATGCCCTGCCAGCGTCTCTGTCCCCCTTTGCCCCATTTACCCAGGTACAATAGGGAAAAGGCTGAGCCCCCTGGCACTTGGCAAGGGGTGCCCCCCCTGCCACCGTGGACCAGTCTCAGGTCCACCTAGCCCCTAGAAGACGACCTAGGCATCCAGTATGGATGCTCTAGGTTGACTTTGTAGGGTCCCCTCAAAGTTGACTTAAAATTTAAGTGTGGACACGCTAAGTCGACTTAGCTAAGACAACTTAAATTAATAAGTGTAGACATAGCCATAAATAGTTCCTTCTTTCCATTAGGATGTGCTTATATGAGTCAGCACCACATGCTGCCTTTCTTCATACAGATTAAGAATTTTGCTTCCATAATGCTTCGAGTCCCACATGGTCAAATTTATCATCCTTTTCTATCTTGCCTATCCTAGCCTATCTATTTTGTCTTGCACTATTGTTGTGCTAGGGTGCTGCACTACTATCCCTGCTGATTCATTGGGTTTTGCCATAATGATAATTGGAAATGCAGCTATTCACACTTGGATAAATAAGAATATGTATATATTTAGATCACCAATCTGCCCTCTTTCCTCCTGTGGAGTTATGATCAGTCCATATACTGAGGACATATGCAACTACTATATCATTATTTTATTATTTGTATTGCAGTATTGCCCATCTGTGCCAGATGCTCTATATACACACAGTAAGTGATTGTTCTAGCCCTGAAGAGATTATAGTCAAAATAGAACAGACAAAGGGAGTGTTTTCACCATTTTATAAAGAAAGAACCAAGGCACAGGGAGATTAAGTGATGTACCCAAGGTCACAAAGAAAGTCCATGGCCAAATCAGTAATTGAATCCACAATTCATGGGTTTCAATCCAGAACATTAACTACAAAACCATCCTTTCATTCTTGTGTATATCTGCTGTAATTTTCCTTCAAAGACTGGGTAACGGTAGTTTCTTCTGGTTGGGTCCACTTCAGGGTGGTTTAAGATGCTTCTGTATATTCTATTCATACTCATTCCACAACACAAACCTGGGCAGCTGGGATTACAGCTTTAGTCCCTTAGGCACAAAACCATAGGCCTCTGCCACTTGAGCTAAGGTTCTTTCTTAGCAGATAATTTCCCTTGTGATTCCCTAGTTGTCAGTAGTAGGTCACATACCCTTCTTTAGGCCACTCACTAAAGATCAATGTATACAAACCAGGTACATTACAGGAAGACTGGAGTAATAGCCTTTCCACAAGGCCAAATTCACTTTTTTGAATCACTTTATGGGCTTGCTTACCTTTCTGTGCTTCATTAAATGGGGCTATCATACATGAGGGAGTTACTCACCTTGATCAGTAATGATGGTTCTTTGATTGTGTTCCCATGGGCAATTCACTCTTGGTGTCCTTGCACACCTGTGCTGCTGATCAGAGAACCTTGGTTGCAGTGTCTATTTGGTCCTCACATGCACAGTCTCCCCCTTGGGCCCTGCCATGAGCACATGCAGGTGAACCCTGCTCACTTCCGTCTCTACTGTAGAGCCCCTGTCAAGGGCTATGTCTAAACTACAGGCTCTGTTAAGTCGACTTAACAAGGTCGACTTTAAGTCGACCAACTTAAAGTCAACCTTGTTATGTCGACTTAATGGAGCATCTACACTTAAAGTTGACTTAAGTTGACCTTGTTAAGTCAACTTAACAGAGCCTGTAGTGTAGATATACCCGTTCACATTGAATTTAAGTCGACTTAAGAAGATTGACTTAAGCTGTAAATTGACTGTCAGAGGAGGTGTTATTAAGTCGACTTAAGGAAGCACTTAAGTCGACTTAATAAGTGCCCAGTGTGGATGCGGAGTTCTGTAGGTTGACTTAAGCATCATTAAGTCAACCTAAGGTGCAAGTGTAGACGTACCCCAAGAACTCTGTAACAGAGGAGAGGAAGGTGGATTGCTGCACCCATAGGGTGCATCTACACTTACAAATTAAGTCGACTTAAGCTTGCTTAAATTGACTTAATTTAATCTGCGTCTTCACTACATTTTCCTTAAGTCGACTTAAGCAGTAGCTTAAGTTGATTTAAGGAAAATTAAAGTCAACTTTATAAAACCTACTTTAAAGTCGACTTTACTGGCTAAGTCGACTTTATTAAGTTGATTTAGCCAGTGTAGATGCAGATTAGCCCTAAATTGACTTTAACAGCCTGGCGTGCCCCTCACAGGGCAGGACAGAGCCCTGCCCCCCCTCCACTCCTATTCCCTGCCAGTGTTCCTGTCCTGCTCAGCCCCCATTGTACCCAGGTACAATAGGGCAAATTCTGAGCCCCCTGGCACTTGGCAAGGGGTGTCCCCCTGCCACCGTGGACCAGTCCCAAGTCCACCTAGCCCATAGAAGTCAATTTAGGTGTCCAGTGTGGACGCTCTAAGTCGATTTGGCAGGGTCCCCTTTAAGTTGACTTAATTTTTGAGTGTAGACGTGCTAAGTCAACTTAACAAAGTCGACTTAAAGTCAACTTTGTTAAGTCGACTTAGCAAAGTTGACTTATTTGGCCAAGTGTAGACATAGCCATAGGGACATGCGTCTTGAAGAACTTTTGTTACTGCACAAGGTGAGTAACTTCCTCTTCTTCTTTGAATACTGTCCCTATGGGTTTTCCACTGTAGGTGACTCCTGAGTAATATTCCAATGGAAGGCTAGGGCTCCAGCATGAAGTCTCCTATGGATGACAATACTGTGGAGCAAAAGACAGCATCAGAAGCAAAGTCCTCAGCTAACATATATAAAATTCTGCAAAGATTTGTGAAGATGCCCAGGTTGCTCCTCTATATATCTCCAAGATAGAGATATTCATGAGGAAGGCAACAGGAGGAAACTGACCTTGTGGAGAGTGTTTGGATTCTGGATGAAAGTTTTATGTTGTAAACCTGATAGCAGCATTTCATACAGCTTGAGACCTATTTTGAGAGTCTCTGGGTCGCTATCATTGTGCCCTTGGACCTCTCTGCAATGGAAAGGGGAAAAGCTTAGGAGACCTTTGTCCTGTCCATGTAAAAGGCCTGGGCTCTCCTAGGCTATGTCTACACTTGCTAAAATTAGTTTGAATTAGTTAGTTCGAACTAACTAATTCAAACTAATTTTAGTTAGTTCAAATTAGTTTAATTCGAACTAGCATGGCCACACTGGAATGTTAGTTCGAAATAAGGAAGCACTTGCTTAGTTCGAATTAGTAATCCCCATTCATTTCAATGGCCAGTTCATTCGAACTAAGAAATTAGTTCGAATTAACATGGCCACATTGGTTAATTCGAACTAGTTAGTTCGAATTAACCCCTTAGTTCAAATACCCTATTTGAACTTATTAGTTCGAATTAAGGAAGCCCTTAATTCGAACTAACTAAAGCCTAGTGTAGCCATGGCTTTAGTTAGTTCGAATTAAGCCTCCTTAATTTGAACTAACTTGCCAGTGTAGACATAGCCCTAATGTCTAGCATGTGCAGTATAGTCTTCCTTTTATCAATGTAAATCCTGAGGTAAAAGATCAGGAGGTGAATCAGTTTATGTGAAAAGATGGGGTGACCTGGGGATGAACTTCAGGCACAGTCTGAGAGTAACCTTGTCCTTAGAAAATACTGTGTAAGAGGATGTGTCATCAATGCCACTAGTTCTTTTGTTCTCCTTGCTAAGGGAAGCCTATCTTCATTGACAGGTGTATGGGTGAACAAGTAGGCATGGGTTCAAAGGACAGTTTAGTCAAGCTCTTTAGTACTAGGTTTAGGTCCAGTGTTGGTAGGATGCCTGGGTTGGGGGAAAAGATCTACTATATCCCTGAGAATCTGTTTTGTGGTTGAGTGTAAGAGTACTGTATTCCTCTATTTGTCAATGGAAGGCTGCTATAGCCAGTTGGTCAATCTGAATGAATGGAGAGATAGTCCTGATTTCTTGAGAGTTAGTATAGAATGTAAGACTATTATGAGAGCAGCAGGTGTCGGGTAAATTTGTCTGGGTGCCAGGGGCCAAAGCCCTAGCCAGGCGTCAAGGGCTGGACACTGGGGGCCAGGGCCAAGGCACCAGGAGCAATGGTCAGATACTGAGAGCTAGGTGCTGGGGCTATGACCATGCACTTAGGGCCTGTTGATGTAGCTGGGGGCAGGGGCCGGGGCATAGGCAGTGAGGGCCAGGGGCCGTGTCTGGGGGCCACAGCTGGGAACCAAGATCCAAGGCCAATGCTGTGGCTGGGCACTGAGGCGTGGGGTGGTTGGTGGCTGAGGCTGGAAGTGGGGCTGGAGGCCAAGCTGGGAAACTGTGGGCAGCATTCAGGGCCAGGGGTTGGGACCAGGAGCCATGGTTGAGGGGCGGGGCCGTAGCAGAGTTGGGGCAGAGTGGGGTGGCCCTGCCATGCCTGATCCCACAGATTGAAGACTTTGGCTCTAAGTGTTGTGCAGGGTGAATATTGATTTTTTAAACGTTGATCTGTAGACACGGTTCTGTGAACAATCTACAACAGTTTAGGTAACATAGAGGTCTTCACTTAAGGAGCAAGCTCTGAGGAGACAATCATCCAGGTAAGAGTAGATCATGATCCTCTGGGAGCGTAGGTGAGCCGCCACTACAGAGAGGATTTTGGAGAATACTGTTGGAGTTGATAAGAGGCCACAAGGGAGTATGTACTGTTAATGGTCCTGGATCAGGATAAATCTGAGAAATTGTCTGTGGGAAAGTAGGATTGATATGTGGACGTAGGGGTCCTGCAGGCTGAGAGCTGAAAGTCAGTCTCCCTGTTCTAAAGAGGGAATGATAGCTGCTAGCATCCTGAATTTTTGAGCTTTGATAAATATGTTCAGTGATCTGAGTTCCAGCATATATCTTCAACCTCCCTTCTTCTTAGGTATCAGGAAACAATGAGGGTAGAAACCTTTGTCTCATAGATTTTGAGGTAGAGGTTCTAGGGACCTTGACAGATGAGGTGATCTATTTCTTGTGGTAATTAACTCTCATGAAACAAGGCCCTGAAGACAGACAGGAAAGAATGCTGGGAAAATGGGGGAAGGGAGGTGAAGTGGATGGAGTACCCATTGCATTTGATTTCCAGGTCCATTGGTTGGATATTATTCATTCCCAGTTGCTTCATTACACAACAAGGCAGTACCCAAATGGTCATTATAGGTTTGTCAACTGAAGTTGGTATTAGGGAGAGTGGTCTATCAGTGCCCTGTCCAGCATATGAAAATTGATGTTTTGAGGTGGATGGTTGTGATGAGGAAGACTGGTTTCTTTAGAAAACCTGGAGTTTTTCCTCTGAGCCTCATAATAGCACTGACGAAAATGCAGAGTGTGGGATTTATGTTGAGGATGTGGACTAAATATTCTTTTTTGTCCAGGAGTATAAATCCCTAATGAGTGGCCCTGAAATTTTTAAGTGTATAGAACAGAGGTGCACAATCTGTGGCCCCCGGGCTGCATGCGGCCTCCGAGCATGTTCTGTGCAGCTCTCTGGGAGCGTTGCATTTGTGGCCCTCGAGTGTCCTTAGAAAATGCAATTTGGCCCTTGGCCAAAAAAGTTTGTTCACGCCTGGTATAGAAGGATGTATCAGTCTTCTTGACAAACAGTTTGTTGCCTTTGAAGGGATGGTCCTCTCCAGTAGTCTGCAGTTCCTTAGGAAAGCCGGATAGGTGCAGAAAGCTTTCTGGATAACCATGCTGCAGACAAAGACTGGACTACTGTGTTGGCTGTATCAAGCACTGATTGGAGATCTGTCTCTGCCACTTAGTTGTCCGTAGTCATTTTTCATGGTGTGACTATGGGAGCTGATCAATAAAAGCATTAAGATGGGTGTAAATGATGTAGTCATAGTTTGCTGTGAGAGCTTGATCATTTGGAATTCTGACCTTTCTCCTGAATAGGTTGAGGTCCTTCCAATTCCTATCATAAGGGACAGACCTCACTTGGTGTTGACAATCCTGGGAGTTTATGGAATTAACAAGAGAATGGGTGGGGATAGGAAAAAAAGAAATTCCATATCCCTAGCTGGGATGTGATATTTCTTATCAGCCTGTTTGGAGGTAGGCATGACTGATGTTGGGATTTGCCATATAGGCTTGGCTGGGTCCAGAAGGGTCTTGTTGATGGGGAGGGCTATTTTGGAGGAAGAGGAAGAATGCAACATGTCCAAGAGTTTCTGATTGGTATCTTTTACCTCCTCGAAGGTTATCTGCAGCATGTGTCATCAGATTAGTCCCCCTTTTCCTCCATGATGTCCTCTGAAGGTTTAGAGGGTCTGGATGCCATTACTGAGGATGATTGCCTCAAGGCTCATGAGGGGTTATGCTGGATGCTCAAGAAGCATGGAGTTCATATGGAATCCCAGTCAGGCCACTGGGGAAGTGGAAGAGATCCCAGGGGTGACACCCATTGTTGGCTGTACCATGATGATTGACGATCAGGTGGAAGGTATGACAGAAGGACCCCAGGTTGATATCATGCACAGTAAGGAGCTTGGGTGCATCTACACTTGTAAATTAAGTCGACTTAATTTACTCTGTGTCTACACTACACTTTTCTTAAGTCGACTTAAGCCAGTGTAGACATAGAGTAGACCTAAGTCGACTTTCAGTCGACTTAGGGGACTCCAGGGCTTCCCCATTGCCCTCCCTGCCAGGGTGGCTGGCACAGCCACAGCGTGGCGTGCCCCTGCCCACCCTGCCCCTATGCCCTGTCAGGGTCCCTGTCCCTCTTTGCCCCATTGTACCAAGGTGCAATGGTGCAAAGTCTGAGCCCCCTGGCACTTGGCAAGGGGTGCCCCCCCTGCCACCATGGACCTGTCCCAGGTCTACCTAGCCTCTACAAGTCAACCTAGGCATCCAGTGTTGACGTCTAGGTCGATTTTGTAGGGTCCCCTCTAAATCAACTTAAAATTTGAGTGTGGACATGCTAAGTTGACTTAAATTAACAAGTGTAGACATAGCCCCTCTGATTGGCTGCTTTCCTCTATTCTTCTCCTCCTGAGGTATAAACAGCCAATCAAAGCTGCTGTAGACAGAATTCTCCCCTTTCCACCCAAGAACTGAAGCCATTCTCAGGACAGGGGTCAGGGGAGAAAGGAAACCAGATGATAACCTGTATCTGAGGGTTGCTTCATTCCCTTCCCTTCCTTCACCTCCTGTGAACATATTGGTGGCTCTTCTGCTTCTCCCTCAGAGGGGATTCTGCTGCAATTCTCCCACCAACAACAGACAGATGTACTGTCTCTTTCATTTCTGTAGAAAATGATAGACCTTTCACTTCTTCAGACCACTTTAAATATTTCCTTCAAAAACTTCATTACCATTGATGCCACAAAGGACAGAAAGAAAACCCAGCTTGAACTTCAGATTCCAGGTTGATTCTGTAAGCCTGTCATATTTCTCTCTTGTAAACTGGGCACAGTAAATGTGGAAATTGCCAAGAGAGGATAAACATAAAACTCAACAATGCTGTTTTTACCAATCTGGACTTGTGAGCCACAAATTGGAGTATCTGAATGAAATATCTGTAGTGTTTCATCAACTTTTCCAGAGAAGACATTTGAAATCTTTCTTAAGAGCTCGTATAGGCATTCTGCACCACTGAAGCTCACTATAAGGTAGAAAAACTAATTTTTCATGTAAACTGCAGATCTTTTTATAATTTATGCATGCACAAAGACTATTTATATTAATAAAAATGTGTTGATTATATACCTTACAGAGTTCATAGATCAAAAATAGAAACAAACCTGGAGGACTGACATCAGAGTAAGGGTAATTTGCTAATCCATAATTTACAAAACCAACTGCATATATGCACACTGGACTCTGTTGGATTATTCTGAGTAATGCTATATTTTATAATTCAATATAGACTAATGTGCAGTAATCCAAAGTGTCTTGCCCCATGTGAAAAGACATATTGCAGAGGAGAACAGGGAGGAGGGATTTATTAGTGAACTTCAACTACCTGAAATGGGGTTCTAGGGAGGATAGAGATAGGCTGTTCTCAGTCATGGCAGGTGACAGAACAAGGAACAATGGTCTCAAGTTGCAGTGGGGGAGGTCTAGGTGGAATATTAGGAAAAATGTTTTCAATAGGAGAATGGTGAAGCAATGGAATGGGTTTCCTAGGGAAGTGGTGTAATCTTCATCCTTAGAGGTTTTTAAAGCCCGGTTTGACAAAGCTCTCTCTGGGATGATTTAGTTGGGGTTGGCCCTGCTCTGAGCAGGGGTTGTACTAGATACCTCTTGAGGTCACTTCCAACCCATATCTTCTATGGCTATGTCTACACTTGTAAAGTTAAGTCAACTCTGTTAAGTCGACTTAACAAGGTCGACTCTAAGTCAGCTTAAAGTTGACCTTGTTAAGTTGACATAACAGAGTGGCTACACTTTAAGTCAACTTAAGTCAACCTTGTTAAGTTGACTTAACAGTAGAGGATGAGCACAATGAGGAGTGAGACGTGATGCTGGCCAAGCACGTGATGCCATTACACCTCAGTGCCCTGATGCAGACTCAGGCTGTGGAGGGCGAGATTGAACTGAACAAGCTGAATCTTGGTCCACACTGGCTTTAAGTTGACTTAAAAAGTCGACTTAAGGCTTAAATTGACCTTCAGAGGTGCTGTTATTAAGTCGACTTAAGCTGTTATTAATTCAATTTAAGGAAGCACTTAAGTCGACTTAATAAAAGCCCAGTGTGGACATGGCTTTGTGTAGATCGACTTAAGCGTCCTTAAGTCGACTTAAGTTGCCAGTGCAGATGCACCCTTTGATTCTACTATTCATTCATTTGCTAGTAGCAAACAGAGTAGATATTTGACAATCATATTCAGTTTTGCAAAAAGAGTTTACAGCATTGATGTTGCTAAATACTTAGAGTAGGATTTGGACACCTAACACTATTAGGCCCCTTTAAAATTCCCACTCCTTTAATGCAGTTAGCTTAGCTTACTTCTTTAGATGTTCAAAGAGGATTTTCATTGTGTCATGGTTTGGACGAGGGAGCTTCTGTATGAGATGCCTTATCAACTTAACTCGAGTGTTGCTGTCGGGATTTTCTGGTGGGGAAAAAAAGAGAGGAAAAAAGCATAAGATTTGAGTATCATGTTAGGATATTGTTTGCATATAGTTATACCAGAGATTTTAGCAACAAGAGTTTAAATTAGACGCCATTGTTAACATTCGGTTAACAGTACAACTATCCTAGAACACAATTTACCATCTGAGATACTGATGGGAAGCCTATGTGATAGCTTTCAAGAGATGAAACGATCTTTCTAATTGTTTTAGAAGCATTTTCTTATCAGATAACTTACTTTCTATTCCATGTATTTATTTTACTAGGCTTTTTGACATAGTACAAATGCAAATATTCCAAGGCTGGCTTGCCTGTGAATAGTAAGTGGCCTTATAAAGTGGAGTTTCACTCTGGAACTGCATTCCACTGATGCATCATGATCTGTATTGGAAATCTTCTTAAACTGAGTAACCATGTGATGATTTTCACTGTCTTTTTGTTCACTTCTCCAATGATCAGATTTATTAATATGCTTCTGTCTCTTTACCACTGATCTCTCTATATCATGCTTCTGATCCACACACGTATAGATGTTAACTTAATACTATGATTTTACTCACACTTTCTAGTGATCAGCAATTTGTTGCACACAGTTCCATTTTTTAATCTATCTCCTATAATTGGTTGTATCAGTACCATCATTTCTAACTGCCTTCTGGTAGGAAAACATTACTGTTATCAATATAAAATTGGAAACGAAAGAGTGTTACTGCTGTCTCGGTCAGGATATGCACTGTAGTTTAGTGTGATTCATGGTGTCAAGAGGTTTTTGCATTTGTTTTATGCTTATGATATTTACATTTATTTGCATGCAATGTTTCTACTAAAATGAAGACAAGTATAACTGTTGTTTCATTTAGGATCAGATTAGGTAAGGTGCCAGTAACCCTGATGTAGAGAAAAAATCTTGCAAGTTGCAAGTTCTAGAAAACCTGAGAATTCTTTTTTACCTGATCATTTGCAGTTAAATTATCATCTATAATTCTGAGTATATTTTCATATTTAATATTTATTTTATTCTAGCATCCAGATATGTCAGTCAGAATTGAGCTCTCTTTGCATAAGGTACTGTATGAACATATATGCTGACACAGTTTCTATATTGAAGATCTTATAATCTAAGAAGCAAATTGATAACAACCACAGATCCACCATTTAAATTGAGTTTAATTGTGAAATCTCTTCCTAGAGCTCTATCCTTTTCTTGGCACATGCCCTCAGTCTCTTTTCATGATAATAGTGGTTACAATGTGGTTTTGGAAACAATTTTTTTCTTTAAAAAAATCTTTCATGTGAATATAGTTTCAGGGAAAGTTTTGAGACTGACAACCCTGGAGAATGAAGTTTTCCACAGAACAGCCAGAGGTTCGGATGACAACAGAGAGAGGTTTCCATGCACCATCCTATCACTGTATTCTGACCGTGACACTCAGGCTATGTCTACACTAGAAAAGTTAAGTCGACATTATTAAATTGACTTAACAAAAGTTGACTTAACTTTTCTGGTGTAGACATAGCCCCTTTTCAACCTTATTAAGCTGACTTAACACTTTAAGTCGACTTAATAAGGTCGATTTAGGCGCTAATCCCATCCACACTGGCTTAAGTCAGCCTAATAAGGTCAACTTAAGCGTTAAATTGATCTAAAACGGGGTGTTATTAAGTCAACTTAAGTTTTCCTTAAGTCGACGTAAGGAAATGCTTAAGTCGACTTAAGGAAGGCCCAGTGTAGATGCGGAGTAATTTAGGTCAATTTAAGCCTACTTAAGTCGACCTAACTTGTAAGTATAGACGCACTCTCAGGGACCCAGCTGTACAGTGAAGGTAGTTCAGTTTCAATGCTCAATCAGTTCTCAGCTTCTCTGATGAGGCTGCCATAAGTTGTGGTCATTTTTTGTCACATGGACTCCCTGTCCTGTGGGAATTGAAGACACTATCCAAAATTATATAAAGTTATAGCAGTTATACCTTTCAAGTGATATCACTCAACAGTATTTTCCATTCTATTTTCCAGAAAGAGTTCATTGGACTTAACCACAGTTGAACCCCACTTAGCTCAGGTCTAAATCTAGCCCAGGATTTTAAAACCAGAGTTATGAAAGAAGTTCAAGAAAACAAACCAAAGCACCAGATGGTTACTTGTTACTAAGTGCACAGTACTTCAGGAAAAATGCAGTGCAGTAAGGATTTAACATGGCATCTGTGAGAAGGTTTTCCTTCCCCCCATGTACATGTTGATTTGTATGGCTATCTACCTGGTTGTCACCCTCCACTACAGACGTGGCTGCGTCTCAGAAACCAGGGAAGTGATTCTTATATTGATATAATATGTAAAACTTTTAGCACTATATAAATGTACAATGATATTCTAATAATACACTACCCCTTTAGAAAATGGAAAGTATGGACAGCTCTTCTTTTAAGGCAGATTCTGTCTCCTTTTTAAAGTGCATAACCCAAGACATGGCCAGTGGAAAATAGGATGAGAGATAGTTATCCAACTGCTAAAGCACAGAAATCCTAGAAGAAATGGTGCATAAAATTATTTTATGAATCAGTCTATTGGTTAATTGTTAGCCTATTGTAAAAGAGGAAAAACAGGCAACATGTGGTAGTTTAGTCAGCATTTCTGAACTGGGAATGATAAACACCTCTGCCTGGCTCTGGCATTTATCAGCACTGCGATATTATTACCACATAGAGTCACAGCATGGTTACTGTTATCATTTAAAAAAAGAGCTAGCTAATCTTAATGGTTTGTAAAGCCGTTACCTGCACTGGTCTGACATTTATCATGATCATTTTACCACGAGTCCCACATAGCAAAGGTATTTTATCTGGAAGGGACATCACTATGAATTATTATTTGCAGCTAGGTAGAAAATTGTATGTTGTAGATACCTTTTCTCATTATAAATCACAGTCACATTTCACCATTTCCCACACAAAGCTGCTGAGCCCAGGCTTTTTACCACAATGCTTACTCTCTCTCTTTTTTATAGTTCCATGAAAATATCGGATACTTTTTCATTAAAATGCTATTATTGTTTTTTTTAATGATACATATGCTTGATTTTTGTGTGTGTTAAAGACATTTTATTTCCATTTAATAAACTGAGGTTGATAAACTGTCTACTCTTTTTTAAACCTTGTTCCTGCTTCTATCTTATTGGCCAGACTTGTCTCAGCTCTTGACCTTTTCGATGCAATATTTAAGAGTAGATCAGATGCAAGTTCTTTTGCTTGATTTTGAAATACCTATGCATTTTCTTCACTGCCCCAAATCATTCAGTTCCACTTTAAAGACACTAAAGATTTTTTTCCCTTCATTTTCCTAATTGGAAAGATTTTTTCCATGAGTATATTTTTTATCAGACTAAAAAGAAGGGGTAGGAAAATCCTACTGGTAGATTTGTGTAAATAGTCATTCAAGAGGTATCACCAACTATCTGTTGCCTAGGAAGCTCATTAATACACAGTGCTAAGAAAGAGAAGACATTTTGTAGATGACATTTTTTTTTTTTTTTTGGAAACTCTAAGGCTGAGTCCAGAAAATGAAACAGATTAATTTAAAGTAGCACAAAGGTACAACTTGTAATAATAATAATAATAAAAAGAATAAAAATCATTGTTAAAAGATTAACAGTAACTTCTGGAAAGTTCTATTTTCTTTTGTCTAAAGTGTTTCAAAAGGAATAACTCCCCCACCCCAAAATGGCATCCACATAATAAAGAGGGAAAAGAGCTCCTCCCCTCTTTTTTCCATTTTAGAATAAATATGGAAGAAGAATGTAACAATTTTAGCAAATTAAGATAGTTTCAAGTGAATTGCAGATGGCAGTTCCATGTAATGTTTTGCTAGTACATATATTTAGAAACTGGGTTACTGTATTTAAAAATAGGGTTCTCTTTAAGAAAACAAGATTGTAGAGATGTTTGTATTTAAATGAAGAATGCATTAAACAAGCTACAAAGCATATAATATTATATAAGCTTTTTTGCAAATGAGCTTTGGATAAACATTTGAACACAGAAGAAAGCATGATGTGCCTGTAACATTAACAGTGGCTGGGTGAAACAGAATAAAGAAAGTAACTTTTAGCTTTTACATCCCATAAAGAATACTTAAACAAATCCCATTGAATCTTTCTTTTAATCATTAATTTTAAATGGACTGAGCTGTTTACAACAAACCACTTTGTTTTGGAACAGGAAGTCCAAGGTTTTTCTCCAATAACTCACATTTTCTAGGAAAGGATGTATGTCTCTAACCTGACATGCATTCATTATTTTGCAAGGTATTGGAGTCTGACCTTTGACCCTCCTCAGACCTACTGCATTATTCATGCCTGACTTACTTTGTGTAGTTTTACTACAGTACCCATTTCCCTTTACCAGTAGCTTCAGTTACTTGTGCATGTTTAACGTTAAACTGGCATTTATGGCTCACATTAATGCTTAATTTTATTTCAAGCCATGGTCTCTTCTTTTTGTACTGTTGAACCTTAGTATTGTGCTGCTAGGGGGGAAAAAGTGCTATAAGATTCTATAAAATATTGTCACCAATACTAAGATATTTTTAAAAGTATGCTTTCCTCCTAGATTTTTTTGTATTACATTTTTCACTTTTTGCGGGGTATGGTGGGTTAAACTTTATGTTGTGTTCAAAATGTCACACATTGTTGCTACAGCAAATTTCATAACCTGAGAACATGTCTAACAATTCACAATGGATTCAACTGTTAGGTTTTGTTTTTTTGTTTTAATCAGAACTGAGTGGGCTAGGTGGATTTCTGAATGCTAATGAAATTGTGAGACTTATGGTGCAGGCTACCGCCAGCCATAGTGTGGGCAGACGCTCTGCAAGCTTCCCCACTGTGTTGCTGTGCAAGCATCCCCGCTGTTATGTTTGCTATAGTTTTAATGTCTGTGAAAAATTCCTGATGAAACTAAATTATGTTATGCTTTCTTGTTTATGTAAATAAAACACCCAATTTAGCCAGTTTGTCCTGCCCTTGCCCATTTTAGAAGATCTCCCATAGTACGAATGCTTAACTTAACCCCAAATCCTATCAATTGCCTCTGTGCTATTTGGGTATGAGAATTTACTTAAAAGACACTGCACATTGGGTTTGATTTTTCAGAAGTGCTGAGTGCTCACAACTCCAGTTGCAATCGGCAGAGTTCAGAATTCAACACCTCTGAGAACAAAGCTCATTGTGGTTAAAATATACAAAGTTAGGAATTTTTAAAAAAGGACTCCTCATATCTATGTCCCTTTTAATATAATTTGAAAAGCAAGGCTATTTCTTCTTGAGTAACACTAAAATCCTAGTCCTAATCATCTGTTATAGACAATGCAAACCTTATTGCACATATACATTGTGAAATACTACTATAGTTTTTTTTAAAAATCCCTAAGACATGTTTAAACTAACTAATGTTCGCTATAAGGAGAATAACTAAGTTGTGATCTGAATTGATTTACTTTTTATTCATGCCTCAGAAATAGATGTTGCAAAAAGAAAAAAAAAGAATGTTACCAGAAAACCTTTTTATATATCCAATTGATGAATCCACCAAATGTGATATAGAGTGGAGTTTTCAATGAATATTCATACAACTCTTGCAATCCATTAGTCAGACTTAAGACAATGAGTTTGCAACTCAATCCCATTTAACAAAAATATATGTGGAATTAATGGAGAAAACAGCACTTACAAAACTTAAACTTTAATGTATCAAACTCCAGGTGCCAGAGTTTGAGGGAAATAACCAATAATAGTCATTTTTTACATATTTGATGGGACTGATTATGCAATGTGCAGCTCTAAATGGCTTATAGCACATTGTAGCATGGTTCCATCCCATTGGCTACAGTAGGGTGCAGGCAGATGGATGACAGTGACAAGGAGAGAAGTGCTTTTGCTTAGCCGTGCGTTAAGATGCCATCCAGAAGCTCTGTGCACTGCAGACACTTCATTAGGATGCCAGGATAATGGTAAACTACCACTCAGAGTGACACCCCATTTCCTGCTTACTGAGCTCTCCAACCTCGGCAGATGTCAACAATCTCACAGTGCTACAGACCAGACCTAACTTTCCAGTCACTTTGACTCCAATTTTTTTCCCTTAACAGTGCCATACATTACATGCAATATGTAACAGCAAATACTAAACAGAAGACAAAATTTGTTGCCCTAATTATAACAAAGCAGCACCGGACTTAGGTACTTATGCTCAGAGTACATACAATCAGCTGGGCATTATAAAAGAAAGATGCTTTTTAAAGTCAATTCTAAGGGTTAATTAGACTTAGAACTTTAATAACTAACAATTAAAGTCTGATCCCAGCAG
>ML685777.1:20591295-20661295 GCA_007922175.1 Pelusios castaneus | reverse complement strand
TTTGTTTGACACTGTTGAAGATACCTATCACATGGGTTAAAAAAAAAAAAAAATCCAAAAAACCACAACAAAAAAACCCCCAACCCAATGCTCTGCCATTTAAAAGGCTTTCAGCTATCCCAGAAGTTATGAGGTGCTTCTAGAGAACAAAATGGAGATCTGTAAATTGATTGACTATGTGAATGAAACATAAAATTAGAATCCAAGCATTCCTAACTAAAGAACTCACAAAAAAACTGAATTAAAAAAATAAGCTTTATACAATCGATTGCAATATTTTTGTCAATATGAACTTAACTCTTAAGGAGGTCTGTCAACAGAGTTTCCCATTGCTTGCCCATCTCTGAGCATAAGCAGGCCACATTACACATCCTCTTTTTCCTTCCTACAAATATGAGTTGGATAGATTTGCCTGTGGGAGGCACACACCTAAAATGCTGCTTCATCAAATAGTAGACTCTGTATCCCATTTTCTGCTGAAGAACAGACCACTAGCAGAGTTAGCAATGTTAATACTGTGTGTTTGCTCTTCAGTCTCAGGGATGTGCACAGCTCTTGTGATAATCAATCACTCACTTCACTATGCAGTCACATGTGCCAAAATATGGAAAGAACATGCAGTGTTTGCAATGGGGAAATGGCATGTGTGGCTTCCACATCTATTATGATACCTATGAGACTTCTCAGTGAGTTAATATTTGAAAGATGCTTTAAGTAAGTTTTACTACATATTGTAGTCTTCATGTTGAAAAGCTAATCATTTGAGGTTAAGACATGGGGCTAGTAGCGTTGATTTTGTAGGTCTGAATGCCACTACAGTTTTGTAGGGTTCTTGGAAAACATATTTTCCAGGGAGTGACCCCCCTGATTGTTTGTGTTTGCTTAGTTATCTTTATCATACCAGATACATATGTGACTGGCTACACCTATAGGCATGTCCATCCATTTCTCCAAAAGCTTTTGCTTTTCAGTAGCTTTTATTTTCAGAGGTAGAATATTTTCTATGCCTGATTTAGATTTCATTTAAGACAGGTTTAGGATGGCAGGATGTAGAAGAGGGCAACCCCCCCCCACCACTTTGTGTCAAATCACCTGTGACATGTTGATTTTGACACAGATCTTGATATGAGATGCAGCAGCCATCAACATCTGACTAAAACTGTGGACTCACCCAAAGAATAGTATCTCCACACTGAAAGTCAGATAATCATTATTTCTAGTTTTTTCTTGGCTTTGACTCACAGATCCATAGGAGGAAAACAAACAAATAAACAAACAAAGCAACCAAGGAGCCCTGTTTATTTTGCTGAACTAGACTAACAGGGCTACCCCCCCTGGAACAGATCACATGGGGGATTTTCATCCTTAATTTTCTCCTGAAGAGTTTTCTTCCTCATTCATCTTCCTTCAGACCACATGGTCTAGTTTCAGGTATTTTAACTAGTACTTTATAGCTCTATGAAGGTGGAGTTGCTAAAAGAAGGTTTTGTGTAAGAGATCCTTAGATGCCTCATCACAAATATGCATATTTCTATCATGCAAAAATCTGCACTGCTTGTTGGTTACCTGTTAATATATAAAAAACAAAGGAGTATTTTATTATTAGAGAATCGCACACAATATTTTTCCTATGGTTTTGTTTGTTATAAGAATACTCTTTGCATTAATTTGTGGAGTGCCTTGAATTTATAAATATTGAGGCATTGCCAAATATTTTAACTAGCCCTCCATGGAAAATTGTCTTTAAATACTGGCAGGTTTTTTTCTTTTTAACATTTACTTGTGGACCAGAAACACTTTCAGTCTATTGCCCCTGGCCTTCTGTGAGAATGTTAGTTAGTAATGCTCATAAAAACTCAATTCATCAATGTGAACATAATTTGCTATGAACAGAAAGCTCACAAAAGGGTGAATTTGTCAGATAGACAGGTGGCCTGAGATCTCTCCCTGATACTGAATGATATGAATAATAGATTCTGGTAAATGTATGCCAAGACTTGAGCTGTAAACACAGCTGCCTCCATTCCCTTCCAGAATAACAGCTTCGAGAATGAAAGCCCAGGAACCACAGTTCCACCTGAGGACTAAGCTTGTGTACACATGCACACACACAAATGCATATGCACTCTCACGAAGAAAACAAGTGTCATTAAAAAAAAAAAAAGACATAGCTAGTAGTTTTTAGCCTCATTCTCAAATCCCAACCATGAATGCATTTTAAAATATCTTCAGAGTGCTTAATTGTGTACCCACTGAATCAAAGGGAAAACATCAGATGGCTTCAGTAAGCGCAGGATCAGGCCCAAAGCTAATAAACTTTGTGATATTACAGCTTATCATTTAAAAATAAACATCTTGGTTCTCTCTGCTATAGGCTTACATAAAACATCAGTTAGGTGAAATAATTTTAGTCCTGCACAATACTTTGTCTTCTAGACTTAGTATTTTTAGGGCTCATGCCTATTTAAGTTTTCCAATTTTAGCTGAGTTTTTCAGTCATTACTGACAGTGCACGGAGAATGCTAAAAAGAGATTGCATGTGGGAAAGTGGCCTTTTTACTTTCCTGTTGTTCTGATCCTGGGCTGGTACCCTGGTATATTTTAGAGCAGCTTCCAGGCTGCTCTAAGTGACACCAGCTCCCAATGGCCCCAACAGATTGCTATCACATCCAGGGTGTAATGGAGAGTAGGGGAACTGTGGCCAGGACTGCAAGGTAACAGTAAAGGATGGAAGGAAGAGGACAGGACACAGGAGTTTTATGCTGGCTGTACACCACTGGAGCAGTTCCTCACCACAAGGTGGAACTTCTTATGGCAAGCCAAAACTGTTTACAGACTCTACCAATAATGGGGCTCAAAGTGGCTGAGACGCACATAAGAATCTGGGTCTTATAATCTATTTTCCAAATCCTTGCCAAATGATGCACATACATTTAAGAGAAGGGATGTACAATATTTCAGAAGATTGTGACTGGTTACAATGTTTGTTTTGGTCTATAAAGCACTTTTATCTTCACAATTCTAGCTGTGCCTAGAGATTATCAGAATTGTTTTTCTGCCAGATATTGTCAATGTTTCATGTATACTCTGACCCATATAGGTCTGAGCTAAATCATTGCCCCCTGAAGTGAGCCTCCTTTTGGCTTCTAGGACCCCTCAGTCCAATTCCCAAGTGGGCTCCTCAGTCAATTCTTCACTGGAGCTAACATAGCCTAGCAAATGAACTGGGGATTTCATTATCTAAAGCCGATGCATGTTTGTACTGATATTTGTTATGTAGGGAGAATGTTCTCTATAATGAGTTGGCTAAGGTGCAGGATGTGTTTTTTTTTCTCTACACTCAGAACCAAAACATTCTAAAGCTCCGAAAATGTGACAGAATACGTGATATTGATGGCAAAAGGGAAGATTTTTGAGCAAATGAGAATCATTGTCAGAATAATGAAAGAGAAATGAGCTATGATTTAATCTGTTTTCTAGCAATGTCACAGAGGAGCTATGAGACAAGCTATCAACAAATTTCAGAATCATTATCCGTACAAAGCCATTCATACACTTTATGACTTTGGGCAAGTGGAGGGGACACAGGCGTGCCAAAAATTGTATGCAGACACTTCACTATTAATTACACATTTACAGAAGTTCACACACCTAAGTAATTCTACACTCAGTTGCCTGTAATTTAAGCTCACTACTGTATTACTTCCAGCACTGATTGTGGCATGTGCTCTTGGCTTACTACCTCTATTTCTCATTAAATTCTAATCCTTTCTGGATATCTGTTCTACCTGTGGAAGACATACTTCAAATCCAGTATTTTGCATTTTTGGAGGCCAGAAGAAGCCAGTTAGATCAGTGGATCTAACCATCCATGATACATATTATACTAAGGCATGTATAGCAAACTTGGATAGAGTAAAATCACAGGTGTAATGGCCTAGCAGAAAAGTCTCAGACTGTTTCAGTGTGTTGGAACAATGCATAAACTGCTATCCAGTTAGTCAGTATGTGAGGACTGGGCACGATGAAGGCAGAGATGGTTACATAGGTTACCATTGCCTCTGTCACCTCTGCAGCTAAGATCTCAGAGCTGTGAAGAAGGTTGGAAGAGTAATGTGGAGGACATAGGGAAACAGCTGCTTTCTAAGTCCCCTTTTCAGAGTAAATATAATAGACAGTTTATAGCTGCCATGAACAGTGATAATTCTCCTATGTGGCTTTGCTACATTGCAGAAGGGGGACAGGATAGGCAACTGGAAATGGGACTCAGCCACAGGGAGCAGAACATGGAGCAGAGCTCATCTGACATTGCTACAGGGAGCATAAAATGGTATGAACAGGTAAGAACCACAGAAAAAGGCCTCACTGAACCTGTGGATCTCAGACAGTATGTAATAAATGGCAGTTCTGGTCATTGGTTGGTCTCCTTTGAGCCATCCCTACTGTACTGGCTGAAGAAGCAGAAGAATAGCAGAAGCTAAGATCTCTCTTCTCTTCATGGTGCAGATGTGAGAGTTCCATAAACTAAGCTATTTTCGAGGCCTACCTGTGAGGCAAAGAAGTCGATAATGCAGAGAATAATTCAGTTATCCCGATCACCAAGGCTATTTCTACACTTGTTAATTTAATTCGACTTAGCTAAGTTTTAGCTTAGCTTTGTTAAGTCGACTTAGCATGTCCACACTCAAAATTGAAGTTGACTTAAAGGGGACCCTACCAAATTGATCTAGAGTGTCCACACTGGATGCCTAGGTCGACTTGTAGGGGCTAGGTGGACCTGGGACAGGTCCACCGTGGCAGAGGGGGCACCCCTTGCCAAGTGCCAGGGGGCTCAACCTTTGCCCCATTGTACCCTGGTACAATGGGGCAAAGGGGAACAGGGACCCTGGCAGGGCATAGGGGCAGGTGGGCAGGGCTCTGCCCTGCCCTGTGGGGGGGCATGCCAGGCTGTGGCTGTGCCAGCCACCCTGGCAGGGCGGGCAGTGAGGAAGCCCTAAAGCCCCCTAAGTTGACTTAAAGTCAACTTAGGGCTACTCCACATCCACACTGGCTAAGTTGACTCTCTAAAGTCGACTTAGCCAGCAAAGTGGACTTAAAATGAGGTTTTATAAAGTCGACTTAATTTTTCCTTAAGTCGACTTAAGCAGCTGCTTAAGTCGATTTAAGGAAACTGTAGTGTGGACACAGATTAAATTAAGTCAATTTAAGCAAGCTTAAGTCGACTTAATTTGTAAGTGTAGACACATCCCAAGTTAGTAAGGAACAGCTCAGCAGCAGTGACAACAACAGCAGAAGCAACAGAAGCAGAGACACCCCACCCCAGTATCTGAGGTCATTGTCAGTAGACTTTCCCATGAGTGTTTTTAATCACAGGTGTGACGCTAGCAAACCAGGTGCCAGCTCATGCCAAAGCCCTTAGGCCCCAACTGAACATTAACAAATGCACAGCTGGAAACCAGTCTGATTCACCCGTGTGCTAGCTTAGTTAAAAAAGATGTTAGGTTTCTCAGAATGTTTGGTGTTTAGACAAAATGCTTGACTTTTTTGCATGTGTTAATCTCACTTAACATCCATACCCCATATTATAAGGTGGTTTGCATTGTAAACCTCTGTAACTGTGTAACTCATCCAAGAGGAAGGAAAATTCAATTAAGGTAAATGGCTTCCTGCTGAAGGTGTTAGTTTCTGCCCACAGGAAGTCCCACTGTCTTGTTTGAAGACCTAAATGAGTCATTTTGAAGCTTTAAAGGCAGACTTTGTTGACTGCTCTCCCCAAACATATGAAGAGGAGATTTGCACAAGGAGTCATCTCAACAGCTTGAATTCTGGGAGAAGGAAATAAAAATCCCTGACCAGAAGAAATGGGGTCTCTATGCTGCTTTTGAACTCTGAGAGGGCAAAATTTCCAAGCATAAGCAAGGGATCCCCAACTGCTTAGCCTGAGTAAGCCCTAAAAGATATACAGACCGTGAATATTACAGCAGCTTCTTATACTTTTTGAAACATACGACTGTAACTCATTTGTGTGTGTATCTCTACTTGCTTTAACCTGGTAAAAAGCTCACGTTTCTTTGTCTTATTTAATAAATCTTCAGTTAATTTATTATAGGGGTGGCTACAAGCATTTTTTTTTTTTTTGGTATAGGATCTAAGGTGCAGTTGAACTTGGGTAAGGGAGTAGTCCTTTGGCTTGGAAGTATCCTGGTTATTGTTGTGATTTTTGGTATAAGGATCATCTATAATAAAGGGAAGTTTGCTTAGGTGACAAGATTGCCAAAGGTACTCAAAGGGATTGTCTGTGACCCTATGTTAAAGCTGTTATAATCAGGGCCGGTCCAAGGGTTTTTGGCACCGACTTTGGTGCCCCCCTCCTCATGTTATAAGAGATAACGTGTTAATATATATATTAATATAGAGAAAAAAATCACTTCCATTTAATGTGGCGCCGCTTAACGCCTGGTGCCCTAGGTGACTGCCTAGTTCACCTATATGGTTGGACCAGCCCTTGTTATAATATTTGAGGAGTTCACACTTGATACTTAGTTACTGAAATCTCAGTATATAACTCACAACCAGCTTGGGGTTTGTACTCTGTTACTTAACAGCCCACCCTAATGGACATACTCATGCTCCTGAACCCTCAGACAGCTTGACAACATGTTTGTCTCCTGGGCCAGAATATTGCTGTGAAGCTTGACCTGGATTGCAACTAGAGTTTGACACGTCTGCAATGGTAAGGTAAAGATGTGAAGAGAGCTTATGCTGTAAGAGGTCTAGAGATCCCAGGTGTTTATCAATGTGTGGAACTAGGGTTAATTTATGGGGAAAATCAAATGGGACTTCATGCTGCTTATAAAATACTTTCCCAACACTGATCTGGTGCAGTTTGGAATCTTACACATCTGCCTACATTTGCTCAGCAAAAAAACAAAAAAACAACCCCCCCAAACAAAACAACCCCCCCAAAAACAAACAAAAAACCCTGAGAAAAATGTGCATAACATTCATAGGTGCAATTTTTATGTACATTTTAGAACGCAAAATAGGCAATCTGCTACTCAACTTCCCAAATCTATCAGCTCTCCCCAAAAATTCATTAGTTTCCTCCACACAAATACATCAGTCTTCTGCCCATAATCCATTACTTCTCCCACCTCTTCAGTACATTAATTTTCCTCCACCCCTTTGCATTAATTCTTTCTCTTTCACTGATTTAATTCTGCTCTGAAATCCATTAATCTCACCTTTTATTCGCACCCCATTAACAGCCCCAATAAGTTCCTCAGTTCCCCATCTCTGTCCCCCTGTTCTCCTCACTCAATTTCCCTTCCCCTGTCACTGTCTAGTAATCATCCCTTCCAAGTCACCCACTCTATACCTAGACCCGTTTCTTCCCAGTCTCATTCCCTCACAAGTCTCTCACTTCTCTCCTTCCTTTTAAATAGTTCTCTCCCTGGTTCCCACACAAACCCAAGAAGATGGTATTATGCCCCTCAGGAAGTAGGTACAGTAGCTCTCACTGCTTCTGCTGTGACTCCTTCTCCCTCCTGAGGTAGCTTTTCAGTACTTCTTATCATGGGGTCTTTTACGACTTGCTGATTCTCTCATTAGAGAAGCAGAGAAGAATCAAGGAGAAGGAAAGAGACTGATGGACTGTCAGAGACCAAGAGAGAAGGAGGGGGGGGTCTTGACCACAGACTCTGCTTATGCTGGTAGCTGGCCAAGCAAGCCAGAGACTTAGAATGAGAGGCTAAGGAATCAGAGAACAGATTGAAAAGTGAAGTCTCTGGCCAAAAGTGTGAGGTGAGGACAATTTGAGAGTCTGGGCTGACAGGTGCATTAAATTGGGCTGCAATAATTCATCATAAAGAGGGAACTGTCGGGTGGCTAGAACGCTGAGGATGCCTAAAGTTCATGGAGAAGCTGGTATCCAGTGGTCAGATGCTGATGTCAATGTGTTTATGGAAAATATAATGGTTTTGTTGAAGAGGACAGTCAGGATGCCCAGTCTGAGGGGCAGGGTGCAGTTAATTAACCATCAATGCTCCTGTTGCAACCTTTCTATGGTTGGAGTTGGAATTGGAATTGGAGGGGACCCCCATTGTCACACTGTGGACTGAGAGTATTATGTTAAAATGGGGCACGATAGGTGGAAGAAACTCTGGGAGGAGCTATTAGTTTTGCAGAAAAGTGTGCATCCCCTTTCAGAGAGCCTGGTTATTTTCAAAAAAGACATGTCAGTGAGGGTTTTGTAGTTTAAATGAGATTGCGTTCCTTTTGCTTATTAAAATCATAAATGGCCTTCCAGGCACTTGACTCTGAAAAGTGGAGAATGAGAGATGCTGACTACAGGAGTGAGTCTTGAGCCCTGCCCTGTTCACAGGGTATGTCTACGCTGCAGCTGAATGCGTGCTTTCCAGTTCAGGTAGACAGATGTGTGCCAGGGTGCTAAAAACCGCAGTGTAATCAGGGGGTAGTGCAGATGGTAGCTTGGGTCAGCTACAACTTGGAGTCTGGAGGAGTTTGTGCCACCCCTAGCTAGGCTGCTATTTTTAAATGCTACCTAGAGCACAGGTGGTTCATGTCTGTCTAGATGAGCTGGGAAGCATGCTTCCAGCTGCAGAATAGACATATTCACACTGTGAGGCACCTAAGTCTGGGCTGCAGGAAAGCACCTCTCTCTGGCTATGACTACACTTGTTAATTTAAGTTGACTTAGCATGTCCACACCTAAATTTTAAGTCAACTTAGGGGGGACCCTACAAAGTCGACCTAGAGTGTCACACTGGACACCTAGGTCGACTTGCAGGGGCTAGGTGGACCTGGGACTGGTGCACGGTGCCAGGGGGCTCAGCCTTTGCCCCATTGTACCTTAGTACAATGGGGCAAAGGGGGACGGGGTCCCTGGCAGGGTGGGCAGAGCTCTGTCCTGCCCTGTGGGGGGGGGGGCATGGCAGGCTCTCCCTGTGCCAGCCACCCTGGCAGGGAGGGCAGTGGGGAAGTCCTAGAGAGCCCTAAGTCCACTTAGAGTCGATTTACGGCTACTCCACGTCTACACTGGCTTAAGTCGACTTTAGAAAGTCGACTTAAGCAGAAAGTCAACTTAAAAGTAGGATTAACAAAGTTGACTTAATTTTTCCTTAAATCGACTTAAGCAGCTGCTTAAGTCGACTTAAGGAAAGTGTAGTGTGGATGCAGAGTAAATTAAGTTGACTTAAGCAAGCTTAAATCGACTTAATTTACAAGTGTAGATGCACCCTCTGTTTGGGACACTCTGCTGTAAATACCCTCCTAGAGTCAAGAACCTAAGACATTTCTTGTAAGAAATGCTGGAAGAGGTGCAGTACTGATGCTGCTAACCTTATAACTCTCTGCTGTGTTGAAAGAGAACTCACCCAGGATGTAGGAGAACTAAGGAGAATTCTCTCCTCTGGCTGATAGGGAGAATGGATTTGAGCAAAAGTCTCTCACCGCTTCGAAGATTGCCCTAAAACACTCTTTCAGTCTCTTCTGTTGAAGTTGTTGCATTTTGGATAAACAATTAAAAAGCTCTGGATCCTGGTTCTCCCACCTCCCAGGTGAGGGCCCTAAGTACCAGGCTTAAGAATCATTCTCACTCACACACTGGCTGAATAGGAATCTGTTGCTTCCATAGCAAATATATCTTAAGACCCATCTTACAAAGAAAAAATGGCTTGCAGTGAACAGTAGAGTTTTATATGCAAGCATACACACTCCCACTTACGACATGCTCTCAACCCAACAATTCAAGATTTTGGGAAAGACAATAGGTCATGCAGTCTGTGTACAAAAGTCATATTAGAATCATATAGCTCCACCAGTTCAAAGTTGCTCTAAAGCTACTGGAGGATTACCCAGCATAGAGGATCCTTTAGTGAATTACAGCTGACTCAGTGGTTCCTAAACCACACACTTTTCAGTGCATTCCTGTAATTCAACAATGCATAGCTGCTCTATTAGCTCCTTGAGATTGTCAGCAGTTGGTACAAGTTAAACCAGCATTTTGCACCTTCACATCACCCATGGCAGTGTGGCCTCAAGATCAGGGGGTGCGTCTAAACCAGCAAGTTAGGTCAACTTAAGGACACTTATGTCGACCTAAACAAAGCCGCGTCCACACTGGGCTTTTCTTAAGTTGACTTAAGCATTTCCTTAAGTCGATTTAAGGAAAGCTTAAGTCAACTTAATAACACCTCCTTTTAGGACGACTTAAGTCTTAAGTCGACTCCTTAAATGACTTAAGGCCAGTGTAGATGGGGATTAATGCTAAATCTACTTTATTAAGTCGATTTAAAGCCAATATAACGGCTATCTCTGCTGTTAAATCGACAACAAAGTTGACTTAAAGTGTAGTCGATTTGTTAAATCGATTTAACTTTGTAAGTGTAGACATAGCCAGGGAGTGCAAAAGGGTTAAAAGCTACCTGTTCAACCCTCCTTCAGATTTGTGCTGAGCACTGCTTAGCTAGATCCTATGATCTGGCCCATAATCTCCTAACAGAGGTATGCCATACAACAGAGGATGCAACTAGACAGAAATGAACAAAAAGCGTCCTTAAGTCGACCTAAGTTGCCAGTGTAGATGCACCCTATATGTATAACCTAGAGAGGGAGTGTAATGAAGTAAAAATGTTTAAAGCAGGGGACTGGGAGTCAGGACTGTTTTATTCATGACTCTGCCAGTGACTTACTGTGTGATCTCAGATAAATTGCAAATCTCTCTGTGCTCAAGTTTACTCTCTGTGAAATGTATATAATTATTCTTACCTACTGACTTACCTACCTACCTACCTACCTCACAGTGATTCTGTGAAACTCAGTTAATTAGCTGATGGTTAATTAGAATCTTAAAATTCTTAGATCCTTGGATGAGAGCAGAGCCAGGTAAATAAATAAAGGACCCATAGATGTTCTTGTAAATCAAACCTGCTGACTTACTTTGCTGATGTGTATTCATGAACAATCAGGTGAATGTTTTTATTCACAAGAATATTTACAAAGACAGAACCATTGTGTATACCAGAATGGATAAATATATCTGAGAGTATATAACAGATGTTTTCTCAAGCCCATTTTGAAAACCCCTTTTTATTGTTTGTACAATGACATATAAATCAGTTTTTAAGTCTCTAAACACTGGTATCTATACAGTTTTTGTATCACTTTAACTGTATCAATTTAGAAACCAGTGCCAGTTCCCTAATGTGGAGACAGTTATTGTAGGTCCTTATTTCTGGACCTTGTAAAGATCTTTATATCTGTGTCACATTATGGGGTTGCACAAATGTAACTACACTGATTTCTAACCCACTATAGTTAAAGCAGTACAAAAACTGTGTGTAGATCAGCTCTTAAACTTGGGCCATCCAATCAGGGAACATGCCATGTTACTTAAGTGTCTAAATTATACAGTACAAACTACAGAGGGGGAAAAAAAAAGATATCTACCAGGTCAGGACCAATCCACA
This sequence comes from Pelusios castaneus, assembly GCA_007922175.1. NCBI lineage: Eukaryota > Metazoa > Chordata > Testudines > Pelomedusidae > Pelusios > Pelusios castaneus. Next base: position 20,649,806 of record ML685777.1, on the reverse strand, counting down.
GGCTAAAATGTGTTCACAGGAAGTATTTGTAGAACAATTAAAAATAATGAACAAAAGATTAAGAATCATCACCTGTTTGACAATAATGCACAAACATGAAAAGCCTATGTTCATCTCTAGACTCAATTACAGGACAAATAGTTCACAAGCAGTAAAAAGGCTAAACTATTCTTAAGAGATAAGAATCTCTTAAAATATTAGAATACATTGAAAAACAGGAATTTACACGATACTTTATTCAACTGTTCAGGAGAACATACACTATATCTGCAGGATAGCAATTTTTTCCCCTCCAGATGTCTCTTTTTCTTTCCAGAAGTTGCAGAGCATTGGACAAGCAATAACAGATGATGAACACATGCATAACTACAAATGGGCAAGCTGATTGTTTTCAAAATCGGTATAAACATTTGCTCTTGGATAGAGATTTAGCCCATAGCAAATCTTTACATTCTCGTTATAAACCTCTGACAAAAAAGAGTTCATAATGGAAGTGCTGACAGTGTGAAAACGTGGTTATGGTCAGGAAAGTAAATGGATGAAAGTGGCATTTTTGTAGTTCCATATGTATACTCCATCAATGATTTCCATGTCTGATTATGCTAAGTTTATACTTGAGAGCAAGAGCTTGCTAACTGCATCTCCTGCCAGTTCCACCTAGGATTGGAAAATAAAACTACTATGTGCATCATTACTTATAATAAAAATTCAGAATAAGAACAACTCTGGCAATTTGGCTGGAGAGAGCACAGCTTCTCTTTAGCAGCCATATTATTTATTTATTTATTTATTTATAAATCAAGATTGGGGCCTCACTGTGGTAGGTGCTGTACAAACATATTAGAAGACACAGCAGGAATTTGAAGTTGAAGTGAGGGAGAGTAAGAGATTGTTAGAGTAAAAGAAAGAATGAATAAAATGAACGGACATCTACGTGGAAGCAGTGAGTTGAGGAAGAGCAGAAAGAATATGACATAGAGAATGAGGTTAGGCATAGGTAAAAAAAAAAAGAAAAAAAAAAGACTATGATGATGAGGGACCAACAATTCAATGAGAAAATGGGGAGAAACAATCCAGCATCCAAGTTTCAAAGTCAAGTGAGTGTTGATGTCAGGGAGTTGTGAGAGTTTCTTCCCAGTTGCTGTTCCTATTCTCTATTTGGGAGGTGTAAAGAGAGACCACTGGGTCAGAGTCAAAGTGATCAATAAGATCCCGCCTCCAAGTTCAGTACTTAAGGTGGCTGGGTGGCTCATAGTAGCAATATGAAGAATGAGGGTTAACCAAAAGAATGCTGGGAATTCCTACACATTGAAATCCATATGATAGCAAACAGCAGCTGTAAAAGAAAGATTTGAAACACTGAATAATGATTTCATGGGCTTGGAAAGAGAACATAAAACATAATAGATGCAAATGAATCTCTCAGGTATCTTGCTGCTGCCAAGCATAAGTGAAGGAAAGAAGCCTGACATTGGAGACCAATCAAGGGATGTGCCAGTGGTATAGAAAACAGAGCTCTGGACCCTCAGATCATCTGAATCATTTCTGGGATGATTGGTTAGGTGGTCTCCATTTGATCAGAGTGGGAGCCTATTTCTAGATTCAGAATTATCAGGATTTCTCAGGCTGGCTTTAAGATCTCAATTATGGATTTAAAATACTAGAAAAATATGTAAGGAAAATATGCCAAATCTCTAATTTTCAACAGAAGGGAGAAACTAGTAATGTCAAATGAAGTCTAGGGTTGATAAGAAATAGTAAATTAGACACACATTGGTAATTTGTGATATATCGGGGGGAAAAAGACTACTGAAAATTTGGGCTGTATGCGTAGAGGTATCAACTTTGAGGTGAAGATACTGTCAGTTAAGGCTAGATTCACAAAGGAATTTAGGTGTGGTGATATTGAGTGTCTTCATGTCTAACTTCTAGGTGCCTAGAAAATCTCTGGGATTCACAGAGCTTGAGTTAGGCATCTATTCTCCCTATATAATGAATGGGGAAAATAGGCATCTCAGAATGGGATACACAAGTGCCAGCATGTTCTATGGCTCTTTGCCTAGGCCAATGGGAGAGGCCAAACTGAGGTATGTGTGCTAAGGCCCATCCCTCTCTTAAAGATGATTCCTACGTTTGGGCTTCAGGGAGGCATCTCTTTCTTCTTGGGATTCACACTTGCAATTCCTGTCTTCTGTCTACACTGTTTAGCAAGAAGACAAGCACGTGCTTGGAGAACAACCTTCTCTATAATTTTTAGCTGAGTAATTAGGTTACTTAAATGGGATGTAGAAGATACCAAGTTCAAATACCCCTCTCCACCCAAGCAGGGAAAAAGACTTGAACCAGGGTCTGCCACCTCTCATGTAAGTGTCATCAGTGCCATTGAGCTATGGGATGATCCGATATGGGGTATCCCTTAGTCTTCCCTATTGAAGTTGTTTCATTTTGGCTAAATAATGAAATAATCATTGAGCCAGAGAGGGAAAATGAGCGCGAGCAAGCATGAGGATGACTCTGTAGGTTGGTGGTTATAGTGCTCAAGTAGAAAACCCAGGATACAGTTTCCCTTCTTCAATGATATTTTTTTTAATTCAAAATGGAATAGTTTTAACAGAAGAAAAGAAGAGATGCCTCCACTCCTCAGAATAGCCAATAGCCCAGTAGCTGGAACACTCACCCAAGAGCTGGCAGATCTCAGTTTAAATCCCTGATACGTTTTGGGTGGACTGGGAGTTGAACAGATCATCTGCCACATCCCACATGATCACCCTAACTACTGGCCTAAAAGTTATGAACAAATTCTACCTCTTTCTCCTCCATTTTGTGTAAGTTTGCCTATAGGGACATAATCCTATAGGGCAAGGTCTGAGCATGCTTTTTTGATGAGTACTGAGTGGGAGAGGAAAGAGTAAAAGAAGTTAAGTATAGCTTAGCTAAATCACGATAAGAAAGATCAAAAGAATTATAATGGACTACAAATATTTGGAAACTGCAAAAAATATTTGGAGGGCTAGAAGAGACTAGAGAATTAATTAAGTCTAACCTCCTGTGCTATGCCAGACCCTTGTAAATGTAGACCATTCCTAACATGTGTTTGTCCAACTTGTTCTTTAAAAACTTTCAGTGATGGGGATTCCACAACCTTCCTTGGAAGCTTTTCCCAGAATTTAACAACCTTTGTAGTTAGAAAGGTTTTCCTGATATCTAACTTGCTGCAGATTAATCCAATTACTTCTTGTCTTACCTCAATTGTCCTTTTTATAAGAGACCTTTACATATTTGAAGACTTATCAGGTCATCCCTCAGTCTTTTTTTCCTCAAAACTAAACATGCCCAGTTTTTTTAACCCTTCCTCCTAGGGCATGTCTTCTAAACCTGTACTCCATTTTTTCTACATCTTTTCTAAAGTGTGGCTTCCAAAATTGGACACTATACTCCAGTTGAGACTTCACCAGTGCTGAGCAGAGTAGGACAGGATATGACACTCCTTTTAGTACATCTCAGAATGAAATTAGACCTTTTCACAACTGCATCACATTGCTGACTCATGTTGAATTTGTTATCAACTATAACCCCCAGATCCTTTTCAGAACTACTACATAGCCAGTTGTTCCCCATTTTCTAGTGGTGCATTTGATTTTTCTTTAAGTGAAGTACTTTGCACACTTCTCTTTATTGAATTTCATCTTGCTTAATTCAGACCAGTTCTCAGATTTGTCAAGATCATTTTAGATTCTAATTCTGCCATCCAAAATACTTGCAGCCCCTCTAAGCATGGTGTCATCTGCACTTTTTATGAGCATACTCTCCCATTCCATTATCCAAGTCATTAATGAAAATATTTAATAGTACCAGACTCACGACTGACCCCTGCAGGACTCCACTAGATAAGCCCTCTGAGTTTAACAGTGAATCATTGATAGCTGTTCTTTGAATATGGTAATTCTACCAGTTGTGCACCCACTTCATACTAATTCCACCTAGATCACATTTCCGTTCTTTGCTTTTGAGAATGTCATGTGGTTTAGGCCAAAATCTTGACTGAAATCAAGATATATCACATCTACTGCTTTCCCCCAACCACTAGCCCAGTAACCCTAGTGAAGAAAGAAATTAGGTTGGTCTGGCATGATTTGTTGTTGACAAATCCATACTGGCTATTCTTTATAATTCTATTATTCTCTAGTGCTTAAAAGCTGCTTAATAATTTGTTCCAGATATTAAAGATAGGCTGACTGCTCTATAATTCTCCAGGTCCTCTTTGTTCCCTTTTTAAAAGATTGGTACTATGCTGGCCCTTTTCCAGTCTTTTAGGGCCTCACCCATCATCCAGGAGATCTCAAAAATAATTGCTAATAGTTCCAGGATTGCTTTAGCTAGCTCCCTAAGTTCCCTAGGATGAATTTAATCAGGCCTTGTTGACTTGAATACATATAGCTTATCTAAATACTCTTTAACCTGATCTTTCCCTACTGTATTCCTTCTCTCTTATTAATATTAATGTGTTGAATGACTGGTTACCATTAACCTTTTTAGTGCAGACTGAAGCAAAATAGGCATCAAACATCTCAGCCTTCTAGATGTCATCATTTAATAGTTCTCTTTCTCCAGTACATAGAGGATCTACCTTTTATTTCATATCCTCACTGAAGTCAATCGGAGTTTTGCTACTGACTTAAATGGGGCCAGGATTTTACCCACAGGGAGTCAGAAGAATTATTTAGCATAATAAAGGGGATATTAGTTAGAAGTAATGCTATGAAATAAAGAAAGGTAAAAATTAGCTTGAATATCAAGAAAAGCTTCCTAAGAGTGAGATCTATTGGGCTGTGGAACAAGAAATTCCACACCCACTCACAACCAGTACACACACCCTGAATATAAAGACTTCATTGACTCATAATATAATTAACAAAGAATTACATCACTGAAAGAATATATACTAGTGGAATTGGACTCCACTTGAACAGATGAGAGCTCTTAAGTTGCTACACTGAAAACAAATCATTTGAATCTGGCTAATTATAATATAACATGAAGTTAAAAATTATGCAAAGCTTAAAATATTTTAACTCATTTAAAATTCTGACAGAAAATTAATAAATGTACATCAGTAACTCAACACGCCTGACTCAATAAATAGAAAAAAATGGTATCTATTTTGTCAATAGGAACACTTTATACAAACAGGATATACAAGTAGAAAATCATAATGCTGGGTACAGGATAATTAATTAATTCAAGCTCTGAGATAAGAGCCCTAGGTCCTCCTGACCCTACATGTTAATCAGTTGATTGATTAATTGCTACAATCATAATAATTATAGGGTATAAATCTAAATACATTTAATGATAGTCTACACTTAGAATAAAAAAAATGTTTTCAGTCCGCTTATCTTCCCCAATTCTTGACTCACAGACATTTTTTTGTTTGTCATAAATAAACCTCTAATTCTTTTTTCAAGGTATCTCTGTGATGAGGTGAGTTTACATTCTGATCATCCCATCATCAATTTTTGTAGTCTCAGTTTACACACTAATGAAAAAAGTACATAGATGAAAAATAATTGATTATGCATAATACCCAGGCTTGCTTCATCAAAAACTCTTCCTTAAAAGAAAACCAATGGCACAGACCAATATGGTAGCTGTATAGTTATACAGTGCCTTTTATCTCCAAATGCTTTAGAAATGGAATACTTGTCTAGCACTGAAATGCTGTAGCCTCTGAGGTGAAAGGCCACAACTGTTCAATAGCATAGAGAAACACTATATGACAGTAAATAGACAGAAAATGAAGAATACCTGACCCTCTGGAAACAGAAGGGAAAATTTTAGTAGGCAGAATACAATTACCAGAGCTGAAATATGTCCAGGACAATGCTGTCAACAATTCGCTTTGCACAAAATAATTCCTATGGGATCTGTAATGACCACATCTCATCCAAAAGACAGAAACTTCAACTAGCAGTACCCTAATATAATGCCAAAGCTACATAGAAAGCTACTTACTAAATCAGCAGTGGTATTCCCTAGAATACCTACTTGGTCACCCATACAAATAATAACAGTTTGACTTATAGACCCATAGACTTTAAGGTCAAAAGGGACATCATAATCATCTAGTCTGCACTTTGCAGGTCATAGAATCTTGCCCACCCACTCCTATAACAGACCCAGAACCCCTGGCTGAGTTACTGAAGCCTTCAAACCATGACTTAAAGTCTTAAAATTATAGAAAATTGACCATTTACAGTAGTTTAAACCTGAAAGTGACCTGTGTCCCATGTTGCTGACTCTGCTTAGTTTGTGAGATCTCACTGGATTATGGCAAGGGTAGGAGATATTCCTTTTACATCAGAATTCCATGAATTCTTGAGGCCCAGTGTTCTGTCAATAATCTTATCCACTCTACAAGTGTTTCTGTTGACGTTAATGGAAGTTATTCCTAACCTGTGGTGGTCGAACTGGAGTCCTGAGATCTCCCCATCCTTGCTTCTACTTTGTACCTTTTGTCAGTAAACTAAATAAACCTAGTTCTGTTTTATAGAAGTAAGCCTACCGTAAGACTGTATTTAAATAAAGGTATGGACCATAAAATCAATGTAGCTAAACTAATTAATAGAGAACTGTTTGTCTTTCTAAAAGAACATGTAAGAAACAATTCTGAGGAAGGAATCAATGTCGTTTCTTTTTCCTAAATGCAGCCTATCTGAAGTATATCTGTATATTAACTTAAGAAATGCTATCATTAAAAAAATAGCTAGTTTTAGTTATTAATTCAGAACAATCCAGTAGCGACCTCTGTAATGACCAGTAATTAGCACTGTTAACAGTGAGTCTGGGACTAAAATAGCAGACCTTACAAGTGATCCCTGAAGATCAGGACCGAGGATCCTTGGTGGCAGTGATAAATAGCTATTTTGCTGCACCTGTTCTTTAGGTAATAAACCGCAATCTGTAGTGCTGTCAACTTGGCACCTTTAACACGCAGTACATTGACTTGTTTGGGCCTGATTTTCACTTATACCAAGGTCCCTTTATACACTCTTGAAGTACTTTTTATACACTCGTAAACTCACTTTACAGTGTACATGGGCCTGGAATAAACAAGAATCAGTCCCATTTATGTTTTTAAAAGTTATCAGCTTCATTTTCATAGATATTTTGGGCAAGGAACTTTGGGACAAAGGAACTTAGGCTTGGTGATGCCGAGTGTTGCCCTACCTTACTTTAAGGCCCTTAGAAAACCACTGGAATTCACAAAGCTTGGGTGGCTGCAGAGAGGGGGAGGGAGCTCAGGCCACACTGCTGGGGGAGCCTGGGCTGTTGGAGGAGTCATGGGGGGGTGCTGTGAGCCACGCTGTTGTGGGGCTATAGGGGCCTGCCAGGGGCCGCACAGGTCAGCATGGACCATGCTGCTAAGAGAGCCATGGGGGGAGGTGCAGTTGGGGTAGGAGCACAGGCTGGCACAAGCCGGCCTGCTGCTGGAGGCTGGGGAGGGGCAGGCCAGAGGCCGTGGTACTCCTGTCCCTTCCCGTGCTGGCAGCCAGCCTGGGGGGCTGGCAGGCAGGCTGAAGTTTAGTGGCAGCAGCCACTCTTTAGGCCAGCCGAGCCAAGATTTTGGCCCACCTACAGCCCCTGCCTTAATCCGGCCCTGCCAACATCCTGGGTCAGTACCCTCAACACTGAGATAAAAGTTATAAGGAAAGTCCTTTTTCTGCTTCAGCATGGCAGTTTTGTGTAAACTTGTTTATGGGGCTCAATCTAGTAGGCAAGGTCTGAACACACCTATTAGATCAAGGATGGCAGGGAAGTCAGGAAGAGGAATGCCTATTGTTCCCTGGTTTGTGAATCACTCTGAGGCTCAAGTGTGCAAATATCTGGCAGGGGCTGCATTTTCAGAGGCAGAAACATAGGTGCTGAGGATATTTTTACTGAAAGAAAAAATGGAGGCATCAAGTGAGTTTAGTTGATTATAGCACTCAGGGACAGATGATCAGGGGTTTTGAGAATCCCAATGAAGCCAGATTCCGGGATTTAGGCACCTAAAGTTTTAATGAGGCACCTACATAGTTTTGTGAATTTAGCCTGCCATGTTATTTCAGAACAAATATGTCAAGGTTTTAAATAATTATTCTAAAGCTATATTTTAGGAAAAAAGCACTACCTAATTAAAGATTTGATACTAAAATCCATCTGATATTGATTTAACTTGGTAGTTTTGGTAATTTAAAGAGCATTATTTTCCATAGGAGATACCCAAGCCACAATTTTGTGCTTCCTGTTGTGTAATAATTTTTGGTCATGGTAACGTTAAAAATGTTTTAAACAATAATAAAGAAACATATAATTCTTTTAAGGAACAACTACCACAATTTTATGCAAAGAATTATGCAGTTGAGCACATATCACTGAATGAATGAACTTTTATAGTCTTTAAAGGGTTATCTGACCTTCTACTTCTACAGCTTGCTTGACTCAAAGTTACTGCACTAGAAGAGATAACAGTGAAACTGTACTATAAAAATAAATTACTATCATGAATATTAAGCAACAAGAATATAATAAACATGACTACTTACACGATTCTGATTTACTGACATTGATTTGACTGTAAATTTTATCACAAAGCCCTCATTCTAGTTGTTCAGGAACATGTGCAAAATAAAGCTTGGTGGACAGTTCCCGGAGACCTTGACATCTGCCACAGAATTCATACTTCATTGTTTCTGGTGCCTACTTTCTTATATAGTACAGTGGTGTAATTTACTTACACTTTCATGAGTTTTGTTCAATGCCTGACTGTCTTTAAGAGTATTTTTTTTTTTTTTAGACTTGCATAGTTTTAAAAACTACTATCATGGAGGTTGAGCTTTGACACAGTGGAACAAATCCAGCTGCAAAATCTCCTTGTTCTGTTAAATAGTGCTCACTTTGAGTCAAGGAGTTTCATTACTATATTTATGAACCTTTTGATACCAGAAGTTGGGATTTCTGAATGCTAAGCATTAATACATTTTGCATCAGTGTTGGCAATGGGCACTTTGGATCACTGGTTAAAGTCAATAGAAGAGATCATTAATTCCAGATAGAAATTATGTGTGCGTTATAATGTTAGAGGTATGCTGAGCCACTATCAGATAACAGCGGTAGTCAGCAAACTACCACAGTTGTTAACTAATGGGAATGGCAGGCATTAAGAGTTCTCAGCATTCAAAGCCTAGTGCCTGTATTCTGCATCAGATATTTGTTATCCAAACTGATGTAAAGTATCTCATCTGAAAATAGGATTATTCTCCTTTAAATTTTAAACCCTGCTTTGTGTTTATGTGTTTTATATCACTTCATGACATGGTATTTTATGTCAAGTCTAAGATTATTTCTGGTGATTTCTGAGACAGAATTTCCTCATTTTGCCTGTCATCAGCCAAAAGTATATGCCAAAAGACCCTATTCTGAAGTAGTGATTCACAAATACCATCAACAATAAGGGATAGTTACAACTTCAAAGAAAAAACATTTATCTTGCATCAAATCCTACTAACATTTCATTCGGTGGTTAGTGTCTCCACAGTCTTGATAACTCTCTGCAGAGGGTTAGTATTTGCACAGTGGGCCAGGTTTTTTTATGGCAATACACGTAAACTTGCATGCTGGAGTCGGAGTGCATGATGTGCTCCCAATCTATAGCATGAAGAAAAATGAGCAAAGAACTCAGCTGCAGAACATGTGAGTTAGTTCTGAGTGACTGTGAAGCTACAGATGCAAATCAAACATGAGCAGAGAAAAACACCATTCTAAAAATAGCACTTGGTAGACACGGGTTGGAACTGCAGAAGCATGTATAAAGTTGCCTGCTGGGTAAGTCCTCACTGCCTCTCTCAATCCCCCACATCCTTCATTTTTTTTAATAAAGAAAAAGAATTGCTGATACTTGTATGCTTCCGACATGCCTTCAGCAGTCACTTTAGTCTTGCACTGTGCGCTAACTCCAGTCCTCCTTCCTTTTACTAGCAATGTTGTGCCTGTCATCTGCCAAATGTACTTTCTGGATGTCTCCATTAGTTCGCTCTGCTAACCAGACTGGGTCATATCGCCTTGGAAGATGTTTTCTTTCTGCTTTTGAGTCAAGATTCCTGTATCAGTTACGAAAGAGCAGTAAGTTCCACAAGAACCTCTGTTGACATACAGTTGCAACTGACCCCAGCTAGTTATCTCCTGTCATCTAAGCTATTGAAATCTTTCAAATGTCTACATGCCCACTCCACTGAAGTCATTTTCTTTTAATGGTTGAGTACAATGAAATTTGATTTTTAAGCAACTTCATTCTGGTAAGTGTCGGCATATAGATTTTGTGCCTGGACTGGTAAAATTTTATGGTGGTTTGCAAAGAAGCACTGTTTGCTTGCATTATTTTATTTGATAAGGGCTAGATTGTGAACCCCTTAGTTACACTGGTGAGCAGTTGATCACTTGTCAGTGAGATCACTTGTGTGAGTAACTACTCATCAAGTGAGTAAGGGGCTTTCTGTTGGGGCCTACTATAGACGCCCTACATGAGCCAAATGGGTTAAGAGAATTAGGTTTTCATATCTAAGAGGGTCAAACAGGAACTGTTTGACTTTTGGAGAAAAAAGTTTATTAAGTTTTAAGATCATGGATATTTCAAATGTAATACTTGGTGCTGAATGTGCCCACTTACAGAAATACATTTTAGCAGAAGAAAAATACAAGTGCACTGCAATAAATTTTGGCTGAACAGGTTGCCTCTGTACTGCATGTTCACTGCCATCCCTTTAAAAGGGAGCAAACTTGTGGCATTACTTATTTCTTCCATTCCCTCACTTTTTCTTACTCTTGTCTCCTCTTTTCAGCTGTCTTTCAGTACAGCAGGTGCAGTACAGCTGCCAAGGAAGCTTTTCCATGGCCAGATTGTCAGGTTTTCCAGCAGCAGGTTCCCACAATTTGTGTCCCTCAAGAGACAGTATAAACCACATTAACTTTGACTGAACTCTCCCCTATTATTGCTATGAACACAGAACTTGCCCTCACCCTTAAGTACAGTGTGATTTGACAAATGATTCATGCAAACACATTTCAAACTGTGTTCATAGTATGTATTCTCTGCAGTACTTATTGTCATGTGATCATTCACCCTAGCAACATGGTATTATTTCTTCTCCCTTATCGGATATGTGCTACAGTAATAAATGAGCAAGTTCTGACTAAGTCACCTGATGTTTGAATCTCTCAGGAAAAAAGTGGGATTGGCTGGTGGAGTTTTTAAAAGATTTAAACTTTTTTTTTCTTTATCAGCGACTCAAATCAGGTCTCATCTGAGGCTCACTTGTAGAAAAATTAGGCTGTTGTAATGTTTTATTGATTTTAAAATATTTTTTTCCTAGCACACTTGCACAAAGTAATTGGGTTTGACACATGCCTACATGGTTCCAGCGTCTAATGGTATTGCCAGAGCCTTACCATGTTTATTTAACTGCAGTTTTACCAGGTCTGTAGCCAGGGGAAGGCTGTGAAGGCTGCAGTCACATATCCTCTTACAACTGGTATAAATGAATGCAGCCTAGATTTTGCTCTCATTTATGCCAGAGACCAAAGTGGTCTAGGATAATGAGCAAACACAGACACAGCACCTTTCCCTCTGATCCTCAGGCCAGGGCCCAAAGAAGAACATAATCACCATCCTGTGTTAATTAGCAGTATTCCATATACCACACTATTTCACATATAATATAGTGATACTTGGATAGCAGCATCTCCTACATGGCATGCAGTTATTCAGACAGAAGAGAAGGACCCAGCATGGGAGATCAAGCCAATTCCTTTCACCTATGTCATTTTTGCTGTCACAGCAAGTCCCATTTTGCTGTTCCCCCCAGTCCCACCTCATCTTCTCCATAGCTAGGCTGTGAGTGAATGTCCAAAAGTCTCCAAGGCTATGTCTACACTTGTTAATTTAAGTCGACTTTAGCTAAGTCTGACTTAAAGTCAACTTAGTTAAGTTGACTTAGCATGTCACACTTAAATTTAAAGTCGACTTAGGAGGGAACTTACAAAGTCGACCTAGAGCGTCCACACTGGACACCTAGGTCGACTTCTAGGGGCTAGAGGAACCTTGGGCAGGTCCACGTTGGTGGTGGGGGGGCACCCCTTGCCCAGTGCCAGGGGGCCAGCCTTTGCCCCATTGTACCTGGGTACAATGGGGCAAAGGGGGACTGGGACCCTGGCAAGGCACAGGGGGCCTTTGGGGGGGTATGCCAGGCTCTCTCTGTGCTCCCCCTCCCAGCAGGGAGGGCAGTGGGGGAGATCTGGAGAGGCCTAAGTCGACTTAAAGTCGAATTAAAAGTAGGTTTAATAAAGTCGACTTAATTTTCGTTAAGTCGACTTTATTTTCCTTAAGTCGACTTAAGCAGCTTGCTTAAGTCGACTTAAGGATAGTGTAGTGTAGACGCAGAGTAAATTAAGTTGACTTAAGCAAGATTAAGTTGACTTAATTTACAAGTGTAGACGCACCCCAAGAGAGGTTCAATTTTGCAATGATAGGATTTGGAAGGTGTGGCTCAGTTAGCTGCTTTCCCTCAAGCCATTACTCCTTCAGACCTGAGCATTGCTCCTTCAGGGGTGGAAGCTGCATCCATTGTTGACAATGAGAAGAAGTGGCTTTTCCCATCAGAGTCTCCAGGGGTACGTCTACACTGGCAAGTTAGGTCAACTTAAGGAGGCTTAAGTCAACCTAAACAAAGCTGCGTCCACACTGGGCTTTCATTAAATCAACTTAAGCCCTTCCTTAAATCGACTTAATAACACCTCTTCTGAGGTCGACTTAAGCCTTAAATTGACTTCTTAAGTCGACTTAAAGCTAGTGTGGATGGGGATTAGTGCTAAATCGACCTTATTAAGTCAACTTAAAGCCATTAAGTCTACTTAACAAGGTCAACTTAAGTCGGTTTAAAGTATTGCCACTCTGTTTGGTCAACTTAAGAAGGTCGACCTTGTTAAGTCAACTTAACAAAGTCGACTTAACTTTGCTAGTGTAGACATAGCCCAGTGATCACACCATTATAAAGTGTCCAACCTGCCCCCATCAGATCTTCACTTCACCTAGTTCACCAGTTTTCCACAGGGGCTGCAGGAATCTCATCATTGGTGATAAGTGGTTCCTCATCCTTTTGGTTTCTCTTTCCTTCCATAATGGACTACCTCAAACTTCTCTCCCTCTTTTCTTCTTCATCTTTCCCTCTTTGATCTCCCACTGACCCTCCTACTACACTAATCCCACAGTTGGCTTCTTTTTTTTTTGTTTGTTTCCTTTGCCCCCTCTCAAGTTTTTTCTTAATCACAGATCCAATTTAGGCTACAAAACCAAAATCCATTTTCTATAAATTTTGTATGGACAAAATTTCACCCTGCTGAATATTTGTGAAAAGTGAACAAAACAGATGTACAATCTGAAATCTGCTTTCTTATTCACTGCAATGTTTGTAAATATTCTCCTTAATTTTCACTCAGCTCTTACACTGTGTAACCTCAGTGGAGGATCACTGGCATACCAGGACTGAATCTGGCTGTAAATTAGAAACACTGTTTTAAAAGGCATATTCATTTTTCAAAGAGAATTGAGGTACTCTTTTAATACTGGTATTTTTGGACCAAATGACATTCCCTCTAAAGGGCCATTGGCTGTTTCCTCCCCTTCGCAGATATGGAATGCTCTAAATACAGCAATGTGTAGGAGAATGGAAAAAACATTTAGTTTTATTAATGTATAAAAGTGTATGACAAATGTAATAGATTGTCAAACTGAGAAAGACAAAGATAGAGACAGGATTAAAGCTGAATGATATGCTATGAAAAAATATGCAGTTTTGAGATTTTTGGAGGCAAGACATAATTCAGCACAACCCTTTCTATTAGTGCCTATCCTCAGATACTGGTCTCAAAACACTATCTTTGCTTTATGGCATGAAGTAAAGCTCTACTTTTAAAGGGGTTCTCATTGAACAGATTATCACAGATTGGGGTCCAGTGATTTATTGGCTAAGCATTAAACCATTCATTAAACCATTCAAAGACACCTGTGCAAGCCAGTTGGCTGTAGTCAATTATTGTTTAACATTTAATTATGAATATAATTAGCATGAGTTAAGAGACAGGCCAGGCACCAGCAATAAAATATCCAGCATGCTAAAAACAACAACAATAATAACAACAACCCATAACTACAATAACAAAACATGCAAGAAATTGGTGAGAATATGTCCCTGCTGTGCAAACTTCTACGGAAAAACAAAATCTATGCTAAATATCATTTATTTTTACATTTTGGTTGTCTTGGTACAGTGCAGCAGGGAAATCTTAAAAGTCTGCCCTATGTTTAGGATTCTAGTTACTGTAAGTACAATTTAGAATTTTTTTTTTTTTTGTTTCTCTCATTTTTTGGCAATTTGTTACTATGAGATTTTTTTACATTCAACCATCCATTTTCTGTCAAGTGTCTCAGGAGCTTTGCTTCTGTCAGGTCCTTTTGATGGGTGACATAACCCATTGTATGATGCCTTAAAAAAAGCTTGCTTAAGGGGGTAGCATAAAGTCCACAGAAAAGAAAACATTTACAAAGGTGCTCGGCTCATATTTTTATAAAAAATCTTACCTGTGCAATATTTGCAGCTTAGCTTTGTGTTACCAAAAGAAAGGAAGTAGTAAAATATTACAAAATAACACTTTCAAAAGATGAATTTTCATGCTCAAAAGCTCAAAGCGAACAAGAAACACACATCCAGAGCCAGTTTTAGTTTTAGACAGTGCTTTTTTTATTTAAAAAAAAAAAAAAAAAAAAAAGGGGGTGGTGGCACACACGGCAGGGGGGGGGGGGGGCACACCCCTAGGGTGGTGGGGGGAGGGGGCATTCAGCAGGGGAAAGGAGACCTACTCCTTTTCCCTGCTGACCCCGGCCCCAGCTGGGCAGCAGGGCCAGCCAGAGAGAGGAATGTCGCGCTCCTTTCCCCAGTTGACCCCAGCTCCCAGCTAAGCAGCGGGATCGACGCACTCCTTTCCCCTGCTTGATCTTGGCCCCGAGCTGGGCCAGCCAGGGATGGGAGTGGTGTACTCCTTTCCCCGGCTGTGCTGCGCGAACAAAGGTGCCTGTACACAGTACCGGTGTGTACCAGCAGAAAAAAAGCCCTGGTTTTAGACAAATATTGTGCAAGCTTCCTGCTTATAACTACAATGTTTAATAAATACCAATCCACACCTGCAGCACTATTTTTTTAATTTCTCTTCAAAGTTGTGATCTTGCTAGCCCTCTGTATGCAAGAAAGGGGGAAATCTGTGTTAGCTATGAATTTTCATTCTTAGACCTCCATGTGAGACATTCTTCACAGTGGGCATTCTTGGTTTCCATGGCAAATGGAAGCAGACCAGATCTTTGCTTCTTAGCTGATAAATTAGGCAGCACCGGATATGGTTTTGAAAAGGTGCTTGATTCTGTTATGTTTTGTGTTTGCATATTGAGAGTTTGAGAGGAGGTTCCAGTTACATGTAAGCCAGGTCAGAGAACTATGCCCTTTGGGTAAACAAGAAGGTCATTATAATCAGTGTGACCTGCTCCTTCACAGTCTTCTTTTTCATCTTCACTTTCAGTGGTGAGGGAGGGAAAGGTTTAAAGGAGGCCTTTTAGCACTTGTCTGAGACCGGGGGCCACAGCCTTCTCTTTTGTGGTCTCTTCCTCACATAGAACCTCTTTTGATTTTCCAAATTAACTTGGATGCAAATAGTTTTATCAAAAGGACACACCAAAAAGCTATATGGCCTAGAATGCCTCCCCTTAGTTGTAAACATATCTTTCTGAGCCAGCTGACTGTGGTGTTCTGCCTGATATAGACCCCTGAGGGCTTCTGCCTAGGATATGAACATAGCTACTTTGCAAAGCAGTGCTAGAGGTTTTCTGCTGTCTGTATACGGCTATATACACCATATACTGAAGAACCAGTTGCAAGAAGTGGGAGAGTGAGCTTGATGGGTCCAGTGCATGAGATATGTCACCCCACAGATGTTTTCTCCTTACACAGAACCTGGTATCTCTATTGATGACCAGCTTCTCTGAACCTAACATCAAATAGCTGTTAAATAATATTAAGAATTAAATAACCAAGAAATGCTAGCACTGGATCTAGATGAAGATCTTTATATACTGACTTATTGCAATTGCTGACTGAAAGAGAAATAAGGCATCTCTCGGTGTTTCTATCCAAACATATATTCAATAGATTTCCAGGGGGGGTATTTCCATGTTCTAAAGTTTTGAGAAAAAAAATATTGTAATGATGGATTCCACCTGGAATATTGATCTCCTTATTGACTTTTTAAGAGACTCAGAACATTTTCGAACTCAATTCTAAAAATGGACAGTATACCATTGTTTCTTTTTTGGGTAACAAAGACTATTGTGATCTTTCCAAAATATCTGTCTTTTCATGGAAATGGCTCTATTATTCCAATGTATAAGACAGATATTGACTTGTGCACCTTTGCATCTTCCGATGCTATGAAGGGCTTTGTCAATAGTGTTGGTTTATTTTAATTTACTTTGGGAAAAGGAGAAGCAGTCTCTGAGACAATGAATGAGTATTCTTCCCTGATTATCTCAAGCATCCATTATCATTCTCATATGCAGGCCCACTGTAAAGTGCACCCTTATAGAGTGTACGTGGGTGAGGGAGGAGACATTCCCAGACTTACTTGGGAAATCCAAAATCAGGAGAACGTTTTGGAGTTGGATGGTTTTCCAGAGAATCCCAGCCTGGATCTTCCCAGTATCCGGGAAGTCTGAAATGGCCTTCTTTTAATGTGCAGTCTCTATGATGGAAGTAACAGAGGCAGTGGCTTCAAAGGGGGATATCTGCTGAGAAAAGGTAGTTTGAAGAGTCATTGGAAAGAGGGAGGGACTTACTTCCTTATCTAAAGTCTCAACGACTGCTTTGTCTTTATCTCCCCAAAGAGCTTACAACAATATATTTAAAAGGCCATCAGATAGTATTCTACAATTCCAGTTTCTTCAAGTAGAGTCTTGGTTGCTCTTGGAACATGCCTTTGGAAGTGTGAATGAGTCTGGAGCCTTTTTAAAAATTAGGCATTACATTAACTACTGTCCAATCATCTGGTACAGCATGCTAGATTACATACCACAGTTGATAGTTCTGCACTTTCATATCCAAGTTTCTTCAGAACTCCCTGCATGGTTCCCTGAGTAAAATAGTACCTATGTCATGATTTCCTGTGAGAAACCTAGAGCAGTGGTTCTCAATCTTTTGTGGGTTGCAACAGACTTGGTGGTGTGTGCAACCTTACGGGACACACCAGGCACCCCTTACAGGCCAAATCCATTCCCCCCACCCCTTGCCCCCAGCTGTCTATGACACACTTACTGCTGTGCAGTGACACAGTAATGTGTCCGACCCAGAGGTTGAGAACCGCTGACCTAGAGGACGGAAGGAGATAAGTAGGAACTTTTTCTCCTAGCAGAGGGAATCTGAATCACTTCATTCCCATGTTACCAGGATCTGGACAGAGGAGGGCACAGAATGTGTAATGAACTCTAGCTTTGGGACACAAAAGGCTCATTAGTATCAGAAAGGTCAGAGGAGCTGGCACCTTTCATGGCACCTGAGGCTTTGCAGACAAAACAGTTTGTGGGAATGGGTATGTTTGCGGCCTTCTTAACCATCTCAGCACAGACCTTGCCTACATGCTGAAGGGGAACAGGAATTCCTTTCTCCAGGGAACCTTGTAATAAGTAACCCATGCTTAGGAGAGAGGTAGAGGAGCTTTTGAAAAACTGACCCTCTGTTCCATGCTAGTGGTTCTGGTGTGGTCTTAGTGACGGGAACTACCACGTGACCTGCTTTCTGTCTGCCATTTCATAGGGATGAAGGGAGTTGAAGTCTGTCCCTTGACCCTCCTCAAAAAGCCAAATGGTTTTGGTTTTTTCAGTTTAACAGCTTTGAGAAGAAAATCTTTAAAGCCAATGAAGCCACTGAGAGGCATTTAGTTAATAGTCTTAAACATCCCGTAAAAGCTCTCTTCCAAAGGGAGCCCTGGAGTCTGTCCTATGATCCATTTGGAAGCAGATAATTCTGGGGAGTTCATCCTGAGTTCACCCAGACTCAGAGCAGAGATCTGGCCTGCCTCTATTGCCATGGAGATGGAGAATACCCACTGTGAAGACTGTCTGACATGGAGTAAAACAGAGAACACATTATGTCACTGGTACCTTATTTTAAAACAAATCCCAAGTCCCAGTGAAAAAAGATCACTTTAGCCCACAGTACTAGTCAATATCTAAGGTAAACCCATGGCTCCATTGAAATCAATGACAAAATGCCCACTGACTTCACTGAGGCCAGTATTTCACCCTCATTGTTTTAAGATCAAAAGCAATATTAAAGTATTGGGGACTTTTTACAAATGACATATTTATATATATATTTTTTAATTCTGGTAATATAGCTTGCTTCTGTATTGTATTGTTTTTGTGTTTTAAAAGAACGTGACTTTATAGACTTTGAGCTTGTCAGATAGGACCAAGGGACATCAATTCTCCATCCAGCCAAAACTGTACTAAATTTAAAATCTAATTTTCTTCAATAACTAAAAGAGTTCACAATAATATATCATGTTCAAAATCCTAAGTATCCATCTTCTTAAATGTTCATATATAATAGGACTATGCCAAGTACTGTAGGCTCAATAGTAATGACATTGTGAATTTAACTTAGCTTGCACAAAAAAACACTCACAGATATAAGGTGGTGTCTTATTACTAGATAATTGGCAGGGCATGAGTGAAGTCAATTGAAGAGAGTGTTAATGGTCCATAGGAGCAACCAAGCCAAAGGGGAGAAACACACTAAGTGATGGTCTACTCTACACTACACTGTTTTGTCAACAAAGCTTTTGTCAATGAAACCATGGATGTGTACACACTGAAATGCTCTTCCCACTGAAATAACTCCCCTGCTATGTCAACATAATAAAACCACCTCAATGAGAAGTGAAAGGCTTGCATCTGTGTAATTAGGGCAGTGTACCACTGTAGACATGCATTCCTTACATCAGCTGTTGACTGTGGTTCTTGTCAACTTCTTGGCTCCAAGAGCTGTGAAACTGAGAAGAAAGCCAGGCAACTAGAGACCAGCTTCCCCACACTCCCCTGGAAAACTGAGCTGGAGAGCCGGATGTGGGGTGAGAAGTCCCAGTCGGCATCCCCTGGTTCCCATCAAGGAATGAGGAGGGAAGAAAACCTGGATAACTTCTCTGCTTGCTCCCACTGAGAGCAGACACAGCTTTGCTAATTTTACAGGGGGCGCAAGAAGCTGGAGCAGTTGGATCCTGTTGCCTAGGTTGAGAAGCCCTAGGCAGTTTCCCTGGGCTCCTGGTGTGGAACGGGGATAGAAGCCCTGGGTGGCTTGTCCCACCACCCAATGGGAAAGAGGTGGGGAGAAGCTGCGAGCAGCTTTCCCTGGCTCCCAGTAGGGGGACAGGAAGAAGAAAGGGGCATCAGATCAGGAATCTGTGGGACACCCAGGCTCCTGGCAAGGAGTTGCCAGTGTAGCTGAGACACCAAGCTCTCAGCTCCCAACACTGAACCTCTTCGGTTGTTGGAAGCTCTCCTGGTCAGGATACACACCACCAACATAAGGATGGTAGTGTGGACATCAGCCACAGCAGTAATTAATGTGTGGCTATAAATTGAAATCTTATCTTTGTAAGTGTAGACAAGGCATAGGGGACTGTAGGTGTGAAGCCCACAGCAAATTACAGTTTCATTCAGAGAACTGAAAAAAAGAGCAGATCAAAATTCCAGAGTCATCCAGAGATACTTAAAATACCAAACAGCCTGGACTTCGATTAACTCTGCTTCTCAAAAATGTTCCTTTGGTTGATACAGAATGCTATTTAAATAGCAGGTGATTTTGATGCAAAGCTCTGTCACTCCTCCATGGAATGCATCACAGTCCTGGACTCACAAAAAAGGCAGAAAGAGCTTGGAAGAACCTGGCTGGTTCATGTTTCTAAGGTTAACCCGCTTCATAGCTGAGACTGAATGTCTGAAACTGTAGTAAAGCTGAGATGGCATTAGTTACAGAGCTCTCCTTTTTATTATGCATATTTCAAATTTAAATCTATAGCATGGTTGTGGCTGAAGACCACAACTATTCTTTGTAATGAAATTAAAGCAGTCTTGAAAATAGGAACAGATGAAGAGAGAAGAATGAATAATGCTGAAGATGCAGAAAAACTGAAAACAAGAAAAAGTAAATAAAAATTTGATTTGATGTCATCAAGAATTAATGAAAACACAATAGGTAAGAAGATGAAAATATTTTGAAGAAACATTAGATGAAGATTAAATAGACAGTGACATTGGTAAAAAAAATGTTCTCTTAAAATTTTTGACAACTTAAATCCTTTTCTTTTAATAAAAAAAGAGCTGTGATATGTTTCTTAAAAATAACTCCCACATTTTTTGCTACTTCTACGGCACCCATTACCAAAGTATCTGAGTGTGTCACAACAGTTAACACATTTTTCTTCACAACAGCTTGATGGCTATGTCTACACTTGGCCAAATAAGTCGACTTAGGATGTGTACACTCAAAAATTAAGTCGACTTAAAGGGGACCCTGCCAAATCGACTTAGAGCATCCACACTGGATGCCTAAGTCGACTTCTAGGGGCTAGGTGGACCTGGGACTGGTCCACGGTGGCAGGGGGAGGCACCCCTTGCCAAGTGCCAGGGGGCTCAGCACCTCGGTACAATGGGGGCTGAGCAGGACAGGGACACTGGCAGGGCATAGAAGCAGGGTAGGCAGGGCTCTGTCCTGTCCTGTGGGGGGGCACGCCTGGCTCTGCCTGTGCCAGCCACCCTGGCAGGGAGGGCAGTGTGGGAGCCCTGGTGCCCTTTAAAGTGACTTAAAGTCGACTTAGGGCTAATCTGCACTTAATAAAGTTGACTTAGCCAGTAAAGTCGACTTTATACTAGGTTTTATAAAGTCGACTTTAATTTTCCTTAAGTCGACTTAAATGTAGTGTAGACGCAGATTAAATTAAGTTGATTTAAGCAAGCTTAAATTGACTTAATTTGTAAGTGTAGACGCACCCTATGAGCTTTGTGAAGTTATTATGCCCGTTTACAGATGGGGAGGAGAGGCACAAAGGCTGCGTCTACACTGGTAAATTAAGTCGACTTAAGCAAGCTTAAGTCGACTTAATTTACCCTGCGTCTACACTACAGTTTCCTTAAGTCGACTTAAGCAGCTTGCTCCCTAGAGTTGACTTAAGCCAGTGTAGACATGGGGTAGCCCTAAGTCAACTTAGGGCTACCCCAGGGCTACACCAATGCCCTCCCTGCTGGGGGGGGCACAGGGGGAGCCTGGCATGCCCCCCCCCTCAGGGCCACCCTGCCCCTATGCCCTTCCAGGGTCCCTGTCCCCCTTTGCCCCATTGTACTTATGTACAATGGGGCAAAGGCTGAGCCCCCTGGCATTGGGCAAGGGGTGCCCCCTCTGCCCCTGTGGTCCTCCCCTAAGTCCCCCTAAACCCCTAGAAGTCGACCTAGGCATCCAGTGTGGACACTCTAGGTTGACTTTCTAAGTTCCCCTTTAAGTCGACTTTACTTTTAAGTGTAGACACACTAAGTCAACTTAGTTAAAGTCGACTTAAATTAACAAGTGTAGACATAGCCAAAGAGACTCTACACTAGATTCGCAAGCAGATTTAGATTCCTAGCTGACATTTTAGGACCCTAAATCCAGAATTTAAATCTTCAAAACCTTTGTTCAGTTCTGCCAAAATTCCCTATGTGCCAACATTCTTCTAGTGGGCATGCACACAGCCACCTAAGACCTGCCATCACTGATTTCCTTTGCCTAAGGGCTAGTCTTCACTTAAAACTTACAGCAGTGCATTTGCATAGCCATATTATGTTGCAGTGAGAGAGCTCTCCTGCCGATATAATAAAACCATCTAAATTAGGGCTAATAGCTATGTCAATAGGAGTTGCTCGCCCAGTTAAATAGTGCTGTACACAGAAGTGGTTGTGCCAGAAAAACCTATGTCATTCAGGAGTGTGTTTTTTCACACCTCTGAGGGATAAAAGTTTTACTGGCATAAGTGTTAGTGTGGAAAAGATCCAAGTCTGACGAGGTTCACTAGCTAGGTGTCCTCCCTCATAGTTCATCTGCAGGGGCAGATCTGGCAGGTGAGATCAGTGTATGGTTACCTCACACAAAACAAAGAGTGGTCATGCACCATTCCATGCCAGGTCCCAGACCACTCAGCCAGGATATGGGAGCACAAGGTTCTACCTAATTAAAAGGATGACTATTTAAACTCAGGTCTCCTACCTCTCAGAGGCTATGTCTACAGTTGTAAATTTAGGTCGACTTAGCTAAGTCGACTTAGCATGTCCACACCTAAATTTTAAGTCGACTTAGGGAGGACCCTACAAAGTCAACCTAGAGCGTCCACACTGGACACCTAGGTTGACTTGTAGGTGCTAGGGGGACCTTGGACAGGTCCACGGTGGCGGGGGGGCACCCCTTGCCAAGTGCCAGGGGGCAAAAGGGCACAGGGACCCTGGCAGGGTATAGGGGCAGGGTGGGCAGGGCTCTGCCCTGCCCTGTGGAGGCGCATGCCAGGATCTCCCTGTGCCACCCCGCCTGGCAGGGAGGGCAGTGGGGGAGTCCTGGAGAGCCCTAAGTCGACTTAGAGTCAACTTAGGGCGACTCCACATCTACACTGGCTTAAGTCAACTTTCTAAAGTCGACGTAAGCCAAAAGTTGACTTTAAACTAGGTTTTAAAAAGTCGACTTAATTTAAGCTTAAATCGACTTAATTTACAAGTGTAGACGCACCCAGAGAGTGTCTTAATCAAGGCATGTATGTTTCTTTCAATCTTTTATGGAAGCTGTTCCATTTTGTATGAAATATTTAAATAGCTATTGGAAAAGAGACCGGAACCTGAGTCTTTCAGGAAAGTGCACTAACCACTAGGATTATAGATTCATTCTCTCTTTCTAGCCCATAGAGCTTACACTCAGGTCTACTAAATTCTAAGCTACTTGCCCAACTGCTGGACCATCCTCCCACCACACAGACACCGATTGGACTATATAGCTACACATGGACACATTAATGTCCATGCATCTGTCCTCCTCTTATGAAGAACTGAGTGCAGTATTCTTCACCTGAAATGATACCAGGCAGTTGACATGGTAACAAATATTTCTAGGTTTGAACTCATTCTTTGGGTTAGACAGCAAATGTCAATCATTATACCACATAAACCAAACACAAAGGACAAAATGCATTTTCCCTTAGATCTTTTCACAGGGCAAATTAACTAACCAACTAAAGATCTGTGTGCCACTTGCAAATAGCTTAACCCTTAAGTGGATTTTTTTTAAGCCTTCAGTGTATTGACAGAAGGCAATATAAATCAAATCCATTAACTAAGGTGATAAAATGTCCAAACTCTGTGTCAGGTTCTGTCATCCTTGCACATGTTAAGCAGAATTTTCTTTTGCATGCAATCCTATTGAAATCCATGGGGTGACTGATAGATTAATGTGCTGTTTAATATAAGTATTGTAGAACCTAACCCTATATTAGCACTGTTGTAGTTATATCACAGAAATATACTATATTTAGTATATACTAAAGGTACACCTTTAGTGACATGGTTGTGATATTTGTAGGCAGAGCTCCAGAAAATCTTGTGTATCTAAAGCCCAGGTCCAGGGAAAGTATTTACTAGTCAGAGGCATTGTGATCTCCCACTGCTTATAAATCCTCAAACATACTGCATATGGGTAATGATTACCCACATTCAAGAGGGCAAGGAAAACTGTATGACTATGTCTACACTGGCAAGTTCGAATTAAGGAGGCTTAATTCGAACTAACTAAAGCCATGGCTACACTAGGCGTTAGTTCGAATTAAGGGCTTCCTTAATTCGAACTAATAAGTTTGAATAGGGTATTTGAACTAAGGGGTTAATTCAAACTAACTAGTTCAAATTAACCAATGTGGCCATATTAATTCGAACTAATTTCTTAGTTTGAATTAACCGGCCATTGAAATGAATGGGGATCGCTAATTCGAACTAAGCAAGTGCTTGCTTAGTTCAAACTAACATTCCAGTGTGGCCATGCTAGTTCGAATTAAGCTAATTCGAACTAACTAATTTGAACCAATTTTAGCAAGTGTAGACATAGCCTATGATTCTCTAATTGCTCCGAATTAAATTCTAATGATATGGTCATATCTAAGTTTGTTTATAAGGGAAATGGAATGTTGAGAGATGATTCAAGCAATCTGACTGACTAATACACAGTGTAGTAATTGTCTAGAGCTATGTACTTACCAACTGAAGCCAAATGAAACTTCATCATCCAGGAAAAAAATATCCATAGGCTTACGATGTAAGTTACTTTTCATTTGATGCTTAAAATAGTATTAACATAAGGATAGCATGAAAGTTCCTGGGAATTAACTTCTCCTAACTAGTAGGCTAAATCCCCAGGAAGCGCCCTGCTTCTTGATGATTCCAAGCTACTAGAAATAGCAGTGTTTTAGATTACTTCGTTTTTCTTATCAAATACATGGCTCTAACTAAGTAGTGTTCTGGGCAGGACCCAAGTAGCTGGTGAGATGGGGGTAATTCTACATTACCTTGATATACCTTAGAAAGGGTACTTTACGGGTGTTCTGCTGGTCCAGGGTCACCAGGGTGTGCTGCACTTTGGCAAAACCCCCTGATGGAGACTAGGTGTCAGTTTCATAGACCCAGCTAGGCCATGTTTATGCCATGCAGAGACTCTTCTGCATCGGGGGAATTTCACAATATCCACTTAAGACAGATTTCTATCTGTTTAGTGTTTACTGAGCAATGCAAAAGAGCCAGACAAGGGCATCCTCATGTCATTCTCACAGAAGTCAATAAGAATTTTGCATTTAATTTCAGTGGGATCATGAATGGGGCCCTGTGATATCAACTGGATGATTAATACTCATACATGTAAAATAACCCCCAATCCCAAACCACATACACACTTGACTAGTTCTAAAATCAATAATAAGACCTCATTCAGGTTTTTTGTTTTTTTTTAATAAACCTGGTGATTTTTAGCTAATCAAAAGCATAGTTGCTCAAAGTGTGGAGGGATAAATAATGTGGTGGGCTGGGGTGGGGGGAGAAAAATAGATTGATTAGATTTGATAGATTACAATACATGGCTGGATTAGCTAGAAATCACCCTGAGGTGTAACAAAGGCAGCAACAAGGACCACGGTTTACAAATAGCAGCATTTTTAAAAAACTCAGACTGCTGGTATTTTTATTCTCAGAAATAATAAATTATCTTAAAATCCCTTCATAAAGATCTGTTCATTAGTCTATCAATGTGCGTAGTAGCTTTCAGAATCATATAAGAATTAATAATATTTAAAGGGATAGAAACATTATTTTTTCATACATAAATAGTAATGCACATAATGTGTCCCCTCTCAGTGGGCTTCCAAACGCTAATTCATAAATTTATTGCTAGTTACCTTTTATTTCTGCAATAAGAGATGGAAAAAATGAGCTACCAGAATATTTCGAATGTGAAGCCTACCACAGAGGCTGAGACCATAAGTTAACATGAAGAATGAGATCACAGCATCATGATAATGTGTTTCAGAGTGGGATTTTGTTTTGTTTTGGCTCAGCTGAAGCATGAACACAAAGGATAGCAAGAAGTAGTGATAAGGGTGAAGGGAACCTAGATTTCACCCCCAAAGAGCAGTATTATGAGAGGTTGTCGTCACATCAGAAAGAGATTAAAGGCAGAGAATATGCATTAAACACTTGACTGTGGAGTAAAGTACGTGGGATGTGAAGCAAAATGCACATCAGGTAGTGCCCCATGTACCTACTATTTCCTCTTGAAGCACCAAAGATGCGGCACTTCAAGAAGACATAGCAGGTAGATGGGGCACCACTTGTTGTGCATGTTGGAACATCAATACATCAAAGGAACATCTCTTCATTCCAATGCAGCATGGAAGCTGAAGCTTAACACAGTAAGGAAATGGATATACTTTGTGTTTTTTTCTCTTTGAGCATTACAGAGACTGAGAGATGCAGACCAAACCCCAGAAGACAAGTCCTATTTTTCTTGTGCTATAAAAGAAGACGATGGGGGGCCATGGATTGAGCTTCCAAAAGTGAACTTCCACATAATACATTTTCTTTGCATTGTGTATTTAACTACAGGATATCTTTAAGGAGCCAAGATGGGAAGAGAAGGATCTTGAGAGATTTATTCAACTTCATTATATTTGATGCTAGTCATGAAGAGTTTTAGTTGAACCTAAACACTCTTATGAACATAAAATCAAATTAAATAGCACATTAAGGTTTCCATATTCTCTGACTGATGCGCGCGCGCGCGCACAACTCTCATTAACAGTAATGGCAGTTATGCAGGCGCGTCATTCAGAGAAAAGATCCCTAAGTGCTGTATTGTTTTTCCTGGAGATTTTTCTTTATTGGACTTTATTTAAGCTCCTGTTAGGCTTGCAAGCTTTTTTTTTTTTAAAGGGGAAGAAGAGAGAGAGAGAGAGAGAGAGAGAGAGAGAGAGAGCCCAAACTCAAATTGTTTGGCAGGCATTTTTTCCCTCAAGCTGCCACAGTCTACAAAGTGCACCCTAAGATATTAAATTTAGAGATATGTTGGTAGCATGCAAATCCCAGCTATATGTACCAGACGTTACTATGTGGTTTGAAATACTGGTTTTGCTTGCAGTAATTTTTTACACAAAATTAATAAGTAAGAAAAATTAAAAAATTAATATCATTGAATTATATGCATGGTCATTGTAAGACATGGTATATAACCTTGTACAACCTGAGGTATGCATCTTGTTCTGAATAAGATACACACTGCTGAACTTTTACCTCAAAACATAAGTAGATGCTGTGTAATTTACAAATATTAGTTCTGCACAGAAGTATTGTGTTTGGAGGAACACAAATTAGTAGCCTAGCATGTGTCTAGTGAAATGAGACAAAATATGAGCATTTTATTCCTTTCCTAAATCTCTTTTACCTACTCAAGATAAATTGCATATTTAAAATTTGTATATAGACAATATAGTAATTTTTCCAGTCAGATAATAAAATGTTATAGGAGATTAAAAACAAAAACAAAAACAATCAAAACCAATAAAAAGACAGGATCAGGGATAATGGCAGGTAAATCAAATCTGAGATGTCTCTGTTCTTCCATTTTTGGGGGATTTATTACTTTTTACTGATAGGTTATTTCACTACCTGCTACTGTATACAATGAACTTACTTATCGCCTCCACAAACTGTTCAAAGAAGCAGTATGGGAACAGTGGCTCAGGCAGCTCTCTGAAAAACATCTTGAGTGCTCCGGTGACAACGTGGATGTCCTCCCACTGGCTGTCATCCAAATTCAGCTTCTCTTCTGGGAAAACACGAGGAGAAATGGAACAACTGGTTTTAATGAAACAATTACAAGACACTAATTATTATGTTAATGTTTGCCTACTATCATCAGCAACCGTTAACAGCCTTCTGCACCTAGAGGTTTGGTGCTGTGCGTATGTGTGTGTGCATGTTTTTTTTTTCCTTTGGTAGGAAGAGCACATTTTGAATGGAATACCATCTGTAGGAATGCAGCTGACAAAAAAACAAGACACACAAAGAGACAGTACCATTGACACAGTATGTCAGATACATTTATTCCCATAATGCTTCAGTATGAAAATTAGCATCACAGCTCAACATGATTCAAAGCTATTTGGTTTTGAGGCCGAGGGGCTAAGAGTTGCCAATGATGGCCGGCTCAAGGGACCGGCCTAAAGGCCTTGCTGAGCCAACAGGAGACATATGCTAAACATGGCAATAGAAAATGAGTTATTGCTTTACATGTGTTAGCCTAGCTATGTACAAGGGAATAATGGGTAACACTTTTCTCCTTTTTTGCCTGAATGCAATGTCAGCAAGGAATAGAATACTGTGAGAGAAAGGATATTAATTCCTTCTTACTGCTTCAAAAATATTTTGTTTGGTTTTCATCTCTGGGAAGAAGATTTGCCCAGCAACAATATTAGACAGACCCCTGTTGGCCTACCTAGGCTATGCAAAGCTGTCAAAAATGATAACACACTAAAGACAAACCACAAGTGCTTACAAAACTGTTTTTGCAAACAACAAAAATGTTTTCTTTTGAAGCTTGACTGAGCAGAGGAATTTAAATATAAAAGAAACTAAATGCTAAAATAAAGTTTCTAATAAAAACAAAGCAAGATTGGGTGATTATTATTCTAATTTTGTCTTCTTGTTATAAAAGTGTGGTGTTATTAGAATACAATAAAATACTGAATCATAATCCATATAAAAGTCTGTGAAAGTGTAAATCCCTCTTACAATTAAAATGATACATACTGTCTGCAAGTTCTGTTATTTCAAAAATGGATTTGGCTTTTTAAATGTGTGGTGTGATTTTAACTTTTAGACAAATTTCAGTCTATATGTAAATCAAGAGACAACCACAAACACTATCAAACAAAATCAAAACTTCAATTTAAAACAACATAATCCTGGCAAGCTATACCAAAGCTTACTGATATTGAGTTTTTAGCAGTCCAGTAGGACTCAAGTCCACCCTGTTTACCCAACTTTAACATTTTTATCATTCTGTTCTTTATATAATACAATGGAAAAACTTGGACACTATTAATTTAAGTTGTTCTAATAGTTTTTCTCTTTACAAAATTTGCTTTTGGGCAGAATTCAACTTCAGCATGCAAGTTCCTTTTATTTCTCTATAAATATTAATAAATGTTTTATATAATATTGGACTCAGAAAGTGTCTGCAAATAAATTAATGCACCCTGGTGTCAATTCCTAGTAATATGTTTTAATGAAGCTGAAACAGTGAATGTGTGCATTTCACGCTTTTCCCTTTCCTTCTCAATCTTCTTTTTTTCAAAAACTTTGAATTCTTACCTTGCTCATAAAAATAATGATTTGATCTGAAGTGAATTAGCAGAAGAGACCTTGTTTTGACCACAAGGTCATATTTGATTGATCGTATTCTAACAATTAGCCTTTTATTTTGCCACACACTATTGAAATAGATCGACAGCATCTTAGCAGGCCAGCTTTAAACAGTCAACTGTTCACAATAGCATCAAAAAGAGAGACCTGATGGGGTTTACTGTCACTTTAAAGAACAGGGTGGGTTTTCACATTGTTGAAATCTGTCAGATATTTTGAAATGTCCCTCTCACTATGGTGCCACACCCCCTGCGTGTCCTTATAATAAAATTGGTTTTACTCCTGATTAAATCATTTTCTCCCTACCCACTACCATACTTCTCATAATGGACCTATGTGCTCTACAGCTGGTGTTCTTCCCATGGTACCAATTCTTACTTTATCTTTTAAGCACTTTGCAGCTAAGATCTCATGCAGAGTGCTTATGTTTTGTTAAGAGCTTCATTCTTAGAGAAATAGCTTAACACATGTTCTAAAAATGTTCTACAACTTATTGCTTAAAACACATTTAGAAAATGTATAAGTACTGTAGCTCTGGCACAGAACTTTAAGTAGAAACCTTAAAAAAAATCACTCGTTTTTATCATGCATTTGTCTTAAAAGTCTAAAGTGAAATGCTCTGCTTCTGAGGCTTTACAGAGACTTATCTTCCCCAATTTTTGCACCATTTCCAGCTCTTCAAGGCAACGTGTTACGAATGTATTATCTTGAAAACAAAGGGTATCACTTTACCCTCTAGCAATAAGATTTTTTTTTAAAAAAATGTTTGCTAGAAGGCACCAATGTCAAGTAAAAATACTACACAGTCAAAAAAATTAAAAAGAAAATATCAATCCATTCAATATAACATTCTAATTCTGTTCCCACTGGTGGGAGACACTCGCATACCATGGTGATGTGGCCATATTCAGACAAACAAAATATATACATTTCAAATACTTTTATTATAAACAAAAGGTCTGATCTGTTGATAGACCTTACTCAGTCACAACTTCCAAAGGAATCAGTGAAGATTTGGACCCAGAGTACATAAATCTAGTAACTGATTTTCT
Organism: Pelusios castaneus; assembly: GCA_007922175.1. Classification (NCBI taxonomy): domain Eukaryota; kingdom Metazoa; phylum Chordata; order Testudines; family Pelomedusidae; genus Pelusios; species Pelusios castaneus. Next base: position 20,619,599 of record ML685777.1, on the reverse strand, counting down.
TGGGAGTGGAGAACATTTAACACCTCATAAGACCAGGCCCTAAAATTGCTGCTTTAAAAAGCATTTGATTATTTCACCACTAATTGCCAAATGATATCATCTTATCTCAGATGTACACATGAACATGTCTAGGGAGCCTCATAAAATATTGTGTTAATAGAATGCTAAGAATGAGAAGTGAAAAAGTAAAAAGAAAAAAAAGAGTTAGAAGGGCCCTGTCAAGGCTCTTAGAAAAAAAAATATTAAGTTTGTTTTGCATTCATGAAGGGAAAGTGTCCTTTAACCATTTCATTATTTTCAGTTCAACTTTCCCAGAGTATATCATTTAAAAAAATTGTACGTGTATTAGTTCCAGCGCAAACAAATATGTTTTCATGGCTGATATTCACAAAAATGGGAAAAAATAGGCTATGTAAAGATCAATTAAAAATTAAACAAAATAACCAGGAGAGTACTGAGTTTGAGAAAGGGCCAGGTTCCTTTAGAGAATGTACTGTCCTGTGTACAGATGTTTTGTTGGAAAATAGTAATGTTCCTTTGAGCCTTCCTCTCAAGTGTTCTTTATTTTGCAAGACATCAATATTTTTAGGTCATTTTGCTGGGCATATCTTGCTGGCATGTCACATCACCACTAAATCCCATAGGGCCAGGTTAGGTAATAGTTCTTTGTGCAACTGATTCCATTCATTTCACTAAGATCAAACTTGCAGAGTTAGGTACAGTCTAATATGAACACAGGCATCAGAATCTGTCCCATAGTGCATTCATATTGCTCTTATGCCACAGAAGCCACCTTACTTAGTCTAATCAGTGCAATAGTTCCAGCCTTTCTGTTAACTGGCGATCTGTTATGTGTTGAAGAAAAGGGAAAAGAGAATGGATCACAAGTTAAAAACAGAGGACCTGGAATTGTTTGCACTTCCCACACGGCATCTGGGTGAGGAAAGAGAGAGAAAGCAAAAGTGGAAGACAAAAAGCCAAGAGAAAAAATGGAGAAGGATGGGGAATAGGACAAATAATGGTGAGAAGGGGAAAGCTATAAGTTAGGGAGCAGAAAAAGCAAGGTAAGGAGAAAAGATCAAGGACAAATACATGGGGGGAGGGAGAGGAAAGTAACAGGGACACAGGGGAGAAAGAGAGAGAGAATGGGAGAAAAATAATGTCTCATAGTTAGGGGTTGGGTCCATTTCCACTGATACATTGAGAATCTTTGTTCTATACCACTGCAATGGAAGACTGAGCAAAGTGGACTGGGACTGGACAGAGGTCAGCAGCTGGAAAATCTTATTCCAAACCATCTTCAAGATAGTATCTGTTGCTCTTCCTATTAGACTAACTAGAGGCATTCAAAATGGCATTTGTTTGTTTTGGGGGGAAACAAAACAACCACCACCTCTGTCTATATAGTACATTATGGTTTATCTGAATGGCCTGGGAGAAATCTGAAACTGGGTGCTTGGATAACTGGATATGTTATTAACTAACATAAGGCTACATGTGGGACACGTAGATTTGGATAACTAGGATTTTTGGACTGGGGTTTGGAAAATTGGAATTATATTGTGTGTAAATTAAAATTAAGAAAAAAAAAAAGAATTAAGCTCCGGTTCTAAGCTATTTTTAAAAATGTGTTTTTAAAACCCTTCTTACTACAAGAACCCTACAGCTTGTCCTCTTGAAATGGCTCAATATGACCCTAAATGCTGATATTCTTTTTACCACTTCATTGTTAGCTGAACATAGATGTAAAGTAAATATAACTTTTCTCAATTAAAAAGGGGCTCTCAACCTGAGAAGGGGCCATATATCTCAAAAACAGTTAGGGACAAATTCTCAGTCCTAGGAAATCCATCATATGAAGCCTGACAGAATGCTGCTCCACTACCACAGAGGGGAGGGATTGAGGCCTTTTGTAAATGTTACAGTGAAAACAATCCCTTAGGAACATTATCTTCAGGGAAAGCCTTCCACTGTTACATTTACAAAGGCCCACAGTCCATCCCCTAGCCAGGGGCTGAGAAAGTCACTATATGCAATGCCTTCCTCATTCCATGGGGTTTGTGGGTTCATTCCCAGCTGACCAAAAGCCAGGGAAACTGTGGGTCAACATGTCCCAATAGATATTTCCCAGCTGAGAACTCCAAAATATGTCCACTTGATCAACAGGGAAGGGAATGAAGGCCATTAATGGCCTTCCCATTAATACCATTCCCACCATTTTTATGTGGATAAGTTGTTTCTGAGAGACTTCTCTGATCACTCACTTGCCTCAACAGAAGCCTAACAAGGGATCTATACAGCTTACTGTCATCTGTCCATCCTCAGGATTAGTGAATATAGCAAAGTGATCATTTACACGGTGATAGCAGGACTGTATTATTTAAGTTTGTTTTAGCTTGATTGACAACATAAATGCATGTTAAAACTGACAAAAACTTGCACAGTCAAAGATGAAGCTGCCCTTGGTAAAACCCTTGGAAAGATGGTATCGCATCACAACTGTCATGAATAAGCTATGAACCAGATGCCGGCCTTTTTAAAGTGACAGTATATTTTAAAGTAGTGATGGAAAACATCAAAAGCTTTGGATTTCAATTTAAATAAGCATCCAAAAATTCAGACATTCATTTGAACTAAGACTGAACCTTCGAACACACTGTATGGAACACCTATCCCATGGAGACCAACTAAGTCTTTTGCTCCCCCAAACAGCACTTTGCTTCACTTCTCTCTAACCTGCATGAGTCTTTCTACTTTCCCCTTTTCTGGGCTCACAAGGGCCGATTGTTTTGATTTGCACAGTCCTATCTCATGGTTCTCTTCCAGCACTATTCCAGCAAATGAAAGGAGTGGGAAATACCAGTGAAGTGAATCACTGAGTTTTATTGTAATACGTTCATGAATATAGTTTCCGCCTTGTGTGCCAACATGGGTGCAGGAAGAATGTAAAATACTCATGAATAGCTTTTTGCTGAATTCACCAAACTTTATTGTTGACAGATTATGATGGATCCAATCAGTAAAACAAAAATTGTATTTACTACCCTGCTGTTTAAGCCTCCACCAGTTCAAAAGGAGGGCCTCTTAATGGAAAATTGAAGTCCCCACTTTACAGCATTTGATGTAAATAGTTGATATATGGATAAAAAGACAAGCAAATAATATACATATGTATCTATGTATTCCTAGAGTTCCTCTTATCATGGTGTTTAGGTGCAACTGTAACTAAAAAGCAAAACATCTTTTGTGTGTGTTCATGGTGTTGTTTATTCCAGTTCTCTGAAATGACAATTCATTGACCTGAGGGCAAGTTGGAACAACCCAGTGCTGTTAACTTAAATCTTAATGTGTGCCAGAAAGAAATAGGATTTCTGTACTTGGACACACTGGACCATATTCATCCTCAGAAGTCCATGGCGTCACACGGGGATGAACTGTTCATTGTTTCTGTGGAAAGAGATCTACTATAGCCAAATAAATTACAAGCAGCTCAGAAATAGTACACCATGAAAACATTAAAAGTAGTTCAAAGGTTTTGAGACATGGACAGCTAGTAAGTCCATTACATCAAATATGCCACAACTGTATCTGCTTCTGTAAATTGATATGCAAAAACAAGCTTTATCATTGCCATTTTCTGTCCTTCTCCCCAAATACTATTTTAAGAGTTAGATGGTGGTGTTATTGATTGCAGCACGACATTGACTATCTTAGTGACTTGAAATAATTGTTACAGTACTAAATAGGATAATATTTACGAATACTTATAAAAAACAAAAAATAAACGGAATCCACTTTTATATACTGGAAGAATAGTGGTTTTAAATATCAAATTTTTCCTCAGAAAAGACAATTAAAATGTTTTAAGAATGATCATAAAACATACCACTGTAAATCAGTCATAAATAATTTCAGAGATAATAATCTATCTCCAGTCTGTCATTTCTGTAACCTGAGTATATTAAGTCTACAGGGCCAGACTTTTGATTCCATTCCAATGCCGGTGCAGCATTCAGAAGCCACAAAAGGCTGCAATTGGTTGGTGGCTAACTAACTGAGAAGTTCCTGGTAGAGGGAAACTCTCCATTGAAGTAAAGCTGATTCCTGTGCCAATATAGGGGCATGTCTACAAAAGTAGGGGGCATGTCAAAGACAGGGAGTGAACATGGCAGAATTTCACATTGTTATGCTGATCTTCAGCAGGTATATGGTTCCTTAGAGAATACACCCCAATGGTATAAATCAGCAGAGCTGAGAGGCTGCTCTAACTTATGAGAGGGTCAGCATGTACCAGATCACAGAATCCTGATGACTGTCACACTTCACTGCACTGAACAAAGTTCATAGGTAAGGCAAAATCTGGATCACAAACTTATTATAGCTCATACAAATAAGAGGCATGGAAAATGATGGTATTTGTTCTTAAACAGTCGGGAAGAAAATATCTTTTTACTAGTACACATTTTTTTGTGACCCAGCAACTTTAATTTCACAGTCTTTGAAGCAACCTTTCTGTTGGGTTGCTTATTTGTGTGTTTGTTTGTTCTCCCAACTGTCTCCATTATGCTGCACGAATCCTATGTGTTTCTTATTCCTAAACCTTAGCTATTCGATTTTATTCAATTTTCTTGCTTAAATGCTAACATTATTGCTCTACACATCCTGGATTGTAGGACACAGGTGTCAAATCCTTTCTCATACAGGCAGCTTGCTTTTCATTATATATTTCACCATCCAAAAGCTTTCTGTCAGGCTCTAGTTCTTCTCTTCACTTGATTGTTCTAATTTAATATAGTATGGTACAAATTAGTCCATGTAAGCTCCTGCTTTGCAGTAAACACAATTGTGATATAAATTTGGAGTTTACATTCTTACCCTCATTTCTTTGATAATATCTTTGGGTACTTCAGTGTAGATAACAATGCTCTCACAAATCTGAGGTGGCCCAAATACTCTACATTCTTCTTAGGTTTTTCAAGATCTTGTTCAGAGAGGAAGTAAAAAGCAAGGGTGAGACAGTGTCTCTTTTTTCAACCCCATATTTTAAAAATATCACCATAATCTTTGTTATTTTTAAATGGATTGTAGTAATAAAGCCCAGTTTTTTGGGATTCTGACATGAAGTTCTTCAATTCCCTCCCTTTTCGCTGCTTCTAACACTTCTTCTGTTTTCATCTTGTCAAAGGTCTTTTCATCGATTCAGAATCTTTTGCAATATTTGGCAGACTTATTCAAAATGTAATTCATTGTCTTCATGTGATCCATGGGTCATAAATTACTTCAGACTTAACGTACCCCAAAGAGTAAAAATTCTTGGGATTAAATTTTAATAATTTGATTACAGAAAAAAAGAAAAAGTAATTTTTCTAGCCATACCACTAGTACTTAAACTCAACATGTTTTACTGTTTTCCCACAAAAAAGATGTTACATTTATTTATTGCATAGGCAATCTCAGTAGGCTAGATGTGAAAACAGGTCTATCATAACTATCCCGTCATAACTAAGGCTATGTCTACACTTGTAAATTTAGGTCGACTTTGTTAAGTCAACTTAGCATGTCCACACCTAAATTTTAAGTCAACTTTGGAGAGACCCTACAAAGTCGACTTAGAGAGTCCACACTGGATGCCTAGGTCAACTTGTAGGGGCTAAGGGGACCTTGAACAGGTCCACGGTGGCAGGGCTGCACCCCTTGCCAAGTGCCAGGGGGCTCAGCCTTTGCCCCATTGTACCTGGGTACAATGGGGCAAGGGGGACTGGGATTCTGGTAGGGCATAGGGGCAGGGTGGGCAGGGCTCTGCCCTGCCCTTTAGGGGGGAATGCCAGGCTCTCCCTGTGCCACCCCCTTGGCAGGGAGGGCAGTGGGGGAATCTTGGAGAGCCCTAAATCAACTTAGAGTCAACTTAGGGCTACTCCATGTCTACACTGGCTTAAGTCGACTTTAGAAAGTGACTTAAGCCTAAAGTCGAATTTAAACGAGGTTTAACAAAGTTGACTTAATTTTCCTTAAGTCGACTTAAGCAGCTTGCCTAAGTTGACTTAAGGAAAGTATAGTGTAGACTCAGAGTACATTAAGTCGACTTAAGCAAGCTTAAGTCGACTTAATTAACAAGTGTAGACGCACCCTAAGGGTTCACACAAAATTAAGGAACCAAGAAACATAAGATGCTCAATATTAGATCAGACAACTGGCTCATTAAGTCCAGTATCACTCTCCAGACGTTGTTAATCACTAATGTTTCATAGGAAGACCAAAAAACAAAACAAAAACAAAAAATCCAAACCATAAGCTATTTGGTGCAGATAGCTAATTATATTACTCGGTTCAAAGGGGTAGCTGTGTTAGTCTGTATACAGCAAAAACAATGAGAGTCCTGTGGCACCTTAAAGACTAACAAATTTCTTCGGAAATAAGCTTTCATGGGCTCTAACCCACTTCGTCAGATGCATCTGAAGCCCATGAGATCTTATGCCTGAAGAAATTTGTTAGTCTTTAAGGTGCCACAGGACTCTCATTATATTACTAGGATTAGAAGTGGGGAGGAAATTCTTTCCTGACTCCAGAATCAGTTTAATGTCTTGATTAATGAGTTTTGTTTAAAAAAGGAGGTCATTAACAAAACAATGAAGATTGTTATACTTCTTCCATAGGTAAAGGAAGAGCAACAAACTCGAGATAGATTGATGTCAGAACTAAAGATAAGGAATTCCTCTTGTTCAGCTGTAGTGCTTTAAAGAAACACCTCCCATACCTATTGGTGTAAGGAATATTTTACCTATGGATTATTAGTTTGTTTTCAGTTATTAGGAACAAATAAAATTAGGACGTTCCTCCACAAAATTTAAATCACATGACTAGGTCTATTGATTTATATAGGGCGTCTCACATAAAGTTTACTTGTATAAAGATTACTTGTACAAGTAAGCCTTGGCCAGATTCAGACTTTTTGCAAAAAAGTCAGGTGGCACAGCTTCTTGTCTGTGAGCTTTATTAAACTGATCTATAACACAAGCCAACAGAAAGCGGTATTCTGACACAGGGGGTAGGTACTTGTATATCCTGTACAAAACTCAAGGACAGAACCTTTAATTTTGTATATAATTTCTTTTGTTCAGTAAAGCCAAAAATAATTCTGTTCATTAGAACTTTATAAAGAGCTGTTACTAGTTTCATAATGTGAATCCATTTGGATTATCTGACCAAAGATAAGACTTCAATGGACTTACAGTATCATTCACCACTTTACCATTGCCACAAAAGGGAATTGCTATTAATTGGATTATGTTGGTCTCCACCCGCTGATTGTAGAAAAGGAAGTCTAAAACTGTAACTATTTCAAATAGACCATATCTCTCATCAACCATGGGATTTGCACTTTAACTTACAAATAAGGCTTAATTTTTTTCTCTGTATTCTTCTCTGGTTTGGAAGAGGCCTTTTTAAGCACTTTATTCAAGTTACTCATACTAAAAAGAAAATCCCGTTCATTATTTTAAATGACTGTTTATAGCACTTACACCTGACCTTTTCTTTTTATATTATTTAACTGATTTATTTAAAGGGAATTGAGTACTCTTGAAAAATGCAGATTAGAAAGCCCAGGAGACCAAAGTCTCTTTATCCATGTAACAGGCAGTAGAAATTTCCCTACATTGCCTCATCAATCTGTTTCAATTCTGTTCTGACAGGTCCTCTTTTATGATAAAAGGTTAGCTCAGTCTTCTGCCCCACACACTCAGAACTTGACATTTTTGTTGAGACTGTCATCTAAGGTAACAGTTATTTTAAGTTGTGCTACATGTAGTAGCTAGGAACTTGGCTGAAACTACTAAACTCATGTCAGATAGGCCATTGGTCAGTTATTAAATAGCAACAGCTGGGTAGATTTAGGGCTTTTCTATATGGGAAAGTTATACTGGTATATACTAAGGTATGAATTTAAATGGCTATAGCTATATTGGTATAAACCTCTATGTGGACACTCTTATTCTGGAATAAGAGTGGCTTTTTCAGTTTACTTTTGGTAGAGTATAAACTATACTGAAAAAAGCCATTCCTATTTTGGAATAAGAGTGTTCGCATAGAAAATTATATTGGTTTGACTATACCAGTATACTTGGTAAAACTTTTGAGTGAGGAGAAACTCCTAAACTGTGAATTAGAGGGAATTAGATCTTCTAACCATTATCAGTCTCTTGTGCTATAGACTTCCTATCTCCTTTTCTTATTATGAATTATATAGGTGGATATTTGGTTCATTCTCTTTTCTCTTAAAATCATTTATTTAAAGTAAAGAAACAAATATACAACCCCTCTGCACTTAATTTACTTAACATGTACTTTGTTTAGCTTCCTTGTATCTAAGGATTGACTTCAGTGGGACTATCTTCATGCTTTACGTTAGATATATGCTTAAACTTAACTGAATCAGAGTATAGGAGAGGATAATTTTACATGTATACAATAAAACTTCTAGGTGAAGACTTTATAACTTCATGAAAAATATCCTGCTCACATTTGTTGGTAGACCTTCCAATACTAATAATGAGGCCTCATCATCTTGATTTGTTTTGTTTCTTTAATGTGAAAAAGATCAGATCCTCACTGTAGATTATTGGTTTTCAAAGTTTATCTTTAAAAATACGTTTTAAAATATAAACAGTATAAAAGCTTTCAAAATGGGTCTTTCATTTTAATAATTTATTACTATGCATACTTCAGGGGCTAAACTATCATACACTGAAATGCTCCTATGCAATGTGAGAGTCAAATAACCCTACTCAGGTGATCAGATGCCTATCAGGTGTAAATTGGCATAGCTCCATCAACTTCATTTGAGCTACACTGATTTATACCAGCTGAGGAACTAAAACTGAAATAAATGCATGTAATTCTGTGTATGATCACAGACATAAATGTGTTTCTTCATTGGTTATCATTTAAAAAAAAATAACGTTTGTCTGCAGTTATCACATTCTGATGTCAGGGATGCCATAGTTATTTCTTGATATAGCCATTGCGTAAAGTGGCATATATAAGACATTAATGTAGCATAACTTCTTGTAAATGTTGACTTTTTATTGGCACCTATTGTAGCCATGTTAAATGAATATTGAGCTCTTAAAAATATGAAAATCATGCCTTAAGGATGAAATGTGTTTACAATGTGCATGTGTCTACAGGAAATATGAAGGAATAAGTTACACCTGAAGAAACATTTGTACTCCTAGTCAATAAAATTCTGTGGCATGACTTGCTTAGCTCATGCTTAACTGTGAAAAGGTTGAGTTGGGGTAGACTAACGGACAAAGGTAACATGGTATGCTTGAAAACATGACTGTGCTTACCCTGCCAAAAAACAATGTGTAATTCTGGGTGCATAATTACTTAATATATTTAATCTTGGAAACTGAATAAATTACATGAGGGGCACATGTAAGTATATCAATAAGTTTTACAATTCTTCTTTTGTGAACAGTTAATCCATGAAACAAAGATAATGAATATCACATGATTAATTTTCCTTTCGTTTTCTACAAATTCCTCTTAGTTTCACATGAAAGAAGGTGACATAGTGGACCTTTGTGTAGTTGGGTTTAGTTATTGAAGTCATGCCTTTTCCCCACAAACTTTAATCATGTTCTAAGACAGGATCTGAATGTTTGTCCATGCTGCTTTAGCTCTGTGTGTTTACACCTATATTTTTGGTTTACACAGTTCTTCCCCATTGTGAACTTTAATATAAACCCTAATATTTTTAGTTCCTGTTGTTGCAACTACAAGTATAGGCATGATGAAAAAAGTAGAAAAGTTAAACTAAAATTGATTAAAAGACTTTGGGCGCATTTTACTATTTTTCTTTTTTTCAAGATTAATTTTGAACTAGAGGAGCATAATGTGACAATATAAGTAGAATTTGTTTTCATATTTTTAGTGGTTAGTTATAACTAGAGATATCTGAGTGCCCATACACCCTAGTCCATCAAGAGATATATTAAAATATTAGGTTGCTTACAGTGACATTCAAAAATGTATTGTTCTCTTTGGATATTGAATTATATGAAAAGTTTCAAGACAGCATACAACAAAGCAATTGACAAGAAAGATAGCATCTGCTTTTCTGTCTATTCAAGCTGAAGTTTTTCATTCTAAATGCAAGCAATGTTTCTTAAGTTAACATAATTAACTCACAACAATCCTGGAACATCATAATATAAGATACAGATGGAAATTCAAAGCTTCAAAATGTCTTATAACTTGTGCAGGATTATCATTTTTAACTGAGCAAATCTGAATACTAATTAAAACAGGTGTTTTTATTTCAAACACTTTTGCACATTGTGAAATTACCAGCAGGGTTATTTATGTATCAGTCTACTATGAAGCATACTTGTCTTTAAAAATGAGATGTGTGATAACAACAAAGTTATGAGATAAAAAGAATGACACTCGATGCTGCTTCCTGAAACAATAAAAGACCAGTAGTTCAATTAGTTAGTAATTTCCATGTGACTACTTGACAGATTCTACTAATTGTTAAGCTTCCACTAACTATTGCTTTACATAATTAATTATATTCAAACACAGACAACAAAGACATGTGGGCTAGCTGCCCTTTTGACAATGTTTGTAACAAACTGATTTGCTTTCCAAAAATATTTTTAGAACTAAAAGATATTAATCTTGAGTAGAAATACACATTAAAATCTTAACACAGCTCTACATTTTACCATGGTTAGAAAAAATAATCGGATTGGTTAACGTGATATCATTTCTGCTGCATGCATAATAGCTGAAGTCTTTCTAGTTGAGATCTTTCATATTAATTTAGCATTGCATAAAATTCAGAGTAACAGGTCCAGAGGTCAAGCATCATTCATCATTAGTTGAAGTGACATTTGCAACCCTTCATATAGCAGCTGCTTGAAAGGGGAAAAAAGGTATTCTTTGGAAGATCGGGGGTAGAACACAATCCTAGCTCTATCTGTAGAAGGGAAAACAAGGTGCCACTATGTCAGCATGCTAATGTGCTTAAATTTAGTGATGTCATTCTTCCATAACCCCAGGAGTCACAAGGCATAAGGCAGCTGCATTCCTGAACTTAGTAGTTCTGATGGAGATAAGTAATAACTAGATGTAAATGAATTACGTTAGTGTGGTTGTGAACATAGCTCTGTGCAGCTAAATTATGATTTATATCAAGATTCTATCTTGTTTATGAGAGTTTTCTACTTGTTAACAAGGCAGCCCTTGTTCTCATGGCATCCTCCAGGCATAATAGTTTCTGGGAAGCCAAATAAGATCACTTTTGAAACTGCGAGACAACATTCCAAGACTTTGCAGCAGAAAACATTGGTCAAATTTGGACTTCTAAAGACTTAATGAACAAATAAAATATTTTTTCTTTATGCCATGGCCTGCCTACTATAAAACATTAGCATCAGAACAGGAAATGTGAGCAATTAAAATGAAAAGTAATCATTTGCATGAAAAGATAGATATGTATTAAATGGCTAATGCTTAACAGTCCTTTTGATATTACAAGTACATTTTAAGGAAATATATATTTTATATCACTGCAATTTTTATTTTGTAAATCATGCAATCTCTTTGAAATTATGCACATTTTTAAATCACAGTCATTAAAAGAGAATGCAACACAAAATAGTTAGGTTTTGTGGCTTTCCTAATATTTGCTGATTTTAACTTTGACTTTGTTATTGAACCTGAAATTTATTTAATTGATTCATGTAATTAATAATCTGTTACTTTTATAGCACTATGTTTAACATTTAGACTATTTTCATGATAAAAATAGATTTGATCATTTTTACAAAAAGAAATCTAATAATTTTTAACAGTTACCGGGAAGAATGAGCAGAAAGTTCAAGGACATTTATTATTATACATCACGTTTCTATAAATAGCTATTAATTCAGGCATGTTATGTCAAACCTCCTTTCCAATGGCCACATAAAATAATCTACTAATACCCATTCTGTCATTAAAGAAATGTCTTATGAATGCACTATCATGGAGAGTACACACTTCCCTCATCCTGCCTCCACTCTACAAACAAAATGCCACTTGACTTCAATGAGAGTTTTATGTACCCAACAATGGCATCACTGGGCGCTTAAATCAGATGGTTAATTTCACTACTGATTTGCAGAAATGTTTAATTGCAGTGGTTTTCAAACTGTTTTACTTGGGACCCAATCGAAAAAAGAAATAATTTATGCCCGCGACCCAACAATTACATCATTCAGAAATGCATTCCAGTCTTCTTATGGTGGCAGCTGGGGGTGTCGCGACCCGGTACCTGAGGGTCTGTGACCCAGTACTAGGTCCCGACATGTGGCTTGAAAACCTCTGTTTTAGTGCACATGTTGGTCATGCACAAAAATATTTAGAATATACGATGGCCACTCATCAATAAGTATCTTCATACCTAAATCTGACTTGCGGCATTTTCACAACAATAAAAATACCAGGCAAATTAGTCCATTAATCTTTCAGTCTTCACCTTCCTAAAGAATTTAATAAAAGATACAGAGACATGAAAGAAGAAAGGCTGTAAAAGGAATAGAACAGCAGAGGAAGGATGATTGGCAGATAGGGTTGTTGCATCCCCCTTAGAGAGACTGCTCCTTTTCCACACCTTATGTCTCTTGTACCATAAAAATATGCATAGATGTATGTGGGAGCATCATAGCAGATTTCTTGGGATGCGTGCCATGCATCTGAGCTTCGAAGCTGGCTCAACATTGTCACCATTAACTTGCAGTGTACACAGCAACACTTCAGTCTAATTTCAATTAGTGAAAAGTTACATAGAAACTTCTACAAAAGTACACATGACCCTGCACATTAATAGCAATTAAATTCAGGATCATCAGTGCCATTACAATGAATGCCGATACCAAGGAATTCATAAAAAGAGAGCACTTCATGCTTTAGCTGGTACAGCACTGAATAATGCTACATTTGTACTCCCGATGAAAGAAAAGGGGTGACAAAATATATTCCAAAGATATTTTCAAGTCTTCCGTATGACAGAAGGAAGAAAGGCACATCATTTTGCACCATAACGTTGCAGCTTGGTGAAAAGCTTAGTTTATAGAGGTGCTATGAATGTTATGTCAGATCAGACTCCGATAATAATACAACACAAACTTCCACTATCTCTTATATCCAAGAGCTAATATCCCCCCTCAAACGGGTCTATCTCTCTAGCTACCCATCCATCTCAAACTCAGATCAGTTCACATTTAAAGGATATTCCAGTGTTATTAAAATCAGTTTAATTCATATTTACATGTTCATTCATTTTCATATGACCAGAGTGTGTAGACATTTAATTTAGAGTAGCTCTACTTTCCTTTGTTTGCTGAGTTCTTTCACTTTTGAGGTGATGAAACAACTGCAGTAAGATGGGCTTTGGTTCCTGATAACCACTGTTCTATTTAAAACTTGGCAGATCCCTTTAAAATGCAGATCACTTTGGATAGATTTAAATGTGTTTTTTAAGTGCAGATGCTCAAAGTTCACCAAATAAACAAAAGCTGCAAGAAAACCATGATGAAAACTCATTTTAACAGTTTTAAGAGTCTCTGCATCTACATCATTCATTGGTGATGGGGTGGAGGGTGGTGGTTAAAGTCTTTAAAATCCTAGAATTCTTTCAATCACTACATGTCTTAAAGGGACAGAAAGCCTTTAAAATGTGCTAACTATCTCCACAGTTGAGAAAATACACAGAAGAGGAGAATGGGGGTGGAGAGAGGAGCGGGGCAACAACAATACTGAAAACATTAATGCAGAGAACAGTGGGGTCTCTCCTTAATTTGACTTTCTCTACAGGTGGTCTGCAGCCGCATCCAAACAGGTTACACTATTCCCTTCCCATCAGTACTAAAACAAAGTGGTATCTGTAGTCACAAGAATACATTTAGTGGAGTGAACTGATTCAGGTCTAAAAATAAGAAAAAAGCATTCTCCAGCATAGCCCGAGGTAACTTCCTGTGCCAGCAGAAGACAGCAGCACTCTTGTCTCCCTGGCTGTGCATGAAGATAAAGGATGTCAGAAACCTACTTCACATGACTCATTGAGGCCCCCAATCAGCTTACAGTAGATTCGTTCTATTTGTATCAGCTTGTACTCCACTGACAATAGCAACAGACCAGACAAAATCAATAAGCAATATTTTATATCAATAAGCAATATTGTTTTCCATTGACTCAAAGGTAGATCGACTGTACAGTGTTGGACATTACTATGCATACAATAGGTCTTTGAGCCCGCTCTGTGGCAGAAAGAAATGTGTAAAGATTAAATATTAGGGCTAGATATTGGCTTTTAACCATAACTCATGCTGGTGGGTCTGTAGCACAGATGGACTCCCTTAAGTAACTACTAGCTGTCGTTCTGCCACCCCTTCCAAATTTCACTTTGGACCCGATCAGCTTTACAAAGTGTCATAAAGATAAAGCGGGGGACACACACACACCAATGAATGGGTAGCTAGCATCAATGGCTGCGTCTACACTGGTAAATTAAGTCGACTTAAGCTTGCTTAAGTCGACTTAATTTACCCTGTGTCTACACTACAGTTTCCTTAAGTCGACTTAAGCAAGCTGCTTAAGTCGACTTAAGCAAAATAAAGTCGACTTAATTAAAATTAAGTCGACTTTATAAAACCACCTTCTTAGTAGACCTAAGGCTTAAGTCGACTCCTTAGAGTCGACTTAAGCCAGTGTAGATGTGGGGTAGCCCTAAGTCGATTTAGGGCTACACCAATGCCCTCCCTGCTGGGGGGGGCACAGGGGTAGCTTTGTATGCCCCCCCACCTGGCAGGGCAGAGCCCTGCCCTCCCTGCCCCTATGCCCTGCTAGGGTCCCTGTCCCCCTTTGCCCCATTGTACCTAGATACAATGGGGCAAAGGCTGAGCCCTCTGGCATTGGGTCCCCTAGCCCCACAAAGTCGACCTAGAGCATCCAGTGTGGATGCTCTAGGTCGACTTTGTAAGTTCCCCTTTAAGTCGACTTTAATTTTCAGTGTGGACACACTAAGTCGACTTAAATTACCCAGTGTAGACATAGACAATGATGCTATTCATGAGATCAGAACCTAGCTTCCTGGTTAGCTTACATATACCTAGAGTGGCTATTGCAAAGATATGTAAATGTCTCATCCTCAGCAGGACTCTTCTACACTAGGGGAAGCTGAACTATCAGTATGCCTGCAATAGAGCATTTGCACTGATGAAGCATCTGTGTAGCTACACCAGTATAAATTTCCTAATGAAGACAAGCCCAAGGAAAAGTGCTATCTGTATGTTCATATAATGCCCCTTGTTGATAAAATCATATCTTAATCATTGGAAGTGGAGCAGTTTTGCCACCTTAATGTGCTTCAGTAAGTCACATTAAAGTAAATTGTTTTCAGTGTTTCCAATAATGTATGTATGTGACTGTCATTGAGAGTGATTTCTCCCATCTTTGCCACAATACTCAGGATAAGGAAATCTGTTTAATATGCCTCTGAACTCCTTGGTAATAGGAATTTTCACTATGATCTCTTCAGCAGAGGCTTTTTTCTTTTTTTTTTTAATTTTCAACATTTTGTCCCCTTTGTAGGAAGTGACCAAGGGCTACGTGGAGAGATTTTCTCCAAAACTTATACCAGTCCCTCCGCATGATATGCCAGCAGGAGTCACGGAATGTGGAATACAGCTGTTAGCACCACTCAGGGGACCAAGAATGTCACTTTTATAATGTGTTGTGTCTGCTTACCCAAAAAGTGTGAATCCCAGTTCTCCTCCAGGACTCAAATTTCCTGAACTGTTGTAGTTATGCCGTACTCACAGTGCTAAGCTGGCTTTTTAGTATCTTTATCAACAGTGATTTTTCCATTCAAGATAGAAATAACGAGCCATGAACCATTACCATGGATGGATGTAAATGAGAGCAGAATATGGCCCTGTGTGGTCTTACTATCAAACACACATGACAAATTTCAATGAAAAGTCTTCCCTAGTTCTGACTAACAGATGTTTCAAATTTTTTCTCTCTCTCAGCACTTTAAACCACCATCTTTAGTCTTCATGTCTAAGATACATTATTATAGGATACATCATAATGATATACTGTACATTCTTATACAGTATCCTATACAAAGACTACTTGATTTATAATTCATATCCAATAAAGAGAAAAAAATGGCTTAACTGATGACTAGTGAAATCCTAAATGCATTACAATGTTTGGAAAGAACATCCTTTTCTTGTAATAGTGGTGACATAATAAAATTAAACATGTATATAAGATAATGCCTGTTATTATTAGGCAAGTGAATATAAATGGGGCACAAAGAAAACTAATCTTATAGGATCAAGGCACAGCTAAAAAGCCCTTCCCCTTCAAGTAACACAACAAATGAACAAAGGGAAAAGAAACAAAGCTCATCAAAATGAAATAACGTTGAACATCATAAAATTGCAATATAAATTCAGATTTTCATGAATTTTTGTAAGGCTTTTGGTACATAAGACTATTCAGTTACAATATCAGAGAGCAATCTGTGAAAGTTGCTATCCTGTATACTACATCTATAGTGGTTTTGCAAGATGTTATTCATTTTTTTAAAAAGAAATCAATTGCTGATTATATATTTTTAATGTTTTGTGGCATAATTAATTGATTTGGACTTTGGTATTTTATTCCCCTTTCCCTGCTTGCCTCCTCACTGAACTACATGACAGAAATTAAATAAACATAATCTTCTATGGGGCCAATCCTCCAATTGTTCCTCATGTAGCATTCTCGTGCCTTTCAAAGGGACCTTGCAAGTGAAAGTACTGCTGGACTGAACTCTGTGTATTTGATATTTGACTCTGCCCATGGTATTTCAATATGAGGAACTAAACATTAAACCTACACAAGATTATGGGTGCGGTTTCTGCACTGTGCCCAAGCAGAAGTTGGCACAGCTGAGCAAGTAGTATATGTAAGAGCTGTTAGTGGCTCCTTGAGCCTTTTCCAAAGGGGTATCCACGTTAATCTAGTTCAGCAAAACAGGACAGGTCTTCAAAGCGTGTGACAAAGTGGGCTTTTCTCCCACAAAAGCTCATGTGATAAATAAATTTATTAGTCTTTAAAAGTTTGTTTTCCTTGAGCCTGGTGTCAGTTCTGTGCTGGACTGCTCCATGGTCTAGTTCTGGACAGATGCGGATTTCTAGAGGACAGGGCTGCTCTTCCACCTCCTTTTTGATAGAAAGGGTTTTAAGAAGTCAACATGATTCTTGGAAATGCACAAAACTATTTTTGGCAGTTTCTTGTTCCTTTACATGTTAGCAATTTATCCTTCTGTGGAGACTTACCTCAAGTTTTTTGGTTTTGCAGCATAGGAATCTAGCCAATACTGTATCTTTAGAGAAGAGTAGATTATTTACGAAGAATGGGTGTTTTGTTTGCAGGGGATTATGAATTCACACATACATGTTTATAAAGAACCACTTTTTGCAGTCCTAATGCAGTTGTTTGCAACATTGTTTCATCTTAATATCCTATCCAACCAAAATTACACCTCATAAAACTTGTGAAAATTAATCATCAAATTAAAAGCAAGGTATTGGTCTTTTTATTCTAAAACGTGAACATTCTAAATGCAGGTGGCCAAAGGGCAAAATTGAGATGACATGTATTTTTTTTCTGGTGCATTTGGTGAAACATTAATGTATTTGATCCTTCTTTAGCTTGTTGTATGCACTGTGTTGCAACCACTCTAGTAAGACTGTAACCATAGTAAATGTAAGTAAATGTGATGTTTATGAGTAATCAATTCAGCTGAAAAAAGTGGGTGTGTCATGGAATTGTTTGTCTCATTGAAGTGTGCCATGTTACTGAAAACGTTGGGAACCACTGTCCTAGGCTATGTCTACCCTAGAAAAGTTAAGTTGACTTTATTAAATCAACTTAATAAGATTGACTTTAAATCAACTTAACAAAAGTCAACTTAACTTTTCGAGTGTAGACACAGCCCCTTTTCAACCTTATTAAGTCAATTTAACAATTAACACTTAGGCGCTAATCCCCATCCACACTGGCTTAAGTCGAACTAATAAGGTCAACTTCTTAAGCGTTAAGTCAACCTAAATCAAGGTGTTATTAAGTCGACTTAATTTTTCCTTAAGTCGACTTAAGGAAATGCTTCAGTCAACTTAAGGAAAGCCCCATGTGGACACGGAGTAGTTTAGGTCGACCTAAGCCTCCTTAAGTCGACCTAACTTGCAAGTGTAGACGCACCCCTAGTGCACTAATTCTTCCTTCAGGAGCCTAGACCGAGCCACATTTGTTAGAGGAACACTGACAGACAAATAATCTTCTCTGGAATTGGAGCCAATGGGGTTTAGTACATTGAAAGAATCATGGCAAGACTCTTACAGTGCCCAAGATCACACCTGAACCACTATGGTCTATGCAAGCCTTACAGATAATGATACACCAGACTAACTTAAATTATTATTTTTTTAGGCAACAATAATTATAATTAAAATAATTATATTATATCCTCTAGGACTCTGTGGACCAGGATGCCGTCATGCTAGAGGCTGTACAAGCATATTGCTATTTCAGGTATATTAGACAGAGAGTACTCTCATATTTAAGCCAAGTTGCAAAGGATGTAAAATTGGGAAATCTAATTTACAAGCTATAGAACATTGTCAGGGAACATTTTCAATGCACATTAAAAAAATGCACCTACCAAATTTATGGTTCACTTTACTTGTACTCAGACACCTACGTTTACACATACAAAGTCAGGTAATTATACTAACTATCCAATTCATGTGCACAGATGGATGCACCCACACATTTTTGTGGGAGCATTTTTGGAAGCCTATAGAAAATATGGCCCTTAAAGATTTTAATAAGGTTGGCAAAAACATACTTTCTCTGCATAAAATTATGTAGTTCCAAAGTCTAAAATTACTTTGATTTAAAAAATGAAAGCTGGCAAGGGATTAATGCATAATGTGGTCTAATTACATTTTTTTCTTTAAAAAAATTAAATGGTCAAGATCTTAACTTTGAATAGTAGTTACTGTTCATGCAGTAAAACTCAGAAATTGAATTGCATACAGATTTTATTATGTGTCTAAATATGTATTTAGCTAATGGAATCCTCTTACCCTTGTTGAATATCAGGGACTATAATTGTGTGGGCATATTTAATTGATGTGTTAGAAGGACTCTATTCTTTTTATTTTTCTAAGATTGGAATGCAAACTGACCATCTTTTAAACAAGAGATAGATGAAGGCAAAGATTCAACAATTACATCTTGGCCCCTACATCTGGCAGACTTGGCTTTTGTCAGCTTGTCCTAGTACCTTCATATTGTTTTAAAATTCTGTGGGTTTTATTTTTATTATTCACTGAAAGGGCTTCCTCATTGTTCCACATATATTTGTCAGTTATAATGCATATGGTATTACAAACATTACTCTAGCAACAGATCAGATTTTCTGTGAGAAGTGAATATTCTCTGTCATATTCAATAGAACAAACATTTAAAAACAATACTTCTCTATGATATTTTATTACTTCTTTGATTGTAGAGGTTACTTACATCAGTAACTAAATACCACTTTGTTCTTCATCAATCAAAACTGATCAATTATAAGACCAGTGAAACTAGATCAAAACCTTAAGCTGTATGGTCATATTACCACTCATATTATTACTAAAAGGCACATCTATATTCCAAACTGGGATACCATAACCTCTTTGTCATTTTCCAATAAAAAAGACCATACCAAATAGGCAGAGCACACCGTAATTAGCAGCTGGCAGAGAAAGCTGTAAATCTGTATGAGTTCTGAACGATTTGCTTACATTGTTGCTTTGTTGACAAATGATGCTGTACATGTTAATGTTCCTGAAATGTCCCCATTGCACCTGACGTGCCAATAAATGCCAGCCAGCTGTATGAATTATGGAAATAAGATTTTTGTTTATGAAGGTATCCCAGACATTTATTTTACTGCATGCCTCTTGACAGATTTAATGTCTGGAGTTACATTGAGAAGATATTTGCTACCTGACATAATGGATAATGGCAACTTTAGAGGCTTTTTTAAAATGATGAGAGTAATGTATATACATTTTACTTTTACCTTGTGGCTACACATTTTACACTCAGTGTAAAGCTTGCATTTTTTAAATGAAGTGATACTAAATTATTCCTAATGTACAATAGATTGGATATAAACAGTACTGCCATTTGTGATATACCAGGAAAAGGTCACTCCAATAGCTGTGAAAATGTAGATATTAAAAAATACTGTTATTTTTTTCATAGATTTTTCCCCCTACTGCTTGGGATTGCTAATATCTCATGGCTATACAAAGAAAAACATAAGACTCTGGTATTCTTAAGTATTATAAAACCCCTATAACATTTATTTATAGCAAAACCAATAAAACATTCATTCAATATGCTAAGGCAAATTGGAGAAAGTTTAAGAACATTTGGATTGCTAACTACCTTAGACATTAGACAGACTTCTTAACAGAAAACCAGTCACTAGCCTCTGAATTTAAAAAACAAAACAAAACAAATGTTCCTGAATAGCACAAACATTAAAGTACAGCCCCATATTTTTAGCAACAGAGAAGCCAAGGATTCATATATTGAGCCTGACTTCTAATAAGGACACTCTCTTTACAGCCTAGTCAGGAATTTTGTTCTCAGGGACCACCTCCCTGAAACATGAACACTGATAAAGCTAGAAACGTGCTATCTTCAAGATACACATGTTTGCAAGTTACTCTCGAGTTTCCTCCAATATATATCCTTTTTTTTAAAAAAAAAATGGGGGATTGGGGGGGACTGAGCTGTATTCAGAAGGCGCCATAAAGAACTCACAGGAACACGGGTGCATGAAATGGCCAGCAGGTGTTGTGCCCTTATGGAATTTAAATACTTCATTCTCACTCCACTACAACTAGGGAACCCGACTCCAGTCTTAAAGTGGAAAATTTTGCCTACCAGAGGCATCTACCACTACCACTTTTCAATTCTTCCTTTAGTAGCATACATCAGTGTTATTGGCAAGAGGAACAATAAGCAAAGTATTTATTCAATCAAGAACTATTTTATTGTCTTTTCTAGGTTCATTTCCAGCTTCTGAAATTTAAGAGAGCAAACTCTGCCTCTTCCTTAAAACTTCAGACATTAGAAACAATTTGTAACCTTCATATAAATGGCAGTAGTAACCAAATTACCCAAATTCATTCTGCAATTGTAAATCAGTCTTTACTAAAATATTCCTCTCTCATCCCATCTCAAAAAGAGAAAAGGAGAGAAAAAAAAGAATCCAGATGGTTAAAATTATATTAAAACAAATATTTAGTGGTTACAGTTCAGTTCTTCTGGCCCACATTCTCCACTACAAAAAATGACACCCCGCATTTACTGTGTTAATCATTTTCCAGTATGCCAGCCAAATATGTGCCTAGGAGTACAGCGCTCTCGCTCTCTCTCACACACACCCGGAGGCATCATTTGTGACTCCATACTTAAGATTCCTTTGAATATGAATTCAACACAGGGATAAAATCCCACTATTTCTCACTTTGTTATTCAATTTAATCCCCAGATGTAACAAAATAACTCCTCTGAGAACTGTTGAATTTTCCATAATATTCATTTGGTAAAATATTTACCAATATTTGCAGAGGAAACATTTAAAATTGATTCCCTTATGGCAAAAGTTCCCGGAGAATCTGACATATGGGGAGGTCCAGAGTTATTTCAAAACCTCGAAACTGTAGTCACTTTTCAAATGTTTTACTTAAACACAGAATGAATTATTCACTTATTTGCGATAATCTAATTTACTTCCCAAAAGAAAAGTGTTTGGAGATGTCAGAATCTGCTAGGTGCCTCTGTTCTCTACAGTCATGTCCTTGACTCATTAGTCTTCCATCCCTGGTTCCTGCTACACCCATGCCATATTCTTACCCAGCTTGTTTTGCATTTCACCATAAATATGCTGCTGCCAAAACAGAACTTCTCAGTCTGCTTCTCAATGCAAGTTTACCTCGCAACATGGTCTCCTTTCCCTCAGATGCTAGCCACTATCACTAACAAGGAGGGGAAATTGCAACAAGAGGCAGAACTTACAGCTTCACTAAAGACTGTGGTTCCCTGTGCTGTAATGTAGGAAGTCTGTGGAATGCTGAATGGGGTAAAGCATGGATTGCAGAGGTAGCTTACAGAGAGCTAAAGTGCAGGATGGCCAGATTTTTGGCCATGGGGGGTGCCAGGTTTATGGGTGCAGGGATGTAGGCTGTGCAATGAGTCAGAAACAGAATTGTCAAAATGAGCCTCCAGTCTGGTGAATCAGAGAAGGTTTGCCAGAAACTCTTTCTACAAGAGAACTGCAACCTGTGCTTCTCAGACAGCTATGGTCTGCAGTTCTCTTCCCTCTTCCTCAATGGACCCTGTGGCTACCAACTTCCCTTCAATTCCAAAATAGAAACAGGCAAAACACACACATAGCTTCTCATAAACATACTGAAATGCACAAACTTAACGTGATTCACCCAGTTATTCTTGTAAAATTAACATGATATATTTTAAAAATATATACACATCTAGAGGGAATTCATTCAGCTGAGACTGTGCATGCAATTGTGAGGAAATGGATGGGTGTATTATGGTTGGTTGTATGTTGGAGTGGAAAGGTAGTCTGTTATGGAATTGTGCAGTTTGGGTATTGTGATATTTGTGTGATAAGGCATATGATTTGATTTTGGTGTGGCTATTAAATGGTTTATCTGGTGATTTCCCTTATCTTTCAGTAGTTGTGTTGACCAGAGAAACTGTTCTTGAGAAACCTTAAATTAATTAAAATAAATTAATGGCTGGACTACATATATTGCTTTGGTGTAAATTGAGAGTAACTTACACTAAAATCAGTTAGAACTACACCAGTCTAAGATAAATGTGCGCGCGCACACACACACACACGGCAAATGAAAGAAGAATCAAGTCCATAATGTGTAGTCTCCTAAGGGTTAATCCCCTCTGCAGTTGACATGACTGCCTGTATTTGCTCAAAAGAGGATTAAGACTAATGTATAGCAGAGGAGCAATGCATGGAAGCTTATATCCTCTGTGTATCTACACAATGGGAACTACAGGAACTCAGCCTCCACTATCCATTTTCCCTTCCACAGGCATGGAATTCATTGAAAGTAATGAGAAGAAAATTATAGTAGTCTCACAGGTCTCTAACAAGAGGGCTCTGTGTGGAAAACTTTGACTTGTCAAGACTTCTTACAAAATGATACAATGTAAGTAAAATATATCATAAAGAATAACTGAAAACCTAAAACTCTGACATTCCTTTTGCAGCATTAAATCAAACCAGATATTGGTAAAAGGTGCAATTTTGACTGGAAACTTACCAAGATGATAAAATTCCTATTTCTTGAGGCGAGTAGATATTCATAGACAAGACATCTGATTCTAACCAACTACCTCATCAATTTTTTTTCTCTCTCTAGTTTGCCATTTGAAATTTAGGTAATCTCTTTACTTCAAAGAGAATAAGCAATAAACACACAAGCAAATAAATAACTAAATATAATAAATGAGCAATGATAAAGGATCTGAATAATTATATCTTTTGAGGGGACAGTTATGTGAGTAGTCCTATGGATTACTCACGTAATAAGGGGCAGCTCAGTCAAGTCCTGAATAATATATAGTCTCCAACATCCTTGATCTTGCAAAGTTTTTGTAATTTTACTTTAGTGTACTTGCTCATATGCATACGTGTTTGAACGACAGGACCTAAGGAGTTACAGCACACTGTGCTGGAAACTTCAGAGGAGTGAAACCAAATTATAGAAAAACACTATGGAACTCATAATAGTGAATACAGTAATAAATTTGCTCCTGAATAGCAATGATCCAGAGGGTGGATGTTGACACAGGACAGGTACACAGAGTCTGATAACCAACCTCTGGTCAGTATCTAATGCTCCAAAACAAGGCTCTCACAGAACCTTGTTTCCATGATATCAAAAACACCTGGGGCTCATTGTGCAATGCTGCACATAGCCTTCTTAACCCCTGTGGTTACCATCTTTGAGTCTCTGAAGAGTATTTTTCCCATAGTGTTCTTCAGGGTAGAGGGAAGTATGGTGTAGAGATTAGAGGACAGAACTGTGAGTCAGGATTCCTGAGGTCTATACTTAGCTCTGCCATTATCTAATTTTTATTTTTTTTGGGGGGGGGGGGGGAATGTTAACAGTCTTTAAAATAGATTCTTGGTATTAACTTGCTCCACAGGAATATTATGATCAATTAATATTTCTAATATACTCTGAGTTTCTCAAATGAAAGATGTTTTATAATTCCAAAGAAGATTTGCTAGATAGGGGTTTTCCATGAAATGCTGACCAAGAAAGAAAGAAAGAAAGAAAGAAAGAAAAGGCAGTTTTATAGGCAATAAATGCCTTTCCTTTTGGCCGATATGCACCCACCACCCTCCCAACTCCATTGACCTAAAAACAATGAAAAGGATCATAGCAGAAGTTTTTCTTTCTCATAAACTTGTGAACAAGACATTTTCCCACTTGGAAGAGTAAGTGTCCCCTCCCCACTTCTCCAAAAAGTAGCTCAGGTTACTATTAACTAGAAGAATCAGCCTGAAGTACTATTATCAAAGATATATATGGTAAATAGAGTTAGGACTATGGAATTCTGATTAGAGAATATGAAAACCAGAGGGGGAAAATGTTTTTGTATTCTCTAACAGATTTTTGCTTTTTCAACTTGCTTGATAGTAATTCAGAAGAGAACACAAAGGACAAAAAAAAAGGGCAAGTATTTATAAAAGATTATTTTGGTTTTGGTGTATTTCTGTTTTCTTACCAATCTTAAACTGGTACTTGGAATATATTGCACTTTACTTACTGGAGATTTTTAATAGTATATAACAATGGTTCTCAACCTTTTTTCCATCACGACACACCTGACAGATGATGCATGACATACTACAATCTGCTGGTGGTGATGGCGCTTGGACTGAGAGCACTTGGGAGGCTGCGGAGCTCTGGAAGATGCAGCACACTGGGACCTTGTTAGGGGCTGAATCAAGTCAGTGTAGGCTGGTGCCCTGGTGGTCTGGATCGATGGGGCCGGGTTTATTTTTGTGCAGCAGGTGGTACCCCCCACCCCAGTCCAGGATCTCTGGGTTGCAGCCCCTAAGTCCTTTTAGGATCTGACACTGGCTTAAGTCGACTTAATTTACTCTGCGTCTACACTGGAGTTTCCTTAAGTTGACTTAAGCTGCTCCTTAAGTCGACTTAAGGAAAACTTAAGTCGACTTATTAAGAC
Source organism: Pelusios castaneus (assembly GCA_007922175.1). NCBI lineage: Eukaryota > Metazoa > Chordata > Testudines > Pelomedusidae > Pelusios > Pelusios castaneus. The sequence continues at coordinate 20,594,177 of ML685777.1, read as the reverse complement.
CTAGATTTAACTTGATTTAAGGCTTAAGTCGACTTAAGCTAGTGTGAATACCCTAAGTCGACTTACAAGATAAGTCAACTTAGGGCATGGGAAAAAAGGAGCCTATGCTCCCTTCTCCCCAGGAAGCCGCTAGCGGCTCGTCCCAGCTCCCTTCTCCCAGGGACCGCAGGGGTCCCTTCTGGCTGGGACCCCAGCGGTTCTGACCGAAGAGAGCCCCGTGGCTCCTTTCTGCCCAGGATCCGAGTGGTCCCAGCAAAAACGGAGCCGCAGCTTCCTTCTTGACGGCACCCCCTCCGGTCCTGGCCAGAAGGAAGCCAGTGGCTCCCCTCTGCCCAGGACGCCCGTGGATCTCAGCAAAGAAGGGGTCCTGGCCAGAAGGGAGCACGGGGTTCCCTTTTTGTCGAGACCCCTGCGGCTCCTTTCTGGTCAGGACTGTGCTCCAATTGATACAAAAACCAGCTGATAGGGAGCCTCGCCTCCCCCTGGATCTAGCCAGTTGACTTAGAGAGTCTAGTAGACTCTCTAAGTCAACTTAGTCAGGCCAGCTTTAAGTGGATTCTCTAAGTTGACTTAATAAGGTTGACTTAAAGTCGACTTTAAAAAGTCGACCTAAATTCCTGAGTGTAGACATAGCCTTTGTGTCCTGACACAGTGGTTAAGAACTGCTGGTATATAGCATACCTATATAAGGGAGGTTCCCACATGACAGGGTTCTTTGATATTGTTACTTCAACCACAACTTTGCCAACCACTAGTTTTGTTTTGTGTGCAAACATATGACTACTTTTTCTTGGTCTAAAAACTTTGATTTACTTAACTATTGAGAACGATGTGACTCAGGGAAAAGATAAAGAAAGAAGAAACAGACAGAAAAATGCAGCTAATGTCTTCGTCCATTTGATTACACAGAATTATATTATAAATAATTAGTGCAGTATGCATAAAAATATCTATAAGGATAAATACCAGGATCAAAGAAAGAATAGATAAACACATTATTAGATATTTCCAATAATAATAGCACAACCCAGTAAGACACTGCTTGAATTTACTAGTATCCTGGTATGTATGAAGGTATTCTTTCTCACTTCAAGAGACATCTCTAATCCAAAAGTTTTCGACCATGACTTTCCATCTTTCGTGGTTGTAATAGAGTTGTAAATCTTTCATTCTCCTTTGGATACCCATCCATTTGTCCATGATTATAATGTAGCTAGCTTTTCTTCTTCTTTTTCCTGGTTTGCATGTGAACCTGCCGAATAGCATGAATGTTGGGGTCAAATTGTTCTGTGAGCAATGTGTTCACAGACAGATGTTATTCTTTTACCTACAGTCTCCAAGAATTGTGATTTTTTTTTTTAAAGATTTCATCCTTCTCATCATGTCACCGTATTTAATTTTTGTTTTACAGCTAATTTTTTACATTCTTCTTCAACTCCAACACTGTGAGTCATCCCTCAGTGTCTTTTTTATCCATTCAGGAGGACTGACATTATATAGCATTACAGCAATCTAATGTGGATGTGCAGTTTTAACTTTAGACAATACAGAAGTCTTTGGAAGCTACTGAATGAATTTTTTGCAAGCTGTATCCCCTTGATTTCTTCATTGCACCATCTGCCTGTTATTATTAGACTCCCTAAAAAGGGGAAACTATTCACTTGTTCTACTACTTGACCATTGATGTATAGGTGTTATCTACCTGTGCATTACTGTATTTACTTATCATCATACATTTTGTCTTCCTAATGTTAATAATCATTCCATATTCGTTGCTGGCATTGTTTACAATAATGAATATATTTTAAAGTGCTTTCTTAGTTAAGTGATGCAAAGTAGGTCATTGGCATGTCTTATGTTGCTGATTTATACTCTATTGACCTGTTATTTTCTTTTAAATTCTTTCCTTTCACTACACCTTCTATGTATATGCTGAATAGTTGCAGAGACAGAATGCAGTGTTGGCATGTGCTTTTTTTGATGCTGCAATCAATACTCAGATATTTTTTCACATTTCATTCAGATTGCTGCTTTCTGTCCCCAATACAGACTGTTTATTAATTGTAGATCTTGAGGGTCAATATTCAATCAGAGAGTTTTCAAATACAGGATTTTTTTTTAAAACAGATTATTATATCCTGGCTCAGTTCCCTTCTGGACAATTACCAGTCTGTTTTATGTGGCCTCAGCCCCTGGGTCTCTTGTGCTTCTAAGCCTAATGGGTCTGGGCTAAGTGCAGTCACTGTTTCCTAGCTCTGTGTCTCTGGTTGTCTGGGTCTGTCTTGGGATATGGGACTCTGCAATCCAGCTGCTACCAACCCTGGAACCAATGCTTCAGACCTCTCAAGTCTACTAGCTGCTTACACACCAACACCCAGAGTTCCACCTTGCTGTGGGTGCTCTGGCTTCTGGCTTAACCACTTTAGGAACAATGTGGAAGGTAGGCAAAGAACACTAGTTTAACAAAGGCTGGTCACTGAAAGACAGAGTCAAGAGTCCCAGATTGTTGTCTTGATGTCTTATCAGAGACTGTACTTTAATGAGGTGTCAAGCGCCCATGTGGGGTAGAACAGCTGCTTGGAATAGATCATAATAATCATGGCTTTGGTAAGGTTAGACATCAAATCAATACCTAACACAAAATGGATGCCCTAATCCAAAATGGAGGTTACAATTCAAAATGGAGTTCATATGGACGGGACACTATATATATAGTCTGTGTGTACACAGACACCTGTTACATATACACAGACAGATAGGTAGATAGATAGATATGTAACAGGTGTCTGTGTACACACAGACGATAGATAGATAGATAGATAGATAGATAGATAGATAGATAGATAGATAGATAGATAGATAGATAGATAGATAGATAGTGT
>ML685777.1:20533231-20590895 GCA_007922175.1 Pelusios castaneus | reverse complement strand
TGGCTTTATTTGAATAACAAAGGTTGCATGATTGAGCCTTGGCAATATTGTTTTTGTTATTATTTATTTGTTTTTATTATTGTGGTTGTTGTTAATTTATATTACAGTAGTGCCCAGAGGTTCTGATGAGGTCAGTCATCATTGTGGTAGGTGATGTATAAACACAATGTAAAAGACTTTGGCCAAAGAGATTTCAATCTAAGAGATGAGACCAAAAAACAAACAAACAAACACATACACACAATAAACCAAAACATAAAATGGTAGAAGGTGAGATAGAGAGGTGAAGTCACTTGTCAAAGGTGACAAAAAGGTCAGTGATAGATCCAGGAATAAAACATAGGCCTACTGAGTCACAGTTATAAGTACTAGATCATACAACGCTCTTACAGAAATATAAATGTTATTTTTTACAATTAAAACATAATAGGATAGAAACATTTTAAAATATTTATATTAATATTTTCCTTACCTAAAATATGTTTTAATAAAAACTGGATAAATTAACAACATCATAATACAATGTAAATGTAGAGCTCAGTCCTCCAAACAGTTCTGCAGGTGAGTAACTTTACTCTTATGAATAGTCAAACTAAAATCAGTGAAGACTAAAGTAACATATGTGCATAGGTGTTTTTAGAATCAGGCTCGTGGACTCAACATAGATCAGTTATGAAAATACAGCTGCCATACAGAGAGTAAACAGGAAAGTCAACATGACTGCTATTGAAGGAGAATCCAGTGTTGTGGTAGGCAGACTATGCATTATTGACAGTTTTTGTACTGCATGATGGAAAGAAATTTTTATATTAGTTCTTTTAAATCACATATTAGCATGTTTCACACACAGTGAAACCTTTCTGGGTATTCTGCATATTCGACAACAATAACTTAACTATCAAGAATTTAAAAGCAAAAGGGCATATTATCATATTTCAGTTATTTTTCAAATACTGCCTAATGTGCTATAATCATATTCTCTCCCATCCATTTACTTTGTATGGTGTCTGGCACTGATTTTTTTTTTTAATGTGGAATGTATTATATAATAATAATATAAAATAAAATTATTCTTACAAGTGCAGAATTAAATAGGTTAGATATTTTAAATGGGTTAAAGATTTCAATATACCCAAAATATTTCAGCAGTTTAAACCCTTTCTCTGTGTTGTTTTTAAATACTTAGTTAATTTTTGAGAATTAGTATTTATATTGGGGTTATTTAAAATGTCTTCTTGTCAATTAAGAGTAATGTAAAATTTCCAAGTTCACATTGGCAATTAATAATTTGAAATTCTAGAACAATTTACTTCAAATCTTGTATAAAAGCCAGGAAAACTGAAAAGATTTCTAGAATAGTGGAAAATAAGTTTCTCAAAATTGGAATTTTATTTTCTGTTTAATAAATATAATAGTGACATAATTACTGTTAAAATTTAGAAGGAAAAACTAGCAACTTGGCTAAATGATCATATTTCTTTTCAGGATATACTATAAGCATTGTTCAGTCGTTGCTATCCAAAATGCTGTTGTGTGAGAGCTTTAAATTCTACTTGAATTAGAATAAGCTGCAGAGTAGCAATATTGCTGAAGAGCAATATCAAAATACGTGCCTCATGGGTCTAAAAACACACACATTATTTTAGCTTTTGTAAGAATTCGGCATTTTTTTAAAGCTGAGCACAGCACGTAAATAAATATATACATTATCTACCTTTATGACCTTTTTTTTCTGAAAGCAAACAGAGTTCATCATTTGTGACTTGACTTTTTGTGAAAGTAGCAGTTCATAAAAATCTGTGAAACTACTACTGGGAACAAACAAATTAAACAATGACAATGTAATAAAATAAAACTGCTGTTGTACTGCTATGGTGGAAGAATTGCTTCTTCGCTGGGATTAATACATCTTGCAGAAAACAATTTTAAATAATGTGTAACATATGGATTCAGCTTTTATTATTCTTCTAAAAGAAGACAATTATATTTATGTGATAAACTGTTCAGTGTTAGTAGCATAATGTTTATATTACTGGCCACTTAAATAGTCTTTGGCATACTTTTATAAGGAACAGCAGTCTCCAGATCTTTTGAAATCCATCTTACAAAGTAAGTCCTGTCTGTAGCTGGAATGCACTGGTTCTTACATACGTCTTCCTTTGCTTACTTTAAAAAAAAAAAAAAAAAGTACTGCAGGTAATTTAGTTATAAAATTAAATGCATGTAAAACTTTCTAGTGTTTTAGATAGAATTATGAAATTAATATATTATCATGGGGATTTTTCTTCCTAATGAAGAGCATGGAAGGTCTGTAGCACTTGAGAAAATGAACGAAAGGCAGTTTTCTATTTTAACTTTTTGGAAAGAAGTTATCATCATACAGTATTTACATTAGCAAGCCTCTTAGAGGTATTTTTATTAATCCTCTCATCAGCCATAGGAATGGGTAGCTTTTACATTCTCCGTTTAATGGAAAAGATCACAAATTAAGAAAAAAGACTTTTGAGTAGTTTTCAAGGAGCTTCTTAGGTCCTTTTTATATTATAGATACTTTTAAGAAAGGATTACATAGAAACATTTACCTCCCCATCTTCTAGCTTCTCTGAGACTAAACTGGACACATTACAAAACAGCGTGTGAATGAGTTTCCAAATTATTTGCTGTTGCTGCTGTATGCATAGACTTTATAGTTAGCATCAATGACAACAGAATTTCTGCATTGACTTGATCCTGCTAGCCATTTGTATTACAAGATCAGCTCAGCGACTACGTAAAGTGAAAGAAATATGTTTATTTCAATGTATTAAATACAAAGAAAATAAGAATAAGTATATCAGCTTGGAAACTATTTGTGATCTAATTATTCACTCCTGAAGTACAAGTTTAGTATTTCTAACAATCCAGATTTCAATTGCTCTAAATGTTAAGGTCATTGAAAAAGGTAAAATAACGGGTATGTCATTTTAAAAAGTGGAACCTAATGGGAGTGAAATCTGCATATCAAGTTAATTTGAGATTTATTATCCCTACAACTAGACTTGCAACTGTTCTGAATTCATGTTGACTGCAGACTTGAGAGCAGAATGAGTGGATGCTACCCCCCACCCCCATTCTTAAAAGAAACCCTGTGCCTGCTGCTTCCAATTTAGTGCAATCATGCCTCTTACTGGCCAACACAAGATGCAGCATTAGCTGTCACATGCAAATAAGTATTCATGGGGACTTTGAAATGTACAATAAAGGATAAAGACATGCATTCTGTGTGTAATTGTTTTCTTTTATAAAACTGGATCCAAAAGAAAATGCCATTTCACCCAAAATCTATAGGCTTTCTATGGTTACAATCTGCTGTTGAAGCCAGATATTAAAAATGAAGTGTGGATAAATGGATAGAAATGAAGTGTGGATAAATGGAAGACTCCAGTTTCCAGCGCTGTCAATCTTTCACTAGCACTATGTTCGCTTAAAGAGAAACGATCCAATACCCTTTTGTCTCTTTCTTTCAGAGTTTCTTTTCCAAATGGCACTTTTAAACATACAGGTGGCCATGAATAAAGCTGCCCATCATATTTTCTCTGTTTTAAACAAAGACTATCCAAAGCTATCTATTGTCAAAAGGACAGAATCATCAAATGATACAGTACTGCAAACTTCACTATGCACCCAATGACAAACTCTCTGAAATCTGTTTAAAGACATCTCCCTCAAAGGTGTGAGAGAGGGTAGAACTAGTTCTATTGTCTATTCAGTCACGAGTTCTTCTGCTGAAATTTCCATCAAGGATACCATCTGGGGCAAACTGTGATGACAATCAAGGTGAGTGCTATTATGCACACATGTCCCCCAGGGCCACAACTAATGACTCTTCACATGGGCCAATGATCAGCCATCAATGTTTATTTTTAGTCACTTCGACCACTGGGCTTGATTAACCTCCTACACTGTGCTGTCAGAAGCTTGGGTGCAAGCTCCCTATGGTGAGAAGGCTGTCTGGAAGGGAACTGCAGCAACGCGAGCTCAGCTAGAGAGCTTGGAACTGGCTAGTGCAGACCACAAAATGGGCAAAACTCAGCCTCCTGGATTATATCTAAACCAGCAACCCAGAGATAACAGGCCTGTCTCTGTTTGTTAATCACCTGAGCCAGTGTTTCTCAATTACTGGGTTGCAACTCCCCAAGAGGGTCAGAAAAGACAGTGGGGGTGGGTGGGGCTCTAGGTGCTGAAAATGTTACAATCAAGAGTAAAGAACATCTCATTCCCCCATTTCCTGCACACCTTTACTTTCAAGGTCAAATGTTCTAACTAAACCTCATGAAACTCATGACCAAGCGAATGATAAGGCTTATCTCTGTCATCATTGATGGGTTTTTTTACCTTTACTTTTACAGTAAATAGAAGGGGGTTGCAAAATTGTATGAGGTTAAGGAACACTGAGCTAAACCATCATATTTGTAAAATTCTAATATGAGAATGGGATATGTGGAATTGGTCATTTCTCCATGGCTCAGCCTGATTTTTGGGCCTGTACAATGCTACATGAAACCTGAAGAGGTGGAGGAGGATGATCTAAGGCAAAGGACTGGGAGCCAGAAGACTAAGTTTCTATTCCTTCCTGACCCACCTGCAGACTTCCTACCATTCTTGACAAGTCACTTAATCACTCACTCATTCCCTATCTGTAAAATGAGGCTATTTCTACATCCATACCTCACTGCGGTGTTAGCATATATCGATTAAAGGATATGAGTGCTCAAATGATGAGTCTGTTAACAGTGATGAGCTTCAAAGAAGTGTCTACAAATTAGTAATAATAAATAGTAAATAAATAATAACAGAGAAATATATAGAAAATAATACAAAGAATAAATAAAAATACCCTCTTAGGGTTTTCATCTAGTAGTAAATTAAGCTAAATTGAATTAAGGCCACTTTAATTGTGAATGAGAGCCTCCACACAGGCTTAACTAACCTTCTTTAAATTCACTCCTTTAGTTAATTTAGATTAATTTTCCTGGGTGTCCCCAGGTATATGAGACCTGAGTTTCTGTGGGGGCCTTGGGCAAATCATTTATTTTCTCTGCACCTTAAAACAAACAAGTTTCCTTATCAGTAGAGTAAAGAGAATTGCGGTGATTTACCTTTGCAAACTGTTTGAGATTTATGGATGCTAAGTGCTATATATATGTTAACTATTATTTATTATTATTATTAGCATCCTGCTAAAGGGTCTACAACATATGCAGAGTCTTTCCCTTGCTCCTTTAGCACTGGTCTAACTAACATTAGCATCAGTCAAGTTAGCATAGAGAAAGCTACATAGGTTAAGGGGTTTCCAGTTCCCTTATGCTCAAATAAGATCAGAGCAGGATTTGGCCGATTATAAATTTAAAAAGGATAGTTCCCTCACAAAGATTTCTCATGTGATGCAGCAGCTCTTTCCAGCAAACCAACTTATTTTTAGCATAAGAAGAATTTTGGAATTGTTAGATAACCACAGAATAATATTAGTGCATGTGTTTGTGTGTGTGTGGTTATTACGTTCAGCCACTATAGTGTTCACAAGACCCTTGCCATTAATAGGAATTAACCACCACTTTATATACTCTGATTCAGCCATCACTAAAAAGATATTTAGTGGGTGCACTTAGCTACATCCTATCATGCTTTATATACTGCTCAATATTCAAATGAGTTAATTAGACCAGATTACACTCTATATCTTGCATTCATACAAAAATTACAATTGTTGTTTCACAAAATATCAACTTACTTGATTTGTACATCTTTGTTTTCAATATGTTTGATCAAAGATATGTAACAGAAAATGCACAGTAGAGATAGTTTTGAAAAATTTATTATTAATGCATATTTTTCTCTTCTGCTGAAAAAGGAAGAACTTTGTTGTGCACGTTATAAAATGTTAAATATTAGCACTATTTAAAGTTAATAGGATGCCAAAGAAAATGACTAATAATACATTATACAATTAGATGCCTTTCATATTAGTGCATCCATTAACAAAATAAAATACATTCAAACAGAGGAGTTCTGATTTTCAATTTTAAGCAAGGATTGCCCATGTGTAAAAGCTGAATTATTTATTCATTTTTTAACTGCTGGATACATCAGTTTGCAATTATTTGCATTATGTTTGAATGCTCTGTCATGTGTCTTTGATTCAAAAAATAAAAAATAAAAATCTCCTTTTATAAAGGCATTTTCATTTACCCAAACGCTTAAACTTGCAAAGACCAACAGTATCACTCCCCCCCCCCCCCAAATTAAGTGAATCATCTGTCATATCCAGACTGGCTAGAAATACTAAAGACCTCAATATTCCTTAGCCAGCTACTACAGATGTCTATTTGTTATCACTTTTTAACCTAGACCTCTCAATGAAGAGCTCCATATTCACTAAGTGTATTCTTTTTCCTATGCATAACCAATTTCATCTTGTTCTGGGCATAAAGATCTCAAGTCAGGCATTATGTATTTTTACTCACAGTTATTTTCATTCCATAACACGCAGACTTTCTACACTCAGGCTCCTACTCATTTTAAAATCAGTTATTCTGACTTCTCAGCTGATGTCAGCATTTTTCTTGGGTAACACATTTTGAAAGTGTCTAACCCTTGCTTTTTTAAGGACACACTTTCAGCAGTACACAAACTAGACTTTGACCTCCCATATTGTCCTGTCACCTTCCTGTATTTTGTACTATCTCCAAAAAAGTTTGTGTAATCTGTCAAAGACACTATCACTAGCGCCAATGCATTTCTTCATTTCATTCTCACATCCGTCATCTCTCCAGCCCTGGTATCTAATAAATGCAGCCATTCTCAAATTTTCTGTAGTAGAAGCACATAATCTTGGGGTTTGGAAAGGTGTTTTGAAGTATCGCATTTATAACAACTAATTACTTTGGAAAAATATATCTCACTGGTGGCATGTAAAAATCCAACAAACAGAGGTTAAGTTTTCTTTTTTTCAGGGCATCCTGGAACTTCTTGACTTTCTAAGGCAATATCTATATTACATTTAAAAATCCTATACTGACCAATGCCAGTTGCCTTAGGCTCTCAGGGTCTGAGCCAAGGGGCTATTTAGTTGTGGTGTAGATGTTCAGGCTCATGCTATACACAGCCCCTTAGCCCAAGCCCCACGGTTATGCCTACACTTGAAAATTTAGATCGACTTTAACTAAGTCGACTTAGTGAGTCTACACCTAAATTTTAAGTCGACTTTGGGGGGAACTTACAAAGTCGACCTAGAACGTCCACACTGAACACCTAGGTCAACTTCTAGGGGCCAGGGGGACCTTGGGCAGGTCCACAGGGGCAGGGAGGGGCACTCCTTGCCCAGTGTCTGGGGGCTCAGCCTTTGCCCCATTGTATATAGGTACAATGGAGCAAAGGGGGTCAGGGACCCTGGCAGGGCATAGGGGCAGGGTGGGCAGGTCTCTGCCCTGCCCTGTGGGGGGGCATACCAGGCTCCCCCTGTGCCACCCCAGCAGGGAGGGTATTGGTGTAGTCCTGGGGTAGCCCTAAGTCAACTTAGGGCTACTCCACGTCTACACTGGCTTAAGTCGACTCTAGGGAGTCGACTTAAGCCTTAAGTCGAATTAATTCGAGGTTTAATAAAGTCGACTTAATTTTCATTAAGTCAACTGTATTTTCCTTAAGTCAACTTATGCAAGCTGCTTAAGTCGACTTAAGGAAACTGTAGTGTAGATGTGGGGTAAATTAAGTCGACTTAATTTTCAAGTGTAGATGCATCCCACAAGCCTGAGTCAGCTGGTTTGGCCAGCTCAGGTGTCTAATTTAGTGGCAACATACCCCAACAGTCCAACCTATCTCAGTTTAGATCTGTATTATGATAAACAGACAAAAAGCTACACAACAAGAATGAAGCTTTAACTGAGAAAACTATATACCTAGAAATATATCACGAAGTACAAGGCACGTAAAAAGAATCAAATTATAAACTTGTTTATGTGTTCACAACTACCAGTGATTTCAGTGAGAGTGGTGCATTTGTGGGATGACTATATCTCAAAATACATAGGTCATGCACACATTAAACATAAATAGGTAATATCAATGTTTTCCAAGAGGTCATCCTAAATTTGTATGAGAAGAAAAACATGCACTTCACAGCCTAAGTGCAATGGACCTACAACGAAATTAAATCTTATTTATATAGGTTTTATACTCAAGTTATGTTAAAGGAGTAGATTCTCTGCTCAGATGTGCCTGGCTCAGTGCACCAGAATGCGGGGAGTGGAGACATCTGGGAGCCTTTTATGAATCCTTAGTTTCTGAGGCCTGAATTGCATTGACCTTGGCATGAATTAGAGCAGTTTAAGGGCTGCTCTTACTTATGCTTGCTGTAAATCTGTGTAACACAGATCTACTCTGTCCTGATGTTGAAACAACTCCCCACAACCCCACTACATCCTCTATGTCAATATAGAGCATAATTGATGAAGAAACTAGCTCCACCAGATTTATACCAACTGAATTCATCTGTAGACGGTAATATCAGTGGTGAGAACGCTTAGAACCAGGCTTCTATGTGCTGCCTGAGGGCTACGAAAGGACTAGCTGTTCAGGCAAAAAGCTTTTTTAACAGTCATTAAGGTACTAGCTGCCTGAGCTGGAATTGTATATATCAGTAGTCAAAATCACCCTTATTCATAACATTTTGCCTCCCTTAGTGGAGAAATCCTTAGCTGGGGAGATATGGAAGATTTCTGGCCCTTCTGTGTCACTAAACCACAGTGAAGGTGCCCAAACACGATAGAGAATCTTCAGCTGAATATATTTTAATGGTTCCAAAACGGTAGATGCAGTTACTGTTCTATATAAATGAATAAGAAGACGAAGGACAGGAGAAGACGTATTAAATGTAGGTTCACACACTTGTAGGCTGATTTTCAATGAAACAGAACACCCACAATCTCACTGAGATTATTGGCCAGATCCAAGGTTTTGTGTCAGCCTCATTTTTTATATAATAGTTAAGAAATGGTCCCTTTGACCTCAAGATGTCTAGACACAGACTTATGGAGACTTTCACTGATAACAGATAGAACATTAGAGATTACATAGTGCTGAAATTCAGGATGTCACAGCTGTGCATTCACTTCCAAGAATCAGGTACCAGGCATAACTTCAGACATTAAGCGTTTTTATGATTTTTTTTCTTTATTTTGAGCAGTATAATCAAGAAGAAACATTCCACAATAGGAATACCCTTTTTGTGGTATTCTAGAGGAGAAGATTTGGAGGTGGAATAGAGAAGGGGGATAAGACAATTTATACAGGGAACAGTATTTGACAGAAATAGTAATTATGTGAACATTTAAATGGACCATAAAACATTTAAATATAAATTTAAATTTATGAAAATTTAAATGTCTATAAAATACTATAAGGGGACATACCGCTCAGAAATAGGACTATTAGCTAATGAGATAATTGTATCGAGGCCATGAGGTGTAAGAAGTGATATTCTTGAAAATAGAAATTTACAATATTATGAAAATGTAAAAAGTGGCATGAGTGATTTGAAAATTTCTTGGAAAGGGCAATTCCTTTTCAGCATGGAAATTTTCCTAAGGGAGGTTGAATCCATGAAGTAAAAATTATTTGAAAAGAGCACACCCCTCTAGTGATGTCAAAACCTTTCAAGGAAAAGCCCTCTTTATAAAGTTCTGTATCTCATACATTTATGGGGAAGATTTATGGGGAAGTAAATTATCACTTAGATAGGCCTAGGATAATTTATGTCAGTGGATAATGTGCCCCACGGAAATTAAGGCTGAAAGCTATCTCAGAAGTTTTGAAATCCACACCCTACTTTACAGCTTCTTGAAATATTATCTAATCACTTTTCAAACATTTCCATTGGAGGTATTTCTCGGACAGGTCATGGCAGGTGCCTCATTGTCCAATTTTTCTTACTGTTATTTGTTGTAAAATCTTTCACATTGGATTAGTTCTTCTTGCAGCATAGCTGTAATCAGGTGTGACTAACAACACCCTCACTTTATATATTTCCTCAGGTGTATATATACAGAGCTATCAAAGTCTCATGCTGCCATTATGTTTTTGAGACCATAATAAGAAAGAGGATTTTTTTTCTTTTTTTTTCTTTTGGTACTTTCCACCCCTTTAAACATTTATTTGTATTCTTTGTAATCTTACTGTTTATTGTTTTCACAGTGAAATTCCCTATATTGTACCCAGTACTCTAGGTCAGGCCCTACTGATACTCTGAGTATTGTTACCTCTCACCAATACTATGTGAAGTACCTATATAGTGGAAGATACTAAAAAAATCAGCATTTGCCACCCATGGTAATTACTTTTACAGGGCATTTATGGTACTGCCTATTCTGTGTATAAAAAAATACTACAAATACCATGATAAAGTCAAATTCTAGAACTCAGCACAATATTATATAACATATACTCATGCATAATATTGTTTTTTCTGTTGCAGACTCATAGTGCAAGCTCATGTTTGTTAGCCACTACTATTTCTGCACTGCCACACTAAGTCAATGGAAGATACACAATCTATGTTCAGTAGAATGTGCATCTCCCGTCAACTTACTTACTCCTACTTACTGCAGCATCTTCACTCGACTGGAAAACGTCGACTTCACTCGACTGGAGAAAACGTCGGGTTGTGGTGGTTGGTGACTCTCTTCTGAGGGGGACGGAGGCACCCATCTGTCGCCCAGATAAGGCTTCTCGGGAGGTATGCTGCCTGCCAGGCACCCGTATCCGAGACGTTACGGAGGGATTGTCGAGAATCATCCGTCCCTCTGACTACTACCCCATGCTACTCATCCATGTGGGAACCAATGATACTGCGAGAGGTGACCCTCTGCAGATCAAAGGTGACTACAGGGCTCTGGGAGCACGGGTGAAGGAGTTCGGTGCACAGGTGGTGTTCTCCTCGATCCTCCCGGTCAAGGGTAGGGGCCCGAGCAGAGACAGATGCATCCTGGAGGTGAATGCCTGGCTGCGGAGATGGTGTTGCCAGGAGGGCTTTGGCTTCCTCGACCATGGGGTGCTGTTTCAGGAAGAAGGACTGCTAGGCAGAGACAGACTCCACCTATCCAGGAAGGGAAAGAGCATATTTGGAAGCAGACTGGCTAACCTGGTGAGGAGGGCTTTAAACTAGGTCCGAAGGGGGAAGATGACCAACACCCACAGGTAAGTGAAACTGAGGGAAACCTGGGGGAAGGGATGGAACTTGGGGAATGCTGGGGCTGTAACAGCAGGAATAAAAGAGAGGGTAGTTGGAACTGGGGGCAGGGGTCAAATAATTGTTTATTTCTTGATAAAGTCATAATACCTCAGGCGAGTGGGGAAGGAGGACACAGGGAGAAATTGCAAGGGGGAAGATGCGACAGGAGGGAGAATCGACAGGGCAAAGTAGGGCAATGGGCCCGGTATCTTAGGTGCCTGTACACAAATGCGAGGAGCCTGGGAAACAAGCAGGAAGAATTGGTAGTACTGGCACAGACAAGGAACTATGATATAATTGGAATAACAGAAACGTGGTGGGATAACTTGCATGACTGGAGCACTGCCATGGATGGATATAAATTGTTCAGGAAGGACAGGCAGGGAAAAAGGGGGGGAGGAGTAGCGTTATATGTAAAAGAGCTGTATGACTGCTCGGAGCTCCACTATGAAAGTGGAAACAAGATGGTTGAAAGCTTGTGGGTTAAGTTTAGGGGAGAATGCAACAAGGAGGATGTTGTGGTGGGTGTCTGCTACAGACCACCAGACCAGAAAGAGGAGGTGGATGAGGCGTTCTATGGACAACTAACAGAAGTTTCCAGATCGTCGCAGGCCCTGGTTCTTATGGGGGACTTCAATTATCCTGATGTCTGCTGGGAAGATAATACAGCAGTGCACAGGCGATCCAGGAAGTTTTTGGAGAGTATTGAAGACAACTTCCTAGTACAAATGCTGGAGGAACCAACTAGGGGCCTTGCACCTCTAGACCTATTGCTCACAAACAGAGAAGAATTGATTGGGGAAGTAGAAGTAAATGGCAACCTGGGCAGCAGCGACCATGAGATGGTAGAGTTCAGGATTCTGATCAATGGAAGGAAGGAAAGAAGCAGAACACACACCCTGGACTTCAGAAAAGCAGATTTTGGCTCCCTTAGGGAGCTGATGGGCAGGGTCCCATGGGAAGCTGATCTGAAGGGGAAAGGTGTCCAAGACAGCTGGCTGTATTTTAAAGAAACCCTGTTAAAGGCACAGGAAGATAACATTCCGCTGTGCAGAAAGAACAGCAAATGTGGACAGCGACCAGCGTGGCTTAGCAGGGAACTCTGCGGGGAGCTGAAACATAAAAGGGAAGCTTACAAGAAGTGGAAACTTGGACAGATGACAAGGGAGGCGTATAAAGATATTGCTCGGGACTGCAGGGATCAAATCAGAAAGGCCAAAGGACAATTGGAGTTGCAGCTAGCAAGAGATGTGAAGGATAACAGAAAGGGGTTCTATAAGTATATCAGCAACAAGAAAAGGATCAGAGGTGGTGTAGGTCCCTTACTGAATGGGGCAGGCATCCTCGTGGAGGATGATGTGGAAAAGGCTGAAGTACTCAATGCTTTTTTTACTTCAGTCTTCACGGGGCGGGCCAGCTCCCAGGCTACTACACGGGGTAACACGGACTGGAGAGGAGAGTGGCCCTCGGTGATGGAAAGTCAGGTTAGGGAACACTTAATGAAATTGGATGTTCACAAGTCCATGGGGCCGGATGAACTGCATCCGAGGGTGCTGAGGGAGTTGGGGGAAGTGATTGCAGAGCCGCTGGCCATTATCTTTGAGAACTCGTGGCGAACGGGGATGGTCCCGGAGGATTGGAAAAAGGCAAATATAGTACCTATCTTTAAGAAAGGGAAAAAGGAGGATCCGGGGAACTACAGACCGGTCAGCCTCACCTCAATCCCTGGGAAAATCATGGAGCAGGTCCTCAAGGAATCCATCCTGAAACACTTGGAGGAAAATAGAGTGATCAGGAACAGTCAACATGGATTCACCAAGGGCAAATCGTGCCTGACCAACCTGATTTCCTTCTATGATGAGATGACTAGATTTGTGGATGCGGGAAGAGCCGTTGACGTGATATACCTTGACTTTAGCAAGGCTTTTGATACGGTTTCCCACAGCATTCTCGTTGGCAAGTTAAGGAAGTATGGGTTGGACGAGTGGACCATAAGGTGGATCGAAAACTGGTTAGATCAACGGGCTCAGCGGGTAGGAATCAATGGCTCGATGTCTGGTTGGCAACCGGTAATGAGTGGAGTGCCCCAGGGGTCGGTCCTGGGGCTGGTTCTATTCAACATCTTCATTAATGATCTTGATGATGGAATAGACTGCGTGCTTAGTAAGTTTGCGGATGACACCAAGTTGGGGGGGAATGGTAGATACTCTGGAGGGCAGGGACAGGATCCAGAGAGACTTGGACAAATTGGAACACTGGGCCGAAAGAAACCTCATGAGGTTCAACAAAGACAAATGCAAAGTCCTGCACTTAGAACGGAAAAATCCCATGCACTGCTACAGGCTGGGGACCGATCAGCTAAGTAGCAGCGCTGTAGAAAAGGACCTGGGAGTTATGGTGGATGGGAAGATGAATATGAGCCAACAGTGTGCCCTTGTTGCCAAAAAGGCCAATGGCATATTAGGCTGCATCAGTAGGAGTATTGCCAGCAGATCGAGGGATGTGATAATTCCCCTCTATTCGACACTGGTCAGGCCGCATCTGGAGTACTGTGTCCAGTTTTGGGCTCCCCACTACAGAAAGGATGTGGACAAATTAGAAAGAGTCCAGCGGAGGGCAACAAAAATGATTAGGGGGCTGGGGCACATGACTTATGAGGAGAGACTGAAGGAACTAGGCTTATTTAGTCTACAGAAGAGAAGACTGAGGGGAGATTTGATAACAACCTTCAACTACTTGAAGGGTTGCTCCAAAGAGGAGGGAGCTAGGCTGTTCTCGAGGGTAACAGAGGACAGAACAAGGAGCAATGGTTTCAAATTACAGCTGGGGAGGTCAAGGTTGGATATTAGGAAAAACTTTCTCACGAGGAGGGTGGTGAAGCATTGGAATGGGCTATCTAGGGAGGTGGTAGAATCTTCATCTTTGGAGATTTTTAAGGCTCGGTTAGACAAAACTCTGGCTGGGATAATTTAGGGGGAGTGGTCCTGCTTTTTAGCAGGGGGTTGGACTAGATGACCTCGTGAGGTCCCTTCCAACCCTATTATTCTATGATTCTATGATTCTATGAAATGCTCTCCCTTTGGTGCAGTGTTACTCTTTTTTGAGGATGGAGTTACAACACTGAAGGGGGACCCCTTCCGTGATCGATTGAGCGGGTCTATACTGGCCTCTCAATCAATCCCACTGCGTTGATCCATGGGGATCAACACAGCATTTTCATGTAGGCAAGGCCTAAATCACAGAATTATAGATATTTGCCACAGGAGGAAAAAAAACCTATTTGGTCATGGGCCTGCTCTTACAAGACAGTGAATGTCATCATGTCTTACGAAGAGCTCTACAACTCACAAGGTGAGGCTCTTAGAATTTCCTGTACAGAACATTTTCTACACTTTGTACAATCCACTTATAATTGTCTCTAGTACATTTTTATGTTTCATTTTACTCTGACTCTCCTGGTATAATTCTAAATAATTCACCTTGATCCTTGTTTTTTGGACTCTTTAATACTGACATTTTCTGTCTGTTGCGAGCAGAGCAGTATAAACCATAAAAAAAAAAGAAAGAAAAAAAAAGAAAGAAATTACCCCAAGGACTGAGAGCACCCCATTACATGGCTACCTCACATAATTTTGTAAAGTCTTCAAAAGCAGGGCTTTTCAATTTGAACTTTTTGAAGTGCTAGTAAAAAATCCCACCTATTATGATGCAAATAATTCTGTGGAGTAGAGAGGAAATAAAAGGCACATCTTATGGTCATGGCCAAACAATGCAGGCCATAAAATTCATGCCATGAATGCGTCTGCTCCTACGACCTAGCCTACTACCTCTTCTTCCTCATTCTATTGCCAGATTCATCAAATAGGGTAAAAAAGAAACTGTATGACAGTACTTTTGGTAGCATGAAAAATGGCTTCTAAAACTGAAGACTTAAAAGCCATGTATGCCAATACTTCTAAGTCCTTGGTCCTAACACAGAAAGAACAAGGTCAGCTGAGTGAGAAAAACAATTACTTTTATAAAGTTTTTTTTTTTCAAATTAGCAAACAATGAAAATACAAAATAGGCTGCATTGAAACACAAATACGCTATTATCCTCATCAGGTCTGGAAATCTGGCTCTCATTTCCAAAACAATTATGTTGGTGGTATTGTACCGATTTCTTCTTCCTCCCCAAAAGAAGAGAGTAATGTGTATATCCCCTACTTACATGGCCCACTTCCAAATGAAAATGAAAGGTCTGCACCTGACTATAGGCCATTTAAACACCCTTCCCTTTTCAGAAAGAGAAAAGGAAAACACCTCCTACTGGAGCATTTAAAGGCTTAATCAACAACATATGCACATTGAGGGCATTAAGACATCACTTCCGTATTGTTGAAGTTAACGGTCAATTTGTCCTCTCCATTGTATTCCCGTTCTCAGGATTTTATAACTTGGCAAAAGTAGAAGAATGATGTTCTTGGCATGTGCAGGTCCTAACCCAAGAACAAATTGTTTTATAATTATCCCTGAGAATTGCTTCAGTCTGTTTTATTTTTCTTTTCGTGCTTGAAAAGTGTGAAGAAAAAAAGGATAACTATTTTTTGATGCTTTCAAAACATTCCGGTTCTTCATCTAGCAAAAAACCCAAGCTGAACCTGATATTCCAACATTGAACGTTAGCACACGCTTCATGGCTTCACATTACACTTTTAGAAGGACTATGTATATGAGTAAATGCTCATGAAAGCAAGCAAGAGATTCACAATTTGGCCCATATTCAATAATACTGGCTGGCTCAGGGGTTCATCTGAAAAGAAGTTGTATGTGCATGTGGTTGAGTTCTAAGTTTAGAATCTAGGTTTAGAGTTTGTTAAAAAGAAGAAAGGTATATAATTTAGGAAAAAATAAAATGAAAGCTGCCTTAAAAATGCATCATTATACTTGCATAAGCTGAAACTTACTAGCCACACTACCTTTCGTATACATTTATAAATTAGAAAGAAAAGAAGAAACTATCTGGAGGAAGATTTTCCCCTCTCCACTTTTGCATTTGTAATCATTCTTAGCACACTATTAAAACACTACAGACACTTGGATCCCACTGGACCTTTAAGTTCGTAGCTGCTATCTGGAAGTTGGCAGCTTGCACTGAAGCCACTCTGCCTCCGCCCGCAGAGCCTTTGTTAACTGACAGAGGACTGAAGCGGCTGGCGGCCTTTGAAATGGATATGTTGGGTCAGTGGAAACAGTTGGGTGTTTTTGAGCAGAACCTCATTTTTTAAAAAAAGCTGTGAAAAGTAGCTGCTTCTTCGTCTTCTTCTAAATGATTGCTTTAAAAACTCCCAGCCCATTTGTGCTGACCTGATGAGTCAGTTTCAAAGGCAACTTCAATCCTCCGTCACTTACAATAGCTCTGCCAAGAGAGGCAGAACGGAATCAATGCAGGCTTCTCTTTTCCCGATAAGAGCAGCTCCAGACATTAGGCTCCAACAGGTTCCTAAAATCCGTTCTGTTTTATTATTACAATAACATGCTCAAAAATAGCACAGAAAACATCTTCAGAACCCCTCCACTGTTTTCTTCTTTTCCTCTCACCGGTTTCTTGATAAAGGAAATAGCAATACAGCTGAGGAGACCACATTTGAAGGTGGTCTAGATGCATATGTGGTTCCAAAACCGTACTTGCCAATTAGATTCTTGCTCTTATCCAAACCATTGTGAACAATAAATATAAACACAGATGAAAAACAATAAGCTTCAAGCTGTCTGAATTCCAAGACTGGCATTATTGTATGAAATGGAAAAGAAAAGTGCAGTTTTTATTAGTCTTTTCAAACTGCAGCAAAATATAAATGGGAGCCAGATATTCCTTAAAAAACCCATGTGAATGAAAGGTCAGTGGTTTTACTAATAATGCCACTAGTGAATTACCTTTAGAAACAGGGATATTGCACCTATAAACTCAATATACTAGGTAGGTTGGAAAATGTAGAAATTCCAATTACTGCTTCAGAA
Source organism: Pelusios castaneus (assembly GCA_007922175.1). Taxonomy (NCBI): domain Eukaryota; kingdom Metazoa; phylum Chordata; order Testudines; family Pelomedusidae; genus Pelusios; species Pelusios castaneus. The sequence goes on along the minus strand of ML685777.1, from coordinate 20,573,632 downwards.
TTTATTGTGCACATATGGAAAATAATACTTGTAAAAGAGAACAGGGTTTGTGCCTGGTGCTGTCAATACTGTGAAGGATGGGGTGATTATAAAGCAAATTAACAATACTTTTAAATGTGCATTCACTTATCTTTCCAATTAAATCCTTGTTAAACAACTGCACAGACAGTAATGGTGCTTCTGCAAAGCACTGATCAAGACAGTTTTATTGTAATTTTTACTCTGTAACAATTAATCAAGTAGGCATTTTCTTTATTATTAAATTATTTAGTTAATAAATATTCTCAATTGGCTAACATATTCGTAGTTTAAAATTTTGATTTTTTTTTTTATTCTGGAACCTATATTTAAGTTTTTTTCTTGTAGCAGGATCACAAGAGAACTATTTTCATTTTTCTTTTTGCCAAAATAATATCTGTTAATTTGGGATGATGATAGTTTTAACTTCGTTTATCAATTCCAGTATCTTTGGTATTTCTCGTATAGATACCAAAAATACGCTGCTTTCTGCAGCAATGAAAATATTTAAACTTTGTAAAAAGTCATATTTTTGTTTTCTTTTTTCTTTAAATAGTATGTAAGAACTAAAACCACAGTAAGCGGTGTTTGGATGGTAAGTTGTGTTTTACAGTTAACACAGGGTATTCCAAATGAAATAATGGCATTCACAGGTCACCTGAACAGTAAATAGCAAGCATTTTGCCAACAAAGAATTGGATTTAAAGAAAATTAGGAGCTACCTTGTTTGCTGAATGAACGAGTTAAGATTGAAATCTGTATTTGTATGGTTGGTTTCCCTAAACATACAAGCAATTGCATAGAATTATAGTGCTTCCTTGAGGTATTATGAACTTTTTATAGCTGTTTTTTTTGTTGATTTAGTGCTTATGAAAACTGCTTCTTTGATAGTCCCAGAAACTGAATTCTTCTCTAGTCACAAAATATGAATAGCATAGAAAGTGTGGCAGAATAACCTCCTTATCAGTGTACTAATGTATATCAATCCTATACTGGGGAGGGTAATTAAATCTCCAAGATGATATTTTCATCCCTTTGACACTACAGAGAAATGGAAACAGGGGTGCACATGACTTCCAATTGTAGTGATACTTTTGCTCTGAGAACCATCTTGCTGCTGTCAGCACCAGACCCCTCTGCTCTCAGCCTCAGGTGGCTGACAGTGAGAGTCCCATTCTCAGCCCCGGGCAGCCGATGGCAGAAAATCATGGAAAAATAATAATGGACTTTATTACCACAAATAATGAGATCCATTATTACTTTTCTGCAATTTTCCAGTGCTTACCTGGACCTCAACTGCAAATTTTTGAAAATCATCCTGAAATTCAATTAGGGCCCTTACTTTTTAGATCTTTTCCAATTTCTTCCTATTTCTTACTTAATAATGAAATAGTCAATTGTTAGCTAGCATGCATTTATTTCTCCTCCCCACCCACTCTATTTTTTCTTTCACCTAGTTTCTGATGACTGGAAGATAATGTTAACAGGACAAAGATATTGATCTAAATTCATTCTTTGGTCTTGAGTTCATTCAATCTAAATTGCTTAAAATATGATAGACAGCCTGGAGTCTTTCTGATGATACCTAATTTGCACCAGTAAGTATAGATTCCATCACTGATAAAGCCACAAAAGTCCAATATTTAATAGAGATGCACAGTACAGGTGGTGGTGTTTTTGTGTGGTTTTTGTTTTTTGTTTTTTGAAAGGGGAATATCAAAATCAACTGGGTGTGGAGAAATAATCTTTTAAGTAATTTGGCCTGTATGAAGATTGGACATATGTTCCACTTTTGTAATTTAAATGGTTGTGGGGGCAGTGTTGATTAAGACACATAGTCAAATTAATTTTCACAGAAACAAAATACTGTACAGAAGTGAAATGAAATAAAGAAAATAAAAGTCTTTTTTTTTTAAATAAGGAAAAATGAAGAGAGACAGACAAAAAAAAATATTAAAAAAAAATCCTTGTCAAGAATACTGCTGAGTATCAGCTTACTGTAGTACTTTCACTATTTGTAAATAAGTAGATCATGAGGAGATATGACAAAGTCCCTGAAACATAGAGGTAAATGTGCCCATTCCCCCACCTCATCCCATTTCAGTGTCAGAATGTGATTTTGATCAATTGACAGGAGATGAATATCCTTGATGTCCTTGTTACTTCAGGGATGGGGAAGCCTATGCTCTTCTCCAGCATGTGACACAGAAATCATACTACCACTGACTCCATATCTTTTCATATTCAAATGGAAAGTTTATGCATGGGTCAGAACTAGGCACAACTTCTGGCTCTCTTTTGTAGGAGGCTAGGGAAGCTGATTAGCTACTGAAGTGCTCACTTCTGTGGGGTAAATCTTTTTCTTTGCACTGTCCACAGTCGACTTCTGATGAGTTCACTCACCATTCCCAGCTTTATTTGTTTTGATGTTTCCTTTTAGGGTCCCTATGTATATTGTGAGTCTAGCCTTTCTAGACTGGGGGAGGGATTTACCCATTACACTAACGTGGCCAACGTTAGTTGGGTTTTTTGCCTTCCCCACTGCAGGTCAGAAGTCAGGCTCATTAGTCAGGGGTAAGTTAGAAGCACATTAGGACACTAAATTTTTTTTTTTTAAAAATAGTGTCATGCTGTGTGGATAGTGTCCAATGCAAGGAGTCTAACACGGGCCAGTTCTTGAGGTAAACCAAAACAGTATCCCAAGAAGTCACTGGCAATAATCCAGTGCAGCATCAGGGTGGCAACTGACTTAAGTCTGATGCAGACTATAGTCTGATGCAGACTATATTGATAGTGACCAAGTCACTGCCATCAGATCGATTTTTCCAGATTGACTGAATGATTTGTTGACCCACTCGGTCAATCTGGAAATCGACTTAATAAAATCGACCCCTTAAGTGGCCTAGTGCTCTGTTAATGGAAATGCATTTTCCGTCAGTGCTGAGCAGTGAAGATGGTGTGCTAAAGGGGAGTTATGAAGTCGACAGGGGTTATGCAAGTGATTCTGCATAGCTTGCATAACTCCCATTGATTACCACTGAATTTTGCCGGAAGTATAGAATGACTATAATTCACTGATGCCTGCATCTTCATCCCCTGTACAAAAGAATGCTTACTATTTAAATGAATAAAGCTGCAGCCTGCTGCTTGAAAGCAATTCCTTATGTCGGTATCATTTTCTGTGTGTTCCTACCAAAAATACTGATTCTTTTAAAAGTGAAATGATAGCCTTTTTGAGTTCACGGCACGTGCTTTCAGGAGAGCTAACAGGGTTTGTAACCCTGTCTAGAGGACTGTGGAAAAGGCTCCTTGACACATTCTCAGGAGTATACATGGGTGAGGACTAAAAAGTTCTGGTGTAAATGGGTGCGTCTACACTGGCAACTTAGGTCGACTTAAGGATGCTTAAGTCGACCTAACAAAGCTGCGTCCACATTGGGCTTTTATTAAGTCGACTTAAGCGCTTCCTTAAATTGACTTAATAACAGCTTAAGTCGACTTAATAATACCACCTCTGTAGGTCAACTTAAGCCTTAAATCAACTTCTTAAGTTGACTTAAAGCCAGTGTGGATGGGGAATAGCGCTAAATCAACCTTATTAAGTCGACTTTAAGCCAGTGTGGATGGCTATGTCTACTGTTAAATCGACTTATCAAGGTCGACTTAAGTCGACTTAAAGTGTAGCCACTCTGTTAAATCAACAAGGTTGATTTTAAGTCGACTTAACAGAATCGACTTAACTTTACAAGTGTAGACATAGCCAATAGGTCTATAGCTGAGACTTTCAAAGCTTTCCTAATGGGAGCTGGGTACCCAAGTCCCTTAGACAACTTGAAAATCTCAGCCTATACCTCTAGGAAGAAAATCAAACAAGGAGTCCTGTGGCACCTTTTCTTCTAGGAAGAAAGTAAACGTATAATAAATTTCTAAACACTACAAATTGATAAAAAAGATATAACTCATCAGTAATCTAAAGATACTATTTTTCTTTGAATTTCCTTTGACCACTTCCTTTGACCTTAAAATTAGGTTTTCTGAGTATGTCCTTGGTAGACAATGTCTAAAAGATCCTAATGTACTATTAGTTGCACCTTTGTGCATTCGACTTTGACATTAGCATAAACCAGAAGAAAGGCTTTCTGATATTTCTATGCTACCAAATCCTGGCTAAGTGCTTTAGCTTCCTGTTCAGCTTCACAATATCAGTTGTCCTATTTTAGGTGGAAACTTGAGCAGTAATGTAACTCTGAGCAAGCTAATGTTTGGATTCCAAGAGACAGGATAGATAGATCTAATATTTTTATGGCAGATTTATTTTTCCATTCTTCTGATGGCTTCAAGCAAAGATTTTAGGAAGTAAAAAAAGATAGGGAACATTTTAATTCTTGTTGCTGGTTCTGTCTCTCTTTGTTCAGGAGAAATATGTTGCACAACAATTTAGAAATCAACCAAACTATAATTATTTAAAAACTATGAGCCTAAGTATCCACTCATACCAGTGTAAAATAGTTAACTCCATTGAAGTCAATTGAGTTACAATAGTGTAAAATTACTGTAAATGGGAGGAGAATCAGGAAGTATATCTCTAGAGAAATAGAAGGGATGACATCAATATTAACTTACAGTTCAACACAAGATTCATACTTAAAGCTGGTCCATTTTATTTCTAGTCTTTCAAGCTATTTTTCTAGCATTTTGTTGCCTGGCTGTGATATACAGCCATTATGATATAGTTTTGCTTCACACCACAAAATCAAAAGTTAATTCTGATTACAATCCGCAGAAGTTTTCACCTTTTCCAATGAACAACGAAGTAGAGACTAAACCCTTGACTTTCACTTGGCTCTCATAGCAAATTCAGCTATGAGACTTTCACTACACATTTTGTTCCTATTTTCTTTAGCTCCCTTTCACATTACTTTAATTACCTCTTCGAGCCAGACTTTTATTTTGACTCTTGCCATTCCCATCTTTTTGCTCTCTTCCATGTGGAATACCATGCTCACTGTTGGGAAAACATTCTCCTTCTCCATAGTCAAATTTGCATTTTAATGAATTCTGTAAAATTCCAACAAGTCACCCTACATTGCTTAGCTTTACAAATTCCAGACATTTACATAACGGGTACTGAGGGATTTTATGCCCAGTTTCCAATCACACAGCCACTACCTATCATGTGAAAGTGCAAAACAAGTTTAAGGCAGATAAAATATCTGGAAGATGATACTGTGTCTTCAAAAAATGTAAGATACTAGATGTTGCAAGTCCAGCCAATTTTGAGAGCTACAGAAAAAATCAATTGTTCTCATAAATGTAAAACATCCAGACACTTGCCAATGGGCACCAAAATAAATTTCTAAATAAACAATAAACAAACAATAAAGATTTTGCCTTGGGATGCTATAGACCACATTTTCAAACTAGCAAATTTTGCATGGGCAGCCTTTGAAATAAGAGAAAAGCCGCAATCTGCATATGTAACTTAGATAATTGTACATCTAATTACTTGATTTGCATGAGCAATAGTGCTCCCCCTCCTCTGCCCAAAGAAAAAAATGTGCAATTTGAGCCATGACTGGGGGGGTGGGGGAGCGGGAGAAGCTTTTTATCTCTCTGCAGTACTTTACATTAGAAGAAAGACCAGAGAATGAAAAGCTGAAACTACTCCAGGAAAAAGGAAAAACTGAACTGTTATCTGAGTAGAGCTTGCATGTAAAATATGTGATGTGAGTGAGTGTGTGTGTCTATTTTATATATAGATATATCTGTATACACATACATACATATAAATCTCTTCCCTACCTTGGTTTTGGATGAATTTGCAATTCAGCCTTACAAAAAGATATAGATCTAAATTCATCCCCAGTGAAATTTCATCACTTTACAAGTAGTGACATTATTTACATACCTTTTGATTAAGAGTTCGCAATAATGTTTTTAGTTTGAATTGAATGGAGTTATATGATGGATGAATTTGGTCCATATAGTTTTCAAAAAAATGGCATGCAGTTCTATTCACAAACATAAAGGATTTCTAACGTATCCTTTAGAAACAAATATGACATGTATTACAAAGTGTCAAAATTATTACAAGCCATGATGAATGACAGAATAATGGACATGTACCAAAAATTAAGAGTAGAGAAAACTAAAATATATTAATTCCAAGCACTTATAGGAGAGCATTTATAGTATTCTACATTTTCAAAATTAAGTGCAACATGAAATGACATAAGAAAAAGCTTTCTATCCTCCATTTACAGGAGTCAAATCCAACCTGTGGCTCTGAATAGTAACAGGAAAACAAGAATATTTTCTATTGTGTCTCAAAATACTTAAAAACACAATAATAAAATAAAACTCTTTCCTAATATTACCCTAATTTAAAAATAACAATATAAACTTTTTAAAAACACTAAACACTGAGCTAGAATTAATAAGTGAACAACTCTGGAGGAACTGTGGGCAATTTCCTATTATGACAACTTATCTTTACTATTGCAAAATCTCTTGGGTCCAGTCCTACAAAGTGCAGAATGCCCACACATTTCATTGGGTGAAATCCTGGCCCTATCAGAATCATAGGGAGTTTTTCCATTGACTTCAATAAAGCCAAGGTAGCATAGGCAGTGAAAGGCACATGGAGGCACAGGATAAGGCTCAACTACACTCTTAGGCTATGTCTACATTTGTTAATTTAAGTCGATTTAGCTAAGTCGACTTAGCGTGTCTACACTCAAAAATTAAGTCGACTTAAAGGGGACCCTGCCAAATTGGCTTAGAGAGTCCACACTGGACGCTTAAGTCGACCTGTAGGGGCTAGGTGGATCTGGGACTGGTACACGGTGGCAGGGCAAGTGCCAGGGGGCTCAGCATTTGCCCCATTGTACCTGGGTACAATGGAGGCTGAGAAGGACAGGGACACTGGCAGGGCATATGAGCAGGGTGGGCAGGGCTCTGTCCTGCCCTTTGGAGGGGCACGCCTGGCTCTGCCTGTGCCAGCCACCCTGGCAGGGAGGGCAGTGGGGGAGCCCTAAAGCCCTTTAAGTCGATTTAAAGTCGATTTAGGGCTAATCTGCATCTACACTGGCTTAAGTCGACTTAATAAATGAGGCGTTATTAATTCAAACTAACTTTTCCTTAATTCAATTTAAGGAGCAGCTTAAATGTAGTGTAGATGCAGATTAAATTAAATTGTCTTAAGCAATTTTAAGTCAACTTAATTTGTAAGTGTAGACGCATCCTTAGGGGGTAGCGGGCAGATATAGAGGAGCTCAGCCCGCAGGCCAGTAAGTTCTGCTTTAAAAAAAAAAAGAGTGGAAATTCAAAGTTTTAGAGTTCAGTGCTCAGCACCAGAGTGTATAGTTTGGAGAAAAATGCACAACACTCAGCAATGTGAGGAAAACACTATTCCAACTATGCACTGAGCATTGGAGAATAGGGAAAAAGTAGGTATGATGGATCCAAAATAGGATTTAGCTTAGTTATACAGAAATGTGCCTGAGTATTTTTTGACTACAGTACCTCAGCCATCTGCTCATTGGTCAAACACCCACATGGGGCGCAATGTTCTTCATGAATTGCGAGCCAACAGCATTCACTCAGTTGAGTGTACTTAGTTTGCCCATTGGATTGTAAACAACAAAGCCAGTGCTCAGCAGCCTGATGGCCACAATTAACGTTTGCTACAACTCTGCAGGACAGAACTGTTTTTCGCAAGAAGGATTCCAGGTTTGGTGGTAGTTTAGTCCCCCAAACTACAGTTCCAGGAAGTCATCTCTTCATGGTCACTCTACAGAGTGTGAAGATCATTGAACTCCCCTGAACAATAGTTTTTAGGCCATTTTGTTCAACAAAAGCAATCAAAAGAAGGAAGACTTATAGTAGCTTAGAATTTAGAATTAATTAATTTACTAATACACCTCTTTTGGAGTCCTTAATGTATTTTAATGGATGAGATTTTGCTTCATGCCTGAGATGCTTTATTTTAGGTCAGTTTCCAATATATTGTTTAGAGACTTGTAGTCAATGATATTTATCTATTCCATTATATACTGAGTGGCTTTGGATTGTGTTTGCTTACAGACTTCCTCATATCTATTGATGGATGCCAGATTGGTTTGGGTAATATTTGAGAAAGACCAATGAAATTTTAAAATAAAATTTAATTTGAATATTGGTTGCATTTCTCTTTCTCATTTGCTCTCTTTCTTTACCGTTCAATATCCTTCATTTTGCAGTCAATGGCAAACCTCCAATTTGTTTCAATGGAACCAGAATTTAACTTGGCAAATTTTACCTTGCAAATGAAATTAAACGGCTATGTTTTTGTTCTTCTTCTTTTTTATCACCTGTATTTTATGTTTTACCCCATTCTTTCTTTATTTTATGCTTTTTGAAATTATTTTTGATTCTTGCATTGTTACTTCCAGCTTTTGTTTCACATTTAATATTCAGTGTAGTTTTGCTCTTCCTCTTTTATTCCTTTGCTTATTCTGTTTCTCTGGTTACTATGTTTACCTCATTCTTGTCATTTTGTTTCATTTCTCCATTTCTTTCCATCGTTTTGTCTTCCATTCTTCTTCTCATCTCCTTTCTCCCTTTTTTTTTCTGTGCTCTGTTTTTCTTTCTTGTCTCCCAATCCTACCTCCCCACTTCTTTGATTGTTCTATTTCTTCACCTTTCCTTGCCTCTCATTCCTAAAATGCAGCTCATCATTCTGTGCCACTAATGTACAGCAGATCCTGAAATATTGTCATCTGAGACAGTTATGTACTAAACAAAATATTACCAGGGTGAAAGAATCACTTACCTTGATTGACAACAAATCGTAACTTCTGTATTGTTGCCAGATTGCCGCTAACTCTGTATATTCCATCAACATCCAGACCTAAGAACAGAAAACATATTTCATATTGGCTCATGAATGAATGGCAAGAAAACATAAATGTCCTAATAAATATGGGGAAGAATAGTTCAGTGAACTACTAAATAATAAACCTCCTGACAAAGACCACCATTATATGACACCACCTGCCTAATTAAAACAACACACAGTACCAAAATTGTAGATTAGCTCAACTGAACCTAAAATAATTTTATAATGTTGTAATAATTTCTTTACAAGATATACAGTGAAGGTAGAGAAACTTCAATTAGATGGGAAAAGAACAATGTATGTATTAACTTGTGTGTTCATATGCAAATACCCTCAATATGATGAAATATCAAACTTGCTTAAGTGTATATTAGTTATTTATACTAGATGGACTATGATATTTTCTCAGTTAGAGACACAGGTTTTTTGAGCTGAAGATTGTGAATTTCCTTTCTGGTATCACATGTATTCAGTTATATGATTAGCACATATGTGCTGTTTATAAAGAGTTTTACTATGGTACTGTTTTAGGTTGAATTAGATGATTCAATGCCCTGGGTGTTTCATTGCAATAAAGAAGAGTATTTTCAAGAACACCTTGACAGTCCTATTTCTCCCTTAACTCTGCTCAAGTATCATCTCTTCGATGCTGCTATTTCGTACAGCAGGGTCTGTTGATACTCCTTTTAAAAAATTCTTAATCTTACATTCCAATGCATTTTGTGGGAACAATGCATTCTAAAGCATTCAAGATCCCAAATCTGTGTTCCTGTGAGAACCACCAATCTCAAGGGAACAGAGGAAGAAATCTGCATACCCCGACACTTAGAACATTGAATTGTGAAGTGACATTTGAAATGTAAAAATTGAAGATCATCATGGTAAGGGGAGGGTTTACTGGAGATCCACTGCTTTACTCTGAAATGTAGTTGTAGAAGCTACTAATCATCAGGAACCCAAGTCTTAGTCATGTTTGTTTATTAAAAGGTTGACTTTTTCTACAGAAAAAGCCCAAATTAATTAGCATGTGGTACAACCCAGGACAGGTTCAGTATTCCTTCCATGTCATAAACTAAATTCTGCTTTTAATAATACCTATTGAAAGTAAAAAGCAAGCAAACAAACAAACAAAAAAAAAACAGCTCATAATTAAACACAAAGCAGTTCCCTAACTCACGTACTACACTTCAGGACCAACCAAAATTCAACTTCCATTTGAAATTTTAAAATAATGGGTCAATAAAATACAGAGGAGGGATTACTAGAATCCTACTGCTGCTAACTGGAAGAATGGGCACCTTGGTTACTCCAGATGACATGAGTGCAGTTTAGGGCTGGGCCCTTGAAATTGAGATCCTGGTGAGAAATCATGTCTCCATTGAAGTTACGAGCAAAACTCACATTGACTTCAAAAGGTTAGAATTTCACCTTTGAGACTACATATGGACAACAGGTCATTGGCTCGCAGTCCCATTCAGAAACACTTGTCTATGCCTGTAAGAGGTGGGTAAGGGAGAATGGGGGAAAGAAAGAATGGCTCTTCTGAAACCTTCCATGTGTTAAAAGAGACTGGCAGTGTTGGTAAGAACTTGTAACAAGTTTTTGTCAAATTTCTAAAAGATTTGACAAAGGTTAAGTTAGAAAGGCAGAAAAAGTAGTCAGGGAATAGCAGCAGTATTCATCCCCTTGTTTAATATTTGAAAGCATAAACATTTTCACAGCAACAAACTCTCTGTGTGTGTGTGTATTACTAGTCCTATATATTCTATAATATTATTATTATTAATAATAATCATACAAACATGCTAACAATTCCAAAGGTAAAATGACACTATCTTCAGTAGCCTTCATAGTGTTTAGGCCTTGCCCACAACATGTTAACATACACAATTGCATGCTTATGAACCCGTCTCTGTCTCCAAAGTTCCTTATATACTGATACTGTAAATATGTGTATTTTAACTGCCTGAGGTCCAGAGTATAACAGACATATTGTACTAAAGATTTCCTAAGCAATAAAATATATGGCTAAAACTGTTCTAGTTATAACAGTCTCATGCCATTTCTTTTTTATTTCTGAAAGATGCTTTGGGGTGCTTTATATCAAGCTTACAATTCTGATTTGCTAATTGAAGGCTATTCTCATACTTCCTATCCAGTGAGGCGCATAACTTTTGGTAACTTCACTCAGTTGAATTACTTACAGGTTTGTATGTCTGTTTTAAATATTTCTGTAGACACATCTTGCTTCCATTAATCTTGTACAATTTATTTGAAAAAAGAATAAGAAATCCATAAAGCATGTTGGTTATATGTGCCTTTTATCTTTCCATTTCATTGTCTACCCTGCACCAGTGGGTACTCTTCCATTTAATAATGAAAATGCTGGATCACATCAGGGAAGATCCCCTTTTGTTACAGAGGGCTAAAGAGAAAGTTTATTTAAGAGAAATAAAAAAGGATTTAGAGATCAAGAACACTTGGGAATTTTCCTTCTACTGGATACATCACATAGAGCAAATGGAAGTTACTAAAATGTTTAAGTAATGTAACTCTATCCTGAAACTCAATGATTTTACTCTCTCCTAGAAAGTGGGGGAATAAGATCTAGTTTAGGAATGTAGAACTCTTGTGCCATAGATTGAGAATTGCATCACAGTAAACTGCATAGTGAGATGATCTAACCCAGAATGTAAAGGAGAAAAACAAAAACACTAACTTCCTTTTGAATCTTGCATGACACTGTTCTCAGGCCTTCTGGATACAGAATATGGGAATATGAAAACCACATATGGAGGTCTGTATGTGATGATAATGTCTCACATTAGTAGCACCAGCCTGGAATGGCTCAGCCCCTTGGTATCAGGCTTCTTAAATTATCTGAATCAAGTGAAAATGACAACCTATGTAGTTTGCAACATTACATCTTGTGAAATGATCTCGAACATAAAAGTAAATTATTATTGTTATACACTTATTTGAGTCCAGAAAGGAGATCTAAGTATTTCATTTCGACATTAAACAATACGGCAGACCAAAGAAAAACCTGAGAATCCTACCCAATTAAAGTGTTCACGTGCCATCAACGTTCTGCTCCCAAACTTTGAAAGTTTAGCAAAATCAAACCAATGTAAATTGGTGGATTTAGACATCCTTTTCATGACGACATTATGCTAGCTGGATTGAAAACGACATATTTTGAAAATCCAATTAGGCCAAGTGCAATTTTTTAAAAAGAGAAGGTTCTTATGTTCTGATTCTGTGAAAAAATTTCAAAGAAAATAACTTTTAAGGGCACCTTTATCAAGAATAAAAACATCACTGCTCTGCCATCAGAATTTCTTCATGGCAGGCTATAAATACTTAGGGAACAAGATGAAAAAAAAGTATTTTCAAAGTTTAATATCTGGTGCTGGCATTAAAGTGTAGTGGTAAAGAACAATTCAGAAAAAAATATTCATTGTATTAAAGTCAAACTATTTGTTCATCCTGTGCTAATCTTCTTGATTTTCAGAATGGTGTTTATCATTTAGAAAGATAACTGGGTTTTGCCCTAGAGGATAGCAAGTAGGTTTTTTTTTTAAGAAGCTTACAATAGGATGGATACATAATTAGGTACTATCAGACCAAACAGTGGTCAGAAGTTGATGGAGAGAATGCAGCTGCCCCAAGCTAACCCAATAAATTTTATAAGCATTCCAGAAAAAAAAATATAAGAACTGACTCCAGAATTTACAATTTTAATTACCAGAATATGGACAGAGTACAACAACGCTCTTTTTAAAAGTAGGAATATAATTTAAATGACGGTACATTGATATTAGTGATGGGCAAATATAAAAGGGAACAGAATTCAGGTCTGGGTCAGATACGAAAACATCATACAAAGTCATATAAATTATTCCATATCACTGTGCTAAAGATCTCATTTCAATGAGCAGAAAGAACAGCAAATGTGGAAGGCGCCGAGCGTGGCTTAGCAGAGAACTTTGCATTGAGCTGAAACATAAAAGGGAAGTTTAGAAGAAGTGGAAGCTTGAACAGATGACTAGGGAGGCATATAAATACATTGCTCGGGACTGCAGGGATAAAATCAGAAAGGCCAAAGGGGAACTGGAGTTGCAGCTGACAAGGGATGTGAAGGATAACAGGAAGGGGTTCTACAACTATGTCAGTAACAAGAAGAGGATCAGGAATGGTGTAGGTCCGTTACTGAATGGGGCAGGTATCCTCGTGGTGAATGATGCAGAAAAGGCAGAAGTCCTCAATGCTTTTTTCACTTCAGTCTTCACAGGGAGGGTCAGCTCCCAGGCTACTACAATGGGTAATGCAGAATGGAGAGAAGGAAACCGGCCCTTGGTAATGGAAGGTCAGGTTAGGGAGTACTTAAAGAAGTTAGATGTGCACAAGTCTATGAGCCCAGATGAACTGCATCCGAAGGTGCTGAGGGAGTTGGCCAAAGTGATTGCAGAGCCACTGGCCATTATCTCTGAAAACTCGTGGCGAATGGGGGTGGTCCCAGAGGATTGGAAAAAGGCAAATATAGTACCTATCTTCAAGAAAGGGAAAAAGGAGGATCTGGGGAACTACAGACCAGTCAGCCTCACATCAATCCTGGAAAAATCATGGAGCATGTCCTCAAAGAATCCATCCTGAAAAACTTGGAGGAAATCGAGTGATCAGGAACAGTCAGCAGGGATTCACCAAGGGCAAATTGTGCCTGACCAATCTGCTTGCCTTCTGTGATGAGATCACTGGATTTGTGGATGTGGGAAGAGCCATCGACATTATATACTACGACTTTAGTAAGGCTTTTGATACAGTTTCCCACAGCATTCTCATCGGCAAGTATGGGTTGGACAAGTGGACCGTAAGGTGGATAGAAAACTGGTTAGATCATTGGGCTCCGTGGATAGGAATCAATGGCACAATGTCTAGTTGGCAACCAGTAAGGAGTGGAATGCCCCAGGAGTTGGTCCTGGGGCCGGTTCTGTTCAACATCTTCATTAATGATCTGGATGATTGGGATTGATTGCATGCTCAGTAAGTTCACGGATGCCACCAAGCTGGGGGGAATGGTAGACACACTGGAGGGCAGGAACAGGATTCAGGGAGACCTAGACAAATTGGAGCATTGGGCCAAAAGAATTCTCATGAGGTTCAACAAAGACAAGTGCAAATTCCTGCACTTAGGACAGAAAAATCCCATGTACTGCTACAGGCTGGGGACCAATCGGCTAAGTAGCAGCACTGTAGAAAAGGACCTGGGGGTTATGGTGGATGGGAAGATGTATATGAGTCAACAGTGTGCTCTTGTTGCCAAAAAGGCCAATGGCATATTGGGCTGCATCAGAAGGAATGTTGCCAGCAAATCAAGGGATGTGATTATTCCCCTCTATTCAGCACTGGTAAGGCCGCATCTGGAATACTGTGTCCAGTTTTGGGCTCCCCACTACAGAAAGGATGTGGACAAATTAGAAAGAGTTCAGTGAAGGGCAACGAAAATGAGGAGGAGGCTGGGTCACATGACGTATGAGGAAAGACTGAAGGAACTTGGCTTATTTAGTGTACAGAAGAGAAGACTGAGGGGGGATATGATAGCAACCTTCAACTACTTGAAGGCGTGCTCGAAAGAGGAGGGAGCTAGGCTGTTCTCAGTAGTAACAGAGGACAGAACAAGGAGGTGGGGAAGAGGTGGCAGCGCTGACAGTGTCTGGGACACCAGCTTTTTTTTTGGGTGCCAGGTGGGATTTGCCACCGTGAATCTCATGGCGTAGCTAGGTGCCAGGGGCAAAATCCTTGGCAGCATAGACTCATAGAGTTTAAGGTCAGAAGGGACCAATATGATCATCTAGTCTCACCTCCTGCAAAATGCAGGCCTCAAGACCTCACCCACCGACTCCAGCAATAGGTCACCAACCTATGACTGAGTTGTTTACCTCCTTAAATCATGATTTAAGGACTTTAAGATACAGAGAATTCACCAGTAGGTGAGCCATGCCCTGTGCTACAGAGGAAGGTGAAAAAAACCCAAAGCCAAGGCCAATCAGCCCTGGGGGAAAATTCCTTCCCTACCCCAAATATGGCGATCAGTTAAACCCTGAACACGTGGGCAAGTCTCAACAGCCAGTTACCCAAGAAACCATTCTCTGTAATAACTCAGAACCCACCCCATGTACTCTGCCCTCTGAGGCCACTTGTATGTTCACCACACGTAGCCAAATATCAGTCAATTTCCAAAATAGGCTAATCATACCATCCCCTCCATAAATTTATCAAACTCAGTTTTGAAAGCTATTATGGTTTTTGCCCCCACAAGTAGTCCAAGATCATATTATGCTGTGTCATCATACCATTCCTTGCATAAATTTATCTAGCTCAATTTTGAAGTCAGGTAGGATCTTTGCTAAGTTATATATCAGCTCCCAGATATAGCAGCCTGTCTGCCTTACCAGCAAACATTTCAAGACTCTATCAAGTCATCTTGAAGTCAAGTCATCTCCTATCAAGTCATTTCCTGCTTAGGCAGTCATTTCCCATTTTGTACGTTCTTTCTTAAGTGGGGGAATAGTTGAGATTTGTCCTCATTGAATTTCATCCTATTTAATCTCAGATCATTTCATCAGTTTATCCAAATCATTTTGAATTGTAATCGTATCCTCAAAGCATTTGCAACCTCTCCTAGCTTGGTATAATTCACAAACTTTATAAGTGTACTTACTATGCCATTATCTAAATCATTGATGAAAATATCGAATAGAACTGGACCCAGAACTGATCCCTGCGACACCCCACTTGTTATACCCATCCAGTATGGTTGTGAACCATCAATAACTACTGTCTGGGAGAGATTATCCAATCAGTTATGGACCCATCTTATAGTAGCTCTATCTGATTGTACTTCCCTAGTTTGTTAATGAGAAGGTGATGCAAGACCATATCAAAAGCCTTACTGAAGTCTAGATACACCACATCTACTGCTTCTACTCTAACTACAAGGATGCTGCACTTTGCACAGATACACATCTCACCCAAGCCGCAGAGCCAGTATTGGTGGCCGTCACTCATGAAAAAGGAGTGAGAGCAATAGACTCCATTTTTGACCCCAAGGACTCTGTCCAAAGTACAAAACTGTGAGGAGAAGGGAAAAAGCAAAGTATATAGTGTACAAACTATGCTATATAAAACTCGATACTAATATAAAAGCTATTTACAGACTATATGAAAGAAACTGGAGAAATCTGTACTGACAGAGACATATAGTAGTAAAAAAGAACTAGAGAGGCATTGGCCTTTACTTCCTCTTATTCTCTTGGTCTGGGGATCAAGGAAAGTAACTGCACATGTGAGGGTGAACGGATTCTGCTTTCTAAGAATCTTGAGTCAGGCACATGACACAAATATATATCCACATATTTTTCCACAGAGGACACACAGGCTGCGTCTACACTGGTAAGCTTAAGCCAAGCTTAAGTCGACTTAATGTGCCCTGCGTCTACACTATACTTTGCTTAAGTCGACTTAAGCAGCTTGCTTAAAATCGACTTAAGGAAAATTAAGTCGACAATGAAAATTAAGTCGACTTTATTAAACCACCTTTCTACTCGACCTAAGGCTTAATTCGACTTTTTAAAGTCGAATTAAGCCAGTGTAGTCCTGGGGTAGCCCTAAGTCGACTTAGGGCTACCCCAGGACTACACCAATGCCCTCCCTGCTGGGGGGGGCACAGGGGGAGCCTGGCATGCCCCCCAAAGGGCAGGGCATGTGGGCACAGTGTGACACTGTCTGGATTTAGGGAAGCATTTAAGATATTATTTTCTATGGATATCTCATAAATGCTATAATCCATAGGAACTATGTCATGTTTGGTATCAATAGAAAGGTAGTAATTTGCTGGGAATGATTATATAGTTTATGTCTAGGAATTCTATTTTGATTAGAAGTTAGGAATTTGGTGTTCTATCCATACTTTAACTTGTGTCCTTCTGGAGAAATGTCTTAGACGGGAGGGTGTGAATAACCATTGTCTCCTTAATGTTTAGGAATTTTCCAGGTAGAATGGTCCCAGGGAGTAAACTGATGAGCCATTAAGGATACAATGGTTGTATTCTTTATGTCCTCAATGGCTCATCATTGGGCTCAGATGCACAATATTCTTTACAAATATTTAAAAGACCATTATCAGCTTTCAAGATACATTTTCTCTAAAATAGTTAATCTTGTCTGATCTGCTTTTTTATATTTATTTTACCAAAATAATTTTCAAATGGTTATTAAGTGCACAGGAGCAGGCAGGAAGTAATGCTATTCAGTGGTACTGAAATCTGTGAATGTACCACATACAACACAATTCTTAGGGTGAGATAAATGTCTCAATACAGCCTATCCATCTCATGACAATACAGATTATATAGCCCAAAAGATCAAGATTACTTTCAATTTTCATGAACAGAGATCAAATAATCATAACCGTTCAGATAATCCCTGAAATATGTATAAAAAATTCATGGAGCAAGTGGTGATGGAGATTCTATATGTTACATAATGCCTCATATTATATTTAAGAGAGCTTTTTTAATTGGACATCCTCCAGTTGGCCCATGAAAAGTGAAGGGTACCTGACGCTTACTGCAAAGTTTCTTCTGATATGCTTAACATTATGGACAGGTGTGGTGACAGATGGAAGACAATTTGCAGACATGAAAGGCAGGACTGTGGATGATAATGAAAGCAACAAAACAAGAAACAAACAAACAAAAACCTGAGATCTTAAATATAGTTGGGAAAACCCTTTTGGACAGAACACTCTACTGGTATTATTAGTGATGATGGACCTTAGCCTCATCTGTCCCGAGTTCAGTGAAGGAATTTGGGAAGGAGAAGCTATACTAGTTCCAAGCTGATCAGGGACTTTCCATGGCAGGGGGCTTCCTGGGAGGATGGAGGGAGACTTCCTTTACAGCCCTTTTGTGCTATCATCGGGCCATTGAAGCAACAGGAGTTTTGTAATCCATTTGAAGTGAAGCTGTATTAAGTACTTTCACCCCATGTTCCAGTCTCTGTGAGAGAATATAATATAAACAAACAAAACCCAAATGAATCAGATGTGTAGCTGATACAGATCAAGCATCCTCCAGGAAGATTTCACATTTAAAATAAAAGACAAAATCCCCCAACAACTGTCCACAGGCATCCCAGAGGTAGATCTTGGTATGAGGGTTTGGTGAAACATGTCAGGATATGAGACAACCCTTTGTCATTCTGCCTGAAAGACGTCTAAATGTGGAATGTGATTTTGTATTTTATCAGTATCATCCACCATGATCAGAGAAATATAGTAGCATTTCAATATAAAGACAGAGTCAGATTTTCCTTGCAGTGATAAATAACAATGCAATAAAAGGAGATGGAAACCTAATTAAGAATTCTTTGCTTTCTAGACATGTGAGAAACTGCTCAGAAACTTTGATTTATCCATGACAGAATATTCAGGTGTCTAGAGCTGGATTGTAATAGTTTTTAGCTTATGCCTCTTCTCTTCCCACAACACACACACTGGCACATATACTTTTGAAACATTTAGTAAACTTTGGAGTTCTGAAAGCTTTCGCTTTCTGGTTTAGATAATTCGCCTTTCCCTTCCTTTCTTTATAGACTTCTTGCCCACTATCAACAGTACCAGCCAAATCTCTTGTTTCATGTTTAAAAATCAAGATAGAAAACCCAACAATTGAACATCTTCTAATGGGAAGGACTGCAATGCCCGAGTTAAGTACTGAAGAATGGGTATGTAACCTTAATCTATACAATACAATTTCAAGAATGTTGTCAATATTCTTTTCCTTTGAACAGATGCATTTTTGTGTTTCAGTACATGAATGTGTCATGCAATTTGCTTTGTTTTTCATCCACTTGGCGGCAGAATGTTTATTTAGACATATGTGTCCAATGGAATAAGGTCAACAACAGTTTTAAAATATGAATGCTGTTGCATTGGTACTCAGCTCATCAGGATAAAGGACAGCAGTAAAATGCCTAAATCAAGTTTCCTTATTCCTTAATCTTCCCCTCAACAGTATAGCATTGATTTTAATGTCCAAAAAGTTAGTATTTTAATACTACAGGAATAGCAAGATTTATTCTGACAGTTCACTGTGACAAACAAAAAACTAAACTTTGAGGCTATTTGTTTGGAATGTCCTATCAAAGTCCCATGCATATGTTCACTGTAAAAACACAGTTGCTTTTTACTACATATTCTTGCCATATTTAAATCCTCATTTTTGTAGCTAAACAAAGTGAGCTCATTGTTTTCCACTGCATTTTCTCTTAAACATTGGCTGGGATGATTGAGATGGAGGAATGTGGGAAAATGGATTCCCAAGCCACGTCCATCCCCTTTAATTCTGAGCTGTAATTTTTGGCTTGGCTTGAATCACAGTCCTCACATTTCAGTCTGAATCTCTCTGTAAAGTGATCTTTCTTAAACATTTCTTTCACTCATCATAGGATCAGAAACAAAGCCATTCTAGTCTTTCACCGAAACACTTACAAATGTCTTTTACAGAGGAATCATAAGAGCTGAATTTCCTTTAAAATGTTTGAAAGAAAGGAGGTTTTCATTGCCTGATTGTCCTCTTTGTGAATCTTGTCATCTGTATGCCATGAGCTACAGCTATTTTAATCTGTTTTTGTTTGCAATCCATTTGGTGTCCGCCCAAGAAAATGCAGGTGATTCTAATTAACTTACTGCTGAAGATGTGGAAAAATCTCAATTGTGTTACAGAAAATTATACACTTAAAACCTTCCCTCTATTATTTATAATGTCTTATTAATGAAAATGATTACATGAATATATTTACCACCTGATTCATCTTTGTTCACTTTTTAAATCAACAAGGATTATGAAAAAGGGGGAAAAAAATCAACTACCAAATACAGACCTCAAGTACACATGCAAGCTCTTTGATTTAACTGGATTGGCATTTTTTAAAATAACATTACTCTTTTTTATGGAACACAATTTAATATCTAAAGTAACTAGAATCCAGTTTTTCCCCCTAAAAGCCCTTAAAAATGCCTTAAGCCTAAATTCTGTCCTTAAAATGTAAGTGCTTGATTGGAAGATTTTGTCTGTATCTGAATGCTTAATAGAGCATTTCCATTCTACTCTTTTTGTTGGATTTGATTATGGGTGGTGTTAATATCGCTGCAGTTTAGGGTAGTCAGGTGCAGTATAGGTAGCGTTTAATGCATACGCCTAAGCATGGAGAAAGTACTTTAGTTTATGGCACATGCCTCATTCCAGCTGTCCAATCCAAAAGGTGTTGAAGTAGAGCGGACAACACTGGAGCACAGTTCCATCTCCCTCACAAAACAGATACATCTCCACCTCCTCCTTGTAGAAAACAACAGGACCTAGTCGATTAAGAAAAAGGAACCTACCACAGAGCCAGACAATTGTTTAGATTGATAACTGATACCAGACTAATCTAATAGCAACCCTCCTCCCTCCATCCCCCCTCCAAAGAGAATTAAATCAACTCAACTAGCCAGTAATTCAAAGATATCTGTTGTATTCCAGTGCCCATTTCGCTCACATATTTAGAACTCTCTAATGGGAGGGAGCCCTGATAGCAAATGACCTGCTACAATTTTCCTCTCTTTTACACTGAGGGGGGCTTCAGGTCACCTGAGCTGAACTTGAACACCTCTGGTGATTGTCACTCTGGCAGCACAGTACTGATTTTTCAGATAAGCAAATCCCAAGCCATAGGTAAAAAAATAAAATAAAATTTGTATGAAAATGAATAGTCAGCAAATACAGATTCCATAGCATTGGCCTCATGTATTCCCTGTGAAATACAATGATTAATCAGCAGGTTACCATTTCCTACTAGCAATGGTTTCTGCTTGTGTGACCCCATGTAGCGCCTACTAGTTGTGATAGTCTAATAGGCTGCATCTACACTTGTAAATTAAGTCGACTTAAGCTTGCTTAAGTCGACTTAATTTACCCTGAGTCTACACTACAGTTTTATTAAGTCGACTTAAGGAAAATAAAGTTGACTTAATTAAAATTAAGTTGACTTTATAACACCTCCTTTGAATTCGACCTAAGGCTTAAGTCGATTCCCTAGAGTCGACTTAAGCCAGTGTAGACATGAGGTAGCCCTAAGTCGACTTAGGGCTACCCCAGGACTACACCAATGCCCTCCCTGCCGGGGGGAAGGGGGCACAAGGGGAGCCTGGCATGCCCCCCACAGGGCTCTGCCCTGCCCACTCTGCCCCTATGCCCTGCCAGGGTCCCTGACCACCTTTGCCCCATTGTACCTATGTACAAAGGCTGAGCCCCCTGGCATTGGGCAAGGGGTGCCCCCTTACCCCCGTGGACCTCCCCTAGGTCCCCTTAAGCCCCTAGAAGTCGACCTAGGCTTCCAGTGTGGATGCTCTAGGTCGACTTTCTAAGTTCCCCTTTAAGTCAACTTAAAATTAAAGTGTAGATGCACTAAGTCGACTTAAATTAACAAGTGTAGACATAGCCCTATTGAGCTGATAATGGTGTGAATAATAAAGTCCAGAAGAAAAGTTTATATAAGGAAAAAGAAGGTTTCCGCCACTGGCCAAATGCAGATGGAAACAGGTAATTTGGCCGTTTCTGAGAGATTATTACAAAAGAGCAGCTGGAGATCTAATGAACGGGGGAAGAAGGGTCATATGTACGATCAAGAAATATGGATAACATTTCCATTTCTTATAACCCATCTGTGTCGGTTAACTTCTCAAAATATGCATAGTCAAGGAATAAAGCATACTTGACTGATATTTATTGCAATATGCTTATACAAAATTTCTATCCGTGTCTGTTCTGTCACACATTAAGTCCTGAAAGAGTTAAGTAACATGAAAAATACAGGCTCAAGATTATATCTGTCATGGATGAAAATACTACATTTATGCCTCAATGTAATCCATTCATTGGTTTATGGACCCAAGCCCTCTAGGGAGTGTCACAACTCCACATGATATCCTTGAGTGGTATATTTTGCCTTTGGATCTTTAGTTTAGCTGAAAGAAGTTTAAAAACACATGTAGCCTGTCAACTCCCTACTGGCTACACAACTGAGGAGGGTCAAGAGCATAAACTATTCCAGCAAAAGCCAGCTGTAACTTATGCTCACTAGACTGACTCAGGATCAGCCTGTTTCAGACCGTAGCATACAAAGAATTTATGCACTTTGCTAAATCCTTCCACTTTCATTAAACCATGCCCCCTCCATTCGAGGATCCATCATCAAAAAAATTAGGCCTGCATTTTCTGAGCAACACCAGAATACTAATGGGTGCTGCTCTCTTGGGGGTGGGGCATCCTGAACTCTTCACTCAGGACTATATACTATTCTGAGTCAGTCTCACTAATTTCAGCGGGAGTTGTGGGTGCAAAATGAAAAGCAGATATAGCTCTTTTGGCACCCCAACTCCTATTACTAATAGTGGAAATAATTTAGTGCACAATAGGGAAAAATCTTGAGCCTGTTTTTCACAACAAGACACAAATCAACTCCTTTCTGCCATGTATGTTGTCTCCTCACTAGACTCTGATTTGATGATCGTGGAAGGACTCCATTGTTGGATGCCATGGATCTGCGTAGGCAAGTGAGAGTGTTAGACAAAACCCTGGCTGGGTGATTTAGTGGGAGTGGGAGTCGTCCTGCTTTTTAGCAGGGGGTTGGACTAGATGACCTCGTGAGGTCCCTTCCATCCCTATTATTCTATGATTCTATGTTCTCAAGTTCCCCCATTCCCAACTCTTGGCTCACATAGGTTACTGAAGAGGGACATTGATTGGGACTATGTTATATCTTGAAATGAGAATCACTAGGGAGATCTCTGACTTTCCTACCCTTGCACTGCTTGGGGATGTATGAGAGATCCTTTTAGGCACAGTCCTCTTTTTTCTATCTGACTGCTCCCTTTTGGATTTGTCCATAGGATATTATGCCCTTTAAGGAATTTCCAGATGCCTCAGAGGTATCTGGAAGGAAGGGATGGGAACTGTGTACGGTACACCATCTGTATATCATTCCCCAGTACTGCAAGTTGGAAGAGAGAATATAATTCTGCCACTGGGTAGTCAGGATGTGTTCCATGGGTAGGAATCTTAAGTGACCATCTAATGGGATTCAAATAGCCATTCACATCAAAGGTTTGGCCCATACAGTGGGAAAAGAACAGATCATGATAGTTAATTCCAAATTTTGTAGTTTATTAGAAAAGCTGTAATGGCAGAATTGGGCCCATAAAATGGAGATGTAAGCTTTGATTTTCAAAGGACGCTTACCTTCAAACCCCATATTTCGCATACTATGAAATGAGGGCACAATTTTGCAGGCATATAAATGTCTGTCTGATTTTTAAGTACAATCAGGTAGTTAGATATCTATATAGAAGAATTTATGTCTTTTCAAAATTGTATTTGCAAAATGGGAGGGGCATTTAACAAATCAAGACCTTAAATCTAAGCCCTGCTGTCAGATAAATGTGAGTGCAAAGCATAGATAAGCAAGACCGGACCACATTTTATAAAATATGCAGATATACACTAACATATCTAGTTCTTAGAATTTTATGTCTGGCTATTATATAAATGTGATAACAAATAAGGGCACATATTCATATGATGAAATATTGATTTACTATACCGGACAATATTTTTTCTAATAAACATTTTATGTTTTAAGTGTAATAGTGACAAAGACCATATGAATCTGCTGTTTTTAACCCTTGTAAATATAATAGGTTTCATCATGAGCTTTCATCTTGAGATGTATCGCAACTGATGCCCAGGTTATATGTTTAATATCAGTTTTTAACCTTGCTTTAATTGGCATGATATGTGCTTTTAACGTGTTCCCACATCATAAAATGCTGTCTGTTTAAATGGCAAATAGATATAGTAAAATTCTTAAATCAAAATCTTCTCATGGACTCTTTTCCATCTAATCTTGATCTCTCACCTTGCCTGGAGAAGTATAACACTTGGTTACATTAAAACGTGATTTCAGGACAGTAATAAGAGAACAAAATGAAAACATATACATTTTAACATGATGGGGGCATTGCTTGGTTAGGTCTGTTCATATCTGCCAAACACAGTTCACTTCCTCTCCCTAAAACAAACAAGGAGTCCTGTGGCACTTTTAAACACTAACAAATTTATTTGTCGCGTGAGCTTTCGTGGAAGAAAATCCCACTTCGTCTTATGCTTTGAAGATTGGGAACTTAAAGAATGGGAGAAAGTTAAATGCAGGGAAATGTATGAGACCGAATCAGGTCAGGCTGTAACAGCAAATCAGGACTCCTTGTTTGTTTTGCTGACTAAGACTAACAAGGCTACCCATTTGGAATTCCTCTCCCTAGACACAGGTCTTTGTAGCTATTAGCACTGCTTTTCCTCTCTTTGCCACTTATATCCCCTACTTCACTCCCAGCCACTTGGCAATTTGCTTTTGCTTTCCTCTGTTTGCACTCCTATCATTTTGGCCAGAATTGTTGAGGATGAATTTCCACCAAAGAAACACATAGCAAAAGCCATTGGACAAAGTCACAGATGCCTGTGAAAACTTCAAGGTAGTCCTGATCTGGGCTACAAATGTCAAGAAGTGCCTCTGTTTGGAAAAACAACAGAGTCCTGTGGCACTTTTAAAAACTAACAGATTTATTTACTGCATGAGCTTTCGTGGCCACAGGACTCTGTTATTTTTCTGCAATAGACCAACATGGCTATCTGTTTGGAAACTGGCAGACACGTCACTATTTTGACAGATGCAGCTCCACAGATCATTGAAATGCTTTCCAGACCACAGTTTGAGAAGCACTATTATGCAGTAATACATTAAAATAGCACATAATTTAGATTAAGAATTGCTCTGGTGCTACATATCAAAACAGGGCTTTTTGAGTATTAAAACAATTTTAAACAGAACAAATCACTTTCCACACATACTATATTCAGATACAAAGATATTTAAGTTGAAATACAAATAATGTAACAAACACAATGGATGCATGAAGCAAAACAATGACTTTTCAGACTTTTCTTTATATGCTGCACTGTGCACTGAGTATTTATCATTTGATTTTGGGGGTGAAATAAATGCAGCAGATATTGCTTAACAATGTCAAATTATAGTAAGGGTCACATTTCAACCAGTGGAATTATAGGTATAATTTTAGCTTGGATCATCCCCTTTGCTTATGCAAATATAGCAGACATTATTCAGGTTTAATCCGCGTTTGGGTCATGGAATGAAGTAGAAAGATGGAATAAAGTGGCAATTCTGAGCCTAATGGGAATTTTACTTGTTTGCTAGAACTGCTTGTTCCGTTTTCAGTTAGAGATTGGGCTGGTGCCATTGTGGGGGAATAAAAAGGCTTAAAAGCACATTTCAATCTACCTCTTTTTCTGGTCTTGTGCTAAGCATAGTTTAGCAAATCTGGAGTATCTGGCCATTTTATTTCCAACATTAAATTAATTGGAGCAAGTCCAAAGCTGGTGTAAATTGGCTTAGCTTCACTGAAGTTAGTTTGCACCAGTTGAGGATATGCCCCTATTGTTCCAAGGCTAATTTAAAAAAAAAGTCTGAAATCTGATAAAATTATACTGAATGGATAGTTGCTAAACAGATCGATCAATTGATCGATCGAGCAATCGAGCGACAGACAGACAGACAGACAGATAAATAGATGAAAAATTCCTAACTGTCAGGGTGATTAACCACTGTAAGAAGTTGCCTAGGTAGGTTGTGGAATATCTATCATTGGAAGATTTTTAAGAGCAGGTTAGACATCTCTGTCAGAGATGGTTTAAGAGGGTACTTGGGTTCTGCCATGAGTGCAGGGGACTGGTCTTGATGACCTCTCGTGGTCCCTTCTAGTTTCTATGGGTGCATCTACACTAGTAAATTAAGTCGACTTAAGCAGGCTTAAGTCAACTTAATTTACTTTGCATCTACACTGGAGTTTCCTTAAGTCGACTTAAGCTGCTCCTTAAGTTGACTTAAGGAAAAATTAGGTCGACTTAATAAGACCTCGTTTTAAGTCATCTTATTGCTTAAGTCAACTTTATTAAGTCGACTTAAGCCAGTGTAGATGTGGCTTAGCCCTAAGTCAATTTAAATGGCCCCCAGGGCTCCCCCACTGACCTCTCTCCCAGGGTGTCTGGCACAGCCAGAGCCTGGCGTGCCCGCCCACCCACAAGGCAGAACACAGCCCTGCCCACCCCGCTCCTGCACCCTGCTCCTGCTCAGCCCCCATGTACCCAGGCACAATGGGGAAGGTGCTGAACTCCCTGCCACTTTTAAAGGGGTGCTCGGAGAAGGGAGCACCTCTCGGATGCCAGAATGCCCACCATGCACCACTCCCAGGTTCACCTAACCCCTGCCAGTCGACTTAGACGTCCGGTGTAGACGCTCTAAGTTGATTTAGCAAGGTCAACTTTAAGTCGACCTAAATTTACAGTGTAGACATGTTAAGTTGACCTAACAAGGTCGACTTAAAGTCAACTTTGTTAAGTTGACTTCGCAAAGTCGACTTATTTTGACAAGTGTAGATATAGCCTATGATTCTATATAAGATTTAGTTCAATAGAAATTTCAATCATAAGCATTTGAGAATGCTGAAACAGAGTTTATTTCAAATATGACAGATTTTTAGTTATAGCAGCCTTTTGGGTATCACTACAACTACAATATGAAACAATTTTAAAAACATTTCAGAGTTGATCCATTTTCTACTGAAGTCAATGGAAGTAATACAACCATAAAGAACTCAGAACTTACTAAGAGATACTGTATTACCACCAAAATTTGGCTGAAACTGATCAGGAACTTTTGAACATTATTTTGTTCAGTGAAAAATGCTGATTTGTCAAAAGGCAAACTATTCTTGAAATGGGGTTACATCAGATGATTTTTCCCAACTCAAAAATATGTCAAGAAAAAAAATCTGTTTTTTGGCTCAAAATGGTTCCTTTACAAACACAGGATAATTAAACTGAAAAAAAGGTTAAATAAAAGAAAATAAGGTCAAATTAAAAAAAATAAAAATCATTGAAATGAAATGCTTTGATTGATTCAAAATGAACAAAATTGTTGTAAATCATGAATATTTTCAATATTTTATCTTTACGTTATGATTCAAGACAGGGAAAATGTCATAGTTCTGAAAATACTTATGAAAGCTGTTTACTTCCCAGCTTTGGCTGAGATATCTCAGATACCACTGTGTGGTAACTGTTGGCAATTGATAACTCTCGAATGTCAACCATTAATATGGTTTGTCACATATCTCTAGTCCAGTTCAGAGTAACCCAAATCTGAGCATATAGTTTGAAAATATGTGGCCAAGGAGGGAGAGATGAGCCATGGAAGTATGTCCTTTTCATCCCCTTTCAGGTGTCTTATAATATTGATGATTAAAAAAAAATAAAGAATGGATTTTTTTTTTTTTTTTTACTAAAATCGCTTTTTTTATTTTGTCATTTAAAGTATAGTAAGTTTTTTTTTTTAAAAAAAACCTTATCTCTAATGAAATCTGAATTTAATACAGAATATGCTAAGAT
Source organism: Pelusios castaneus (assembly GCA_007922175.1). Taxonomy (NCBI): domain Eukaryota; kingdom Metazoa; phylum Chordata; order Testudines; family Pelomedusidae; genus Pelusios; species Pelusios castaneus. The sequence goes on along the minus strand of ML685777.1, from coordinate 20,546,113 downwards.
CTAAACATATTATAATTTAGTTATAAATGTGAATCATGTTTTGATTAATTTTTTTGTATCCAAAACATTTAATATTGTTTTATTTAATAAAAATATATTTTATATGCTGTTCTGTTTTTTAAATACGAAAAGGCTGCTAACTTTGTACAGTAACTGTGGTTCTTGAGATGGGTGCCTCAGTCAGCGCTTTCGAGACCTCGATCAGAGACTTTGTTAGCAGTGTCCATTCAGCCCATGCATGCGCTCTGTACACCCTCATGTTGTACTTTAAGGGCCTCCAGGAGTGTATGGGTGAACTGCCCTCAACTCCTTCTCTGTCTGAATATCCAACAAGAATAGTTCAAAGCAGAGGGGAAGGAGGGCGGGTAGTAGAGCATCCATAGGGTTGCACATCTCAAATTTTCACAGTTATAGCACAAGGTGAGTAAGCTTTTCTTCTTCTGTAGATTCTTCCACTTCTGGTGACTCCTGAGCAGAAACCTTACAGGGAGGAAGAGCTTTAGAATCAGGTTAAGGCTGAAGATAGTGCAGCAGAAACAAGTGCTACATCAGATCTAATGGTGTAGAACAAGGCATAGTGTTTAGAAAAGGTATGCAGTGAGGCCTAGATAGCAGTCCTGTTCAGGAAGAACAGGCAGGGAAGAAGAGGTGGAGGTGGAGGAGTAGTGCTATATATAAAAGAGCTGTATGACTGCTCAGAGCTCCACTATGAAAGTGGAAACAAGCCGGTTGAAAGTCTGTGGGTTAAGTTTAGAGGGGAGTGCAACAAGGGGGATGTCGTGGTGAGCATCTGCTATAGACCGCCAGACCAGAAGGAGGAGGTGGATGAGGCATTCTATGGACAACTAGCAGAAGTTTCCAGATCGCAGGCCCTGGTTCTCATGGGGAATTTCAATTATCCTGAAATCTGCTGAGAGGGCAATACAGCAGTGCACAGGAAATCCAGGAAGTTTTTGGAGAGTGTTGAGGACAACTTCCTGGTACAAATGCTGGAGGAACCAAGTAGGGGCGTTGGACCTCTAGACCTGCTGCTCACAAACAGAGAAGAATTGATAAGGGAAGTAGAAGTGAATGGCAATCTGGGCAGCAGTAACCATGAGATGGTAGAATTCAGAATTCTGATCAAAGGAAGAAAGGAAAGAAGCAGAACACACATGGTGGACTTCAGAAAAGCAGATTTTGGCTCCCTCAGGGAACTGATGGGCAGGAACCCTTGGGAGGCTGATCTGAAGGGGAAAGGTGTCCAAGAAAGCTGGCTGTATTATAAAGAAACCCTGCTAAGGGCACAGGAAGATACCATTCAGATGTGCAGAAAGAACAGCAAATGTGGAAGGTGCCCAGAGTGGCTTAGCAGAGAACTCTGCATTCAGCTGAAAGATAAAAGGGAAGCTTATAAGAAGCTTGGGCAGATGACTAGGGAGGCATATAAATATATTGCTCAGGACTGCAGGGTTCAAATCAGAAAGGCCAAAGGGCAATTGGAGTTGCAGCTGGCAAGGGATGTGAAGGATAACAGGAAGAGGTTCTACAACTATGTCAGTAACAAGAAGAGGATCAGGGATGGTGTAGGTCCCTTACTGAATGGGGCAGGTGGATGATGCGGAAAAGGATGAAGTCCTCAATGCTTTTTTCACTTCACTCTTCACAGGGAGAATCAGCTCCCAAGCTACTACAATGAGTAATGCAGAATAGAGAGAAGGAGAGTGGCCCTTCGGTGATGGACAGTCAGGTTAGGGACTACTTAAAGAAGTTGGATCTGCACAAGTCTATGGGACCAGATGAACTGCATCCAAGGGTGCTGAGAGAATTGGCCAATGTGATTGCAGAGCCACTGGCCATTATCTCTGAAAACTCGTGGCGAATGGGGGAGGTCCCGGGGGATTGGAAAAAGGCAAATATAGTACCTATCTTCAAGAAAGGGAAAAAGGAGGATCCAGGGAACTCAGCCTTACCTCAATCCTCAATCCCTGGAAAAATCATGGAGCAGGTCCTCAAAGAATCCATCCTGAAAAACGTGAAGGAAAATAGAGTGATCAGGAACAGTCAGCATGGATTCACCAAGGGCAAATCGTGCCTGACCAACCTGCTTGCCTTCTATGATGAGATGACTGTATTTGTGGATATGGAGGGAGCTGTTGACATGTTACACCTTGACTTTAGCAAGGCTTTTGACACAGTTTCCCACAGCATTCTCGTTGGCAAGTTAAGGAAGTATGGGTTGGACGAGTGGACCGTAAGGTGGATAGAAAACTGGCTAGATCATTGGACTCAGTGGGTAGGAATCAATGGCATGATGTCCAGTTGGCAACCAGTAACAAGTGGAGTGCCCCAAGGGTTGGTCCTGGGGCCAGTTCTGATCAACATATTGATTAATGATCTGGATGATGGGATCGATTGCACGCTCAGTAAGTTCTCGGATGACACCAAGCTGGGGGGAATGGTAGACACACTGGATGGCAGGAACAGGATTCAAAGAGACCTAAACAAATTGGAGCATTGGGCCAAAAGAATTCTCATGAGGTTCAACAAGGACAAGTGCAAAGTCCTGCACTTAGGACAGAAAAATCCCATGTACTGGTACAGGCTGGGGACCAATCGGCTAAGTAGCAGCACTATAGAAAAGGACCTGGGGGTTATGGTGGATGGGAAGATGCATAAGAGTCAACAGTGTTCCCAAAATGGCCAATGGCATATTGAGATGCATCAGAAGGAGCGTTGCCAGCAGATCGAGGGATGTGATTATTTCCCTCTATTCAGCACTGGTGAGGCCGCATCTGGAATACTGTGGCCAGTTTTGTTCCCCACTGCAGAACGGTTGTGGATAAGTTAGAAAGAGTCCAGCAGAGGGTAACAAAAATGATGTGGGGGTTGGGGCACATGACATATGAGGAAAGACTGAAGGAGCTAGGCTTATTTAGTCTGCAGAAGAGAAGCCTAAGGGGGGATTTGATCACAACCTTTGAGTACTACTTTTGAAGTTGATCTGGTGGAGTGTGCTATTATTCATTAGGGGTGGGAGGGCACAGAACGGGGAGCATCAAAACAAATGATGATAAACTCAGAGATCCATTTTGCTAGTTTCTGTGAAGAGATTGTGGACCCCCTTGATCTTTCTGTAATGTGCATAAAGAATCTAGATGATGTCTGAAATTGCTTGTTCCTATCCAGGTAAAAGGATTGCCTATTGTACATCTAATGTATCAAGGGAAGTCTTCTACTGAGATTTATGTGGTTTAGGAAAAAAAATACTTGTAGATGAATAGACTGATTAAGATTGAAATTTGACTACAGCTTAAATAAGAAATTTGTGTGCAGTCAGAGGGAGACCTTGTCCTTGAAAAATATTCTAAATGGAGGGTCTGCCATCCAATCAAGAAGCAAGCTTCCATAGGTTCAGACAGTCCCATAAAATATCTAAGTATCAGGTTGAGATTCCAAGTTGGAGTAGGATCTTTAACCTGCGGGCAAGGATTCCCCAGATTCTTAATAAAGCTTGAGGACATAGGATGCAGAAAAATAGAAAATCCTTCTAGAGGGGGATGAAAAATCACAGTGGGATGGAAAAGAGGTGGGATGTAAATTGACTGTAGTAGCCCAATGTTATAATCTCCATCAACCACTTGTCTGTTATAATATGCTTCCAGGTCTGTTGGCAACAGGCAAGGACTTTCCAAAAGTAGGGAATGGGCAAAGAATTGCAGCTTGCAAACTAGAGATGAGGGTGAAATTGAGCCCTTGACTAACTTATCAATGATAAAGGGGTCCTAACTGAAAGAGGGTAGTAAGCACTTTTCATCTGGAATCTCTAACTTTTTCTAGTGGACTCAGCAGTTCTATGAAAATCAGAGAACTGAACCAGGCATGATCTCTGGGAAGTTTGAGACCTGTTAATTTCTTCTTGTTTGTAGAGATGTAAACTCAATGTGGCCCTGGAGTCCATCAGCATGTGGAGAGGCTTGTCCAGACTTCCTGAGAGGAGTTTCTGGCCATCAAACCAGTGTTACTCAACAGTCTTGTGAACTCCTGTTAGGAATCCTGACAATTGGAACCATGATACTCTGTGGATGACAACTGCTGAGAGAATGGTGGTCTGGCAAACTGCTGCTGCTATGTTGCCCAACAATCCCAAGATGAACATTTGGAAGACCTATACAGAAGAAGGTTGGACCCAGGTCTGATATCACTGATACTGGTTGAGTATCTCCTTTATCCTCCTCATTGTTCTCCAATGGCAAAAGCAATAGTAGAAAAGCGTAGAGAACCTCTAATAGCACTGAATCTGGAGACCAGGTTTTCAGCATCAAGAGTCATTTGGTACCCATATGCAGAGGACCATGGCTCTTTTAACATAGACAAGTCCCTGGATTAATGGATTTTCTAAGGTACTGAGTAGGTCAGTACTAATGCAGCAATTGACTTGGGCAGTACGATTGATTTGGAGTGTATAGGCATCAGGGCTGAAGGTATGCATTTTGATTTTGTTGGTTCTGATGGAGTTAAGTGGGAAGGCCGCACTGGTAAGTTTGAAATAAACAGAGCTGATTTGGATGCAGATGGTACTGGGGCCCTGTTAGCACTGTGTTTCTCCAAAGTGCTCCAGAATCTCCCTGTTTCACCAGTAGAGGAGGAGTTGTTCGCCTCCCTGGTACTGAAGTGAGAGGTTGAGGCCTCTGACAACGTAGATCCAGCAGGAGATTGGGACATATTGGGAACTTGCTTTTCTTGGTAGGGATGCCAAAGTCCTCTAATTTTGAGCCTTCTCTGAGTCTTTTGAGATCTTCCCCTTCTTAAGTGAGACATTAGCCAAAGTTGAAGGGGCAGTGGATCTGCCTGGGGCAGATGTGTTGTGGGTGATCTCCTGACCTGACTCAGAAAAAGCCTGAAAGGAGTACACCATCAGCAGCAGCTTTAGTTGAATCTCCCAAAGCTTTGGAACTCTAGATTTTAGAATAAGGCAAAAATTACACTTTTGGGAGATATAGTACTCTCCCAAACAATAGATACACTTAGGATGGCCATTCCTGACTGGGATATCCTTCCACCAAGAGAGGCAGTATTTGAAACCAGGTATTCCCAGACAGGTCAAATAAACTCCCCAGAAGAAATGGAGGAGAAAAAGGGGGAGAGGAAAAATTGAAACCCCTCACAACTTCCTAACTACTTATATACTAACAACAACAACAATACCTGGAAACATCAACCTGACTAAACAAGAACTACAGAACATGCTGAGGCACACACAATGCAGACATGGTAGAGCTCTGGCTCAAGCTGAGGGAGTAGAGAAGGAACTGAGGGTGGTCTGCTCACAGAGCCTTATATACCCTTGGAGCAGGGCATGAGTTATATAGCGCACATACCAAGGTCTAACGGTTACTGCTAACATAAAAATTCTGATCAAGAGCTTGAGAAGCACATGTGCTTCTGAAGTGGAGCACCCACAGGGACATTACTTGAAGAAGAAATTTCACTTATCGTGCTAATGCAGCTTGAAACAAATCATGAGCAAAAAAGTTAATTATCTAGTAAACAAACAATATATCAATCAGCATTTTAAAATACTAAAATGTACAATTTATAATAAGTGAAAATATTAAGCTATATAATTGCTTAAATAAATGGATATAGTCAAAGTGAATCTTCCTTGGTAGCAAAAGTCTAAACCAAATCTAGTGTAAAGGCTCTATGTAGGTGTACATCAACGTGTTTTAATGGTTATATCAACCAATCAAAATGCATGTTTCTTTAAAAAAAATAACTGAAGTACAAATGGAAAAGTTGATTATAACTGATTATTTAAATCAAGGCTTTCCAAATGGTTATTTAAATCAATCTACCCTGCCTGAATCCCTGTGGTATTTTGGAGGTGTGGAGGAGTATTTGTATTTCCTTGAGCTCATAGGCATATGGACTGGCTATGATCTGGATAACTGATTTATATGCCTTTAGCCTGAGAAAAACCTGGAATCTTCAGATTTTTGTTGTGGATTTATGAATTCTTTAGGACATTATAATGTCTTTATCCAACAGAGCAGTTAAGCATCTGTTTTACTTTAAGAATAAGAATAGTTGCATTTACTTTAATGAGACTACTCTGGTGCTTAAAGTTAAGCATCTGCTTAATTGTTTTGATGGATTGGGTCCTATGTCAGTAGAACAAGAAGAAGTGGAAAGCAATTAAAGATAGCCAATAAAAATGTAAGACTATATTTTCTAATTGTAAAGTCTATGGAATAGTCTCTCAGGCATTTGGAGGAAAACACATCAATTCAGTTATTTAAAGCTGAATGGAAGAAGTTACCAGAATATATACTATGTAGAGTAATCTTTCTTTGACAGATGTATTAGATGATCAAATAGGTTAATTCAATCTCTAAATGATATATATGTAGTATGTTATGAAGTGACAAGGCAAAATTCTGTGTGGTACTCCACTCAAGCCAATGATGTTGTTTGCAGGGAGCCAAGAAGAATTTGGTATATATAATTACAATGTGGATGCTTAAAAACTCTTCTTGGACCAATAATCTGTGAGGATTCTGATTGAGTTAGAACAGTCTATTAGGTTAATGTCTAATTTGGGGATCTTTAAAAGAAATACTATTTCAATAGCACATAATGGCTTAACATGTAATAGCCTATTTGGGGATTTCTTAGTTACCAGATTATCAATTCCATGAAATGTAACAGTTTCATAAATCCACTGGGGTAAACTGAGTTACAGAAAAAACCACAGGGCCTGACCTCGATCTGGCCTCTTCTGTGCCCCTGAAATTATTTGTAGTTTAGTCATTGATATGATATGAAAGTAATTAAACTACAACCATAGTTAATTGATCTTGGAAGTTGCAGATAGAAAAGGGAGATATGATTTTTTAAATCCATCCCATAGTGTGCTAGATGGGCACAACAAAACATACATATATATATCTATATATCTATATATATCTATATATATACATCTTCCTTTTATCAGTCCCAGTTCTATAATATTTATTTTTTCTAAAATACAAAAAACAATTAGACACATTAAGAAATAATTGCTTACATAATTTTATTTAAAAATCTTAAAGTCATTTCTGAAGAATAGAGGCACAGAAAGAATCTGAAACCACTAACTACTTTTCAAAGATAGTCAAATGGAAAGGTCTTTCTTAATATTTTATAAACATTTTCTTCCAGCCTAAAACTCATCGTTGCTAAAACTCATCCTGCCAAGTTTTAGTCTAAAGAGTGGGGTTTATTTATTTAAGGTCTTAGGCTTTGTCTACACTGGCAAGTTAGTTCGAAATAAGGAAGCTTAATTTGAACTAACTTAAGCCTTGGCCACCCTAGGCTTTCATTAGTTGGAATTGAGGGCTTCCTTAATTCAAACGAATAAATTCAATTATACCTCTGGAACTAACCCTTAATTCGAATTAGTTAGTTCGAATTAAGTCAATGTGGCGAAGTTAGTTCGAACTAACTACTTAGTTTGAACTAACCAGCACATTGACCTTAATGCAACTGACTAATTCAAACATGGCACTTGCTTAGTTCAAACTAAAATTCCAGTGGGGCCATGCTAGTTCAAATTAAGTTAATTCGAACTAACTAAAATTAGTTCGAATTAGTTAGTTTGAATTAACTAATTGGAAGTAACTTTGGTAAGTGTAGACATAGCCAGTGTGAGATTGCAGTGGAAACACTGGCAGGTACTTAGCTGTGATGGAATAAATTACACTGCTGAGCTATAGCACTGTCTCTCACATCCTGGATTTTGAGGAGGAAGGGTGAATATTGTTTATTCTTTTATATCTTTTGTGGCTGGGAGGTGGAGCTCCTCAAGCATGAACTTCCCTTCATCTATCTCTGACTAGGGGTACATCAGGGCCTTCATTTTCTCATTGACATAGCTCTATTTTCCAGTGAGAAAATAATGTTATTTGGTTTTATTTTCTCCACAGTCTTGGCTTGAACATATGTAAATAGCACGTATTTTATTTATAATGTGTTTTGAAATTGTTTTAATTTTTAGAAGACTTTGTATGGAACTCAGTTTTATTTTCAGAAGTGGATTTATTTTTTTGTAATCAGGTTGAGAAAGGAAAATTCTGAACATGAAATTGTATCTCTGAACATCTGCTTATAAATAGTTACTCAGAAATCCATTATACCATGTTAGAAAAAGACAAAAGGTCAAAATTCACCCCTGTGCAATACTAGTCAAAGCACTGTAATTAAACCAGAGGTTTATTTGGCCCTGACATTGCAAATGTTACTATGTTGCACACTCCATGTCTGTTTCTTACTAGGAAGGGTGCAAAGAGATACATTAGTCAATGAATCAGGCATCAGGTAACTTGGCAAGGATGTCAACTGGTTCAAAAGCCTGTTTTTTTCCTCCTACCACAGTGTTCATGTCCAATTCCTTCTGTCTAATTTACATTCCATGCTTTTGAAATTTTAAACTATATTTTTTCTTCCTTTCCATGCTGTCAGCTCAGTTCTCCTATTTTGTTGTCTCCTTCTTTTCCCTAATTTGCTCTTGCTTGATATTTCCTGTTGACACTTCTTGGGGGTTTTTTTTCAAACAGAGAATGTGGCTTTCTAGCAGACACAGAGGCCCCAGAGTGAATACCCTACAGAGCCAATTCTATCTTGGATCTCGCACAACACTATTAACTGGCTCATGCTCTAAGAAAGGTGGCTATAGTGGGATTGCATGAGTCTGAACTCAGCACTGGTTGAGCAAACCTTGCCAATTCATTTGCACAGAATTAAATTGTTCTTAATTTCTACTCAGAAAGAAAACAAAAAAGAAAGAAAAAGAAACAAAGAAAAAAAGAAAAAAAACATTTTAAATCACAAACTTACAAGCAGTTTTCTCTGAACTTTGTTCAGTTGTTTCACATTGCATTCATCTGTACATTTAAATTTATGGTTGATGGCCTCTTTAAAGTAAATATAGTTCATTGCCCTCAGAAACATTTTTGTTCAGTCCACAAATATTCCCTAGAAAAAGGGTTTATCTAACTGTTGGATTTTTTTTCCAGCATGTAATTTTTTTTTATCACTTTGTTTTGTTTCTATCCTCCTCCCTCCCCCCACTTAAGTCAGTGCTTATAAAAGCAGAGAGCAGAAGTCTCTTTGGAACAAGATAGAATCATAAAAGACTTCAAGAATCTCATCATAAGCTAAACAGTACAAATTGCACATTCTTTATGGAAGTATTAGCTTTTAGTGTGTGCCTGGATCCAACTATAATAGATTATCCCAAAGTGGAAAAGAATGAACAGTAAAAAATTAGCAGAACTAGGAGCTCAGATAGTTTAGTGGAGCAATATGATCTCTGCACTTTCAGGGTACTGAATTCTAAGGCAACTGGAAACAGCATGTAATAGCATATCTAAATAAGCAAGCAAGCTATTTTAGGCCTGAAAACGGGCAAATTTAGAAAAAAAAATAGGAAAAAAGTAAATATGTTTATTTCAAATAAATGAATGAAATCACAGAAAATGAATGTCCTGTGGTTCATGGATGAAATCCTGTGTCCATGACAGAAAAGTCTGCAGTAATAAAAAATACACAAGGAGAAACAAGAAGTAACTTCTAACCTGTAATGCATGGCCCAGCTCCTGCACTACCTTAGAGCAATTTTTCACTCTGACAGAGGTGTAAAACTGCCCTAAAGATGGTGTAGCTGGCCATTGGAAGATTCCCCATGCATAAGAGAATCCTGATTGCCAGAATGTCCCATAAGGCAATTGTCAGATGGTGCTGCTCCAATTTACGTCTGTGACTATCCTAGACAGACCCAGGAGTGGGACCCACAAAGATGGCTTCAAGCATACCCTCCTGAACAGCCGTGTGCACTTCTTGGCAGCTGCTCCAGAACTGCCCTAACATTATTCCTTAACACAATGCGCCCCAGGTCAGCAGATCATTTAGTAAAAATCTAATAATAGCACATTTCCATATACGCTTGTGATTGAGTAGTCTATTGGCACATGCCTGTGACTTGTGTTGGAAATTACCCCAAAAGTGCTTACTAAGGCTGGCCACTACTAAATTATGACTCATTAATTTTACTTTTTTTTATAAAAGAAAAAATCTTCTATTATAAAAAGGTCAAAGAAACCCACCTTACACTTGGAGCAGAGAGGGGTGTAGTTTGTGATGGTACTTAACATCTGGGGAAATGATTGCATCATTTCACTACCATCCCTCAAGGTAACTTATTTTTCTCTCTACCAAAAAATCTTCTCCCTCAATCACTGAACAGGGATATTTTTATTTCTGGTTATGTAATGATATCCTAGCCAATCCGAATGCATTTATTTGGGTGCCCAACTCAAAACAATGTTGGGAGATCTGATTTTCAGAGGGTAGCCGCTCAAAAGTTCTTGAAAAACAGGCCCTCTTAAGGCTGGGCAACTCAAAATTATTTATTTTTGAGATATTGGGATGTGTCTAGCCATCATCTAACAGAATGCCCAACAAACCTGATCAGAAGGACTAGTAGAGGTTTTGTGACTGTCCCTGTTTAATGTGATTTTCTCTCTGTAAGCTCTGAGCAATGAACACAGAAGATAACAAAAGGAAATGGTTAAGGTACCATAATAATTTTAGCCTTTCTTTTTTTCAGGTCACTATAATCTACCCAAAGATAACTAATTGTTCAAAGTAAACATTCTATTCCAACCACAAAAGGAATCCATTACACAAACATATAATTCACAGTCATTTTTAGTGGGTTGTAAACAGTTTGGAATGAGCATAAAATGGGACAAAAATCAAAGTGAGCATTTAGAAATGAAAAAGTGTTTGCAACAAAAGGTCAGTCCCTTTGCTTGGCAAACTATGTAAAAAAGCCTGGGAAAATGTTGAACACACAAGCAGTAAGGGAATTTTAAAGCCAACAACCTCCCTGTTTCTTTAAACAGACATCGGAACCTATAACTGGATCCTGTCAAACAAATGACAGCAAAAAACATAACAGCTGCTAAGAAGCAAAGTAAAGAGATAAAGTTTTCTGAGCTAAGAACCTTGTCAGAAGTGGACTAAAGGTCTTTCTTAAATCTTTAGGCAAGGTTATGGATCCCAGGGTGGCTTTTAGGCATTGAGTCAAATATGCAATTTTATGTATCATTCCTGTCACAGCATCATGTGCTAGAAAAAAGAAGGAAAGAGAAAAACCAATGTCCACTTCATAATAAAACCTATACCTGTAATCATCAACTGCAAGTATATGGTGTCATTTTAAAGTCATTTAAACTAATTTGGGCATAGTAACTTGGAATTGGAAATGGAAGAAATGAATGAGTTGTCAAAACCATATTTCAGTAGACGGATGACAAGATAAATAAAATCACATTTCCCAGAAAACCAGCACCATTCCTTCACAAACCTAAAATATACTGTTTGTACAACAAAACGTTTATGGTAGTAAAGTGTTCAGTCTGTTAGTTTACTGTGCCATTGGACACACAGGGAAATTATCATCCCTGGAAAAGACTTTAATATCAGTTCACTTTCACATGATAAAGTTTTGCTATTAAAAGGTACTGGCTGACATTTTGTTTCGGTACTATAGAGTGATGTTTCTAATTTTTTTAAATGAGTTTTACTTCAAAACAGCCAGAGGAACTTTAAAGGGCTCACAGATAACAAAATAAACAAATGATTCAAGGAACAACTGGAAATAATACCTGGCATAGAAACATAAAAACTTGAGATGAGAGCCCCACCCTTGGAAAGACTGCACAGTCTGTGAATTACTGTATACACTGAGGGTTAGAATGTCACAAGCTTCCCTTACTCCAGTGTTTGGCTCTGCTCAGATTGTAACTCCAGCTACTCACCCAATATTCCCTGATGGGAACATGAAGAAATGGGTAAGGAGCTCTGGCACTGTCTAGCTAGTCCCTGGCCAGGTAAACAAAAGGCAGTAAACTGCTCTATGAAAGGAGGTAAAGTAACATTTTTCTTCTCACTCCTAAGGAATTGGGAAGAAGAGAAGAACTGTCAGTCAGTCAGTCAGTTTTTCCCTCAGTGCACCCATCAGGCGGTCCAACTACACGCCAACCTTACTCGATGCAGAATGTTCATTTTCCATCTAGCATAGGGAGCTTTCTCTGTAGGGACTACTACTTTGGAGACCCAGAGTCCACTCTTGCTCCCACTGATGCTTATTGGCAAAGGTCCTACTGACTTACAGGGATCCTCAGATTTTTAGGTCAAGCAGTTCACCAAATAGCAAAGAAATAACAAGTAAAATGGCAAGAAAGAAAACATCGAGCTTGTTCCTGAAAACTTTAAGTCAATTGATTACTCATATAGGATTTGCAGAAATGGGTCCAATATTTTTATTTAATATTTAGGATAAACTATCTTGGCAACCCTGCAATATGGCTCATTAAGAGAGATACCTTTCATCCAGTTCCAGTTCCAAATTTAGAAATTGTAAATGAGAGATTACAAAGTTGGAGTTCGCACCTGTATGCAACTGTTCGCAATCCAAATGCTTGTGGATTGGTTAGATCTGCATTATGGCCTGAGAAGAGAAATTTACAGGATACAAAGGACTCCTATCCTTTCAATCTATATTAAAAGGCTGCCTAAGGCTATGTCTACACTTGCACTTTTAAGTCGACTTAGACAAGTCAACTTAGTGTGTCTACACTTAAATTTAAGGTCGACTTAAAGGGGAACTTACAAAGTCGACCTAGAGCGTCCACACTGGATGCTCTAGGTTGACTTTGTGGGGCTAGGGGGACCTTGGGTAGGTCCACAGTGGCAGGGGGGGCACCCTTTGTGTGCAATGGGGCAAAGGGGGACAGGGACACTGGCAGGGCATGTGGGCAGGGTGTGACACTGTCTGGATTTAGGAAGCATTTATGA
>ML685777.1:20438755-20528231 GCA_007922175.1 Pelusios castaneus | reverse complement strand
GACTTAATTTACCAGTGTAGACGCAGCCTAAGAGACAACATTCAACAAAGTCAATGGTTAGACTCTGATCTCATTTAACATTAATGTGAGTCCAGAGTTACTCCACTGATTTAATGGAGGTATTCTGGATACACAATGGTGTATCTAAGATTAAAAAACTGGCCAATAGCAAGTTACTTACTCCATAGCTTCAGTGTATTGGAAAATACAACCATGGTTTTGTGGTATAACGTGAAACAATCAAGATAAATAAACATTCTGTTCAGCTCACTATTAGACTTTTTTCCTATGTATGGCCACAATATACTAAAATTTTAAAAAGTAAAGAATTTTTGATTGGTAATAGTAAGTGACATATAAGCATCTTTGTAACATAATGGATACGTTTATCTCATTAACAGCACAGTTGTCCAGCAAAGCATGAATGTTTTGTTCTTTCTGGTTCAAATGGGCACACATAAACTGAACTCATAAGGTCTCTTTTTTTGGATTCTGTTTTTAAAATTAAGCATGTAAGAAACATTTCTTGGTACAGAACAATGTATATTTTATAAAAAAAAGTAACTATGGGGTGGGGGACCTTTTCTACAACAGCCAATGTGCCAGCTGTCCTGAGTATTTAGGCCATCTTATTAAAACCATGAAAGTAAACATAAAGTTTTCATTAAGTGTGCCTTTCCCATAATTGGTACATAAGTATTTCCCATGACTCTGCAGTTGAGTATCTTGGCTGGAGGCATATCTGGCTATTAGGAGGAGGGCTTTAGATCTGTTGAGTCTCAGCCATGCCGGGAGACTTGGCACCTTCACATACTGCTTCCTAATACCAACCCCAGTATAAAATGTCATCAGAAGCTTGAATAAACATTGAATTTAGCTTCACATAAATTACTGCTGTTCTGAGATAGTTATGGCAGAACTAAGTAAAAACAACACTTAGAGTAAATAGAATATGAGTAAATGCAAGAATCTTAATCCAAGAAAATGATAATAGAAAAATGTATATCAAGTACAAACTCATAAATACAGTACAATTAAATTTTATCGCATGTCACTGAGATTAGTTTTTATTTACATACAGTTCTATCTTAAAATGATATACTTTCTTAAAGTTACAGTAATTATGAAACAAGAACATGAACCAAAGAACAATAATGAAATACTTGTAAGGATCAATTGCTCTGTAGAAACAGTGATACACATTTTCCTATTCATTCTTATGAATTCATTTGATATCCCTACAGATATCTTATGTACTTCCTTGGATTTTCTTGTGTTATAAATTTAGTATTAACAATGAACACTAAGATACTGAGAATCTGAAACATGAAGATGATTTACACCAGCTCTCTCTCTCTTTTTTTTTTTTTTAAACTTTTAACTTTGTTTTATTTTGTTGGCAGAAGAGTGAGGTCTCATTTTGGGCACCTTTTTGCATAAACACACACTGGTGCAATAAATGTGAAACATGACCAGGTGTCTGGTATAATAAGATACAGGATAGACAGCTATGGGCATATGTAAATAGACATCTATTTTAATGATCATTTATTCATCGAGAGCCAGTATCATGTAAGGTAACCAAATAGCAAGCATGAAAAATTGGGATGAGGGTGGGAGGTAATAGGTACCTATACAAGAAAAATTCCCAAATACCAGCACTGTCCCTGTATAATCGGGACACTTGGTAACCCTAGAATCTAAAGGGCTCTGTCCCCAACCACTGTCCCTTTATGCCACTTTGGCATGAAAAGAGCTGTAAAGTAGATGCAGTCTTCCTAGGGAAATTACTCAAGTGCAGAAGTATGGAGTCAGTGCAAGCAGACCTATATCACTCTTCCATTAAGGTTCAGAGATGGGAAGAGCTGGTTGGTATTAGAGGGATTGTAGGTCTAGTGCTCTGAATTCTGGCTACTTAGTCCGAAGAACAGCCTAGAAGCACCCTGGGAAAGGCTGCTATAAGTGGCAGAAGTTCTGGTAGCCTGGCACTGAGGGCTATACTGTCCTTGTCGCAGGCTGGATTCTGGGAGGTGCAAAGGTATGCAAAAGCATCTTTGGTCTCCTTTCTCCTGGGTTACTACCAGGCTACTCAAAACAACTGCAAATACTTGTTTCAACATTAGATGAACCTGAGCTGAGATTGTAATGGAACATGAAACTAGGCAAGTTCTGCAAGGTTTTAAAAAGAAAGATTTTGTAAAATAAAATTGATTTTCTCTCTATTCTCCATTTTCCTCTTTTGAAATCTGCTTCTATTCCTCTCTCCTTCTCCTCTCCCACCAAAAATACTTCCTCACGCCTCCTCTCTATATTTCTCACCCTAACCCATCAGATGTTTGTGATCCTTTCTTCCAAAAATCATTGCAACTATCTCCCCCTGCACAACACCTCCACTCTGTTATTCTGTCACTTCCTGTTTACCTACCACTCTGGGAATAACGGTCTCGGTGCCGTCCTTTCTACATAATTAAGGAATGAATTTCCAGGAGTTAGAATCTCTAGGCCAATTTCTTTACACTCTTCACATAAACTGAGGTAACAATGATTAAATTAAAATTGTTTTGTCTTTTGTGCTTAACTGTCTAAAGATCTTTTTATTTTTCACTGTTTCTCTTGTTTTTCAGATTTTAGATAAAAACAGCAATGAGTTGTCTCATTTTGAAATCTTCTTTATCTTTTGCAAGATACATTTCCCCAGATTCCCAGGACAAGGTGAAAACCTTAAGTAATAACGATTATGCTTCACATTGTTATACATTTTTAAGATTCTGTGTGTTGTGTGTACCTTCACATGAAAATGTCCCTCAAAGAAAGAAAGAAAGAAAGAAAGAAAGCTGTAAAATTTGAGTGAATCACCAAAATGTAATTTAAACTGCATGACTTCTCTGACAAAAGTTAGAGCATCAGCTGTAAATATGAATGAAAAATAGTGTTGAATATTAAGTTACCCACCTCTTTGTTCAACAGCTTCTATACAACGTTTTACGAATTGGGGGACTGTGGAATTTTCGTGCTCACACACTAAGTGCAAATAGGAGCCAAAAACTTGTTCTACAGAGTAAAAGAAGAAAAATATATTAAAATATGATAAATAATAACTAGTATATAAATAAATACATAACAGGCACTTTGCTTCTTCAAAGTCTTGCACATTAACCAGGTACCCTTGTGTGATAGTTAGACAGATAAAGGACATATCTTTCCGACTCCTGCTGGATTTTATTTTGTGTATGGGTTGAGATAAAGTTTCTCTTATAAACATAATTTGTTGAAAATTATAGATAGATTCAAGCCACAACATTGAAATTTGTATTTTGAACCTTCTAATATATTTAGGTGTCTTCAACTCTGGAGCTTTGGTCCAGTCCAATATAAAGATGGGAGAAATTTTTTAATCCAGATCTCTATCTAGTTCAAATTTCAAACATCCAAAAGTAAACTATAATTTTCCTGATCCTGAAAGCTCACAGAAAGGGCAGTCTGCTCCACCTATTTCTAATGATGGAGCTCTATGTTGCTGCATGGGTTCACTTGTGTACACTGGTTTGCAGAATCAATGCCTAGTCCCATCTCTACTGTCATTACTGGTCATAAAATATCCAGTCTGTTAAAAAATCCAACCACAGCATTTGATTGCCTCATTTCCTGCAGCAGTGAATTCCACAAGTTAAGTATATATAAGTGGTTGCCCTGAAATATTTTTTAGTTGCCTAAGATAGCCAAATACTTCAGTATTTGCAATTTTCCTTAAGTAATTCCTGTATGAAGTACACAAATGTTTAAAAAACATAATGGTAACATTATCTAATTTGAATGGCAACATTAGAAAGTTTTAAAGGTAATAACTGTACACTAAACAAAGTTATATTTTTCTTACATTTGCCTTTTTAATTTTTTCTCCCTGTAAAGAAGCTATTTTGAGAGTTTATTTTATCTTGTGTATCAGGTTTTAGGAATACTCTATTAATAGTTATGGCTTTGACTCCCAGTGTCAATCACATCTCAGTTCCTCTTAATATTCTTTTCTGTGTAAAAGAAAGTTGGTGAAAACGCATTTTCTGTACTTTTGTATTTAAAAATGCCTTTTGATGAGAATAGCAAATAGGCTTCACACGTGACTGAAGTTGTAAATCATGTTGTTTACATAATGAATTAGAGATTAAATAGGTAATGCTGCTTTTTAGTTTTTATGCTTTTAAACTTTTCACTGATTTAAGATGTTCATCTAAAAATTTAGCATAACCAGTTTAAATATCTCAGATTACAAATTAGTTTTATCCTCCTCATCGCTGCTCTATATTTTTTGACATATTATGAAAAGAGCGTTCAGTAGTGGGAACTTTGTCAGCTAGAATCAAAATGAATCAAATAAATGAGGAAAATCACTCGATAAGAGAAGTTTAATGTTCAAAAAATACGACTGGATTATCATTATTTACCCAAACAGACTGTCTCCACATACTTTTTCAACAGTACACAATACTTTGCAAATTAGCACAAAGGCTAATGATAAAGCTTTTGAAGTTGAGATTTCTTAGTACAATCTGAAACTTAGAAGAGCATGTATAATATGCCATATAAACTCTCAGAACACCAAGGATGAGTACACTCATTCCTAACTTTCTAATCAGGAATACTAAAGAAAAACAAACTAATCTATAGTACTTCAGCTCCTTCTGCTCCCACAGAGCAGGAGCGTTGTCTCCCTCTTCCAAAAATGTATCCATCCTTACCCAAAATCAGTCAAAGCAGTCCACAATATGTCCTGCCCTTCCTTCATAGGAGGCCAAAAGCTTCATGTTCATCATTTGCCTTGAAGATCACCAGTTCTTGCCTCTTTGTTATTCAACTTTGCTAGCTGAGTGCTGGCTCTTACCCTGGGCCTTAATTTGCGATATAATTGCCTTTTCTCTGTTTATGATCCTCATCCTGAAGAATAAATTGGGAAAGGGGGGCAGAGAAGCAAAGCAAGGCATGTTGGGAGTGCAGGCCTGAGCAGGAAGATGGTCCCCAGCACAGAAGAGTCAGAGGAGGGAGCAGAGGGAGTTGACCAATGTGATTGCACTGGCCATTATCTTTGAAAACTCGTGGCTAATGAGGGAGGTTCCGGATGATTGGAAAAAGGCAAATATAGTACCTATCTTCAAGAAAGGGAAAAAGAAAGATCCGGGGAACTACCGACCAATCAGCCTCACCTCAATCGCTGGAAAAATCATGGAGCAGGTCCTCAAAGAATCCATCCTGAAATACTTGGAAGAAAACAGAGTGATCAGGAATAATCAGCATGGATTCACCAAGGGCAAATCATGCCTGACCAACCTGATTACCTTCTATTATGAAATGACTGGATTTCAGGATGCGGGAATAGGCATTGATGTGATATACCTCAACTTTAGCAAAGCTTTTGGTATGGTTTCCCACTGCATTCTTGTCAGCAAATTAAGGAAGTATGAGTTGGATGAATGGACTGTAAGGTGGATAGAAAAGTGGCTAGATCATCGGGCTTTGCAGGTAGGAATCAGTGGCTCAATGTCTAGTTGGCAACCAGTAATAAGTGGGGTGCCCCAGGGGTCTGTCCTGGTGCTGGTTCTGTTCAATATTTTCATTAATGATCTGGATGATAGGATAGATTGCATGCTCAGTGAGTTCAGGGATGACACCAAGCTGGGGAGAATGGTAGACATGCTGGAGGGCATGGACAGGATTCAGGAAGACCTAGACAAATTGGAGCATTGGGCCAAAAGAAACCTCAAGAGGTTCAACAAGGACAAGTGCAAAGTCCTGCATTTAGGACGGAAAAGTCCCATGTATTGCTACAGGCTGAGGACCAATCAGCTAGGTAGTAGCACTGTAGAAAAGGACCTGGTGGTTATCGTGGACGGGAAGCTGGATATGAGTCAACCATGTGCTCTTGTTGCCAAAAAGGCCAATGGTATATTGGGCTGCATCAGTAGGAGTGTTGCCAGCAGATCAAGGGATGTGATTATTCCCCTTTATTCGGCACTGGTGAGGCCACATTTGGAATACTGTGTCCAGTTTCGGGCTCCCCACTACAGAAAGGATATTGACAAATTAGGAGAAGTCCAGTGGAGGGTAATGAAAATGATTAGGGCTGAGGCACATGACTTATGAGGGGAGACTGAATGAACTAGGCTTATTTAGTCTGCAGAAGAGAAGACTGAGGGGGGATTTGATAGCAACTTTCAACTACCTGAAGTGGTTCTCCAAAGAGGAGGGAGCTAAGCTGTTCTCAGTAGTAACAGACGACAGAACAAGGAACAAAGGTTTCAAGTTGCAGGTGTGGAGGTCAAGGTTGGATATTAGGAAAAACTTTCTCACTAGGAGGGTGGTGAAGCATTCAAATGGGTTACCTAGGGAAGTGGTAGAATCTCCATCTTTTAAACATTTAAGGTCCGGTTAGACAATACCCTGGCTGGGATGATTTAGTGGGAGTGGTTCTGCTTTTAGTAGGGGGTTGGACTAGATGACCTCATGAGGTCCCTTCCAGCCCTAAGATTCTATGATTCTATGACCCAAATTCACTCCTGCCAAGCATTCCACTCTGCCCTGTTTACAAATAACCATAAAGCTGCCTTTCTCCTTAGTTAGATCTTCTCAAAAACCGTCACAAATAGGCTGGTCCCTGATGATGTACACACATAATTATATATGTATTCACTTTTAAAAACATAATTCTAACATTTAAGGCAGTAGTTTTCAATTTTTTTTTTCAGGACCCAGTTGAAAAAAAAATAATTTATGCCTGTGATCCAACCATCATATCTTTCAATAATGCATTCCAGTCTTGTGGCGGTTGCAGCAATGAGTGCTACGATCCAGTACCTGAGGCTCTGCGACCCAGTACTGGGTCCCGACTCATAGTTTGAAAACCACTGATTTAAGGTGCTACTAATTTCTAGTTTTTCATATAGGAGTACTTAAATTAAAACCAATCAAACACATTTTCATAGTAAAAGGGGTGGAGTCTTATCATCTGAACATTTTTTAGATTTAGTTTATAAACTCTTTGAAGCATAGACCTCATATTTTTTATAAAACACATTTCTGCACTAGATAAATATTAATACACATAAATATAAAGCTTTTTCTTTGTGTGTGGGTATCTGTGTGTTTATTCTCAGAACAGTTTTAGAATGAATTTTGCATTTGGGAAATGTACTGAGAGTTATATAAATATGATTTGCAGAATTTATTTTCATTTTTAAAATAATTTTGATTCCTGTTTATTTTATTTATTTATTTTTTAGATTTTTATCATATTCAATTATTCAGGAAACTACGGGAGAATTAAGCAACTATTTAATGACAGTAGACATGGAGTTTCAAAAAGTTAAAAGCTTTATAAATTATTAAAACACAAAAATCAACAACACATGCCAAAAATATGATGTAAATATCCTTAAATCAACATATCGTACCTTATTTTACTATTCATTCACTACTCCACTTGTAACAAGTCAATTCAGACATCTACATCACTGGACTTTGACTGTAATAAGTTCCCAAGCAGCATTTTTCTTACTTTATCTGTTTGTAAATGTCTATTATTATTGATGAAAATATTTTTTCATCCATTTATGTGTATACAGTGAAATCAACATTACAGATAAAAATCTAATTCTTCCAGGCCTATATATAAACCACCGCAGATGTAGAGAACCAGATCCCCAAAGGTATTTAGGTGCCTAACTCAATAAAAGTTAAATACTTAAATAGATTTGAGAATCAGTGCCATAGTTATTAGGAACTGTTTTTGTTTTTTTTTGTTTTTTTTCAAAGTATGCATTTTAAGGAGGCAGTCTGGAACAATTATATGTAATATTTTGCAGTCAAAAGAATTGAATTATTTTAAAAAGTGTAACTGGAAATAATTAATAGGCAGTATTCACTTGCTTGTCCAAATTATTGCACCTTGCTGAATATACCCACCTGCAGACTGTCATATGATTCAGGGAAAGGAGCTCTGGCTTTCCTAAGTCAACATATGGAAGAAGATCCATCACAGCACATCCAAATATGTGAATTCTGTAGTCTGATATTGCACTTTTGTACAGTGCAAAATTCTGTGTAGTCAGTCAGACTTCTGGGTTCACAAAGAATGCAGGGGTGAGGGTCATAGAAATATATACTAGGTTACAAGCATGTATGGCAATTACATATTAGTGAATGACCTGTTTCATGTTTTGGGGTTATGTTTGTGACAAAGAAAGGGCAGATTAAGTTTTCTTCATAAACATTTATAGTTTCCTCCAGCGGTAATTATATAAGCAGAGATTTATGATTAAAATGTACTAGTATTTCCTCTTTTGTTATCTTAATTGTTTTTAAAATTTCAGTGAAGACCTGTCAAATTGTTCATGACTTGGAATGTGCTCTGATGCTAATTACATTAAAAAGATGTAAAACTGTATCTCATTTGAGGGGGTAGGGTATTTGTAAATGATAGGCCAGAAGTGACGGGGGCAGTGGATTTCATTGTCTATAGATGACCAACATATTAACAACTAAAAAAAAACCCAAAACCAAAAACTTAATGCTCTACAGTTCAGCATGTTACTGTATCAACTAGCAGTCATTGTATCTTGCATCCAGGAACCTGAAGTTACTTTCAGTCTCCAGTAACAGGAAGTCAAGTGTTCTAGACTATGTCTACACTGGCAAGTTAGTTCGAATTAAGGAGGCTTAATTCAAACTAACTAAAGCCATGGCTACACTAGGCTTTAGTTAGTTCGAATTAAGAGCTTCCTTTCGAATAGGGCTTCAGAAGTAAGTCTTTAATTCGAACTAACTAGTTCGAATTAGCCAATGTGGCCATGTTAATTCGAACTAATTTCTTAGTTCGAACTAACCAGCCATTGAAATGAATGGGGATCGCTAATTCGAACTAAGCAAGTGCCATTCATGGCACTTGCTTAGTTCGAACTAACTTTTTCTAGTTCGAATTAAGCTAATTCGAACTAACTAAAATTAGTTCGAATTAGTTAGTTTGAACTAACTAACTCGAACTCATTTTAGCACGTGTAGACATAGCCCTAGTGAATGGTGGTTTGGGCAAGGAACACAGAACCATGATACTGGAACTGAAATCATGGCTGCACTGATGTCAATGTGAGAACTCGCAGCAACTTTAGTGGGGCCGGGATTTCACCATAGGATTTATTTCTGAATCTGCTACTGACTTGCTCCATGATCTCAAGCAAAATGCTTAACCTCAGTTTATCTAGCTGTAAAAATAGATATAGTGCTAATTCCTTATCTTATAAATAATGCTTTGAAACATACTTTGTCATCTTTAGATGACAGGTGATATGTACTGTCTTCAACTGAAGGACTGTAAAATCAAAAAGACAACATGAGATTAGCTGTCATACCTCTATTGTAGCTGCTAAGCAATGGAAAGGGCTACAGTAAAAAATTAAACCGATCTACTTCCATCTAGAAAATATTTTAGAAAAGCAAGATTATTTATTGGACTGAGTGTACAGCTTGAGGACCAGGACTCCCGAGTTCAATTCCAAGTTCTGTCCTAGCTCTCTCTGACTTTGATCCAAGTCACTTCATTTCTTTGAGACTCAATTTCCTTGTTGATAGAATGGAGATGCTAATACATACATCACAATATGTACATTCTTATAACTCGTATGCTTTCATAATATTTAAACAAGCATTAATACAAGTGCTAAGAGTTAATTTTTGTAGACAATAATTTGATATTCCTTTTCTTTTTAACTCACTTATTTAAAAAAATAATTAATTCTGGTAAATCCCTGTAAGAGAAAAAAGTAACCAGAACATCTTTTCAAATAATGAAAACAATAACTATTCCCAATGGTAAAGGTAGCAAAAGAGGGGGTTTGTTTGATTTATCTATGATAGGCACTTCAGAACTCCACTTTTTATGACTAGAAAAGAAAAGATATACATAACACTTCTAACCTTCTGTAATGACAATTTATTTTTCCAATCCAGCTTATTTAACTCAAATGCCTGGGAAATAGACACAATTACCACCTTTGGAATGCTACTTAAATTTAAATGCTCCCCTCTGAATAGAAACCCTCTTCATCTTCTCAAAGTTTATTCCAGCTTCTCAGGAATTATTCCCTCTATGAGTTCTTGAAATTCTCTTGTTTATCTTTTAAAAATTTTAACTAATGATTATTCGGAAGTATCTTTTATTGGAACAAAGAAAATTCCCATACAGTGGACTCTGTTCACAAGAGCTTGTACAAAGGAGCTGCATACTATGCCCTTATAAAGCTTTAATCATTCACTCTTTCAGCTGTTATCAATTTAAAACCAATGAAACGCCCACACTGAGTCCATTTGAGCAGTCAATTTTAATATCTTGGGGCATCTGTAGTTATTTTGAATTGGCTGCAAAAGCAGAACTAACAAGTTAAGCTCTAACCATAAGTCTACATCAGGCTGGTAAACCATGCATCAAACACAGACAGTTAGTCAATACTGTAGTATGAAAAAACCAACAAGCATTTTTAAAAAGAGCAATATATTCATAATATGTTTGGCAGTATGGTTTGCATTACACCTCCTCAATATCTATGCATCACACTTCCTGTTCAAGATGGTGGCGTCTGTGATAGCGTTGTACGCTGATATAAAATGAGACTCAAAAAGGAGCTGTCATGGACACGGACAGAGTTGAAAGATTTAAGATGATGACTACAGCTGCAATTAATTGCTCATTATAGTGAACAAGCCCCTTCAAGTTTGCAAGATCATTGCCAGGAGCCTGACAGACATACTCTTCACATGCAGCTTGTGCAGCCCACGTCTGAGGTACTGACTCAAAGCTGCAGACAAAACTGCAGTAAAACAAACATTTGAAACAAGATCACAGAAGTCACAGCCTCATTCAGAATGTTACTGCTTAATTAATTTTGTGGTATATGTATGAGATCTGGCCACTTTCTTACAGAACTCTTCAGGTGTTTATTTTTGTGCCGTTTTTATTAAAATGCAATCATAAGTGTAGCACTAGAAAAAAAATGAGTGCCATTGGAAAAATGGAGCACCAGTGTTCTAAATCTGGAGAAAAGAGTAGGTGGTCTGGCAGTACAGTCCCCACAGGGTTTTGGGAAGACAAAGCTTTAATGAGATGCAATGCAGTGCATTCCAAAGGGAAATAAATTCAGATCTACCTCTTCTACAGCTTAATTTGGACAGTTGGATTGTTAACAACTATCATCAAAGCCTAAATTGAGGCATGTATCCAGTCTCCTCCCTCCTAAATGTTAAGCGGAAGACAGGGGTAAAGAGAGACCGAAACAAGCATCAGGAATTTTACAATTTCTGGCTTTTTGGGGGGGGGGGTAATTCAAAAAGGCAGTTTCTATATAGTCAATGTATGGTGGCCAGGGTGTGGTGTATTGGAAGCAATATTGAAATTATAAGACATCTCTTCAATGTTAGGAGATTCTTGGTCTTACTTGCAGGCTATGGGGTTCTGTAGGCAAATGGGTGATCTGGGTCTGGTGCAGTCAATCTGCAAAAAGTCAGCCAAATGCAAGGGAGGGTGAGCTGTGTCGCTGCGCCTTATGGAGCATCCTGGTTTCACACTCTGTGTTTTTCATCTTGAATAGAAAGTTTAAGGCCTATCTATCAAGGATTTGTAATGCAAAACTCAGAGACTGAATGCGTTATTCTGAATTCCAAGAAATAAAGTAATGTTATGTTGCAACCTTCCAGCAAGAATGTTTTCTGATGTTCTCTAACTATTCTGCATGTGTACAGTGTACATGACAAAGGAAACTAAGTCAAAAGTTAAACATTTTGAAGATAGGCACATATTAGGGCAACAAATAAAGGTATAGTACTTGTCCAATGAAAGGGCCAGGATCTCAGCTGACTTAAGTAAGCATGGCTGTCACTGAGCTACTCTAATTTATGACAGCTGAGAATCTTGCCCAATCCTTTTAAATGGGCTTACTGTGTATTTGGTGGTTTACAGTGGTCTTCAATAAAAAAAATAAATAAATAAAAAAATCAACATTTGCCAACAGTAACTACTAAGTGGTATCTGAGCAGAATTGTTTTCTATTCTCAGCAAAGTAAAAATACAGGGTAGATACCACTATCTGGAAACTGTTGCTGAATGATGGTTTTGTTTTTTTTGTTTTTTAAACTGGGAATGAATATGCCTTTGAAATCAACCAGGGCGAGCACCGAGAGCCAGATTCTGCCACTCTGATTCATTTCCCTATACCAGGGATTAATACCTCTTACTTCTTTCCTCACTTACATTATTCCTTTCTGCAATGATCCCTAACCTTAAAAAAAGATCTCTTTGCCCACCACTTGGTCATCTACATGTCTCAGGGAATATACATTTATAAATTCATCTGCTTGTACTGAAAAAAAAAAAAAAAGTTGTTGACACACACTGAATTCATTAGGAATTTTACCATTGACTTTAATGCACACTGAATCAGACCTAAACTCTCATATCAAGTTCCATGAGCTGCAATAATGTCTGAATGTGAAAACATGGCAATAAGCAATTTACAAGTTTAACACTGATTAAACATATATATATATATATGATTATATATCATCTATAGGAGTTATGGCTTGGAGATATCTATGTACATTTCTCTCAAAAATCAAAATGATTACTAAACCTAATGTGGAGCAAGATTAATGACTCTCTAAACTACCACTCTCTGAATGAAATGGGGTCACTCTAGGTTCCCACTGAAAGAAGAAAGAGAGTAGAACCACATCCTTTCTCTTCCTGGGAGAAAATGGGGAGCAATCCCACTTCCGCTGACTAAGTTAAACAAAAATTCCTCTGACTGTGAAGCCTTGTTCTAGAGCTTATACATCTCAGGCCATATAGCATTCCAGTTGCGTTACCAATGGTTGGAATGAGACAGTTCCTTAACCAAATTACTATAAAGCATAATTAAATAGCATTTATTTTCATTTGGAAGCTTTTGTACCCACTGCTCCTCTCACTTCTGGAGACTCCTTTTCTTGTTGCCTTAATTTTCTTCTACATTTAACTTTTCAAATGAACTCAGATAAACTCCTTATACTAGCAACACTGAAAAAATTAGATCGGACACATCTTTCTTACTAGCTGAGTTTTCTCAGCTCACCTAGCTTCATTTATGCTCAGTTCTTGTTCATGTTATTTTATTATGGAATGAAAGTAAATTTTGTGATACTCTATTATCAATACACTCATGGCTTTTAAATACTAATGACTGGGATAGCACTACATGTATACCATAGATGCTCAGAAACCATGAATCTAGCAGGCTAATATAACGTGGAAGGTTGGAGATTGCTTTTGGACAACATTAAAACTTGACAATGCTCAAATGTAAGTATTACAGTTCAATTATTAACCTAAATTAGTTTCAAAAAAGAAAATCTATACGCTGTTTTTCTAACACATTATTGCAGATTCTGTAAATTCTGAGAGATTTATAATTCCAGGTAACTGAAGACCTACGCCTCTATATATAGATTTGAGTAAAATTATTCTTGTAGTAACACTGATTAGGTGGCAGAACTGGAAAATGGTTCTTATTCAGAGCTATAGAGCATTGCTGATCAAATATTGATATTGCTTAAATGTAACCAATAGGTACTGTGTTATACAATATCTATAAAAATCATTACAATACTTTTTTAATTAAATGAGACTAAGAAATAAACAAAAGGTAGAAATTTAGGGCTGACACACTTCAATTAGAGTTTAAACAGATATATATTTTCCATTTTCTGAAATCATTATGGCCCAGTCTTACAAAACTAATGCACATCTCCCTGAGGAACTACATTAGTAATGTAATTCAGATGTATAGGATTGGGGCCCATAATGTTTTAATGGAATTAAGTGGGTTTCCATATGAAATTAGCTACTTCTCCATAGATGATAAGTAGGCCCAGTTTTTCAAAGGTTATTAGGTGCCTAAAGATACAGACAGGGCCCTAATGTGGTTTAAAAAACTGTCTAGATGCCTGTGTTCCATTGAGTCAGGTGCCTAGGGGTGCGTCTACACTTGTAAATTAAGTCGACTTAATTTACTCTGAGTCTACACTACATTTTCCTTAAGTCAACCTAAGCAAGCTGCTTAAGTCGACTTAAGGAAAATTAAGTCGACTTTACTAAACCTGGTTTAAAGTTGACTTTAGGCTTAAGTCAACTTTCTAAAGTCGACTTAAGCCAGTGTAGACCTGGAGTAGCCCTAAGTCGACTCTAAGTCAATTTAGGGCTCTCCGGGACTCCCTCACTGCCCTCCCTGGGGGGGGGGGGAGGTGCACAGGGGGAGCCTGGCATGCCCCCCCACAGGGCAGGGCAGAGCCCTGCCCACCCTGACCCTATACCCTGCCAGGGTCCCTGTCCCCCTTTGCCCCATTGTACCCAGGTACAATGGGGCAAAGGCTAAGCCCCCTGGCAATTGGCAAGGGGTGCCCCTCTGCCCCCGTGGACCTCTCCCAGGTCGACTTAAAGTCGACTTTGTTAAATTGACTTAGCTAAAGTTGACCTAAATTAACAAGTGTAGACATAGCCTAGGTGCTTCTGATAATCCCATTAAATATCTATCTGCATCTTCTTTGACCTAAATACCTTTAAAAATCTAGCCCTTAGAGCTCAGGTATTTAGTTGACACTGAAAGTAAGTGGGATGGTGAGAAGCAAAATAATAACCATGCATATATTTCAGAGTCTGATGAACCTGATATTTAAAGCTCATGTGCAAATTATATTTCCATGTCACTCTGGCACTCTCTTTCAGCCAGTCATGTTTTTTATCCACATTTTAAAACAAAATTTTGTTAAGGGTTAAATGACAATTACATAATCTTTGATAATGGTATTGATGGATCAAAGTACTGCAGGAGAAAAATCTGCTATTTAATTTTGAAGCCTATAGTCTCAATTTTGGCTTCTGCTGAGAAATGTGATGAGTCCTCTCATCACGAGTGCACACATCAGTGACAAAGAGAGAAGAGGACTGCACTTAAGTGAATTTATCACCTTAAAATGTATTTACTCTTGCCTATAATTTGCGTGTTAAATTTATTGGAGTTTTGGTTCCAGTGTGATACACAATGTAAAAAATCAATACAGATATGAGAGCTTTCTAGTGCCCCTGGCAAATATGAATGGCACTTGATGAAAAGTGAAGGTGTCTATAGCACCTATAGTGCCCCTGCTTTTCTGTAATTATCACCACATGCTTCACAGATATTTATGTCAATTCTTCATTAGCCCATAGAACAGTTTTTTGTTATAGGTTTGGCACTGTGATGTCCTGCAAGGCTATAGATGTATGTATTCACTTTTATTGAAAGTATAAATTATTTTAAGGGAAATTATAATTCTGACAGAAGTATTCACCCCTCTGGGATTAGCGTTAGCATGCATGTTGTCAGATTTGGAGAAATTTATTCATGTAAAAATTGCTTAACATTTTCTTCTCTAAGAATTGAGCAAATGGACACTTTTGCAATGTTTCTGAAGCCATTTAATTCATCTTTAGAAAAAAGAGATACATTTTAAAACATGAAATTTGGTAAACCTTTTATTTTTAATCTGAATAGTTGCAATTTGCTATTTAAAAGTATTGTAATATAAGCCTAAAAATTAACATTTAAAAGTGGTCTCTGCATTTTCATAACATTATAACAGATTAAGGGATAAACTCTACATAAGACAATGAAGGAACCTTATCAAATGAGCATTTCACATAGACTTACTGTAGATTGGAATTAAGCCCTGCTAACGAATCCTGACTCATTTGCATGGCCAGAACCTAATCCTAATGAATCTTCCTGGAGGAAAACTAACATGCTTTCTGTACAGTTACATTAGTTTAGTATTAAAACTCTGCCACAGAATGCAGCTCTTGACTCTCAAGATGCATCAGGGTTTTCCATACAAGAACATCCCAGTTAGAAACAGGCTTCTTTAGTGAATCAGAAGTCTAATGCAACTATATCTGAAAACAAATGCATCTGGTTTTCCTACATAGATACATTAGAGGATGGATTTGAGTTATGCTAATGAATCTGGATTTGTTAGTAGGGATCACATCTGATCCCTGTGTAACACCACAGGAGATTCATCAGCTACACTTTATTAAACTGAAAAAAAACCCCTTAAATACAGAAATTAAAAGACTATAAATTACAGAACAAGCTTCTGCTCTGATACTGTAATAACTGAAACAAACTGAAATGATGTACTCAAATCCCACCCAAATTGTGCTTTAAAGTGGCATCTGAAGCCCTTACATATTAAAATGAGATACAGTAGTTGATCAGGGACAGATTCTGAGATTTAGGCACACACAACTACACTCATAAATATGTATGCACCTAATTTATGCTTAAAAATTACCTGATGTTTATGTAGGGGGAAATTTTCAAAAGTGCCTATGGGACCTAGAAGCACAAGTCTGCAAGTTGTGCTCTTAAATCATTTAAGCACTTTTAAAAATCTCATCCAGAGTACTCAAGAATTTGTATGCACCTGTTTGTATGTGCCCAGTTACGAAAATCTGGTCCATACTATTTTAGATATTAGGAGTCAACTCCTTAGGCAGACCGAAGAATTGCTCTATGCACCTGTGGAGGGCTGGAGAAGGCAACTTTCTACCCTGATCCTGGTCAAAGCTGGTAGGTTTAGACCCTGAGGATATTCTGATTTTCCCTGAATGCAAGCCATGATGTTGGCTCAAAAACTTTGGCACCCAAGTTGTGCCAGGATCTGGGGACAAAGAACCCATATCTAGACAGTTTGCATATACAATTATAGTTTTTGCACTAACTAATTGTTGAGGGTGCAATTTTTCAAGCACAAGACCAGAATATGTTTGAAAATATGGTCTGACTGATGGTCAGAATACCATCAGTTACAATATGATAGTAACTGAAGTTTGGAAAACAGCATACCTTGGATCAACCAATTGCACTGTTATATCAGAAGTTCTGGTGTTTTTTGTTTTAGTTTTATGTTTGTTTGCTTGTTTTTGCATTTTAAAAACTATATGTATACCCCATCATAGGCAGGTTTTGGTGTGCATGTTCTAGAAATCCTCATACTTCACACAATTGTAGATCATATTATCATATGCATATGCTGTACTCCTTCACTATCTGACCCATATAGTTCTTATATGTAAACCAACTCTCTCTCTCTTTCTCTCTCTCTCTCTCTCTCTCTCTCTCTCTCACACACACACACAGAAAGAACTAGGTATATGGTCAGACAATGAAAGTATAACAGCATGTTGTCTACAATGGATATAGTGTGCAGTTGTATGAAGTGTGTGGATTTCTAGAACATGCACACAAAATAGCTGTAAACACCCTGTACTTGAGGGGCCTCTGAATTTAATTAGGAGACTACAGCTCCCATCATGCCTTGGAGGAACGGGAAGAGACCCTGGCTCTGTCCAGGGGAAGAGTCTTCTGCATGGTGGATTCCATTTTGAGGAGTGAGTGCATGGTCCATGGTGGGACCTGCTGGTGACTGCTCCTGGGGGTCCCAAGGCTGCTGCTGAGAGCCTACAAGAGGCTGTTTGAACAAGGAGCTTCAGGGGCTAGCGGCATTGCTCAACCCAGAGCAGGGACAGAGCCTGGAGCTGGCTGAGCTGGGCCTGTAGTAGCTGGTGCAAGTACCCTCCTCCCCCACCATTTTGGAGCAGGGCTTGTAGAGGGAATGGACTCTGCAGTGAGGCTTACTGGGCCTAAGAAGAGGCAGAGTGTTGGTTCCTCTAAGCCAGGGGCAGGATTACAGACATTTGGTCGGGTCCACTCCAAATCTTCACTGGGGTGCTGTGACTGGACTGATACCCTGGACCAGCAGAGCACTGTCTCTTCTCCTTGATCAGACCTTCAAGTGCGCCCACGCAAGCAAGGGGTCACAGTTCTGGACTCGGGGGGAGTGCGCAGTCTGGAGGTGGGGTAACTGTGGCCATATAAATGCGAGTTAGCTAAGTTTCCTTTATTCCTGTATTCTGTGTGCGTTAACTGATTTATTCACCTGTCCCTCTGTATTTAAAATAGTAGTGACATTTAATTTCATCCTATGACAAGTTTTCTTTATTAAGTAAAGGTTTGTGATTACTATTCTTGTCAGCATGGGTTTAATCCTGAAGGCTCTCAAGGCACACCGCTGAGTGTGTACAGGCTCCAGCCAGGTGGAGGCACCGACAATTTTAATTTCCTGTAAAAGCAAGGGGACTGCAGCAGATAGAGGATTCCCACTTAATCCAACATCACCTCTGGGATACTCAGGGTCTCCTTTTTGCCATTAAACTTCGGTGCCTGTGCACACACAAGTATTGCCTTCTCCCAAGTAACCCAGGGAGGTAAAGGAGGGGGTTACGTAAGCATATTAAGAAATCATCGAATACCGACATACATTTAACTACATTTTGTTTTAATCAGTAAAGCTAAACTCTCACATAACTGAAAAAATATCTAGCAAGAAATAGCTGCAAAATCTAAGTATGCCTATGCATTAAACCGATGGAAGGAATAAGAATACTGTGAAACAGGAACACTCATTAATGAACTTTCATCTTTTACTCAGAAAAATTGATAAGAGAAAACACACCTTTAATAAGTCCCTTTTCCTGCAAGGTTTTCAGCGAGGGTCTTCGGCTGATAAACTTCTTTAATCTGCTTTTAACTCGATTTCTGTCATTCGTGTCAGAGGTACTGTAGTTCAGTCTGAAAACTGGAGGAAAAACAAAAGAATATCTGTATTTCTAGTCCATATTTGATAAAACTAATAGTACTTTGTGCAAATGTCCTTGGAAAATGATGGCTCTGTCCACCTTTGAGAAATCACATTGTGGGTCAGAAGTATAGCTGGTTGGATAGCACAAAGAGTTTGATTAACATTTGTGTGAAAAATCATGATGAGTTCACTCGGTATTATCCATTAAGTCATACTATTTATTGTTCATAAGTATTTGGATTGCCACCAGTTAACTTGTGAAATGTTCATGAATCCCAAGAGTTTCGCACAGATGATTATGGAACTGAAAGTTCTAGTTGGAAGTGTGGTATCTCTTGTTATCTCTATACTGTTTATTGTGAAAGGGTGGCAGGGCTGCAGCACTTGTGATGGTCTGAATCCCCTTGCCAAGTGAGATTAGGCATTACATTATTAATACAGTTGTAGAAAACATGGCTTAATGACAAGAAATGTAGGAAAGATGCAATAATTTATGGAAGGAAAAGTGCTCCATTCTATTACATCTGATTATATCTAGGTATTTACTGCACTTAGAAACCTTTGGGTTAAGCTCTTTCCTGGTTTATGCCATCAAGATGCGAGTCCCACTTCCTAAGAGTCCACAGGAGCAAATTGTACCAATGCAAGTCAGCTCCTGTCTGCTGGCATATCCACAGGGGACGGTCACAGACCCCCCCAAATGGGCTACACAGATGGGAAGAAGTATACCCAATCCCCCAAAGTATTCCCTAATTCAGCATTCAAGCACATTTCCATGACTATATTGTTCCATCTTGTAATTAAAGCAGTAAGTATGGATTCCGTGTGAGGCAATCTTCATATGAGAATTCACAAACCTCACAGATCCTAGGAGATCTGTGGGAAGTGAATGGTATCTGTTTTTTACACCCTTGAGGCTTTTCTACTTTCCCTCTGCCTGGACTCTTGCAGTCACTAAGATCTTTGGAAGGCTCAGAGGAAAAGGTTATAAACAGTGGTTAAAGTATAATCTGATGGGCCCCGGAACCCTCCTAATCTCTGGGCCCCCTTCCCATATTGTCTGGGCCCCCTTCATGCATATGTGGGCCCCAGCCCAGGTACACATTTGCAACCACTTCTCAGTACTACATGCATCGATTATCGCTCCATAAAAATATTTATAATTTTATATGACGTTTATGTCTAGAGCAATTATTGTCACAAACTAGCAAACACTGCATAACACAATAAGTATTGTGATTAACAACGGTAGGGACGTAGGACCTGCCAGCAGCCAGGGCAGGGTGGAACATGTGTTCCGCCAGAATTTTCTATTTTTAGGGGGCCCGGAACTCTGGCCCCTCAAATTTGTGGGCCCCGGAACTGTGTTCCGGTGCATTCCCCCTTACTTTAACCCCTGGTTATAAAGCAAGAAGCTGTATAATTTTTTTACAGTAAGATCTCCAGGGTTGAAGGAGGATAATATCTGTCTCTTGGCCCACTCAGTCTCCATCTTGTTCCTTTTCATGAACCTTAGACTGCAAAGAACACCCCTTCACAGCATTGCTTACCACAAAGGTAACTAATGCCTGATTCTGCATGGGAGAAGAGGAGAGCCACAAGTATAGATTTCCCTCTGTGTGCTGATGTAGGAGGGATAATTCAGCCATCCAGTGGCAGGGTTTCTATGGAGCATTAAGGGCCCCTTCTCTTTGCATATCATCTATGGCAGCATATTTATAGACATGTATAGTACATCTCCTCTCCTTACATGAAATCACCCCCAAGATGCAGCAGTCCCCACTAGAAGGATTTGAGAAAAAATATTATAGAAGGATTCCATGATATTGATTATGCTGGGTTTTGTAGTAAGCAGTTTCACATTAGTTATAAATAAAAACTGAATGCTAAAAGGTGCAGTTATAAAACAGGGATGAGTTAAAAGAGTCCTCTTAAAGCAAACTACAAAATCCTGGAATAATGTGGTTTATATTAGAAATCAGATTTTAACAGCCAAACTTATAAAATGGTATATGCTTTGCCATTGTCAAGGGAGCAAAACTTGCCAAATTGTTCATTTTAAGTAAATACAACCATAGCCAATTAAGGAAAGCAACATTTAAACACATGCCTATGATAATCAGAGCATAGTTTGCTTCTGATTTCACTACTGATTTTAACAGAAGAGTGTTCCATTTTCCCACAGCACTAAAATGACCCCACACATACTTCCACAAACTAGTAATCACAGAGGACAAATAAAATGACACTTTACTGGAAAATACACAGTTTGCTACAATAATCCATCATTTATGAAAAATAGAATTCACATTTTTAATGATAGCATTCTTAGGGTGATGCATCATAGACTATAAAGATTAGCATTCAATTGATGGTTGACTCTTTTGTTCACTTTTTATTTTAGAACTTTTTGTTCAAAATTAGGCAATCTTTGGAAGGGATAAGCTCAAATTCCAAGTAACTCAGCCTTGCTATAAAAAGAACAACAAAAGGATGTTTCCAATTCTGCACCATAATGGCACTTTGAAACAGTAAACTGAATTGTATTTTGTTTTCTGACTGTGGCTATGTGGCTTTAATTCATTCTCTCCAGAATAGTTCATTTTTTCTTTCCTTGCTTCCAGGGTGCAGCCTCCCCACTTCAAATATGGCACAAGTAAAATCACTTAGTTACTTTATGCGTGCCACATTTCTCAGTCTTCAGAATTCTGAGATACTTATACAGTAAATTATAATTCACATAATGTCTGCTTAGAGATCAATATTATCTCCGGCTATAACACCAAATTTGTTAAAATGATTTAACAGTTCCCAATGTGTTTTACATTGAAGTATGGTTAGATAAGAGATCTACAATTCAATTCATGGGGTAAATAATCTTTATGCACAGAAAGATGTTTTAATCCAGCTGTGTAGTTTTATACTTGAAACAGCAACTATGGTGTTAAAACTACATCTAGAGGTAGAAGTCATTATTGTCCTAGACACTTTTTTTATATTTCATGTCACATTATACATAGCATGGAGAAAAACAACAGCAAAGCCAATTTTGATGAGTTTCTGATATTATACTGGTAAGCACATGCGAGTCACCAGAGGGAAACCTCCCAGAAATTCAAGGGTTTGGTTAATATGATCCAGAATTGAGTACTGGCTGAAATACTCTTGCTGGGATCTTGTTTAGAAATATCTTTTTTCCTGCCAAACCACTGCTCTCGTGGTATCCCCAAGTTATAATGGATTTCTTTTATATTTGGAAATGAAAAGAGAGCTATATATTCTTTGAAAATTAAAAAAACCCTTATAGTTATACAACAAAAAAACTACAACAAACATTTTTCTGTAGTCCACTACTTTTCCAAATTTCAGAAGCTGTTGGCAAACTCAACTAGATTAACTACAAATGGCATAATTCAAGAGGGAAGTATTTCAAGAATGAAGTAAATGGAATACTTCTTACATCATCATTTATGCTATTACATGACCTTTTAGATTCAGTACATACCAGTCCATCAAGGGTCTCTGTATCATACTGGTTTTTCTAATTATATGACGCGAGTGCACAACAAGTTGGTCATCTGGCTTTCCATTAGTTACAATGACTGGCTGAGGTTGGTTTGGAATCTCTGAACCATTTCCTTTTTGTTTTGCATCTGTCATCTGTAGAGTTTGCTCTGTTGATTATACTTTTTGAGAACCAAAGTGTAGATATCGACAGTTTCTGTTGAACTTCCCATTATCAGTCTCACATATGATATGGGCACTGGATTATTTTTCTTTATGGCAGCAGGAGCTGTCCATCCTTCTCCATCCAATTTTACATGAACAGGATCACTAAACTCTATGCCCAGAAGTTCTCTAACTGAGTGACATATATTTTAAAAGTGTTCATAAGTTCTTCTAGTCTCTTTATTCAGTTTGGCTTCGTATTTAGCCATTGTGGAGATAGAGATACCATTCCAACTTTGAGTTGTCTTCCCAACAGGAACTGTGCTGGACTATATACAGGAGATGCTATTGATATCAATCTGTAACTTGGAAGAGTTATGAATGGGTCTTCCTGCTATAAGATTTTCTTGTACAGCTATTGTAACCCATATGCCTAAAAAAAAGCTCCCTCTTTAAGAGACCTACTGAGGGTGAGTTACTGTTGCTGGACAGATTAGCTACCCACAACCAGAAACTTCTAGAAGCAGGGAGTGGTAGCATTTTGAGCATGCTCCACAGGGTGCCCTGCTGGTGTGATGTGGTGTGGTCAGGCAGATCACATGAGAGCAGCAGTCTGTGCAGATAGCAGGCTAGAGCTGCTATGAGAAGAGCCCATGTGCTCAGTTTTCAGGAGAGAAGCTGAGCCAGGAGTGAGCAAGATGTTTTCTCCCTTTAATGGAGTCATCTGCAACAGATTTTGCAGACATGCATATGGGACTGAGGGCTGGGTGCAAAGGAGAAGGAAAAGCCTGCATGGAATGCTACAGAAGATTCCTGCAAAGGAAGAAGAAGAGGACAGCTATTTCTTGCCACTCAAGCCTCTACACTGGAACAGAGACTGTAGCTGAGAGTTGGGTGAACTCCACCTGGACTTTGGGACTCTTGGGTATCTTTTATGCGGTGGTTTCTGTAGGGATTGTTCTTGGTTAATTTATTTTGTTTTCTTAGGATAAGGTTTATTTAGTTAATAGTTAATAAAGTTCATTGTTATGTTTGTTTTTAGTATTTTAATGTGGGAGGGTAACTTTGAGCAATCTTTGCCGTGAGTCCCATACAGACTGGATCCTGGGTCTCCAGCTGCTTTATCCATAGGGATTGGGATTGATTTCTGAGTGGCACTGGAGAAGGGCAATTAAATGAATTTTAGCCCACCCAGAGGTTACACTATCTTAGCCTTTCCATTCACTTGTGGGCTGCTAGTAATCTGATCAAAATCATATTCAGTTCAGAATGACTTAAATTCTGCTTCAATGAATTGTGGTCCATTGTCCATTACTACTTGTTCTGGAACACTGGTGTGAACCTAAGTGCACTTCAATTTCTTTATAACACTGCAACTTGTTATTCCTTTCAAGTACATTATAGTTCTACATACTATGACAAAGATCCTTCTCTATCTTGGTGGGTCCTGTGCTTTCCTCTAGCGGTGGGTCTGTTTCCCTCAGGCCTCCAGCCCTGGGAAAGGTCCTTTGCCCCTTTCAGGCAGAGTTTTTTCCTTCCCCCAGTACCTGTGGGGCTCTTTCAGACCAGTGTCATACTCCTTCTCCAGATCTTTGCCTTCCAACTGCACCTTGCCTATTCTCACACCTTGCCTACTCCAGTAACTCTCCTCACTCTCTTACTCCAGCTACTCCCTTTCTCTGGAGGGAAGGCTTTTTAACATCTCCTGGTTGGGGTCTTGATTACCTCCAGGTGTGCCAATTAGCCTGAAGTAAGCACTGCTGATCTACAAGGGGAAAGGGTATTTGCTGAGCCTAGGGCTAATACATTGGCTTTCTAGAACTCTCCAGAAACCCTCCAGTCTGACCGTCACAATACTTAGAAAAATTGTCCATTACAATCAGGTAATAATGTCCTATGACACTGCATAAATTTGCAGCTACTCTCTTCCAAGATCTGCCTGGTAGAAGTGCTTGTACACTGTATGGATTTCCATTGACTTTTCAATAGATTTGTATAGAATTTCCTTTAAAAAAATCAGTATAATCAAATTCTCCACTGTGTTCTTCCATTTTTCTCACTAAGCCCATTATGGCTACTATGAAATGGCTGAGAAGCTGTTGGTCTTTGATCCTTTGATCACATATAAATGCATAGCTTTGCCTTACAAGTTTTTTCTTGTGATGAAGTGGCCCATGCCATTCATAATTCCTGGAAAGTTATTAGTCCTTTTTGAGATGACTGTGATATTAGCTTCTGAGCTCATTTTAAAATCAGTAGTCTCGCCAGGAATATACAGTTTCAGATTCTTTGTGATCACAAGTGATGGATCCCAGAAACAGTGGTTTTTGATTGTCTGTAATATAAGTCAACTGCTTGTTGAGGCAAACAGTTGCAAAATGTCCATATTTCTTGCATTTATTATATTGTATTCCTCTTCCTGGACATGCATCTTCTCTTGGGATATGACTTTTTCCACACCTTGTGCATGTAATCTCAATTTATCCTATTTAGCCTAGGAGTTCTCTCTCCTTACCTCAGGGGTTTTCTGATAATGACTTATAATAATAGAATCATAGAATACTAGAGTTGGAAGAGACCTCAAGACGTCACCTAGCTTAACCTTCTGCTCAAAACAGGACCAACCCCCACTAAATCATCTCAGCCAGAGCTTTCTCAAGCCTGGCCTTAATAACATCTAAGGATGGAAACTCCATCACCTCTCTAGATAACCCATTCCAGTGCACCTACCTTGTGATTTATTTCCTTAATATACAATCTAGACTTCTCTCATTGCAACTTGATACCGTTGTTCCTTGTTCTGTCATATACCATCACTGAGAACAGCCTAGGTTCACCCTCTTTGGAATCCTCCTTCAAGTAGTTGAAGGCTGCTATCAAGCCCCCTTCACTCTTCTGCAGAATAAACAAACCTAATTCCCTCAGCCTCATCTCATAAGTAATCCAGGCCCCTTCTAATTTTTGTTGCCCTCTGCTGGACTCTCTGCAAGTTGTCTACATCTTTCCTGTTTGTTTCCCGAAACCAAAGTTAGACACAATACTCCAAATATAACCTTACCAGCACTGAATATATTGGAATAATCACTTCCTTCGATCTGCTGGCAATGCTCTTTCTAATGCAGCCGAATATGACATTAGCTTTCTTGGCAATAAGGGCACTTTAAACACTCAAGTTTCTGTTTGTAGCCTGTAGGCTAGTTTCTAGTTTTTCACGTTGCTCCTGACTTTTGTTCCATTGTTTGATGAATTCCAGTGTCTTGGCTATCTGCATAATTGTGTCTAGGATTAACTCTCTTCAGTTGTAGCTACTGTGAAAGGTTTTTGTCTGTTAATCCAATAACCAGCCTGTCTGGTTTTCACATTTTGCATTACCCAAATCAGTTTTTAGCCAATGTATGCAGAGCTCTTATGAAACATTCAACATTTTCCTCTGGTTCTTAAATTCTTTGGTGACAACACACTTTCATAAATTACAGTTCTTTGGGGTATAAAGTATGCATTAAACATAGCCAAAACCTTTTTATAGTGATCTTTGTGAGTATTCATTAAAGTCAAATGATTTAAAGATATGCTCTGTGTGCTTCTCCAGAGCATAAAGAAGATACCTGTATATGTCCACTTTTTTGTGGAATTTGTTTACAATGTAAAATCTTGCAAAATATTTTTTTTCCAATGTGTTTCTATTGTGAAGGCTTCTCAAAGCTGAAATTCTCTGAGCGTTGACGAGTAGCCTGTTGGTGAGATCCTGTAATTTTTTTTGCTTTATTTCCTCTGTCTTCAACCTTTGTTGCCTAGTTCCTTCTGTTTCCAAACGTTGTTGCTTTATTCCTTCTGTTTCTGTTCTTAATTTACTCCTGACACCATTTCATGATCTTGTTTACCAGATACGGGCTAGTCACAGAACTTGCTTATACACCAGGTTTGTTCTGTATAAGATCCTTTAGGTATGGCTAAGATTCATTTGAGTAAGGTATTTTATACACAATGCCATGTAGTGGCTGAACAGTATAATACAGTTTAGCATTCTATTACCAGAGCCCTTCAAGTCCATGGATATCCTTCTTATATCCATAGATGTGATGTGGCTATTGAATGGAATTTTACCTCTTTGTCTTCCTTTCGCGCCTGCTCCTCAAACGTTTTCTCTAATGGCTCAGGTTGATAAGAAGAGAATGATGATTCAGGAGAACGACTCTCCATATGCCCTCTAGAAGACACACTCAGGACCCTTACCATGAGCTAATGATATAGAGCCCAGAGATCCCAATAAATCCACTGTTGGGGCAGATAGGGCACAGGAGGAGGAATCCATCATTGGTCATACCAAATGGATGTGAGTCAAGGTTGTCAATCCCCAAATGTCTTTCTCTCAGTATAAGTAAGAGAGTAGTGTCTTGTCAGGGGATCATTGAAAAGAAATAAGTGAATCAGAAGAATCATCCTCAACAAATTCCAGAGGAGGTGATAATTGTTCACCCTGAATGGTCAGTGTTGGTGATGTAAGAGGTCTTGATGAGAAATACAGAGTTGGTAACCCAGAAGATCTTGGGGTGGACAATTGAATGGTATTGGTAAGTAATGGAGTCTCCAGCTTGTCTGAAGCAAAAGAATGCCTTGAATGTCTAAACTCTTGCAGTATCGATGGTACATGAGCAGAAGTTGTTTTTGATGGATTCTTTAGAAACAATCATTGGTACCAAGACAGGAACTCATACAGAATGTACCAGAGTGGACACTGAACACCTTGAATAAGCATGTCCAGACTCAGATGTACCAATATAGGGAGACCTTGGTATCAAGGAAAGGCTCTGGCAGTAAAGAGGCACCAGAGAAAGGCTCTACCAGATTCCAGTTGCTGGAGCCTTCCCTCACATCAGACATTGCTAGTTCTCTATTGCTAGTGCTTTTCCCTGCAGCAGGCAAAGACTTTGGCAGTGGGAAAAGGCTCTGGTAGGTAGGAGATTTCCCCACAGCCTCCTCCAAGCCTCCTGAGACAACTTTTCATTGACACATGCTTCAGTGCAGATATAACTTGCTTTTCATTGCAATGTCTAGCTGCGTGTACCCTACACGCTGCTACCAATGGGTGTACTAGAGACATAGCCTAAGTGAGCTCAGAGGCCAGTGTACACAGGGTTTTCTAAACTGGAGTCAAAGGTTGGCTTTTGGGTTTGTTCCTTCATCAACAATTTGAAGTTTATTTCTTTGTTTTTGAGATTTGTCTTTAAAGGAGAAGCAGATCTTACACTTGGGCAATATATAGTGGTCTCCCAAATACCAGAGACACCAAGGGTAACCATCTTGCCAATGGGAGTTTCAGTAGTCTACACATTGAGCACCATTAAGTATGGACAATCAGGCATGAAACTGTGGGGGCATGGGAGAAGTTGCTAAAACCCTTTTCCAGAAACCTGGTGCAGATGCAATTAAACAAACTAGAAAAGACGGTGATACTTTTAGAAGTAGGACCGTGATTGCATATGTGATTACTTTGTGTGAACGTGGTGAGAAATCATTAAATACAAATCCAACAACCGGACAATATATCTCCAGCAGTCTAATTTTTTAGGAGCAATGCTTTGGACAAGACTTGTTTGACCCAGAAAGGAACAGGTTTAATATTTTCTAAATTTCCCTATATAGCTTAATGTTTAGTTTACCCTTCTATCCCCACACTATACAATATAATCCTACTGTCCATTCAATGACTTTTATTTCACTCTCAATTTACAAAACATTTATATAAAACCCAAGGGTTTAAGCTATGATTAATTCCTGCCAAATACAGTATATTTGAGTACTCTGAACCTGTGGTGAAAGCACTAGTTTTTGAAGAACTATCCATTAACGACTTTCTGGACTGTGACAATGGGTATTGACAGTGCTTGTCAGACTAAAGCACTATTGATTGTTTCACATCATGTGTATAGCAAAACCAATTTCTTTCAAGTGCCTCTTCCTAACTGTAATGTATTATAACAGTGTCTATCTGCTTATCATAACACCCAAAGTTATTGTATGTAATGCTTTCAAAAAGAAAGGTTTCAGAAGGAGTGAATGGCACCAGTGGGAGAAATTAAGGCACTAAACAATGCAAATACTTTAGCATTCCTAGTTTCTTTTTCACTGAAATTTATTGTTCGAGTTAAGACAATACAATGGTTAGTCTTGGCTGTGCTGTTCTTTAATACTCTTGAACATTTCAAATTTTTTAGCAGAGTTCTTGTAAGGTGAAGTTAATGGTTGCTGTGAGAACAATACTTATACAGGTCAATATTTCACTAACTTCTTCCCAGTACTTTAACAGGCCATTAGTTTACTAACTTCTTCACAAAAAAAAGAATAAGCGCCACAAGCGCAGTCCTTCAAAACTCTGAGCACTTTGTTCTCAATCCTGTGAAATGATTAAGCATGTGCTCAACTTTAACTGTGTGAGTAAATCCATTGGCTTCTCTGGGAGTATTCATATGCTACAAGCCAGGAGTGAGTTGAACAGAAAATAGTGAATATGGGCATAGACAAAGAGTCCCATAATCCCGTGGATAATGGAAATGTCAGTCTAACAGTGATACTATACTGTATAATCATGACATAGATTTTTCAGTAGATTGTATTGGAATTTATAATACTTTGGGCTAGGCTGCACTTTACCTGTTCCTTGCACAAGGAGTGCAAAGCCTTTTCACAGCCTCCTTAATTTATGTGCTTGCTAAAGTATTAGGTTCATTCTCACCTTTCATGGTTACGTGGCACCCTTAATCTGATTTTTTCAGCCTCCTACAATTTTTCGAAACTAGATAAATTAAGGTACAGAGAACCCAGCAATTCAGTGGCAGAGGAAAGGTTAAAAACAAGGATTCTTGATCTTAATACTCTGCTCTTATCTTAGAATTGTGGTTTTTGGGAATAGGCTGCATGGATCTGAAAACTGTGCAGTCGTGGATGATAGCCAGAAGAGGCTAGAGGAATTTCTTGATGATATTTCTACTATTTAATAGCATCAATTTATGCATGAGCTTAAATTACATTCAATGTGTTTAAATTGTCTTTAAAATAGGTGTTTGCAACAACCAAGTAGATTTGTAATAGTAAATACTTATGCAACAAACTCAGAAATAAATAATAGGACAAAGAAAACAATGATTATATAGTACATATAATTTTGCTGTAATATGACAGCCTTACAACTTAAGTGCCCAATACTGTCCTTATACTTCATGAAATCTGTGCATTAGCAGTAAAGATGCAGTAAAATGACTATATAATTCATATGTTTGCATCAAACTCTTATGCTTCTAAAATGTTTGTGTTTGCCCTATCTGCTAAAAATGGAAATAAATTGAAGATCTGTATTAATTTCACTGTAATTTTACATTATGAAATGAAAGGTGCTTCATAGATTTTGTATTTGTTGTTTGAACCTAATACATAGAGGAAAAATTAAGCAGTATTTCTGAAAACTGATTGCATTGTGTTATTGTCACCATCCTAACAATGCCATTGTGTTATGTATAAATTAATTTTAAGTATATGAATCACAAGTGCTAGAAATCAATGAATCTGCTTTATTCATATAGTGTGACTAGCTTATGTTAATTTAATGTAAAAAATATGCCACTGGAGAGAGACCAGCTTCATTCATACAAACACAGAGAATTCAGGCTCTAGTTGGGTAGCGCATGGAACGGTTAGGAGGTTATGGTGGATGGGAAGCTGGATATGAATTAACAGTGTGCTCTTGTTGCCAAAAAGGCCAATGTCATATTGGGCTGCATCAGTAGGAGTGTTGCCAGCAGATCGAGGGATGAGATTATTCCCCTCTGTTCGGCCTTGGTAAGGCCACATCTGCAATACTGTGTCCAGTTTTGGGTTCCCCACTACAGAAAGGATGTTGACAAATTAGAA
Organism: Pelusios castaneus; assembly: GCA_007922175.1. NCBI lineage: Eukaryota > Metazoa > Chordata > Testudines > Pelomedusidae > Pelusios > Pelusios castaneus. The sequence continues at coordinate 20,497,910 of ML685777.1, read as the reverse complement.
AGAGTTCAGCGGAGGGCAATGAAAATGATTAGGGTGCTGCGGCACATATCTTGCGAGGAGAAACTGAAGGAACTAGGCTTATTTAGTCTGCCGAAGAGAAGACTGAGGGGGGATTTGATAACAACCTTCAACTACTTGAGGGGCGCTCCAAAGAGGAGGGAGCTAGGCTGTTCTCAGTAGTAACAGAGGACAGAACAAGGAGCAATAGTTTGAAGTTGCAGGTGGGGAGGTCGAGGTTGGATATTAGGAAAAACTTTCTCACTAGGGCTATGTCTACACTTGTAAAGTGAAGTCGACTCTGTTAAGTTGACTTAACAAGATTGACTTTAAGTCGAGTTAAAGTTGACCTTTTTAAGTCAACTTAACAGAGTGCCTACACTTTAAGTCAACTTAACAACAGACATAGCCATCCACACTGGCTTTAAGTTGGCTTAGTAAGGTTGACTTAGCACTATTCCCCATCCAGACTGGCTTTAAGTAGACTTAAGAAGTAGATTTAAGGCTTAAGTTGACCTTCAGAGGTAGTGGTATTAAGTCAACTTATGGAAGCACTTAAGTCGACTTAATAAAAAGCCAACTGTGGACGTGGCTTTCTGTAGGTCGACTTAAGTTGCCAGTGTAGACGCACCCTTGGAGGGTGGTAAAGCATTGGAATGGGTTAACTAGGGAGGTGGTGGAATCTCCACCTTTGGAAACCTTTAAGGCCTGGTCAGACAAAACCCTGGCTGGGATGATTTAGTGGGAGTAGTCCTGCTTTTAGCAGGGGGTTGGACTAGATGACCTCATGAGATGACCTTCTTACCCTAAGATTCTATGATTCTATGATATTGGTTTCTCCATGCTACGCTGCAGGACTCCTGAGCTCTCGAGCAACAGCATCAATTCTAGCCCATGCAATCAAACAGAGGTTCCAGTGTCTTTGTGCCACTATCACAGAGTACATGGGTCACTAGACTTGCACAAATATGGTTGCAATGCCAACCCCTCGGCCTGTCCCTATTGTGGCTTTCTGAGATAGCTTATTTCTGTCTCACATATGTGTGCTCCCTCCAGCAGCAGAACTACACAGTCACCATAGTACAAGGCTTAAATTGTGTCTTACACTCTTGATGAATAAGATAAAGTGACACCCTGTAGAGCAATTTTTCAGCCTATAGCCACAGTAAGCATCCAAACCGTATTTCTTCTGGTAAAGAATGAGCTTGCTAAAAATTGTCACAGAATTCAGAAACAGCATGGAGTACATTTTTTATTTGCCTTCATTGGAACAACTTAGGGCAGTGGTGGATTCTCCATCATCAGCAATTTTTACACCAAAGATTTATTTATTTATTTGCCTAGGCAGTCTGGCTTGCTGAGAAACTGACATTGTAGGTAGGGAACTATGTAGCCGGGAGAAACCCAGCTCGGAAGGGAGAGAGATGTGGGTCTCTGAACAAGAGAGGTGATGACTGTGGAGCTGGGAAACTAGAGTAGGTGCCCTTGCTGGACTATAAAAAGGCAATACAGGTACTGTAGCCCTCAATGCTTATGGAGGCTCCAGTCCCTGCATGAACATTCAGGGACACAGGACCCTGCCTATAATTTACAGCAAGATATGTTATTAAAGGTAAATGGAGCTCATGTTTTGGGGCACAAACTAACCATATGCAGAAGACAGGAAGGATCTGGTACTCCCTGTATCTATCTAGCTACCAGACATGACTTCAATGGGATTACTTAGATACTTAATGTTGTAGCTGCGTTGGTCCCATGATATTAGAGAGATGAGATAATATCTTTTCCTGGACCAACTTCTGTTGCTGAGAGAGACAAGCTTTCAAGCTTATATAGAGCTCGTCTCAGGTCTGGAAGCAAGGCATGTGATTAAGTACCCTGCTGGAACTGGGCCTTTCAGAGGGAATATTACCACACAAAAATCATTTTCCACTGATATTTTTGTCAATAGTGCTCCACTGCTCAAGAGTGAACACAATAGGGATGAATTAAATACATTTAGAAATGTGATGGAATATTGATAGCATTATTCTTCCCATTATTCACCCAGTTGTACCAGTATATATATAACCTGATATTTTCTTTTAGGCTGAGAATGAGCTTCTTCGTGCAACCCATGCAGTCAAGGACCAAATGTAACACATACTACACATGTTACAAGAACCAACAAAATGAAAATATTTTCTTCCAAAGCACAGCTAAAGATACATGGTTACTATTCATATTAATGTTTTTTATTGGAAAAACACGTAAAGGTACCATAAGCAGCAAATGCCAGTGTGTGTGCTTGTTTTTTAAATAAAAAGCCAGAAGTAGGGTTTGCATACCAAGGCAAATGGAATTTCTTGTGAAGAAGAAACCAAGACCTATTATTTTAAGGCAATCAAGGAATATCTATTTAAAGAGCAGAGCTCTGTTTTCTATATAAATGTTGTTATTAAATCTGACTGTCTTCTCTATTGTATCAAGTTATCTCTACTACAAGTAAATCATTAGACTAAGTGTAAATGAACAAAGGTATATTTGAGAATAATGTCATAGGCTAACAAAGTCATTTTACGTCTTTCCTTAAACAAAAGCTCTTGTAATAGTCTTCTGTGTATATTTTCACAGATTGCAGAGCTCCTAGAAAAGACTGACCTTTACCACCATGAGCTTCACTTTATTTTCTGATCCAAATTAAATAAGTTGTATTGATTAAAATAAAATTGAATTTACAAACATTCAAACAATTACAGCCTTTTTTTCTTTTTACAGGATAGTTCCTTAGGATTGAAGAATTTGTGCAGAGGAAAGAGTTCTGCAAAGAAAATATTTTAGGAGTATGTGAAATAAACACCCAAACTAAGAAACAGAGGAAGGGAAAGTTTAGTGGTTCAGTTAGTGGTTCTATGCACCTGCATTACACTGGGTAGGGGGAAAGCCTGGAAAACAGGCTGTGTGTTGAATTGTTTATTGTGCTACCATCCACTTGGTGTTTGTGTGTTGTTTGGAGTAGTAGGCAGAGGGGAGAGAGGAGGAACTATATCAGGGCATTCGTTATGGCTCCTTGATTTTCAGGTTGCACTGCCCTGTAATTAAGAGCAGCGTAGGATCTTCTCTAGTTTTTATGATCCCAAAGGATCCGCTTCCACTACATTCCTTCCTAAAGGAATGTTGCCATTGACTTCATTGGGGGATGGATCAGGTCATAATGGACTACAAGCCAGTGTGATGTGGCAAAAAAGCTGCACTCTGGCTTATCTCTGCCTTATTCCAACTCATCTCCTCTCTCTCAAGAGATGCACCTTATGCTGGGGTGAGGGTGGCAGTATAGCCCCCAATTTGCACTGGTGCAAACTGAAAGTGCAAATTGGTAAGCTATTATAAACCACAGTTTACACTGGTGTATTTTCTCCTTCCTTGAAACAGGGGTAAGCTAAATTGATGCAAAGTATAGTTTAAAAAGGCTTTCACTGACTTTGGGGTATATACTGGTTCAGTTACACTGGTGCTTGTCCTACCATGGCTAAAACTGGAGCAAATTTCCCAACTGTAGACCTAAAAGAGAATTGTTTTAGCTTTAAAATCAATGTTCCAGCTGACAAACTGAACCAGGATTTTACCTCTATAAAAACATTTAATGGCATAATCTAGCCTTTAAAATGAGAAGCTAAATAATAAATGATGAACAAACTTTGGAGTCTGGATATGGTTCAGATAAGCTCCCAAAACTTCTGATGCTTATCCAAAACTTATCTTGTCCAGGAAAAGCCTTATTTCAAGAGCTCTAATATACGTACAAAGTACTGTAGAAAGAAAATTTTATTATCAGGAAACAGCACCTTATGACAACATTCATGTGTTAAGTAGTGAAGCATCAAAGTATAAGCAAAACATTTTCCAGAAATCTGCTTCATGGAAGTAAAATATTTGGATGGAATCCAGCTTAGAGAAAGAAAATAATATTAAGAAGATAATACAAATACTATTAGGCTATCAAGCAATAAAACTCAATTTGTGTTTGATATCTGAAACCTTCCCAGCTTACAATGAATAAGTAAAGCAGAGATCAGAGACCTTAGTGTTCTGAAGTTTTACTGTCCAAATTCATGGTACTGTTATTTGAAATATATTGTGACTATTTCTTCTAAGAATATGGTAACAATATTTCTATGAATAACCTAACACTTGGATAGGAAAAAAACTATGTATCCCTGATTCATTCTTCATTGAAGAATGGTTTCAGAAATGTACTTTTCTTGCTTTCTAACTGCATTATCCGTACTAATATTCAGGTATCCGATCCTCCGCATTATGATAGAAATCATTTCAATAATAGCTCCTTTTCCTGTTTTACATTTTACCATTCCCAAATGACTCAGAAAAAAAAAAAGTCATAACAGATGAGACCATTGATGCAACTAGTCTGTCATCCTGCTTCCAGTGGGAATATCTGATACCATTGTCCAGGGGCAGCCAAAATTCTTATAAATGATGCAGCAAGCCAATTGTGTTTCTACCTGCCCTCATACGATTTCCCTTACCATGCCTCTCAACTTCTTGCCCCTTAAACGTGTCCCCTCACTTCCCTCTTTTGGTCCCTCAATCTGACCATTTTATTGATTCTCAGCTTTGTTTTTCACTCACTGAATCCACATATCCAACCATCACCTCCCCCAAATCTCATATTGCTCAGGTGAAAGTTTTTAAAAGGTGACAGTATTTTTCTGTCTGATTCTCAGTTGGTTTGTAGTGTTTAAACTTGTTAGTTGTGGCACTTTTGCCATACAAGGTCATAACAAAGTTTCAGCTGGAAATTAGAACTCTTACTTTGTGATGTTGCTCCTGGATAGTATCACAGCATGTGACAAATCAGAATTAGGGACCTCTCAAGATCATGTATTATTTTCATTACATTTCTCTATTCATTTTTCACCCTGTTTTAATTCCTGTTAATAGATAAGTAAATGGTAAGTTCCCATTGACTTCCATGAATATGCTTATTGGCCATCCTATGAAGAAGCGTACCAATTGTACCTATCATACCAAGTGTACCTATCATAAAGCCTCATGATTTAAATGTTAATATGAAAACAACCAACACAGACAGAGAAAAATACAGGAACACAGTTTCATCAGGGTTTTTTGTTTGTTTGAGCTACAAGTCATGCTTTCACTATAGTTCCAGAGAGCTTTGCTTTGGAAGACAAAGATTTGGGGCTTAATGCAGGTGCAGATTTAGTTAACAATGCAATTGGCTAATAATACCAATTTGTTATCCCACAATTAATTTAAGTGGGCATGGATGGTCAGCCCTTCACTCTCCTGCACTCATCTCTCACCCCTTTCCATCTAGCTTCAAATGCCACAATGTTTGATTATTTTGTCCCCACATTCTGAAACTATCACTGTGTTTGACTTCTCTTACTGTAGCCTAAACTTCTTTCAGTAGAAGGCAATTATATTATGTATTTACAAACAGTCCTACTTTTCTTAGCAGTTTCACAACTATTTGCTTTTTAAATTGCTTTTCTTTGTTGGGCAAGGCATCTTCAATAAGTTAAGCATGATGATTCCTAAGCCTTTTCCTCAACAAGGATCCTGTAAGTGCATAGTATTTCTCACCTTGCCCAAGTTGGAAGAAGCAGAGATTCTCCATCCTTGGGAAAGTTACCCTGTTATACTTTATACTGTCTTGTGGACAGGCATATTGTACAAGCTGCACCATATCACTCCCTTGACGACTTGTTAATAGCTGTGTTGAAACAGATGAATAACAAATCACAGCTTCAAAGACTGCAGAACTCGAACTTATATGCAAATTTGACTCAGTTGTCTTGGGGTTAAACAGGGACTATGGATTTTTCTCGCATTACAACAAGTGATTTGACCTCCCCCTCCTCTATGTTCTGTTCCCCAGTGTTTTGAATCCTAACACCTATTTTGATTTGCTGTTACAGCCTGACCTGATGCTATGTCATACACTCCCCTGCATTTAATTTCCTCCCACTCTGTAACTTTCCTATCTTCAAAGCGTCTGACGAAGTGGGATTTTCTCCCACGAAAGCTCATGCGATAAATAAATCTGTTAGTCTTTAAAAGTGCCACAGGACTCTGTTGTCTCCATATCAATAATGTAGTCTTTGAACTCGTGTAGTGAAATGTTGACCTATAGCTACAACTCTATACTGGTCCTTCAGCTGCATGTAGAGGGATCAGGTCCTGTTGTCCTTACTGGTGCAGGGAATGTGATTGCAAGAGACCCTTGTGCAAGCCCAGCAGAGGGTGAAGCTTTTGATGAACTCTCTCAGCTTCTCTACATAAGGGTGTGTCACAATCTGACCTTAATTAAACCTCTGACCACCTCCATCCCTTTATCTTCATTTAAGGAAGGAGTTTTCCTGAAGCTTTTAGCTACTAAAACATAATTATATACAGCAGGAACACTCTTATAATTTTTAAGACTGTACTGGTTCTAATTGAATTTCCTATTTTAAGATAGGGGATATTCCTGGGATGGGTAGAATATTTCAGACTGGTGTAAGTTTTTAAGTGCTCCAACTTTACATGCTTCTTTAACATGCTTGTCCTTAAACTGTTTATCTGGCATGTCAGCAGACAGCTGGTGGAACAAACAGGCGGTCCTGGGAAGCACATTCATTTTTTAAGCGTTAATACACCCAATCCAAGAGACAGTAATGTGCTTCCATCCGTTAAGCGCTTCTTTAAATGTTTTGGATTGGAGGGTCATAATTTGAATGAAATGCATTCTCCACCTGGAAGGTATAAACATTTACATGATTTCTCTATCAGGGAAAAAGGTGAACCTAGCCAGTAAGTAATCCCTGTTGCATCTCAGAGCCTGATTTACAGTCTCCCTAATTTAGTCTAATTTAGACTTTTATAACATAAAAATCCTTCCTTTATCATATTCCTTCTAAAATGCCAGGAGGATTGTATTTGGATTAGTTATAAATAGCAGAGAAACTTCTGAATAAAATGCAGTCTGAACAATCAGTTCTGCTGGCTACAAATCTGACATTAGGATAGTCATTTTAATAGTTAGCACAAAGGATTTCAGAATTACTGGAAACAGAAGTGGGGACTTGTGCCTTTTCACAAAACAAAGTTCAATAAGTCACATCCTTTTGTTCCAGTTCTGAGTTCTCTCGTTTGTGGCTGAATGGAGTAGGGAAGACAGCATCTCAATAGTGAAAGGTATTTCTGGTACTAGTGAAAATTCCTGGCTCATTTTTTAATTTACTAGTATAAGAATGGAAATATGTCCTTTCATTGTGGGGAATGGAGAAAGAAAACTATGCAGATGGAGATCTATGGCTGAGAGGGGTGATGTGTTTCTCCAAGATACAATGAAAACTTTATCATTCCTCATAGAAATCAAGGTCCAACATAGAAAATGCAACCGAGTTCACTTTGTGATTAAAGCGCAGAGTGCATCAAATTGGAACAAGCAATGTTTGATAATGCAGTTCAAAAGGAGTATAGTATAAGCAAATATTTTTATCCTGCTCCAAATAAGTTACTCCTTCATTTAGAATATGGAACAGAGATGCCTCTACTAATACTTAAATTTCTGAAATGTTCATGATTTCTTCATGTTCCACCTGGAGACATTATATAGTTGTGAAAAATGAATTCTATAGGTTTTTCAAAATGTAGCACCCTATAAAAATGGTATAATTGCAGTGCATATTTTACTTCAGTGGATGCAAAGTCAGTCTCTTTGTTTAATGCCTGATATCTTCTTGCTCCTATATGAATTTTGGTTCTCTATCAATAGTAGCTGATTTTTTTTTTTAACAAAAATATATGGGAGCTCTCTTCTTCGCAACAAAGAAGAAATGTTTACAAAAATGCATGTAAGGCTTTTTTTTCTTTAAACTTAAGTCCTTCAGGACTGTTTTGAATGAATCTAAAGAGATTTTAAGACAGACATTTTGTATTATAACATTCCCACGGGTCATATGCATGATCGTCTTAACTAAAGCTTCTCTCAGTCCCAATTGAATAAATATGTATTTTATGTCACTAATCTTGAAACAACAGGAATAAAGGTTACTCAGGTCTTTTAAACCTCAGAGAACAAAACAAATACTACAAATCTTTAGAGAGAAAGGATATACAAAAGGGCTTGAGGTGAATGTTTCAAAGCAAATACACTTTAAATGATGTGCAAATTATTTCAGCACTTGAACATGATTTATGAAAGGGGATTAGTCCAATGAAACAAGAACCCAGTTTAAATGGTTGGGTTTCAAAGTCAAATACAAGAAGTGGTTGCACAAGAAGGCAGGAAAAATAGATAATCTATAGTGAGGATTTCTGATTGATTTTCTTAAATTTACATTAGCTATCACTGTCATTCATACTTAATTGCAGTGGGCAGTATAATATGCCCTCATTAATGCTATAATTCTCCTTAAAAATTAAATATGCAATCATCATCATTAAGTAATAATGAGATAATTAATACCTCGCTATCTTATTATTTACTCCTATGTCCCACAAATGAGCACAAGAAGTATGAAACAATTAAAGATTATCCAAATTCAGACACATTCATAGTGAGTTGTGTGTCAGTGAACAGAGCAATGAGTCACAGGTCACACCTATAATAATATATTATATTGTAATATACCTACATACTTTTCAAATAAAGGGTAACAGCTACACTTAAGTACTATGAAAACGATCACTTTAATGTAATTGTAAAGATTAATAAGTGAGCTAACTTTTCATGGTTCTATAATGACCTAGCGTTTCTAGTAGGTAAAGAAAAAAATTAATGATCCTGCTCAAATATGATTAATATCCAACTCCTTCCTGACTTAAGATCTGGACTAGGTTCAATAAAAATGAATTAAGTGAACATGCAGCAAATCTCTGCCAAACTTTTACATGGAAGTTGGTTATGCCCAATTTAAAAATATGCTATTAAATCCAAATAATAAATTCTGGAAAGATTTTGAAAAGTAAATACAAATTATTATGTAATAAATGACCTGATGCAATAATAATAAAAAAGTGACATATTAAAAGGCAATAGAATATTCAAAGTCAAGGAACAGATATTGTTTTTAGACAGCAACACAGTAAAACCACCTCCCTAATATGAGTAGACCCATAGCTGACCCTCTGAGTTTGATGCAAAGTGAATGTAGACACTGAACTACATATCAACCCCTCCTGGTCTCCAGCAGCTGTCTCACAATGACCCAGTTCCTGCAACACTCACTGCTTTGGTCACTATTTTAAATTCCACTCCTTCTTATCAGATGCAGCTTGCCAAGCCAATTTGTGGGAGCCTTATCAGCAAAGTGCAGACCGTCAGGTCAGATGGCAGTAATCAGTGATATGTGACTATTAAACTCCATTGCCCAGAGGGTGACAGAGACCAGAAACCACGCACCACCTTAACTTCTCCTGCCCCATGTGATTTTGAAATGTCTTTTCCCAGTTGCCTACCTTATCAAGAGCTCCAAACAGCAACTACCCAACCCCCCATGTTGCCTCCATGCACTAGACCTGCTCCTGCCTGGAGTAGGCAGGAAGTATTGGATCTCCTGGGCTATACAAGCACAGTGCAGCCCAACCACAGAAACCTGGACATCTATGAGCAGATTGCACGGGAGCTGCAGGCAAAGGGATACAACAGGGAAAAGCAGGAGCGATGTGTGAAAGCAAAGTAACATTGCCAGGATACCACAAGACTTGCAGGTCAACAATGTGGGGCCATGCCAGAGACCTGCAGTTTTTAGAAGGCAATGCAGACCACAGTTGGGGGACACTCCAAAAGCACTCTGCAGATCACTGTGGATACCTTGGTGAAGACTGAGAAAGAGACTCCTGCTGTGAATAGTAAAGAGAAGGCTGAGTACAAGCTCAAAGGGGAAGTGTTGGTGTGGGACTACAGCCATGCCACGAGCTAGGACCTGTTTGAGACTCCACAACAGTCTAACCATTCCCACCAACAGGACATAGATGAGACAATGAAGGGAAAGGGACTTCGACTTAATGTGTGCATTCATTTTTCCTTAGATTTTCTGCAGTATTTTTCCACCCAATAAATTACTCCTTTTGAAGAATCAAATTGTCTTGATTAGTTCACAATAAATATTGCAGAATGCATAGCAGTAGTCAAAACAAAGGGTTCTTGTAAATGTACACCAAATACACTGGTTCAGGAAAACACCCAGTCATGTTTATAAATGAACAGCAACACAGTTCCTAGCAGCCCCCCGAAAGTTGCAGAGAACAGTCCAGCACAGAATACTACTATGACTCACCTTTGAAGTGCTCGTTCAAAGTTTCCCTCATCAACCAAACCTTAATCTAAGAGACCTTATATTGGGCTGCTCAAAGACAGCAGATAGCTGCTCCCTCTCTGCCTTCTACCCAAGCAGCATCTTTTCTAACTTTGCTTCACATATACAATGCAGGACACAACAGGCCTCTATAAACAGTGTGATATTTTTCTCACTGTAGTGAGTAAACACCACCAGAGTCCCTTCACTCTGCCAAAGACACATTCAGCAGTCATTCTGCATTTCCTGGAGTACTATTATAGCTGGAACTAATTAGATGAATCTTTTCTTGGAGCTGTCAAGATGGCCAGTGTATAGCTTTATGAGCATGTGGAACAATGGGTAGGGTACATCCCCCAGAATAATTACTGGCATTTCAGTACTGCCAATGGCAATGTGGGCTGACACCAAACTATAGATATGAATGTGTCTGTTGCCCCACCACATTTCGGATACCCCATTGTTGCAAACCCATCCACTATGGCTTTCATATTTTGCAGGTCACACTTCTGCAAAGCAGTAGATGATTAATGGCCTTTCATATTTACATGACAATGCCCCAATAAGGGCTGGATTAATGCAGGGACTATAAAGGCTGAAGCCTGGGCCTTGTCCTAAAATTGGGGGGAGGGGAGGGAGTGGGGCGGCAGATTTCAGCCTCTAAGGCCCCTGCAAGATACAGCCTCCAATGCCGGTCTGCCACAGCATTGGTGGGGTTTGCTGGAGGGGGAGGAGCAGGGGTGACACTGGGAAGGACCCTGCCCTGCTGGTGCTTGATGGGCCAGAGGCTGGGCTCTGGTTGCTCCTGCCCCGCCCCTGGGCCAGCTAGTCCAACCAGGGACAGGGTGAGCTGGCGCATGTTCGTGCCGCTCTGGGGGATGGGGCTGGCCTAACCTAGGTCTACATGGAAAATATGAGAAATAAATTCCAAATGGGAAAATAAACACCCTCCAGGGTGGGACTGATTTACTCCAATTTACTCCCCACATTACCAGAGGGGAAACAGTCTGGAGAGATAGATGAGGTGCCTTGCCACAGATACTTACTTATGGTGTACTATACTTTATATTGACACAAGAATTCCTGGTGGGCATGCACAGCACCAATGCAAGGAACCAAATGTTTATGTTTCAGATCAGTATACAAAGTCTGGTGACTGTATCGCCAATGAAACTTAGCTTGACCACAACTGGTAGTGTAAACATGGCCTTCATGTTGCATTAGTTTTCATTACATTTCCTTGTTTTTATTAAAATAATACAAATTAAGCTACAGGCAATCTGACATTATAATATAATATTAACAAAGACATCCACCTTTGGCATTGAAACTGACAATTCACTGCAGTAAATGGGGTGGGAAGGGGACAGAATTCACACTTCATTGAGACTAATGGAAATGGGGCAGTCTGAATTCCAACCTTTGCAGTTGTAACTGGGCCCATTCCTGCAATTTTCTGTCTCTTAAGTGGTCCTTAGCTGGATGAGTGTCTCCATTAAAGGGCTACACGTGTGAGCAAATATTACTCAGCCTGACTAAGAGTTACGGAATCTGACTTGCACTGATTTTCTAAAGTTCCAAAGGGGTAGCTGTATTAGTCTAGTTCAGCAAAACAAACAAGGAGTCTAGTGGCATTTTTAAATACTAACAAATTTATTTTTTGCATGAGCTTTCGTGGGAGAAAATCCCAATTCATCAGATGAAAGCTCATGCAATAAATACATTTGTTAGTCTTTAAAAGTGCCACCAGACTACTTGTTTGATTTTCTAAAAACACACATAGACATGTTCTTCCAGACTCACAACAACGTTGGGATGGGGAAAAGGAGAAAGTCACAGATGTGAAAAAATCACCCTGTCCACAATTTTAGGGAGGATTCTGCAGGGCAGGATGCATTCTGCAAAATCTCACAAGTTCTAAGCTTTGATTTAAATAAAAATAAGTGTCTGCTGATCTCTGTTGCTCTCATATATACAGTCAGCATAATGTAAATATATGCGCTTCTTTCCTGGTTACCTAGCCTTTCAGAGAACAGTATACAGGTGAACAATGGGCAAAGTCATATGATATTTATTTACTCACCTGAACAGTATTCCTTTTGATATCAATGGCTATGTCTACACTTACTAAAATTAGTTCGAATTAGTTAGTTCGAACTAGAAAAAGTTAGTTCAAACTAAGCAAGTGCCATGAATGGCACTTGCTTAGTTTGAATTAGCGATCCCCATTCATTTCAATGGCCAGTTAGTTTGAACTAAGAAATTAGTTTGAATTAACACGGCCACATTGGCTAATTCAAACTATTTAGTTCGAATTAACACTTTAGTTCGAATACCCTATTCGAACTTATTAGTTCGAATTAAGGAAGCCCTTAATTTGAACTAACTAAAGCTTAGTGTAGCCATGGCTTTACTTAGTTCGAATTAAGCCTCCTTAATTCGAACTAACTTGCCAGTGTAGACATAGCCAATGTGTTTGAGAGAGATTTCTAGAATCCCTTTCATGTACAACCCTATCTCAAGCAGCTCTTGTCAGGTGAAGCAAGGAGAAGGTGCCATAGGCTGTTAATGAGGGTTCAGGGTTCATTAAGCTCTGTTAAAATTCCTAGCTGATGGCAATAAGTGATTTTTAAGTCACTTATAGCCCTATTGTTACCTAACTTTCATCAGAGATGATTATTGATGTATTAATTGCTGAAGGATATTCACATACCAAGATTCAAATTTCAACTATTTTGAATTTTTTGTGTGAAAGAAATTAATGCAAGCAATGGAAATAGGTATCTAAATGGGAAATGTGTGAATTATTGATCCTTGTCAGATTTAAAACAAACTAAACAAGGGCTGAAAGAATTTACATAAATTTTACCACTTGGAAGAAACTAAGCAGCAAAAATTTCAGCCCCAAAGATTTTTTTTTTTCATAAAACAGAATTATATATATTTTTTTCTTTTCTGTACTAAAAGAAATGTTAGGAGAGAGAGAGAGAGATGTACCCTGCACTATCACTGAAATGCAGTCACTTCTGTAGTGCAACTTCATAACAGTTTAACAGTGCACAGCGAAAATGCATTGCTGTTTAGAAAAGGAAGAGGAAAAGGCCTATCATTCCCAAATGTAATATAGAAGGTTTGGATAGGCAAAATATAAGAACTTGAATTTGATTTTGGCTAGGATATATGGAATAACCCCTTTTCTAATGAGGAAAGCTATGGAATCCCCGACTTCTGTTTATCGTGCATAACTTGTTGAGTTACTTTCCTTCCACCTCATTCTTCTGCCTGTTTCTTTCACCTTTTTTTTATCTTCCAATATCTGAGCTATGAATTCTCCAGGATGGGGATTGCCTTATTTATGTTTGTGCAATGCCTAGTATATGGTGGCCCTGACCCTTGATTGGGGCCTCCAATCACGAAGGTAATACAATAATAATAAATAGCAATACTAATAATAATGCAAGAACAATCTTCTGGACTTCCATTTCTACATTTCATTTGGAAGTTTGCATGCCTTCATAAGTGAGACTGTGCGCCAAAAATAGCACCCAAATATAGAGGAAAATGTAAAATATCCAGAGTGATTGCTTGTGTACATCTTGCATTTTTAGGAAGGTACAAGATTTTAACCAGAAAAGGGACATTTTTAAAGACAAGGGAAAATTACAAGTAGAAGTAATAAAAAATAATGCAATCTGATCCTTTCAGTTAAGCCATTTCTAACTCTTACCCAGTACACAGCAAACAAGGAGATCAATTGGGTTTAGGTAGTATCACAGTGTTTTTTTTTTTTTTTTTAAATGTCTAAAATATTTAATCGTTTTGCCTTGGCAACTGAAAACTGAGGAACAGATTACTGTTCCCACTGCATGATGAAAACAATTAGTATTTATTCTTCTTGCTTTTGTAATAAAAATAGAATGCCATCACTTTCAAGGAAAGTTAAAATATTAATAGGTATGTGATGAACTGAGTAAATGTGACGCCATAAGGAAACAATGGAGAACAGGTTGGAAATATAGTGCTTTTGTGATGCACTGAATTATCAAGCTTGTGACTGTGCATTTTGACAAGAGCAGACCTCAGATTGATACAGTAGCCAAAGGGCACTTTTCCTACTGAGAAGCCGTTTGTTTCCATTTGAAAAAGGGAGGAAAAAAAATGGATCACAGCCTACAATCAACAGAGAAGCTTCTAGCTACTCAAGTCCTGTCTCATTCACAAGAGGTCACTAATGACTGGGGAAAAAAAGCATGCGATAAGGACCAAAATGCAAAAACCATCACCACTACAGAGTGCAGAAAAGTTAAGCCTATCATGGAGAAAAAGTTAAGATTTTTATTGGCTGTTGTCACAAAGTTAGTGGTTATAACTAGCAATACACAAAACAAAGTCTTTTCCTTCTTGAGAACTTGATGGCTTATGGTAATAGTAATGAGTTATGGATCAATCTATATGGGTGTCTAAAGCATCAGCAGTTCAGATTCAATGCAGGTTAGTGGTGAACTTAAACTACCATAAAATAGCTCTTCAGTGCCACCATAAAATGAATCTGCTGGTCCAAGGCCATTTGCTAGTGAACAGGTGTCCACATCACAGAAAGCACCGTTATAGTTGGAACTAATTAACATCACTGTTGTCAATCTCAAGAAAAAGGCTAGAGTCTGAATGATCATGTCCAGATTATGAAATATTTCCACTGCTTTAAAAAAAAAGAATCTGGCTGGTTTTATACCATGGCCGTTGACATGCAGAGTGCTGGTGTTCCTAGCCAAGTTTCTTGCACCAAAGGCACAGGCTCCCGGAGTGCAGGATTCTGGGTTAAAATAAAAAACCCTCGGACCAGGCTGGGAGCTCCTATTACCACTGACACAAGACAAAATGCCATCCTACTACCTAAATACTAGTTGATAAATTGAAATTGTGCGGTGGCAAGTGCTGTAAAATATAAGATAATAGATTCCTGCATTTCTGAAGGCAGGATTGAGGTCTTATATTGGAATGATAATGTTTATCAATACCATCTTATTTAGGTCATAGCTAAGGGAAATTTAGGAAACCATTAATTTAAGAACAAAAAATAGATATTAGATCATTAGATTTAATCCAGACCTTGTTAGGGTGACTAAGGGCAGATCTGCACTGCCTGCTGTTTTTGGTGGCAGTTGAATGGAAATACACAAGTTACTTCAAATAACTTCCAAAGGGGTAGCCGTGTTAGTCTAATGCAGTAAAACAAACAAGGAGTCCTGTGGCAATTCTAAAGACTAACACATTTATTTATCGCATCTCACAAAAGCTCACGTGATAAATAAATTTGTTAGTCTTTGAAACTGCCACAGGACTCCTTGTTTATTTAAAATAACTTGCGTATCTGAGTTTGACTGCCTAACACTACGCTTGTCAACTGCACTGAGTCAAAGGGAGGAGCTTCCATTTGACTCAGCGCTACCCCACTTGCCTGGGTCACGTTAATAGATTGGTTTCCCATTTGATTGAATGGGTCTTTGCAGACCCCTCAATCAAACCGGAAAGTTTGAACTGACAGCAGCAAACTTGCCAATGAAGACTAGCCATAAAAGTCTGTATGACTGAGTTTACAAATATTCTGGGATCTCTGTAAACTGAGTTTCTTGGTTTTCCAATTGCAAATTGGAATCAGTGTCCAAGTCTCAAAAAACATCATCACTAGTGGCGTTAATTGCCACTATTTCTAGGAATCGCTGCAGAGACGTGAAGGATTAAATGAGCATAGAAATTGAACTCTGACTGCTTATAACCTAGAAGTCAACTCAGGACTGAACCGGGACTTTAACTAGTAGGACAGTTTGGGCTGAAATTTGGTATAGTTGGCCTCCTTACAGTAGCACTGTCAATGAGCAGAAGCTTTCAATATCTAGCGCCAGACCGACACACTTTTTTTACAACCATTATATTTAAAGTATAAGGAGGAAGAAAAATACAGATTAATATGAATTGTCTCTGAATAGTTATTAATATTTTCTAGGAGGCATCAGTGGCCCTTTAACTCACCCCAGTTGCCTTTCTTTTCCACACATGTCTGTGGAAAAGCTTTCAGTTTCTGTCAGACTGAGAACCAAATACATTTTTAAAATCCATTTTTTTTATTTGACTTTGCTGGCAGTAGTCAATAAACATGGAAGTACCAAAAAGATGATAACTCTTTCAACTTTGTAAGAAGTTTATAAATGCACTTACAGCAGATACTGCACATCTCTTCTCTGCTTTGCAGTCAAACTGGACAATGAAACGACCACCTGTTAACTGCTAGCAATGTGTCATTACCAGTTCTCATGCCTTTTTAAAGCAATTTTGGCTCTAGCTGCCAATAATTCTGGCGACAATACTTGTGTGAACATTAAGGGCACAGAAAGCCAAAGGCAGAAAACTGACAATACAGTTTGTGCTTAGACTGCTAATAAGCAAGTGAATGTTATGATTTTTCTAATTCCATATAATTACTTAATTTCATGGGGCGAAAAAAAAAGGAAGAAAAAATCCCAATACATATTTTTAAGCAACCCAATCTACCATATTTAAATACAAGCTGAAGTTCAGTGAGATTTCACACCAGATACTTTCAAATTTTTAAACAATTTAAACAACTTCTAACAAGGAAGAGGTCATTCACAACTCTCGAAGGTTTCAAACGAAATGTAGACCAAGTTTATATCCTTGGGGGTGATCAATTTCTTCTGTTCTGTCTCCTAAATCATTGTTGAGTGCAATATAAGAAGAATTATAATACTGTGAAACCAAAAAGGTCAGCAACCGGTGAGACAGTTGCAGGCACTTTGCCACTAACTTTAGTTGAAACAGGATCAGGCCCTTAGGCCTGCTTGATGAGCCCTTTTTTAAGCTTACAGTGGAAAATACAATGCAATACACAACACAAGGATATAGAAGAATGTTTTGCACAATCAAAACTTCTTTACATTCTATAAAAGAAATTTATCCAACTGGACAAGCCACAGAAACCAAATATGGCTGTAGGTTTCAAAATGAGAGAGTTAATTAAATATACTTTTGTATATATATGTGTGTGTGTAATTCTCACTCTTGTTACCTATTTTTACACAAATTTACTGAGGAGAATAAATCATCCATCCATCCAGCTGTGATATTTCTAAGACTTGTATCACCTTGTTTTTACGACCCTGATCCTGCAGAGAGCTGCGTGCAGGCAGATTCCTGGACCTACACAGAGCTCTACCACTTGTGTACACTTCAAGCCACATGGGAACTTCACTGATCTTATTTTACAATCAGTATGTACATTGTATATCGAAATAGAGAAACAGTTCTAGATTTGAGGGTGTGCATAGGAGGACGAAGCCATGAAAAAGGCTGCGTGCCTTTAGCCTCACAAGATCTTCAACATCTCAATGCAGTTTCAAAAAGAAAGATTAACTGGACTAGAATAAATCATTACTGGCCCACAGTATTTTCCCTAATAATCACTCTAGACAAATAATATAAAACCTCAGATTTCTGGAATTTAGTTTTTCATAAAATTATAACACGGTTTCTAGATGTCTGAAGCAAAGAATGCCTTTTCCTGTACACAACTGAAGTGCACAAACATTAATCAGACAAAATTATTCCATCAACATTTGTTATTTTCCTGAAATAAAGTCCATGTAATAGGATATTAGGCTAGTTTCCATGTCTCTTTCTCTTAAAATAAACATCTTGGATAAATGTCTTTGCTTCACATTGAATTTATTTTGGTTAGAAGGCAATGTCCCTCTACTCAGATACCTTTGGGTAAAAATTGTTTGGTAAATAACTTACATCTAAGCAAAGAACAAAGGCAAAAACAATACCTATTATCAAGTTCCTAATTTCATTACATTTTGTACATAATGCAATTTATCTTATACAAACTGTTATTTAGTTTAAAAAAAATCTTACTTAAAGATCTTCTGTGTTCGGACTTTGGTTCTTTGGATTCAGTACCTAAGTTGCTCAGTAGTTCACTGCTAGAGGATCTTTGAAGTTTGAACTCCAGATTTCTTGGTGTACAACTCTGTTCTTTTGGCTGGAAATAATGATTTTTTAAAAACATATATATTATATGGAACAATTTAGTATGAAATTACAGAACCTCATATAGGATCAGAAACTGATAGACACTTCTACCAGATGATAAAATGAATATTTAAGTTAAGGAAAGTGTAATACAAAATCTGTTCACCATAAGACTGTTGTTTTATGATCGTTACAGTTGGTTTTAATTTCTCAAATAAACTTCAGGTGCTAAAATGGAAACCGAAAGCCTAAATATTTATGTTGGTGACTGAAATAATTTCCCCACTGCTGTGTATTCTCAAAGGGTGTTTCCCAATTATTGCACAGAGGAGGGGGGTGGGGGTTGGTTGGTTGGTTGGTTGGTTGTTTTTTTAAGTCCGCCATCCTATCTTGGAAAAATAGAATTAATGTCGAGTTTCAAATACCACTAATTTGGGATTGGATTCTGTTTGCATGCATTTTGGAGATAGAGAGCAGGAGAGTTCCACTCTCATGGAAGGCAACCAAATTGGGACTATTTACAATTAGAGGAGCAGTGCTATTGTAGCTGATGTTATCGACACCTCAAAAGGGATGTGACCAGACAAAATGGAGCTGTAACTATCCTAGGCTATGTCTACACTGGCAAGTCAGTTCGAATTAAGTAGGCTTAACTCGAACTAACTAAAGCCATGGCTACACTAGGCCAATTAAGGGCTTCCTTAATTCAAACTAATAAGTTTGAATAGGGCTTCAGAAGTAAGGCTTTAATTTGAACAAACTAGTTCGAATTAGCCAATGTGGCCATGTTAATTCGAACTAATTTCTTAGTTCGAACTAACAGGCCGTTAAAATGAACGGGGATCATTAATTCAAACTAACTTTTTCTAGTTCGAATTAAGCTAATTCAAACTAACTAAAATTAATTTGAATTAGTTAGTTCGAACTAACTAATTCGAACTAATTTTAGCAAGTGTAGACATAGCCCTAGTGCCCACTGAGCTCAGACACATGCTTAAAGAGAAACACATGTTGTACCTTTTCATAGTTATAGCAGTTGGTGTGTCTATGTATAATCCCCTGTCCATACTGACCTGATAGCATATGAATGTGACGGGCTTGCATAGATAACATGGGGCAGAAACTCACCTGGTATAAATTGTCATATTTCCAGTGATGATGATAATTCACATCAGCTGAGCATCTGCCCTTATATCCCAGCTGCTACTGATTTATTTCTTTGTATTCTCCTCCAAAGAGGCTCAGGTTCTTAAAGCCCAGGATTTAGCCCTTAGAGGGATGTTAGAAAATATAGCAACCAAATTTATGGGAGCTTAACTGAATAATGTAAGCTAGAAAGAGCTTCCATAGAACTCCACCCACCAGGATATCAAGTGACAGTACATTTGACCAATGAAATGCAATGTATGACGATATACATCCTCAGGTCAAACTTTCCCTGGCTGTTGATATCTTGCAGATATTACACTGCCTGTAGCTCTTTAAAGAAGCAGCAGCTATGTACAAATTAACCGTTTCAGATGTGTCACATAGATCACAGTTTCAGGTGCTATGAACTCAGTTTCAGCAAAAATCCTCTGAAAAATTCAGCAAACAGATAACTTTTCCTATCATATTTTACAGAAACCAAGGGTCAATGTCTATAAAAATAAATATGTTCTTGGATCAGGCATGGTTAGAAAAGAAAAGGGGATTTATTGGAATTTATACTGAGTGTAGCAAAAAGAAAAAAAGAAAAAAAAACTATGGCTGAATTGGGTTGGGTAATTAAAAATGGTTTTCATGAAATATAGCCCTGCTTATTTCTAGAAGAAAAAACCCCAGCCTTCCTAGGAGAATAACAGCAATCAGTTACAAAGGAATATTATTTGCTAGTGCTATTCTTGTGAATAAGTAATATGAAAATGCATAAAAGGCTCAAATGTATTAATAGTTCTATTGAAGATTATATACTGTAGGCTGCATAAACAGAAAATGTAAAAATTCATTAGTTATTAAGCGCTTGTGTGCTTTTACAATCCACAGTAAACCAATGCCCTTGTTATTCCAGAGATATAAATGCAACATTCTGTTTTAAGACAGGAATCAAATGACTTTTTAGTCCAACAGCCTTATTTATCTATTTTTTACAGGATACACATACATATTTATATATCTTCAAATAAAGAAATGTCTTTCTAACTACCTAGCTTTCTGCCTGTCTAAAACCTGCATAGATGCCTAAGCAAATGAAGTTGAAATTACTACATCTTAATTAATAAAGGTAACAGCCAAAACAAATACATACCAATCTGTCAATTGCATTTTTGATAACGTTGAACCAATCCGCTATGAGGAAGTCAATATCTGACTGAAGGAGGAACTCATTTCCTGATACTGTTGTGATCTGGTTTGGGGAAAGAGGGGGGGGGGGGGGAAGAAATGACAGGTAAGCAAACCACTCAAGATAGATCATTTTATTTGTTTTTGTTAATATATACTCTCTCACACATTGAAATGCTTTCTTTTTGTGCCAGTAATTATCTCTTAGAGAACTGGGAGTTACCAAGCAGTTTTGAATCTCTCTCTGAAAACTGTTAGTCTATGTCACAACAAATGACTTATTGTCTCAGTAATATAACTATTAAATACAAAGAGTTCTAAAATAATGTTAATTTGACACAAGCTAAGAAAAGCCAGGGAATTCAGAGTTGAGATAGACTGTTCAAATTTAAGTCAAGGCACTCTAGAAAAAAATGCACTTGCATGTGTTAGAATTAATTGTGAATTTCCTGTCATTTTAGGTTTCTGTTTCCTCTCTGCTAGCATTTTTTTTCATTTGATTTCTCTATATTGAAGGTTATAAATATATTTACCTAAGACCCCAGAATGCCTCTTTCTGAAGATTTCAGTCAAATTAACATTAGTGTCAATTGTTCCTTAAAAAAATCATACAGACATCTATAGCAAGTAATTAGGAGCCCATTCACCAAGAAAAATAGTATACTTTAATACATCAGTTTACATTTTTGACCCCCACACTGGGAATATTTATCAAAAGAATATTAATTCCCTTGACATGCAGTTCCACTGTCTAATGTGTTTGGCGATTGGTGTAAATATGCATAATTTTTTATTGATCTCAGTCTGAACTTTTTTCTGAAGTGTTATAGGAATTCAAATTTGGAGAAAGAGAAACTAAGAATGCCAATGTCTTCACATAGACTATACATGGAAGTTTCAGAGTGCAGGGGATGTGCAAGTGGTCTATAAATTTGGCCATGCTTTCAGGCATGTCCCATGTTTTATTAATGAGGAACAAATCCTAATGCTCTTACTCAGGTCTTTCACAAGCAAGAATCCCACTGAGATTTTTGCCCAAGTAAGAAGTGAAGAAAAATGAAGTAATGTAGGCAAGATTTGGCCTTGGATGTTCATTTAAATGAGAGACATGATGTAGAGTGGTTTTCCTGTTTAGTCTCACCCACCTGGAGATTATTTTAAGGCATGAAGATGCAAAGGCTAAATATCATTGCTATGCTATTAATTTGACCACATCTTGGAATATTTAATCGCAAGTCAGACCCTCATCCTGGAGCAATATCCACAAGTACTAGGGTAATCAGATAGCAAGTGTGAAAAATTGGGACAGAGGTTGGGGAGGCAATAGACAAAGCCCTGAAAATTAGGACTTTCCCTATAAAATTAGGACATCTGGTCACCCAAACAAGTACAGACCTTTATGAGCATGAGTCCCTTTGATATCAGCATGTATCATTTCCCACTTCCTACTCCACACCATGACACCAGAAAAGCTGGCAAATGGCAATGCAGCCGAAAACGTCATTAGCTTTTCTCTGGTCCTCTCTATTTCGAGGAAACGCCTCTAAGAGGTGGTTCCTGAATCAGCAGCAGCCAAGGACACTCCTGGTAGCACAGCTCCAATAAAATCATTTCATCAGAGAGCAAGGGAAAGTGGGGTAAAGGGTCTAGGACCTAACTTCCAATGACAAGATTTCTGAGTACTGGGTTGTTCCATCAGGAACAGGGAGGGGGTGACAGACCTTCAGAATGATTGGGGAAAACTTAGAGTCCCTGCCATAGAGGAGACTATCAGCCCATAAGGATTAATTTTGTTAATGCCTAGCATAATCACCAACATACAGATCTCAAATTCTTAATTTCCAAGGCCAGTGTTATCTTTTCTGGGAACTGAGAAGGTAAAATTCCCTTCTTTTTTTCAGCAACAGTACAAATTCAAAATCCAACTTAGGGTAATGAGCTAATGGAGTTGATATCTGATTCTTTTTCTGGTTTACACTGAAGTTTTGGGGTTATAAATGTATTACATAACATCACACTTTATTAACATACACATGCAGAAATGAATTAGAGCAAACACAGAAGACAATCCAATATATCTTTTCCAGTATAAGCAAATCATTATTAAAATTATAAAAAGGAGTAACATTTTCAAAGTAAGAGCAACATACATAATTAGATTTACTGTATTTTGAAGGCTTATGAAGGACACAACATAGTTCAGTCTTCCATTCAGTAAAATCAGGCTTTATTAAAATACAAGTATTTCAGGTCTGCATAAACATTGTACTGTATGATATGCAAAAGAGATACTTCATTGCTAACAAGACTAAAGCAAAATACATTTTGAAAGTTTCTTTGTCTGAATGTGTTATTGTAATAATCATATATAAACGGTGATTTATGAATAAATCAGTAAAATAGATCACAGAATTGTAGGAAGAGAATTCATTTAAAATATACTCTCTGTAAGATATAGTTCAAGTCCTTTTCTCTCTTTCTTCATACTAATCTTCAGAGTAACTAGACAATTTCAAGAAGACTGCTACTGCTCTCTACAGTTTAAATGCATCCACTTCTTAATTACAGTCAGTAATTGACTTTGTTCTGCTCCACTCCAGCCATTCACAGGAAAGCAGTTCCAAAAGCTTTGGCTGGCAAATCCCATTTAATGTGTAGGTTTCCTATCCCACTTTTATATATTACCTCCTTAGGATTTCTGATAAATGGTTCTAGGAAAGGATTGCTAAACCATATTTGCACTTTGAACAATCGAATTTCCAGCACCCTTGGGAAAAGACATCAGTAAAGAATGCTAGCTTTGACTAAACCTTGTGATTGAACAATTTATGATCACTGCCCTAAATGCTGTATAACTAACAACAAGAGTAAATGGTTCAATATTAAGGCACGCTAATAAACCATCCATGCACCAGGCATTGCTGAAATAAACATAGGGACTAGAGAAAAATAAAAGACAAATCTTCAAGAAAATGAAGTGCTCTAGTCAAAGCTGTCAGGCTCTATTTTTCCTGTTACTCCATTTACTTAAATGTCTCCTAATATCCTTTCCCTCTGCACATCATATTTTTAAGGCATATATTCCGACAGCCTTAAAAATGAGTTGATGTCAATAATAGATACCTAAAAAGGAATAAATAACTTGTATAGCCTTCTATTATTTGGGGAGAGAGTGTCATCCAGTGGCTAGACCAGATGACTAGGAATCAGGACTTCTGGGTTCAATTTCTGGCTCTGTCACTGACTTGCTATGTCACCTTGGGAAAGTCACTTAAAGTGCAAGATCTTCTTAGAATAGCAGAAGATTAGGGATGGAAGTGCCCTAAGAGGTCATCTAGTCCAATCCCCTACTCAAAGGAGGACCAACCTCAATTAAATCATCCCAGGCAGGGCTTTGTCAAGTCAAGTCTTAAAAACCTCTAAGGATGGAGATTACACCACCTCCCTAAATAACCCATTCCAATGCTTCATCATCCTCCAAGTGAAAAGCTTTTTCCTAATATCTAACCTAGACCTCCTCCATTGCAACTTGAGACTATTGCTACTTGTTCTGTCATTTGCCACCTCTGAGAACAGCTTAAACTTCATCCTCTTTAGAATTTCCTTTCAGGTAGTTGAAGGTTGCTATCAAATTCCCCCTCATTCTTCTCTTCTGCAGACTAAAAATGTGCAGTTCCCTCAGTCTCTTCTCATAAGTAACGTGCCTCAGTCCCCTAATGATTTTCATTGCCCTGCACTGGACTCCTGTAGTGGGAGACCCAAAACTGGCACAATATCTAGATGTTGCCTCACCAGTGCCGCAAAAAGGGGGGGGGAAATTTCTTGGGTCCGCTAGCAATGCTTCTACTAAGGTAACCCAGCAGGTCATTCACCTTCTTGGCAATAAGCGTGTACTCTTGATTCATAGTCTTTTGACTATGCAACACTCAGGTCCTCTTCTGAAGAACTGCTGGTTAGCCACCAGGTTCCAGTCTGTAGCAGTGCATGGAATTCTTCCAACCGTGAATGATTCTGCACTTGTTCTTGTTTAAACTCCTCAGATTTTGTTTGGCCCAATCCTCCAATTTGTCTCATAGCCTTCAACTTTTCTACTACTCCCCCCAGTTTAGTGTCATCTGCGAAATTCCTTAGGGTGCATTCCACCCCATCATCCAGATCGTTAGTGAAGATGTTGAACAAAACCGGCCCCGGAGGCAATCCCTGGAGCACTCCTCCTGATATCAGCCATCAAATAACCATCGAGTTGTTGATCCCTACCCATTGTACTTGATGATGTAGCCAGCTTTATATTCACCTTATAGTCCATTCAACCAACTTATACTTTAACTTGCTGGCAAGAATACTGTGGTAGATGGTATAAAAAACTTGGCTAAAGTAAAGGTATATCATGTCCACCGCTTTCCCTAGATCCAGAAAGCTAGTCATCTTGTAAAAGACAATCAGGTTGGTCAGGCATAACTTGCCTTGGTGAATCCATGCTGACTGTTCATCTTCACTTTCCTCTCCTCAAAGTGTTTCACAATGGATTCCTTAAGGGCCTGCTCCATGTTTTTTCCAGAGATTAAAGTAAGGCTGACTGGTCTGTAGTTCCATGGATTCTCCTTCTTCCCTTTATTAAAGATGAACACTATATTTGCTTTTTTCCAATTGTCTGGGACCTCTCCCAATCGCCACAAGTTTTCAAACATAATAGCCAATGGCTCTACAGTCACATCATCCAGCTCTCACAACACCCTCAGATGCATTGTGTCTGGCCCCATGAACTTGGTCTATTTCTGGCCTGTCTAAATAGTTTTGAACCTGTTTTTCATCACTGAGAGTTGCTCACCTCCTCTCCATACTGTGCTGTTACCTAGTGCAGTAGTCTGTGAGCTGACATTGTCTGTGAAGACAGAGGCTAAAAAAGCATTGAGCACTTCAGTTTTTCCCACATCATCTGTCACTAAGTTGCCTTCTCCATTCACTAAGGGATCAACACTTTCCCTAAGCTTCTTCTGGTTGCTAACATATCTGTATAAATCCTTCTTGTTACCCTTCACGTCCCTTGTTGGCTGCAACTCCAATTGTGCTTTTGCCTTCCTGACTTCAGTCTTTTATGCACTAGCAAAATTTTTATACTCCTCCCTAGTCATCTGTCCAAGCTTCCACTTCTTGTAAACTTCCTTTTCATGGTTAAGCTCACAGAAGATTTCTTTGTTAAGCCAAACTGGTCACTTGCCATATTTGATACTCTTTCTGCATATTGGGATGGTTTGTTTCTGCACTCTCAATTATGTTTCTTTAAAATATGGCCAGCTCTCCTGGCTTCCTTTCCCTCCCTCTTATTAGCCAGCCAGGAGATCCTGCCCATCAAATTTTCTGAGGGAGTCAAAGTCTGATTTTCTGAAGTTCATATTCTGCTGCTTTCTTTTCTTTTTTCGTCAGGATCTTGAACTCAATCATCTCATGGTCACTGCTGTCCAGGTTGCCATCTACTTCTCCAGCAATTTGCTGTTTGTGAGCAGCAGGTCAAGAAAAGCACAACCCCTAGTTTGTTCCTTCACCAGGAAGTTGTTCCCAAAATTCTCCATAAACTTCCTGGATTGTCTGTGCTTTATTGCTCTGCCAGCAGATATGAGGGTGATTGAAGTCCCTCCCTCTTAAGTTGTGTGGCTGTTTTGCACGTCACCACAGCATAGTCTTGCTATAAAGCCAGCTTAACTAGCCAAGTGTGGATCAGCCCAATGGACTAAAGTTGACATACTCTTTGTCAGGCCAGCAGAGCAGGAAAAGTGGGTATGGAACACCTCTACATGTGAGTCTTGGGATGCTTAAGAATTGCTATTTGGTGAGGCCCTGTAAGGCCACAGGAGGAGGGATACGCTATTGCATGCAGGACTTGCACAGTCTATTCCAAAGATTTTAAACAAAAAAGTTGCTTAAATATCTCTAGAAAAATACCTAACTCTGACTATCATTATAATGATACTAACTAATGCATGAATGACCCTAGAATGAATGCATTACACTCCAGCAGTTCCCACTCCTAACCAAATCTTATCTTATTCACATTATCTTGCAACTTGGAGCATGTTATGAAATGTGTGTGAAGGCACCACTGCAGGGATACACAAATTATTTCAGAGCATAGATTAGAGCTAAGAAAGTATCCCATGAATCACCTTCTCTCCTGTTGGTCACTGAGTAACAGTCATGTGGCAATGACACCAATTGCTTACATAGAAAATATTCTTAATGATCTTTTAGTGCAATTTTGTGGTGAAATCAAGGAGGAGAAGCCAGCATCATGTGATCAGTCAGCTTTTCATAGGCTATTGGTGATCTATGAACCTCAGTCTGGGAACCATTGCATTAATTCAAGATTGTCAGAGGACATTTTTACATGTCTTGCAAGATATTCCTTGAAATACCTGTATACATTATTAGATGTGGATTGCTTTGCTTTCTACATTTTTAGCCACTTTTGGCAGGTAGAGGCAGTTTTAAAGACACTATTGATATACATTATATATAAGAGCTTTGAAAACTTCAGGGAGGTTAAGATAGTCCCTCACTACCAAGTGTACTCTTAACATAGGAGGCATGATACAAAGTGAAGCCAGTGCAGAACTATAAGTTCCTTGCACGGTTCACTCCTTAAAATGCCTTGAGTGCCAGGGTGCAGGCAGACTGTGTAGAACTATGTCTGGTGATGTTTAGGGGTTTGAAACCATGTATGGGCTCCAGGGAGCCTATAAATGCAATACAACTGTTTGTTCACTGAATGTCATTTGGGACCTCCAAGCCCAACATTTCTCCCTTAGCGAACAGAACATATTTTAATTATGGATCAGTGGAGTTTTTTATGTTTGTCATTTCGGTGATGTTTCTCTTGCAGAGATTCACAAACATCCTTTCATTGGACATAGGGTTTACTCCCCTGTGAGAATAGTGGTGGCAGACCCTGTGCCTCTGAAACAGTTCTGACCCAGTGCACATGCTCCTTAATCCTTGCTCTCTGGAAATGTGTATCTATTGTGGCCAGGCTTCCCTTCAGCCAGTGCTAGCCCCCCAGACCCCAATCATGGAGAGGGGGCACAGAAAAGATAAAGCCCCACACTCTTTGTTTTCCTTAGATATTTTGGAGGGCCAAGCATGGTCCTCAGCATCACACAGGGCAACCCCATTCTCCATCCACAGCCCAACCAGTAAGCATGCTTAGGAAAGGAAGGGCAGAAATGGTATTATAGAGGTGGCTGACCTCCCACTTTTCCATGTGAGTAAGAGGCTATCCCAGTGTAGAGCATTCCCTGCATGCACAAAGTGGGGGAGGGGTATGATTTTTAATTCATTTAATTATACTGCTATTCAGTGGCCCCAAATCCCATCAGCACATGCTTTGGGCTACAAATGCTGAATTTCACCCAGAATAAAAGGTTGCAAAATTAGGTTCCCCCCCTCACACCCTTTCTTTACATTTATCATTATAGTATAATATAATTTTAATTTAGAATAAATACACGAGAAGCATATATTCCTGGGTTTGCCCACATCCTAAGTGAGTAGAAGTAGAATTTATTAAAAATAAAATTTGGAGACCCTTGTGCATATCATAGTACTTTAATTAATTTGGTTTGAATTGTGTTTGAATTGAATTAAACAGAAATGGAGATGTGTAAGTTTTTAAAAACATGTTAGAAGTGTATTTTTCATTATTAGAAATTGATCTAAAGTATATTCTCTTTGATATATTTGCCATATTTGTGCTAAATGAGTAAGCAGTAAAAAGAACATATAAAATACATATATGTGTGGCTTTATAATGAGATAAATATTCAACATCGCTAAATGAACAAAAGCAATCCTCCTCCCCGCCACCCCCCAAAAAAACCAAAACAGTATTCTTTTGCATTTTTTTCACTTTTCATTGCATGCTCATGCTATGATATCATCTGTCAAGTGAGCATTGTCATGGTTATGCTAATAGTTAAATTGCTTAGTGGACTCAAAGGTGTTTATGACCACCACAGAAATTTATATTATCATGCAGATTGTCTATCTCAGATTGCAGTCTGGCTTTACTAACCTCTCACAATCCTTCTGACATGTCAGGGAAAGTTAATATAAAAAATGAGGGTGAAATATCAATTTGAGGAAAAAGGTCTTCTACAGCTCTCCAAAAAAACATTTCTTGTTAAAATATTTTGTGAGAAAGTATCTGCCTTGTATTCCCAATGTTGCTAGATGTTAAGTAAATATATGCTGATTGCAAAAAAGTTGCTTTGGCAACTCTTATTAAAATGCATGTGTAACCTCCATCTGTCATGAAAGTTTTGAAAAGTTTGTTTACTTTGGATAGTCGCCTTATCTAGGGTTACCCTAGCAAACAATGATGGCTGTCTTCAGAAGTTGTGAGAGGAACAGGCCACTGGGGATCCATTTTTGTTTTAATTGGCACACACAAACATTTTTCTGGTCTGTCAAAAAGATCAAGCTAATATGCATGGAGGGTGTTATATTCTCAGCTTTTGGGAGTAGTAAAGCTCCCTTTATTTAAGTAATTGAAATGATAGACTGCAAAAACTTTGCAACTCAGAAAAATGTTTTATATTTTCTTTGGGAATATTTGTTTTGAGCCACAACAAATGTTCTACATATCTAACAATGTTGAACCTTATGTTATAATTACCCAGATTCTTTTAACTCTTCAAAAAATTGTTACTAAATCTAAACATTACTAAATAAAATATGCAACAAATAACTTCTGCATTTTTACAACTCCCCCAGTGTTAACAATTACAAGACCATTTTATTCCAGACATTCATAGATATATTTTCAGTGTGTTTGGATATGATTGATTTGCATGTACATTTGCTGGAAACCTCAGTGGTGTCATCAAATCAAACAACATACTCATGGAGCAATTTGTAACTTAATGGAAAGAAAACAAATGTTTGGGCTACAGAAACCAGTGGATTTCAAGTGGATACAAAATTCTACTGGTTTGAGGTCAAACTGCCATGGAAGAATGTTTCTTAAATTGAAACTGAGCTGTCTTTTTGATACCTGAACAATTTTGCCTTGTGAGTTAGAACAGACACTTGTTCAGCATAATAAAATCCTCCATACTCAAAGTTTGGATTGTTCATAAGAGTTCTCTAGGTCTAATTCTTTCCTCCTTCACTTATCCCTGTTGTTAACCCCAGGTAAACTGCACTAGTTACTCTTGAATTACACCAGTGAGGAAAGAATCAACTCCTCTATCTCAATTACAGGGCACATTCTTTTCCTTCTTCCGGGCCTATGAGGCATCGCTGATGCAGTAGATTTGATTCCATTCCTAAAGAAGATGGCTGGTATTTGGGGAACACCTGTGCAGGAAACTGGCAGAAGAGCAGGGAAGAAACTGGCTGAAGCTCCATGAACATGTCAGCTATTGTCTCCTGTGTGAGTCACAAGAATAGCCAGAGAGCTCTCATACCCTGCTGCAGGGCACTAGTCAGAGGAGAACTGTAGGTATAAAGGATTCCCACCCCCTTTTAGCTTATGCAGAACCCCTTAATGCCAGGCCTGGCTACTCAGATAGCACTGAGATCAGGATTTGTGGCCAGATTACAAACAGAAATGCAAAACAGAAAATCATGATGATCCTGCCAGATTTAGTTAAAAAAAGCAAGTCTATAACTGTATTTAAAATAAGCCATTGCACATCAAACTGAATGAAGTTGACTTTTTACTATTATTACTTAACTTATAATTACTTCTGACCATCTTTTTTACAATTCTCAAGCAGCAGTTTTCCTTTACAGTATTCAATTAAAAAACATTATTGCCCGTCAAGTTGAAGAAGTGATTGACGGGGGATTATAAATAAAGCTCTACGTTACAAGCTGAGAGCACTATTATTCAATCAAGGCCACATTTTACAGTGATAGGGCACAAATGATTAACTTCAGAAACCGTGTACAGTCAGTGTCTGGCCACTTTGTAGTTTTGTCATCAAAATATACTGCTTAACTTGGACGCTGGTGTTGTCAAACTATTTTTAATAACATGATCATGTTCTGGCTGTTAAAATTTAGTTTTACCATTGACATGTCTATTTCTCTCTCTCCCTCTTTTCTTCTTCCCTCAGGGAAGAAAGAAATGGACAATTCACACAGAAACAGACTATGCCAGACATCATGACATTGAACATGCTTTCATGCAAACAGTAGCCAACCCTGCCCACCACCACTAAGGCCCATCACCAAACAGCAGTGGTCCACTCCCAAAAAGAGCTGTGTAGTGTATGTTAGGACTGAGCACCTTTGGCCGAGCCTGAGGACAACCCAGGCCAGCCTCTTGGCCCTCTGCTCCACTTCCTGGATCCCTCAGCCTAGTTCTAACCATTGAACTGGACTGCTAGTGCTTGCTCTGTCTTCCCCAGCTACAAATGATATCATGTGACTTCTGCCAGCCATTCAGGCAAGGGAACTGGGGATGGCATCCATCAAGGCATAATGGTTTCCAAGCGGGAAGCTTTGGGTAGGTAAGATGGGGGAGATGGAGCAAAGGCAAGGGAAGTAGGAAGGAAGATAGAAACATACAACAAATAATTGAAGAAGGAGGGGCAAGAGAGAAAACAATCAAGACACAGTTTAACAATCCCGTTTGACTATATGGAGAAATAGGGACAAAGAAAATTATGCATATTGCTCAAAGATTTAAGACTGAGGGTAATATACCACAACATTACAAAAGCTACTTTGTCCCTTGGGCTAATAGTTTTCTGCTATTGCTTTCACAATCTGTATCTATATATTACACATACACATACTTATTGGCAGTAGTTTCTTTGAGAAACTCCATTTTTCTTAGCTTTACCAGTGAGACAAGACATAGTGATTAATAGCCCTACTGTCCAATTTTATATGCACTTTATCACACATTATGATATATGCAAATGAAACTCAATATGATAAGTCACTGTACCAAACAACATCAAAAGGATAATGTATGTGCTATGTTTTCAGTATAATCGGTTTAAAGGATGTACATGTTTGTTTGTTTTTAAATACTGCAAGCACGTAGATTTTGTTTTGTTGACACTAGAGTCAGTCAGCAGTAGTAGAGAATTTTTGCAGCTAGGTTACATGAAGGCAAAGGCAGGTACTGCTGTGGGTATTTCATTTACTCACATCTTGCCTATTAATAAGTGCTGAGACTATACAACAGGAAAAAAGAGACATTGCTCTAAGTATCTTTATACTTATAGTAATGTATTTGCCCATGATTATAAGTGTTTATAAAACATTCAAGAATCGTTCCTTGTCTACTTATACTAATGAGAACACCTGTTAACTTTAAAGCAGCACAGACTTATTTGCATTGAATTCAGGTTTTTGCACAGTATACATTGCTTTTGAAACAATTAGATGTTTACAGAGAAATATAGCTAAAAGTAGAACAGCAGCTTGAATGCCCTCCAGCCCAAGTCAATGCTAATCCAGGTTTGAGTGAAAAACAGAAATCTGCTGAATTACAATAGTGATACTAATTCAGTTAGCAGTGAACAAAGGTGTACCTTGAAAGTCCTGATAGCAGATGTGTATTTATTACTTGTGAGGACTGGTACCTACTGCTGAGAGAAGCATCTCATAAGGATGAAAAAATGTTGCTGAATATATATTTTTCTCATTCTTATTTTTGCTGTCTCCCTTGCATGAAAGGTTTTTCGTCTTTTTCACTTACCAGATTCCTTCCACATAATGGAAATGCAGCATGTATAGTCAATCCTCCAAAATAGCTATCCATGCTACGTTACTAATTTGTAATTAGCCAATGCAATAGAAAGATGCAAGAATGTTCCTAAAGCTAGAGACCCAAACAGCATTCTCTGCTATGAAACTTAGCTCATGTGGCTGAGAGCAAGGAAAGCAGCAGCTCTTTTTCTTCAAACCAGGTTTGCTAAATGATAGGCCACTGGCCTTTGGGATTCTGTTTAACAATGACATCAAACATCAAACTTGGTCCATGATAGAAACATACATTGTGCCAACTGTGTTAAGTTCCTAATCTTAGCAGGCAGGAATGTATAATGCCTATCATCTTAACTTTTCTTGCACAGAGCAACTATGCAAAAAACACACAACAACTGTACTTTTGTCTTCATCTTCCATCCTCATCAGCACATAAATATTAGGAAAAGTTACAGCTGACTATAAAGTGTTTGAAATAAGGCTGTTTCATTCATTTGTTTAGAAAACAAATGTTTCTTGTAAAGTAGTTTTCCCTCCCAGTAACTGAAATATACATTCATCAAAATATTTTTACTTAGTGATTTAACATTTTTTAATTTAAAATGATGTTAATATTTACTGAGAACATAATTATATTGTTGGGATCTACATAAACAGCGTAGTTTAAAGATTGAGTATTTTGTTAAATTTACTTACACAAGCAATGATAGATATACAGCAACTAGACGGTGTGCAAGGGCATGGATAGATAATGAGCAAAGACTCTAAATGAGGGGACACAACCCTGAGGATTTGGAATTAATTTTACTTCATAAGAAATTCGGGATCACTGAATAATTTGGAGCATGGGTTTCTTTCAAAGAGCACCAACTGCCATTCAGTATTTAAATTGCTGGTCTAGGGATCCACAGCATGGATTTTTGTATCCTGAGATTCCAGGATTGGTGATATTGCAATCCACAGATTTCAAGATTGAAAACAATTAGAGGATCGCAGGTTTCTAGACTCTGGAACTGAAGCGATAACTCTGAACAAACATTGACTCATCCATACAAGTGGCACTCTAGTGGTTCTAGACCACTGTGTCAGGACACTGTGTCACCACACAGTGGTAAGATGGCTGGATTTGGCCTTGGACAGTGGGCTGGTGTGTCCTGTAGGGTTGCGATATGCCACCAACTGTGTTGTTACCTGCAAAAGGTTGAGAACCATTGCTCTAAGTAATAGTGTAGTAATTCTGTAACTGAGTAGTACACAATATCAGACCAACAAAACTCCTGTCATTTAAAAGCAGGTGTTCCAGGGTAGCTCTTATAGGGAAAGACAGAAAACACTATGTAACTCATCAATTAATGCTGATATTCACCTTCCTCAAAATTTCAGCAATCTTAATGGGGATTGTGAAAAATTAATTTCAATGCCTCCTACCACTCATAAACCACCCAGAAACCTGCAACACAGGCTCCCTCTATCTCAGCATCTTCCACTGCCTTGCAAAGTATAGCATGGTTTGGGGCTACCAGATCTCATGAATGTAGATTCAGTGTTCCAGACCATGACTTTGCGCTCCTTTGCATCAGCCTATTCAGAATCAGAATGGAGGACCATCTATAGCAGTGGTTCTCAACCTTTTTGGCTCAAGAGCAAAAATATAATTTTTACAACCCTGAAGGGCCACAAGCCTATTTAATTAAAAGTTAATTAATTAAGTTGAGTGTTTTGTGTATAATTAATTAATTAATTAAGTCAATTTATTAAATTTTATTTTATTAAATTCATATGACATTTTAATTAAATAGACTGGTGGCCCTTCAGGTTTGTAAAAATTATATTTTGGGCCCTAGGACCAAAAAGGGCTTGCTTTTTTTTTTTTTTTTTTTTTTTAAAAGGTTTTTTTTTTGGGGTTTTTTTTTTTTTTTTAATTTAAGTTTTTTGTTGGTTTTTTTTTTAGGGCATGGTGCCCATGAACACCCAGAACCTACCCTGCCTCCGGGCTGGGCCCAGACGGGCCCCTAAGCAACCAGGCCAAGCTCTCTCCCCCAGCACTAATGCTGCAGGTTGGACGAGAGTCCAGCCCCAGGCAGATGTGATTCCCCCACTGCTCCACTCCTCTGGGTGTATGGGGGAAGCACTGGGTACTGCACAGCCCGAACCGGCCCCAGCACAGCACTCCCATGTGCCAGCTCCTGTCTGGCTCCCTCCCCCCCCAGAGTGTCCTGCACCACTTGAGGACCAGGACAGGGCACCCCGCTGGGCCCTCACCTGGGCAGCAGCCTGCTCTGCCCTGACCCCAGCCCAGCTCTCTCCAGCTCTCTCCAGCCCAGCTCCTCCCGTCTGTCCAGCGCCTCCTTCCCTCCTCTCCAGGGGTCCCCGCCACTATTGCCGCTGGAGAGACCCCAGTGCCAGGGGAGGAAGAGATGGAGAGAGGCAGGCGGCTGCAGTCCACCTCCCAGGGACGAGCTGGGATGGGCTGCTGCAGTCCAGCTCCCATCCAGTGGCAGGGGAGTGCAGGCCATTTCAAAAAGCCCTGCAGGCCACTTCTGGCCTGCGGGCCAGGGGTTGAGAACCCCTGCTATAGAGATCCCTTTCATGAAAGTATAATCTATATCTATATTCCAAAGGGGTAGCCGTGTTAGTCTATTGTAGAAAGACAACAGAGTCCTGTGGCACTTTTAAAGTGCCACAGGACTCTGTTGTCTATATCTATATGTGCAGTACAACTTAGATGTTTTGTGGAAGGCTTACAGGCCTCCATTGAAGTGCAGCTTAGAAAACTCCGCGCATACCCATGGGGCCACCAAGTTCACTAGTGAGCCAAGATTTATTGAATGAATTTAATCTCACCTCAGTGTGGTTAAAAGGCATATTGAGAAAACACCCTCACAGCCTTCCTAAGAAACATCCTGATGTTATTTGCTTTATGTACAATAATAGAGATGTAGAACAGACCAATCTGTCACTGTACTGAAAAAGCAATGTACAGCCTCTGAAAGTATTAACTCTAATCAGAACTTGAACTACTTTCCTGCCCACCCCCAAGTACAAGGAAGAATACTGTGATGGACAAGTGAAAACACCGATTAAAGCTGGAAGTCTGAAAATGGAGGATTTTAATGAACCAGGCAGACTATTCTCATAAACTTAGCTAGTCCATTTAAAGAAAGAACAAATGGGAAACCACCACTAAAGAAGACATAAGATTTGTCTTTTAGTGACTCTTCTCAAGGTGGTGTGAATGGATAGAAATATGGATTATTATTTTCATTTGCAATGTGAAAGCACTTATCAGCAGTAGGGTCTCATTATGCTAGGGCACTGCACAGTCACACACGCATTGAAGAGAGGGCCCCTCTGTCAAAGAGCTCGTTGAGTGCAAGAGAAAAGACAACAGGTGGTTAATACAAACAGATGAGGGGAACACACAGTAACCGTGATGTCAGTATGATTAGCATAAAAACTAATCACAAGATGGAGATTAATGGCAATTTTCCCGAAGTTCCCAACCAAAACAAAATCCAAGCTACTTCTGTGGGCTGAGATTTATCAACTCACTCAGCAACACTGTTGTTATGGTTAAGTTAGAAATTATAATCATTTTGGTTTCAGATGGAGCTAAACATTAGAACACAGGAACATAACTGGAGAGATATTTGGCTGTGAAAAACTACTATTTATGGACCAAATTGTGCACCCCTTGCTCAGATTAGTTGAGCAAGTACTCAGATATATAGTACCTCTGAAGTCAATTACACAAAATGAGTGAGTAACTGCTCATCAGTGTGAATAAGTGATTCCCAAAAAGGCCCTATAAAATCATGTCTAAATACTAGATTAACAGTTTGTGTGTTTTAAATTATTTATAAATTCTAGTGTGTAAATTGACTTATTAGTTCTACTGTCAAAGTATTTCATAAAAAAATATGAAAATTAAAAGGCTATAAGAAGAAGAAGATAGCTCCAAAATGCTGCATGGAGAAGACATTATTTAGATAGCTGACCTTAACATGTACTATGGTATTCCAAATTCCAAACATAACACTTTCCAAGGATGAAAGACATTATTTTAAAAATAAAAATAGCATCTGAAATTTCTAAGCACCATAGTTTCTTACAGAACATCCAGTCAAGTTTCAGACTAATGCACCATCCACAGTACCTGGACATTCTGCAGGAATGACACACAATATGATATAGGATGCAAAAATTTGTAAAACTCTGGTTCCCAGAAATGAAATCACATCTTCTAATTTTAAACACAGAGAATGATAGCAAAATATTTGGCCATCAAGATTTGATGATTGAAGTTGGATAATCAATAACTTTTCTGGTTGAATTATCCACTGATGATAAATAATTTTTTGCTATTTGTGAGTGGATTTAGGGAGTAGATCCTTAAAATGTGGTGAGCTCTCCCTCTTTTCTAAATATAGTTTGCCTTACTGCTCAATATTCTTTGTACATTTCTATAGGAATACTTTGGCTGAGGCGGTGTTTCCAAACGCAGTTTTGGGGTGGCATTTCCTACAAGCATTTAAGAGACAAAACATGAGAACCTTAAAATGAAAAGAAAAAGGTTAATTTATTAGCCATGGAAATAGCAAGTTATTTTGGGTTTGAGCTCTTTATATAATTATAATGAGAACATATTTAGTTGGATTTTGTAGCTCCTTAACAATCACTCCACCTCCTGTCATTAGCACATATAGGGGGCATCTACACTTAGAAATTAAGTCAACTTAAACTTAACCTCCTTTTAATTCGACTTTAGGCTTAAGTCGACTTCCTAAAGGGCTCTCCAGGACTCCTCCACTGTTCTCCCTGCCAGGGGGGTGGCACAGGGAGAGCCTGGCATGCCCCCCCAACAGGCAGGGCAGAACCCTGCCCACCCTGCCCCTATGCTCTTCCAGGGTCCCTGTCCCCCTTTGCCCCATTGTACCCAGGTACAATGGGGCAAAGACTGAGCCCCCGGCACTGGGCAAGGGGTGCCCCTCTGCCACCATGGACCTCCCCAAAGTCCCCCTAGCCCCTAGAAGTCGACCTAGGCATCCAGTGTGGATGCTCTAGGTCGACTTTGTACGTTCCCCCCAAGTCGACTTTAAATTTAAGTGTGGACATACTAAGTCGACTTAACAAGTGTAGACATAGCTATAGAGTGGGAGAACAAATAAAGCATATGAAAAGTGTCATAGCCTCTTCTTTCAATGATGTCATCAGTGCATATTTATCCAAATACAGTCTAGAGTGGCTGGAGACCCAGGCTTATCTCAGAACACAAACTACAAAGATAGAATGTCCATTACAAGAGCATCATTTTATGACTCTCATCCCCTCTCATTCTTATCACCCTATTACCAACATCATAAACTAGTGAGTAACAATTAACAACTAGAAAGCAACATCAAAACAGATATAATTTAAACCATGAAAACTGTCAAACAAAACAAAAGACTCTTAAGAAAACTGGAATATTTTATGTTACTTGCCTAAAGTTTTATGTTACATGAGATTACAATCCCACCCATGCCCTAATCTTAATTTTGTTGTTTCTTTGCTATTAAAATAATTAAGCATGTTTACAGACTCTTGAGACTGACAAATTGAATTGGGAAGTTACTTCCTGTTGACATGGAATACTTGCTTATTGGACAAGAGCTGGAATGGCTGGTTCTCTCCCTTCAGTCATGTGGATGATTGGAGATGTGGCTCATGATTGGAGATATCTGAATGACTGTTCACTCTAAATAATACCAATGAAACTGACATTTTGATCCACTCCACAAAATTGTTAAAAGTGGTTTCTTTGTTTTGCAAAATCATGACCCACTATTGTTAATAAGCCTAAATCTTGAATTAAGGGAAACACTTTCAAAGTAGAAACTGACAACACATCATCTTATTTGTTCTTTCATCTTCCTGGTTTTGGCCCTGATTCAATAAGGCACTTAAGCACATTCATAACTTTCAGTGCATGAGCAGTCCCATTGACTTCAGTCTCAAGATTTAAGATTAGCAAATGAAACATTTAAAATTATGAGACAGAAGCAGCAATAACAGTAAAGCTGGCTTTGTTCAAAGAGAAGGGTACCACAGATTTTGAAGAAAACAAAGCATGTTTCAGTGGCAGATTATAGGTCTGCTCTATAAAATTAAAGAAATAAGAAGAGAAAGAATGGATTTACCTACTCTTCCCTAGATGATTGTTTTGAGTAAAGAAGTGGCCAAATATAACAAACTAGAGATAGGATGAGGCAAAATGATTTTGGTTTGGATTTTATTCAATCATGCAGCCTAGAAACCAAGTGACAACGGCCTCTGCCAGGCCTACGGAAAATGGAGTAGGTTTAGCTCACTAGAGAAACAGAAGAGCTATCAAGTGAGTTAATTTATGTGAGAAAACTCAAACAACCTAATACTCTTGCTGGACACTGAAATGGAAAATGAGTGCATTTTCCCTCCAGCTTTGGACAATATGAGTCAGTCAAATAACAAATCACTAGATCTGCTAGAAAACTGGAGGGAAAGATAGCAAATACTTTTCAACAAATTTGGGGGTTTAACAAAATCTTCTGACCAGTTCTACAAGCCACCTACTCATATCTGAGGAGAGCAGGCAGCTCTTCTTTGCACCTGCCCTTAGGAGAGGGGAAACTAGGTAAGTGGACCAGTGAAAATATATAGCTGCAGGACATGGTATGACAGCTCCTAGAAAGGATGAAATAATTGAGTGACATTTGGTGGTGGTCAAAACAAAAATGATCATTGTTGCTCTGCGTGGCTGTGACTGGTGCCGATTTTGAAATTAACAAACGTATCACTTCATCTACCCCTGAAATGCAAAATGTATCACTTCATCTACCATTGAAATAAAGCTATATGGGGCTGAAATATAGGAACAAAATATATAACAAATACCTTAGCTAACTCAAACTACAAGAGACATTTTAGTATGAAAATAGTAATTACCGAAGTCATTATTTAGACATGATGCCAGAGTTGATATGATGCATGGGATCTTTTAAATTTCACAGAATGGGAACATCTCAGTCAAAGTACAGCAGATTCCAGAGTTTACATTGCTTTTGTTTGATCATGGTGTCATTCACATCAGTAAATCTTATTTTTGCCCTATTGCAATGTGCTTTATAACAATTTAAAAATAAGAGAATAAATCTAGATAAATTAATAATAGCTGAAAAATAAACAAATAAATACATTTAATGGCAGCAAGTTAGTTCTGGGACCATCTAATTTTCTCGGTGTTCTATTTTTTATTGCAGACCTGTATACTGACAGTAGATTCTTATACCACAATTCCAGGTTCACTGGTGGAAATGTGTGTTAGGAAGCACTCAACTTTGAGAAATTTCCCAATGTATCAGAATTACAAAAACACCTGTGCTAAATAACTTTGTGCTGAGCCACTGTGAAAAGCTGCAGTGTTAAATGGCAATCAGCATGTCTTAGTGGAACAGACTACTACTTAAACTCTGAGCTGCAGTACAGAACCTATGTAGGTACAGGTTTTAATCTTCTTGCATGACATTTTCTTTACATTGCTGTAAACAATTGGATTTTTTTTTTTTATTTGTCCGTATACATTTTTCTGTTTCTACATTTATAGCAATGAAAACTCATAGTTTGGTTTGAAAACAATTTTTGTGTATTAACCCCTAAATACTGAAAACTTTCAGTTTCTGAGCTGAAGTCATTCACTACTTAATCACTGCATGAAGGTGATTTTTCATTTTGTTTCCAAAAAAAATGAATGAGGAAAATCCCTTCAGCCTAGTTGAATTTACCAAGATTGGGAAAATGTATCCTATTTTAAAAATTTCTGAACACGTTTTATAAGACAGGGGTATCATTAAAAATATAGTAATAATCCTGTAACTTGAAGCTGGAAACTTGGTGTAGACTTAACCCTTACTAAAGATCAGAGTCTTTGCTTGACTTGAAAAAAAAACAAAAACACACTGGTTTTAGTTTTACAAATGTCCGCACTACACTTTAAGTGGGGAGGAGGGAAGGGGCATTGTTTGGCTTGCCTGGAGAAGGGGTATACCTCTTTAAGGCAGAGGTACTGGGGTAAGGGTGCTGCTGTGGACCCAAAGCAGGTCAACATGAGGATGCCGACTCACCCCTTTTACCCTCATGTGCCTGGAAAATGGAGGGGACTACGTAGGTACAAGCTGGGTGGGAGGAAATTCTCTTTTACCTGTACCACGACAGAGCAGCATAAACCCTCTCTCCCTTGAAAGAGCCATAATATCAGGTTTGGTCAGGATCCGTTGCTGACACTGGTGGATTCCTTTCATAGGGGGACTGGAAGGGACTTTTCCCTTACTTCCAGACTGGACAAGGCAGAGGGTTTTTGTTTTTGTTTTTATCTTCCTCACAGCAGTCCTGGCTTAGTTGGGATGAGCATGGAATGGAACTTAGGCAATGAATTTGCAAGTCATTCTACAAATGTGGGGCAGATTTCCAGTGCAAGAACTCCAAAGGGAAGGTATATAATGATCCAATGAATGGTTTGGTAAAGGATTTAAAAGAGATGTTTGTTAAATGAGTGGAAATGTCAGGGAAGAGGGAAAGCACTCCTCTGACTGGCATGGCAAGGAGCCAATCTTCCCTCCTTTATAGCCAATCTTAACCCTTAGTTGTGGAGGGAATGGTAAGGTCCCAGCAGAAGGTTGGTGGGGACAAATGCGGGGCTGATGGAAGGCCCCTAGATAGCTACTGAAATGATCATGGAGCTTACCTGACCTGAATACTTTTATCTGCGTGGTATTCCCAGATAGTTACTAATAAAGTTGTGGCCTTAAACCACATCTAGTAACTGGAGAAGGAATAATCAGCTGAATATTGCATTCTATCTGAGAGAAAATGTTCTTATGTCTACAAAGATACATTAAAGTACATGCACAGCAAGTGAAAGATCTTAAGTGTGTCAATAATTAGATGGCTCCCACTTGTTGATTCAAGTAAATTAAAGAGCCAGTTGATAAATATCAGATTGCATGTTAGTTATTGTAAACAAGTGGGGAAGGCTGCAAACATGGGTAAGGGTTACAACCACCCTGCTTTTCCTGTAGGCTGAATCAGAGAGGTCCTGGCTAGATCATAACTAGGTGAGAGAGAAGTATGGAATGGAAAATGTTGAAAAACATTGTTCTACACCTCATCCATAGGGGTGAGAGGTAATTAAAAGCAATTCCCTATGGTCTTCTTCCTATATGTCACAGTTCAAAATGGTTTTAAAGTTTACATCATTGTCCCTAGTGAATGTTTCAACATTACAACCCCACTGCACAGTTCTCTATGTTTGGCAAGCCCTATTCAGGAAACAGTCCAG
This sequence comes from Pelusios castaneus, assembly GCA_007922175.1. Lineage (NCBI taxonomy): Eukaryota > Metazoa > Chordata > Testudines > Pelomedusidae > Pelusios > Pelusios castaneus. Next base: position 20,456,162 of record ML685777.1, on the reverse strand, counting down.
ATAAGTGGGAGAAGGGGTATTGCTGACTAAGATTAAGCAGCAATGGCACAGCTATGTTAGGAAGATTTTACAGTGCCTTCATGTACTATTCCTGGCTCCAGGTAAAGTTATGAGAAGTAATGGTGAGTCTTCAAAAGTGTAATTTGGTTATCCATAACCTTTTAGGGATGAGAAAATTTCATCTGGAATTCTCAAAATTACTTTTTCAAAACATGTCCAGTAATTCCTGGTTTTCACTGGGGTTTTCACTGTTAGAAAAGCTTTTTTGCTACTATTCCAATTAAATATTTCCCACAATACCACAGTACAGTCTACTGTGGTAATGACCACAAAATGCACTGCAGCACTATTGAAAACTGTCGTGATTTGAATCATTACTGAAGAATACTGTGTATCCATTTTGGTACCAATTTTAGTTTTGAGCCTGATGTCGATTTATTTATGCAAATAAACATTACTCACTTGAGTAGTCCCATTAATTTCAGACATCGAGCACTACTCAAGTAAGTAAAGCTTTCAGAATTGATATTCTGTGGAAATAGGAGACATGTTGTCCAGTGTCAAGAAGTTAAGGAATTCCAGGATCTTGTTAAGTTTTTCTTTGTTTTCATTATTCCTATTTCTTAGCTGTGACATTAGAGTTTTAGATCTTCAGTATATATAAGGAAAACTGATATTTTCAGTATCTTTCTTTTGACAAAGAATCCCATTTCAAATAGTCCAGAACAACTCCTCTAGCAGCCAGGTCATTTAAACTGCAAAAAAGATAGGCAGATACATTATTTTCATGGAGGTCCCAAGGTGGCCTTCAATTAAGAAAAAACAATTGACTGATGTTTCTCTGTTTGTTGCCAGAAAGCTCTATGAAGTATTGCTAGAGCTTTTCCTTCACTCTGCCCAACATGTGGGCTCAGTGTCAAGCTGTGAGTTTGTAAATCTTTTTCAGCACTTATCAGAGCTCAACATGAATTATGGTATTGCCAAATCTGCTTTATGCAGCTTTTTTTACACTAAAAGAAAATGTACAATTTTACGGTCAAAAAAGAAATGTCTACATTATTTCAGTTGGAAAATAAAGTCAGTTGTGATTGAACACAGGACAAAAATACCTCCCTTTAATACCATGTCTATAAAGGGATGTGAAGTTTGGTAACTTCAGAGCTGTCAGCAATTATAGTGTGATCAATATTTTTATTGCTTTACCTTTATCATTAAGACAATGACTTGATTAACCTGATAAATGCTAGAAAGCAGTGTTCCTTTCATAGCTGATTTTTTTAAATTTATATTGACCTTCATGGAAACAACAAAATATCTTATTTTTTATTGTTGACGACTTAGCATGTCTCACGAACCAGCCCTTTTGTTGGGGGCCTAGTAAACTTATTTTGTGTGTGTGTGTGTGTGTGTGTGTGTGTGTTTTTAATATCATTATAATAATATTATATGGCAGGCAAAAATATAATGAAAATGATAATTTGCCAAAAAGATTTAAAAAACACTGAGGTGTTACCTATCAAAAGTTCTCCTTCTGTCTGTGATACAGCACAGATTGCAATCGTGACAGTAAATCTGGTGCTATTGTTAATGCCATGGCACTTTGGTTTTTGGCTTGCTTTAGTCCAATCTGTGACATGCTTGTGAATATCTTTCTTCTGTTCTGTCTGTATGGCATATGGATTTCTGGGATACAACGTCAGACCTATCCACATAACAAGTGTTCAGAGCACCTTATTATTTTAAAAAGCCAATTACTCAAAAAGACAAATGTGAAATGTTTCACATTTAATGATGAGCAAATCTGCAAAACAAATGCAATTTTGCTTCATCGAAAAAGTTTAGTTTAACTGTAAATATTGCAATGGAGTCTTTAGCAATACACACCACGGGTAGGGACCAGCTCATGTTATGCATATTATACATCATCACTGTCATTTAAATCTGCAGAATTTTAAATGCTGAGTTGTTTAAAATAAATAGCAAGAAATAAGATACAAAATACTGAAGTATAAGCCTCTGAACACACTGTAAAAATGTCACTGCTAACATTGAGCATTGGACACTTTAAAAAAAAATATTTTGAAAGTATCACCCAAAAAATGAAAACTACATATGTCTACAGAGGTAAAGGTCAGTAATGAAACAATTAACAACAAAAATACCAATCCATTTTTTAGAAATATTTGTCAATATATAAAGAATGTTTTATACTGCACATAAGTTCCCAATTAATCCTGGATTAGTGGCCGTATGTCATATTCCCAAACTGAAAAGATGTCAGTTGAAAATCTATATACACAGGTTTAAAGCAAGGTTTTATGAGGACTTCATGTGCATAGAAAGTGTTGCTTTCTGGTACGGTATTAATAAAGGTCGTGATTCAACAAGGTTCTTTAGGACACACACAACTTTAAACACGTTAGCAGTATCACTGAAATAAAAATACAGTATAAAGGATTTTATATATCTGTATGCATGATGTGTGTGTGTATCTACTTGTGTGGATATGTGTCTCACTTACATACACATGTGCATGCGCGTGCACACACACATACACAGGCATTTCAGAGGCCCTAAAATTATCAAAATTCTAGGTGATAAGCATCTATGATAATCAGGACCAGAAAAGGAATTAAAATGATTATTTGTTAGCACTTTGAATTAAATTTTGCTCATCTTACTTACATGAGAGGTCCAGTGATAATAATGGGACTACTTAACTGAGTAAAGCAAATGGCTTATATTATATTACATTATAAAACTATTTGCTTAACTCAGTCAAGTAATCCTATTATATTTATTCATATATAAACACATTTTTAAAAAAGATTTTTATCAATTTTATTGAAAAAAATCCTCTTGTTTAACTGTAAACATTTGTAATAAAATACTATATAACATGGGAAACTGAATGCAGCTGGCACTGGTAATTTTAGAAGAAACTAATCTTGATATTTATAACATGATGTAGCAAGCGGAACAGTTTTACCAGGCTTGGAATGTTGAAATATAAAAAAGTTCACCTATTAGCTCTTGTGCTTTCGTTCTGCATTAGTAAATCAGCTGCTGCAAAGAACAGGAAGAAAGTTGACTGTACTATATAGCTATTGAAATACTCTAAAAACTATCTGTTCCTATATAGTATTTTATGGTAAATGTTTGTAACCGGGGGATGGGGGGGGGAGCAAGTGGGAAGTTTGCACAGTTGGAAAATCCTGCATAATTTAGGGTTTGGTGGTTTTTACATGAAGAATGAGCTAGTTACTGATTTATGAAAACCTGGTATCATACTCATAACGTTGGGTACAGCTATAACAATAATTTCAATATTATTTGCTATTTTAAAGAGTAATAAGCATAAACCCATACTTAAATCTAAAAGAAAATGCAATTAGCTCATTATTTCAATTATGATCCATAATTTCTAATATTTGGGGGTTTAAAGGCAGAATAAATAATCATGAAATAAAATGGGTCAAATCATAACTTAAAATTGGCCATATAGTGTATGCAAATCTATGTATATTACGTAAGAGATGAACTTTGGCTCAGTGATTTTAATATTCAGGTGAAAGGAAAACATAGGCATGTATGATTTAAAACTTGGAACATTAGGAAACTCGGAAATTTCAGTTTTAAGTGGGTTTTTTTGCAAACATTTTCCTTGATTTTCATCTTCATGATTTTATTCCTCATTCTCTACTTCCACACTCACACATACACATACCCCTTTTAACTTTGATTTTCAGGTCTGGATGAAATATAAAGCTCTGTTTGAAATGGTTAAAATGGTTTTGTTTCTCCTAGTTTCATACAAGAACCAGACACAACCATGCTTTTGAATACAAACCTACACATCAACCCATCTTCCCCTGAAACTGGGCTGACACGTGCTGAAAAGGACTGGTAAGCATTGCTGAATCTTTAAGAAGACCTGATTAGAATTTTGAGTTCATACAAATACAACTCAAAAGCAAGCAAACTGTACATAGTTTGGTGTGAGCATTTCACACAACTCTAATTAAGCCAAAATATATTTGCACACAATAGCTTTACTGGCTGTTCTGATAATAAACTAGAATAATAACTGGATAGAAGTAAATAACTGAAAGGAAAAAGAACCAAATGGGGATGTGAACATGGTCAGATATAACATAACTGATTTGCACAAAAGTGTTCATGTTAGATTTACTTACTCCAGCACTGTGTAACAGAATGAGAAGCTCAGACAGAAAGAAACAGTTATCCACTTCAGTACTTTCACCCCTTTAATCTCACATATGCTTTGGTTTGGATTCTTCCCTATTTTATTTGTATTTTAACCTCTGTTACCTTGTGGGAAGTGGGCTATTAAAAGAATGATTGGAAGCAAAGCTCTGGTTTTACAAATGGATGTAAAGCACTGTTAAATGAGAGCTTTAAGAAGGACTTTTTCCAATTTACTCTGAGTTTAATCTCAAGTGGTTTAATCACAGCTTGTACACATCTTCTTAAAAATTATTACAGGGGTGGGGGGGGAACAGAAGTAATAATCATGTAAGAAGTCATTATGACAGATGCTGGTTCCCATGATCCTATTTACACTTTAAGTTATTATGTAAAACCCTATCTGGGTAGTACCTGTGTCAATAAAGTGTCAGGTGGTCATTTGGCAAGAAAGACTATAAAAGAATCAGATCAACATTTTGTAAATGGCTCGCTGCTTTTTTTTTTTTTTTATGCACCTGTTATTCTAAAATTTCTTTCAGTTACATTTCAAAACACTACAGTTGGGATCTCCTTGCCAACCTGAGATGGCATAAGCCTGGGTAACAGAACAAAATGTGAGAAGGTCCTTCTGTCTTTAACGCCTGTTCATCAGTGAATCAGCCTCCAATTAATCTGTTTCTTCAGTAGGAGTTTAATAAAAGTCAAGCACACACATGTTCAGTCTTGCTTAGTATTAAAGCTGTGTTAACATTATCTGCCTAGCCAGGTCAAAAATCTTATATAATTAAACACCAGAAACCATTTCAGAATTTTAAGGGCTTTACAATTTTCTGTAAGTAATTGATTATGCAAGGCAGAGCAGTTTAAATTTAAAAGAGGATAATGATGAGACTGATGTCACTTTTCATTATATATCTCAGAAAAGTTTGTTTCATAGCCAAACTACACATAAAACCCAACTTATTAGTTTTCCTGTTTTGCATTTTTATGAACCAGAAAAATTCAGCAACCCAGATTTCCTCTCCATATCATGAAATATAAACTGAGTTGGCTATGCACATCCCAAATTTCTAATACCAGTCAGCTACCTACTATAACACAAAGTGGGTTTTATAGCAATCAGCTGTGCCTCAACTTTGTTTGTAAAGACACAAATACTACAGTAGCATTGTGATAAAAATGCGTTTTGGAATTATCATGAATGTATTTTTTACCATAAGCAGCTAAAGTCCTTGTCGTCTACTTTGTGCATGAAGTGGCAAATGAAGTTCTCATCACAACAGCCATGGAAATCCGCAAGGTAGCAGAACCGGTGTGATTCTACTGCACAAGGGAAAACAACCTAGGGGTCACATCAAGGGTTAAATGGCTAGATTCTTGGGGTCTGAGTCACAAATGGGTCTGAATCTAGGATAGTTTTTACTCAGAAACAGGTGTGAAATGCCTGGCCTTCAAGTAAACACATGGTTTAAATATTGATTAAATTTCTGATTCACACAAACCTAAAGCTGGCTGTTATGGCCTGAGAGTCACAAAAGCTGAAAATAGGAAAGACCAAGAGAGATGAAAAAGAAATCCTGCCATACTAAGCCATTTACTAAAGCAGTTCGCTTGATGAAATGCCTGTTTATCCCTAAACCTGGTCCCTCTTTAGGGACTCTGTTCCTCACACCTCAGACCTTCCTACGACAGAAGCAGCAGTTTAAATAATCCACACTCTTAAGTGATATAAATTGTGCAGACAGTGCTATGTCAGTGGGAGAGCCTCTTCTGTTGACAGAGCTACCACCTCTCACAGAGGCAGCAGTTATTAATCTGACAGAAAACTCTCTCCCGTCTGCTTAGGGAGTCTCCACCACACACGCTGCTGTAAATGCTACAGTATAGATGTAGCCTTAGCCCAGGTCTACAATGGCGGCAAAATTCAGTAGCAGTTGATGGGAGTTAGGCAAGCTATCCAGAGAAGCTTGCCTAACTCCAGCCAACTTTCTAACTCCTCTTCAGCGTGGTGTCTACGCTGCACTTTACCTCCCTGCTCCATCTGTTGAAAGAGCAGCAGCGACTGGGCAGCTTTGCGCCATGCCTTGCCTGACCTCCAGTGATCGAGTGACTAACTGCATAGGCAAGTTTCTACTGGCTTACTTCTGTCTGCAAGTAGCTTCTTCCCAGCTTGGGTGCCCCCTTCAACCACAGTTTTCCCAATCTTTGTGAACAACTAGTGATGTTGGCACCAGTAATGACACAAGAAAGTAACAGAGAAGGTTCATGGGGAAGCCCAGTTGTAGATATTTTTAGCTCAAAGTGACCATGAGACATCAAAGAAGGGAACTCAGAAACACAGGGGATGAAGGTTGGAGGGTAAGATGACAGATTTTGGGAATTTCCAAATAGAAATGATTGCTCAACTCATGTTAATAAATGAGATAAGTAGATAGGGGGTATTCCAGAACAAAGTCCAGAGAGATTTTAACAAAGAGGAAGAGGAATCCATGAAGAGGAAAATGAAGACATAGTAGCACAACAGAAAAACAAGTAGCATGTACAGTGAAAGGAGTTCAGGGGAAAAGAGGGTGCAGGAGTGGACAGCATAATCAATGCTATTAAAGCAGGAGATAGATCAAGTAAAATGAAGCCTTTAAAAGCTCAAGACTGGCACAAGGAAAGAAAAAGAACAGAAATAAAGAACATTGTGGTTGTGAAGAGGGGATCTGGATAGGATGGATGTCACAAGCTGCCAGGATAGGGAGGGAAAGAAGGAAGTGAAGGTAAGCACTACATGCACATGGGCAAGAAAGGTACTTATATTTGTCCAGTTTGTTGTGCAATAAGCACTCATCACCACTGCCGCCGAGTATTACAAAAAATTCTAAGAGAGGAGGTAATAGGGCAACAAAAAGTGGAAGCAGAAGCAAGGGGAAAAATAAGGTAATGGGTAAGTGGCAGATGGGAGAAGAGGAGAAAAATTGAGATGTATAAATATTCAACAGTTAAAATGAGGCCACAAAACATGAAACAGTCAAAGCAATAGGAGTCAGTCTTAAGACAAATAGAAAGAATTATTGCAATTAACACAGTAACTATAGGTGACTCATGAAGATAAATAAATCATTAAGTATATAGATGGCACTCAATATAGTAATAGGGTCAGTAAATTGGTGAATGGGAACTGTTATGTTGAAACAATGTATAGAAAGATGTCAATCAGTACAACAACAGATCAATATACAAATATAAGACATCCAGTACAATGGCAGACAGTATTTCTGTTCGTATAGTAACTCATTAAGGGAAAACAGATCAACAAACAGGTAAATGACAATCAATATGTTGAAAGCAGATCAATGTGCAAACAGTAATCAGTCAACTTGATAACAAGTGTGAACTGCAATCAATACAGTAAAGGAGCCCAATAGGCACAGAAATGACATTCAGTTCAGGCAACATATGCAAATAGGAGAGGATCAGCACAGAAGTTTATGAAAACTGCCTTCCCTCCCTCCACGCACATAAAAGCACTGACACACAAACACCCAGATAAAAAGTAAAAAAGGTCAGGGAGCTATCAATAGTCTCCTCTATCCTGGCACACCCTTGCTTCAAGACCATTAAAATGCAGACTTTCCTGTTATCTTTTATTATGCATACAGTTAAATTAATTGCAATCAATGCAAGCCTTTAACACAAAACAAATCAACTAGGTTAAAAAAAATAGTCATGATTAATCACACTGTTAAAAATATAAACACATATTTCAATTCACCTTATACAAGTCCACTCAGTCCACTTTTTGTTCAGCTAATCGTTAAGACAAACAAGTTTGCATCTATTTACAGGAGATAATGCATCTCACTTCTTATTTACAAGTACCCAAAAGGTTTATAATGAATGTAAATTGCATTTCTGTTATTATTTAGCAATGTGATTAACACTGAGAGTAATTACAACTATTTTTTCTAATCTCATGATTAAGTGGCTTTTTAAAAATTGTTTGACAGCCCTAATTATAAACATGCTAAGATTGATATTTTTTAGATCTTATGACACAGACATCTGTTAGGTGTGTCTTAAACCAAGTAGAACAAAGGCAGATGTCAAAGGCTATGTCTACACTCCAGTCGACCGCCTGCATCCACACTGGCAGGTGCTAGGTCGACGTAGGAGTGTTCTGGGGGCCTGGAGCTATGTTCCCTCTAAGCTGCGGGTGCAGGGCGGCCCAAGGGCCACTGCACACCTGCGCACCTCGCGCAGCCCAATCCCTGCCGCATCCCTTCCCTTCTCCCCAGCCTCCAATCCCAGCTGCGTCCCTTCCGTTCTCCCCAATCCCTGCCACATCCCTTCCCTTCTCCCCAGCTCCAGGTCCCCCACCATGTCCCTTCCCTTCTCCCCAGCCCCCAATCCCCCCACCACATCCCTTCCCTTCTCCCCAGTCCCCGATCCCCTGCCGCGAACCTTCCCTTCTTCCCAGCCTCAGCTTTCCCCAGCTCCCGATCCCCCACCGCGGCTCTCCCCAGCCCCCGAACCCCAGCTGTGGCTTTTCCCAGCCCCCGATTCCCCACCGTGGCTCTCCCCAGCCCTCATCCCCAGCCCCTTCTTCCCAGCCACAGCTCTCCCCTATCCCTTCTTCCCAGCCACGGCTCTCCCCAGTCCCTTCTCCCCAGCCATGGCTCTCCCCTTCTCCCCAGTCCATTTCCCCAGCCGTAGCTCTCCCCTTCTCTCCAGCCTGAGTCCAATTAGGTTGACTTAGGCTCTTCCCCATTCACACCAGCTTTAAGTCGACTTAACAAGGTCATTTTAGACATTAAGTCGACCTAAAGAAGGGAAGTTATTAAGTTGACTTAATAAGTGCTTGGTGTGGACCTGGCTTTGTATAGGTTAAGTCATCGTTAAGTCAACGTAAGTTGCAAGTGTAGACATAGACAAAGAACCTTATCTATGACCTCAGACTACCCCTTAAATTCCGTCTTTGAGTTTGCAGAAGCAGATGCTGAAGAGCAGAATGTTGTGGCTTTTAGATGTGAGCAAGTAAATCCAAACATAAAATTTATGTGCTAATCTAAAGTAATACTTAGATCTAAACAGAAAAACTCCAGAATCCAGATCTCTACTGTTTATACCATCTCTACTGACACCATAAAACATTTCCTTTGAAGAATGTACATGAAAACACATCATGAACTTTAACTTCCAGAATATATTATAATCAATTATCATTTTGTTGGAAAAAATAAACTAGCATCCATTTGATTTGAAATAAATAAATGTAAACCTAAAAGGTCCCATATTATGGCTCCATTATTTTAAAATCAATGTAGTTCAAAAAAAAATTTTTAAATATCTTTACCTCTTTGCATAAAAGGGCATCAATAGACTGTTACGTCTGTGGAGAATAGAGGATTGGTTCATACAAAGACATCTGGAGTTCCGGGCAAGTACATTCTCTGTGTTGGTATGTGAACTTTACTTTAGGATTAGAGCAAAATGGCAGCCTCATATACCATTTCTCAGAGAACAGGAGGCAATCTCTTGAACTACAACAATGAAAAGTTGTCTTTCCAAAGCACATTTCAACTGTGTTTAAGATTTCACTATATACTGTAACCCTTTGATAAATTGCTTTTGATCTTCAGGGCCCCCTACAAACACTGGCTAATCCCCACTGCATCTATGTGAGGTAGGTAAGGATTTTTAGCACCATTTCACAGCTGGGAACAGTAAGACAAATATAAATTATGTCACAGCTTAGCATTACAGATTGACGTGGAGTTGCACCACCAGAAGAACTCCAACACTGCAGGAAAAGCATTGCTACTTCACAATGCCTATGGGAATTACACATGTAGTCTCTTCTGTATCTAACCAGTTCCCGCCCCACACCCTCTGGCTGGTGAGAGTGAGACAATGTCCCCACCTTATCCTTGTTGCTATTGAGGGAGTCGGTGGCATTAGTCAGGAACAGTCCTTGAACTCAGAGAAGCACAAGGACTATAATTCTGACCGGCAGAGAATGAAACATTCATGACGAGTGAAACTCTGCGCCCTTTTATGTTTGTGCAACCATACTCTAGTCTTAAATTATATGCCCCAAATAAAATGAGTCAGTGGCACAGCCAAAATTAGGGCAGCAGAGATCACTCCCATCACTACATCATGCCACACCTCATTCCAGTGTTTTTTATTTTTTTTGTAGAAGATAAGGTGCCAGTACTCGGCCAAGGACCTGGGGCTGCTGGCAGCCACATTGCTGTGACAAAAGGGTGCTGGTACTCATTACCGCTGAGTACCATCACACAAAAAAGCCCTGCCTCATTCTACATCTAAACTTTAAATACCCTTGAATTGATTGTTCAGTTAACTGGGCTTCCTTCTAAACCGAATCCTGACACAGTCCTGTCACTAATGTGAAAAACTAGGGAAGATGCCACGTTTGCTCCAGGAGTATGCTGGGTGGTTATGGTTTTTATGTACAGGGAAATTCAGCACTCTTGTTTTTTTCCTTTAATAAAGTAACATAAGGCCAGTCTCATAAGATTTTAGTGACAGGAGCACACTGGCAAAAGCAAGAATCGTGGATCCTTAACTAAAAAGATTTTTTTTTAAAGAATTATTTTAATACAATGCTTATGTGGTTTCCGAAAATATTTTTGCCCACAGAGCATTGGAATTATAGGTGAACACAGCCAACCCTAGGAGAGAATTGACTGTCAAATACATTTTAGTAACAAGGGTGGTCTCTGTGTGGCTAACATACCATTTTCATTTATGCTTTTACAGTTGCAGCCATGAGACTAAAGATTTCAATACCTGCTGAATGCCTGCCTGATACTATAATTTGCTGTGAAACTGAAGGCACATACTTGACAACCAAGATAAAGAAACCTGCTTTGTGAAACGTAGCATGCTATGGCACCAGAAGGAAATAAGATCTTCTCTCCAATAATGGCATAAATGTTTCTCTGCAGTTGCACCTAAGAAAAGTATCACAAGGGTATGAATCAACAAGGGTAACATATTTCACTACAGTTAATTATCCTGATTTATCCCAAGAAACTAGGTTTTAGTCTGTAATCTGTGAGGAAATCTGCTGTTCTAGTCCTAAATCCTTTCCTCAGCCTGGTGATTATCAACTACATTTTTTACAGGAGGGAATTAATGCCACATACTGCCTAAGCAGCTTTGAAGTAAAAAGGCCTAGACCTGTAATAACTTTTATATAGTGTATTGATTCAGAGAGAGTAAGAGAGCTGGCAGTCATTGAGGTTTCCAGTGGATTTTTAGGCCCTCCTTTACCTCTTATATTCTGTACCACTTCTAACACAACTGTGAACCCTCATATTAACTCTCTGCAGAAGACCCCAGGTAACTGTGCACTACAGCCAACATAGGCTGTGTATAAAATCATAGGTAAAAAGCCTGAATTACAATGAAACCTGATTTTCCAACAATCAATACAGCTTAGGAATTTGCTAACAAGGAACCTTTACAGAAAATAATAATGTTTTCTGTAAAAGGCCATGTATGAGACAGAGGCAATTTTCCTGGGAGAATATGCATCCCAGCTGAAGTAACATTTACATTTACTTTGATTATTAAACACACCAATTTTGATTTTTTTTTTTAACAATGCTTTTAGCAGAACCCAAATAGGGTGGAATCAGAAGGCTTTTGTTGAAACTGGTAAAGCAAACTGGAGGGGGGACAGACTATCTAGAGCCATGAATATATTCAAAAGCATTTCAATCTGTGTGCACATCTTCATCACTTCAGTGATAATTAAATCTCAGAATCACAGGTGATGTCCTCACATAGTCTCTTTGCCTGGCTCCCACTGGGCCAATGAAGCAGGCTTCCCTGTGAGGCCTGTTAGCACAGATCAGGTGGTAATGTGGAGGGACAGATGAGCTTTAGTTGACAGATGGCAGGATGACCTGGAAAACCTGCCCCCTTTTCTGGGATCAGGCAGCAGCTGACAGGTATTATTTCATAAAATAATGTCTAAAAGGAATCGCCAGGGTCTTCGCATTAATCTGAGGCTGCAACCAGCCATGTAACGTTTATGTCAGAACAAATCTGTCTCTATGCAGGAGAGGGAAAGTGGTTTTTGATGAAGTTGTTCATAAATTTTAATATAATATGCCTGATGGTGTCAGATATAGTCTCATATCTCTTTTATATTTAAAGGCTCTAGTGAAACATAGAAATATTCAATCTCCAACAGGCTACTTTTAAATAACTAAAAAGTTAACCAAGGATACCTTACTGCTTTTTTCTATTTTCAATAAAGAATTTGCATGTATAATCTCCCTGCTTTTAAATGAAAATGATTTCAACTTCATGAAACCCTTTTTGCACCAGCACTAAACAAAGGGAACACTAACCCTTTTACAAAGTTGTTTTCGTAATAATAATAAATAACTGATAAGAAAACAACAGAAGGAAACTCACATAAAACTGCGGCTTGAGAACATTTTAATGACAAACTTTTACATTAAAAAAAATTCTGTTTAAATCCTGAACGACGTCTGGTTTGAGGAGTTAAATGTCTTCTCTAGACACATCACATTGGAAAGTTTAGGCAGAGATTAATATTTGGGGAATTCAAATAACTGGATTGGGTCTGGGGTTGCCAGTCCTCTGAGTCTTTTGTTAACTAATGAGAAAGCAAGGTCAAACTTCCTACATACAGCGACAGCTAGTTTAGCTATAACTTGGCACATCCAAGACTCAGTAATCAGTACTAATATGCAAACAAGTATCAATTCAAAATGGACTACAGAGAATAATTATACTGTTATATTCTTCTGAATGTCATGTGAGACATTAAGAGACATTTACAAGCAACGTGCATGTCTCACCGTCTTTGTGGGTGCCACCTTACAGACCTTTGTTCACTTTTTCCTCATTTATAGTCTTTTAGTTATAGAAAAATCACCTACTTAAATAACTCTAAAGGGTACTGGTAAAAAAGAAAACTACATACGTAACAGATGCACAAGTGAACCTTGGGATGAATGTATTATGGATACAGAACCATCATCACACACCTCATAATCACATTTTCACCTGCCCATCTGGTGCAGACCTGTGGCTTGTTAGTAATGCACTTGGAGATAGTAAAATGTGCTTATATGAAAGGAACAATTAAACTGAGTGATGCAGTGTGATGACATTACTATGAATTGTGAAGAAACATTGTATAAGGCAAAATGAAAAACAGGAAAATGCACTTTGCATTTTTAGAAAGACAATAAAATATGCCTTTACATTTAAAATTAAAATTGTAAATATTTTAATGAGCTTAAAAAACAGCATTCAGACTCAGTCCAAGACTGACAACCTTGTCTAAGATTAACACCCCCCGCGCCCCTCCGTTCATCTATTGAAGTACAGAAGAGGCAGTGACAGGTGGAGGTTTCCCACCACTGCTCTACAGAGTGCCTCAACTCTGACCTGGAGAGATCACCTAAAAAGTTGAAATGTTAATTCAGTCTCCATGATCACATCGTCTCTCTATTAAGACTGCAAACAAGGCTGCCAACTGTAATCATGACTTTTATTATGTGAACACCTGTCCATTGGAAACTGAAGTTGAACCAGCTTGTCATTTAATAGTGGTCAAATGACCTTGACTTTTGAGCATCAATAAAGTAGGCAAAATTCAAACTAGAGATGAAAGACTCCATAGCCTAATTAAAGTATTGCCAGGGAGATCTAGAAAAGATTTTTGCATGTCCCTTTCAAACTCTTGGCATAAGATGATATGTGGGCTATATGGGATCTATTCTCTTGAATATCTGGGGAAAATACATGTCTATTTTTTATTAGTGTTACCAATTACCTAGCTGAATCTCAGCACTTAAGAAAGAGAACATATTTACCAGTGTTTATTAGCCTGGAAAGCCTTTATATCAAAGGACAAACACTAACTCGTTAATTACACGGTACTCATGGTGGTAGATTATCATCATCAGAGCTATTTTACAGATAGATTAACTGAGGCACAGAGACATTAAAGACTAGATTTTCAAAAGTGCTCAGTTCCAGCCCCTCCTATTGAAAACCTGCTGGACACTGAGTACTTTCGAAAACCTGGCCACTTATTCAGGTGTCTGAATAGGAGCTACTTTATACTGCGCACTTTTAAAACTCTAGCCCCAATTCACTTGAAAAGATTTCAGAATGGCCAGGAGTCCTACTGATCTAACACTGATGAGACCCCTCTATCAGCCTGTTTAAAATTCTTTAGCAGGATTATGTGCACATAAATTACTATTATCTGTATTATGGTAGCATTTGTGGCCTCCTGCAAATTGCACAAAAAGGTGCTGTCTCTGTCCTAAAGAGTTTACATGCTACTAGTTTACAAAGTGGGAATCAAAATAAACTAATAGAATAATTAATCATTATGTGAAAAACAATAATGAAAAAGCTTACCAGTTCACCAACTGCAAAATTTGCAGTGTTTATCTTTCTCTGCTATCCCATTTAAATAAAATGGCCAGTCTCTGTCCATTCTTGTCTTTACCCTTTCAGCCCTCCATTATCTGTCTGAATCTTGTCATAGAACTATTCAGAGAATTACTATTTATTTGTTCACCAACACTGCTTTCTATCTTAATTTAATGCCTGTGTTATATAAGCCCACACCTTGTTTTACTCTGCATCAGGCACAAAAGTTGCTCTTGGGAATGAAAACTCTGAACCTTACACTGCCTTTCAGTGTATTTCATTCTGCCAACTGCATAGCAAGAAGTAACTGGAAAGCTGGAATTAATATAGAGTTTAAAAAAAAAAAAAGAATTAATTTGCAATCTACTCAGAAAAAAGAAAAATTAAAACTTGAATTTATTAAATTTCATCTTCTTTAGATTTAAAAATGCCAAGCATGTCAATGTTAAGCTATAACTGCAACTCTCATACAGGAAGATCAATGTCTCCAGAACCTTTTTTTAGAGAATGGAATTCAGCTCAAGTGTAACTCATCTCTTCATTGATGATGTGAATTACAGCTTGTATGTTTTAAGGAAACCATTTATTTTTATGTGAAGTTATAAACTGGACTATCAAAATGACTCTAGCTAAACAAAAGCATTATGGAGTCTAAGAAATGAATGGGCAGGAAATATATACTTATGTGGTTCAAAGCATTAAGATTGTTGAACTAAGATGTATTCATAGGTTCCTAATGCTACTGTATGGATTCTCTATACTGATCCTGATTTCAGATGTCAGCATTAGTAGAGATAGTAAAAGATTGAGATTGTGTGTGTGTGTGTGTGTGTATGTGTATTTTAACTATAAATACAAAAATAAATATAAAAATACAGCTCAGTATTTACCTAAGAATCTTTATCCAGGCCAAAATTGGTTTGTTTGATTAGTTCATTACAGCCTGCTACAAATAATTGGCTCTGGCTGTCATAATTAAAATCATAATATTGCATTTCTCAGCTATTTTAAAGAAGTTTGAGAATCTCACAATTTTGAAATTATCACATGATTATGCACCTAATTTTATCTCACAGTGAGATAAGTAAAATCTTGTAACTTTGAGAGGAAAAAGCTCACCAAAATGCCACTATGCAGAAAAAAACACTGACACACATTGTGAATATAGTCTTTTTTTTTTTTTTTTTTTTTTTTTTTTTTTTTGTAATCAAACAATGAGCTTTTGGTTAAAAAATATATTATAATGTATGTATATGTACTATCTAACTCAAACTCTACCTAATTTTCAATACTGATTCCTTAGTTTATTAAGGAAATTGACTTTTGTTAGATAAAACAAGTCACTAAAACATTTGATCTTTGATAACCCAAAGCCCACAGCAAAAAGAAATTCTGGAATTAGGGCTACAATAGCATCTTTAATTATGTGTATTATACAATGCTTAGTACTTATATAAAGGCCTTCTGGCTGTACTGAACATTTTCTTCAATTGGAAGATTATTTTACCTTCTATTCTGTCCTTTTCAGGACAGACTGCATGACTTTCAGCTGCTATGTAAGAGAGAATAACTCTCCCACAGAATATTTTAGGACAGGAAATGAAGAAAACCTAGATATACTTAACCCTGCCTCAGCACAGAAATGTGGATGATAAGACTTCTCTAGATTCTTTCCAATCCTACTGTTCTATGACTATTTATTATAAGCTTAATTCAAACACTAAGAAAAAAAGACCATTCTGGCAAAGTTAAATATATGTCCTTAACCTGTAAAGATTTTAGTTTTCTGGTTCTCAGGAGAATTCATTTAGTTTGTCTTTAGCACTGAGGTGGCCAAAGTTACACAGTTATAGAATAACATTTTTAAAAATAAGTGCAAGGTATGAAAACCATATTCTAAAATGAACTAAGCAGATGGGACATGTAGTGATAACTTAGTCCATTTGCATGTGGTTCCCCACCACCCCTGTTTTTTTTAAATTCTCAGAGACTTATCTAGTGGAAAAGGTCAACCTTCAACAGAAGAGAAAACAAATTCTGTCTTCCAGCTTCAGGGTAAGACACTGCATAGCTGCTAAGGAAGAGGAGAGATTAAGCACATAACATCCTCACCTCCCACACTTGGCAACTCTCTGTGACTGGAAGCTGCCACCCAGGGCAAACATCCCAGGGTTTTCTAGTCCTAGTCTAGAGATCCTCCCCTCACAGTCTTCAACTTCTTGGAGATGGAGATAACACCCAGTACTTAACTGGATATAGATATGTCTTCCCTCAGCTAGAAGTTCAGTGTATTATACTATAGCTTCCTTTCATGTCACTTGAAAACATCCTCTCAGAGCTCTGCCAGAGAAAACTTGTTTCAGGCTGCAATCCCTTTAAGAGCTGTGTTGTGACTGATCTTGACATTGATCCATAGGAGTGGGTGCACATACGGATTCAACCAAACCACTGCATGGGGTGTGAGGTCCCTTAGCCAATGCAGGCCTTGCACTTGGAACAGAAGAGGGACTGTTTCCTCCTTTCCCCCTTTGTGTGCCCTGTGTCCCAAAAGAGGCCTCACCAGTGCTGAATGGAGGGGAATAATCACTTCCTCAGTCTTCTGGCATTGAACTCCTACTAATGCAGCCCTTGTACCAATAAGTGCAAGAATTAGGATTAAGGCTGGGCCTTAAACAGGGGTAGCATAAGGCATGGGGAAAGCTTATGATAGATAGATAGATAGATAGATAGATAGATAGATAGATAGATAGAT
>ML685777.1:20362792-20438745 GCA_007922175.1 Pelusios castaneus | reverse complement strand
GATAGATAGATAGATAGATAGATAGATAGATAGATAGATAGATAGATAGATAGATAGAAATCAATGATTGATTGTTGTAAAGGGGTTGTTGAAGAGTGTGTGATGGGCACATCACATCATCCTTTAAAAGTCCTTGAATGGTGCCTTCAGCACTCTAAATTAAAAGGAAGGGACAAAAATTTGAGTGATTGTGTTACCTGGTTTATTTCTTCCAACCAGTACTGAATATTCTTTCTTTCTTTCTTTCTTCCAACCAGTACTGAATATTCTTTCTTTCTTTCTTTCTTTCTTTCTTTCTTTCTTTCTTTCTTTCTTTCTTTAAAATATTTTATTAGTTAAAAGCTTTCTTGTAGAGGGGTTTCTTTTAAGGAATGTAAGTGAAGCATTATTTCTTATCTTGGGTTAACTCTGGATCTCTTTTTTCTCTTTTCTATTACAGCACATGGAACAAGTTGACAATGCAGAAAACTAAAATGCAAACAAAGACGACAGCAGCCAGTGGTACTCTAGGTCCCATGGGATATTCCAAATTGCTAAAAGCTGTCACCATTGCCTGAAGTATCAGGTGTGAGGAGCATGCTGTTCTTAGTTATTAAATCTAGTGCCACTGAGGACTACTCCTAAAAACAAAACAAGACACAAACCCAACATTCTTTAGAACAGTAGGCTATGAGAGGATGGTTTCCCTGGAAAAAAAGAAGAATCTCTCACCAAAGTGGTAAGTAAAACAAGGCAAAGATCCTGCCATGAAACTGGGAAGATCTTTATCCATGGTTCAGAAAATGTTGCTTGTGGCCCACGAGTGATCCATACAGCTTTCGCTGGCAGTATACAGACAGCTAGCTGGTCACATGGTGCTGGCTCCTCATCCTTTCACCTGCTAACTAGCACTGAAAGGTAGCTATATTACATGCCTTTTGTGTACTGATTGCTGCTGTTGCCAAGAAAGTGATCTGATTTGCCAGTGTGAGAGCTGATCAACACAAAAGCAATCAGGAGGGCAAGTAGTGTGAAAGGCAAAACACTGGTAGGGGCTATCCTCTGATAAAAGGCTGGGGGCTTCTGCTCTGGATCTCAAGTATAGACACAAAGAATCACTTGAGGCCAAAGAATCACAGAAAGGCCTGACTTATGTGCAGGGACCAGTTATAGAATCAGAATAGGGGTTTAAAAATATTAGTAAAACTGAAAACATATCAAGTTACTGGAATAAGAGACAGAAGGTGGCATGGCTGGAGTGATGTAAATCAAAATATAGCAGGATGTTGCAGATGGCTGTGGATAGAGGGGAGAGGACAGTTCCATTGCAGAGACAGAAGTGTCTATAAATCAAAGTGCAAATCTACAATGCATGAACACTTCCTCCAAAGTCAAGAACTAGTCAAGCAACACCAGCTGTAAAAAATGGAAGTGTTCAGGAAGTGTAGGATTCCTCAAGCATCTGTTGGTGCCATTAAGAGCAAGAAGTAAATCCACATTGGCAGTACTTGAGAATTATTTTTCTAGGTTAAACCTGACAACAGCTGCCAAGTCCTTTGCTTATTTGCCACACAAATACCCATCAAGGGGCACAGGAATCAGAGCCAATTGAGACACCAACTATAGGTGGAAAAACCAGGATCAAGACACTTTAATAAAAGACAACTGGCCAATATAATTATAGTAAAGCAAGGAAACTCAGAAAAAAAATCACCTTGGGAACATACATTAAAATTTCCTTCTAAAATACTGTTAAAACTAAAGGATACAGAGTATTAGGATATCCCTATAAATGGAACATATATCCATTAAAGTAACCCTGTGTACGTTACTAATGCACGTGCTGCCACTACAATTAAAATAATGAACTTGTCTTTGGCAAATAGGCACAGCCCTACAGCAGAGGGAGTGATGCAGAGTGAACTAAAGGAGGGAGACACAATCCATCAGTATATATAGCGCATCACTGCTTCAGACCTGCTTCCTCCTGGACCCTCCTTAACTTTTGGGGGCTATTTGCAACCCCAGAAGTGCATGTAGGGAATAATGCTTGCATTCTCCTGAGCTGAGAGACTCAATTATCCATGGATCTTGCATGGGGAAGGGATGCTTCTTGAAACTTCTTACTCACCCTTGCTTGGACTAAGGTTAATCTGTCGCAAAGTGCTCAACTAAAACCTAACTTTGTAGAAATTGCAATCATGGAACTCTTAAAAAGCTAATATATTTTAGTATTACAAAACATTGAGTCCCATTTTCATATTATAATCAAAGTATGCTTAAAACACATGAAGGCACTTGGGTCTATCTTTTGCTTCACGATGCACTCTACATATGTATCTCCCAGCAGTATTGTGTCTTACTGCTTAAGCAACACCTAAGAGTCATTATCTCTCTGATGCTCATTTCTAGTTCATGCCAGTTTCTTTACGCATCATGAGTTAAGGCTTCCTAATTATTTTTTCAAGTCAAGACTGCAAACAAAATTTGTCTTTTCTGTTAGTAGTCTCACTCCACTGTTCTCCTTGATGTGCTCCTGTCTGTTTTTTTTTTTTTCCTTTATCCCAGCTAAGAAAGAAAATACCTTAAAACTACTTAGTGTTTTCTAAAGGGCTTCCGCTCCTTGGCTTCACTTTCCATAAGTAATTTTTTTCTGGTAGCACATTTATTTAGAGAGTAGACAGCCATTTTTTTGGGGGGGTTTGGTTTGGTTTTTTAAATTCTATTTTAGGCTGCCTGAAGGATGCAAACAAGGTTTGGTGCCTATCGTTAGTTGGGATAACTGGCTGTAATGATCATTTTTTTGGTAAAACACAATCCAATCTCTGCTGAACAGCTATGAAACTATATTTTAATTTGAAGCAGAAAATTCATTAGATTAAAATCAAAATAACATTTAATTTGTGTCCTTATTTGTGCTGTCTTTATATCTGGAATGAAAGTCTAGAAATAGCCCAAACTTACTTATTCTTTACAAAATCTTGGTAAGTTGATTAGTTCTGTGTGGGATTCATTAAGTAATGCAAAGCTGCCTCCTATCCTTTCAGAACTACTACACACAATGCTTTTACATTGATTGTACTTTTAAACTATACATAAGCCAGGACATAAAACCATTACAACATTTGCATCCTTTAAGCAGTGCAGATGGAGTAAAATACTTGAATATATTTCCTGGCTATATACAAGGAGTCCGAAATTTGTAGTGAGAGAAAGTGACATCCATCAACAGCGGCATTATCAATCGTGGTGCCAGCACTGAAACTTGCTTTGAATTGTTTATGTTATTGTCATGAGCTTAATCCAGGGCAAGTAGGCAAAGGCCAAGTATAACCTACATACAAGTTTTTCCCATGAGAACTACATGGAAGATGTGGGGAGCAGATACCATGATGCCCAGTTGTTAAATAAGGGCTCTTGTATCCCACAGTTGCTACACCACTACTGAATATGGATGTGGGGCATGTAGTTACAGGCCTAGTGCTCCTCCTCATCACATAAGGTTTGCTCTTCTGACCAGTGAATACATGTTCTTCACAGGCCTGTTAACTATGATGGTCCGTATTATATATATTTCTGCAGTACTCAGCAATGACACTTTGTGGCATACAGAATCCACTGACTGGTCTCTTGGTGGCGTTTGCATTGCATTTTGGGGCCTGATTCAGTGCACGTGGAGGGCAGAGATTAGAGAGCTAACTAGCTATGGCTCAGTCTGGGTAACAATAAGGTAATGTTAGTGGGCTGCGTAACACAATCAGAAGATATACAGGATACAACAAGAATTATAGCAGCCCATTTAATTGAGGAGATGAGTGTGTGATTGGATCCTTAGTGGCTGCTGAATAATCAGGTAGCAGTCATAGGTGTAATAAAGCAAGAAACAATGGAATTCTGGTAACTGGTTGCTTTTATTCCCTGGGTTAAATGATCTGACATATTTCAAGATTATTACAAGTAGTTACATCTTGTCACCTTGAAGTGATCCCCTGAACAAAGTGGCTATTGTTACGACAAGCTAGACGGTATTTTATAATTTGCCTCAAGAGTAAACTATAGACTATAGATTTGGGTGCTTCATTCCACTCTAAGTCTTTTTCATATCCATGCAAGGCTACTAAAGGATAAACTTAAAGGATGTATCCCAACATAAGCACATTACAAATGTATATCATGATCTGTACTGGGTCTCAACAGATTTCCAGGCAGAGTTAGTGTTTTGGTTTTGATCCTAAATGGTTTGAGATCTCATTCAGCTGTGACCAGTGGAGGTGCATGAACTAGAGCTTCACAAGTTTTATATTTCAGTCCCCTTTGAGTCTGAAATAGTTCAAATTTGTTGATTTTCAAGGCAGACAGCAAAACTCAGCTATTTTCAAAGTGGGGGCAGGAGGGAAGGAAGAGAGGGGGAGAAGTGAAGGTTTGCATGTTCTGGGAAAGGGATATTTTAACTTAATTTGGTTGGGTGGTTTGTTATTTTGTTAAGTTGTCAGAAGGAAGGGAGTGCTAAGCTGCTGAATGTGTATATTTGTTATATTCTATATTATGCTATCAAATATACACGTATAGCAATGGAAATGTGCTTTATTAATGACCTATAAATCAAAATAAATCAAGTATATAAAGCTTTGAAGCAACTGGCATTAGTTCCCGCAAGAGATTTGAAGGTGTAGATTTCAAGTGAATTGATGCCTCAAGGATGTTAGAAAAGACACTGGTGTAATTCAATACCACAAAGAAATATTTCAGCCCAACCATATCTGTTTTTTTAAAAAAAATCAGTATATTTAATTTTATTTAATGACAATAACAGAGTCTCAAAATATGTTCATGTTAGGGTCAATTCCTGATAATCTTACTAATGTGACTAATCTTTTCTCAAACAGTTTCATTAAAAGTCAATGGCCCTATTCATGGCAGTAAAAATCCCTAATGAGGATATTTTATGTGATTAAATCACTCTTCCCCTATAAACTTTTTAAAAAGGTATTCATATTTTTTTCGATAGTATACATAAAAGACATCCAGTACTATTGGAAACTCAGAAAAGGAAATTTAGAATATATATTATGTGGACCAATCCCACAAAGTCCATGTGAAAAGTGAGATATGAAGGAGGACATTCTTATGTACACAAGTTCCAAAGAGGTAACCATGTTAGTCTAATCCAGCAAAACAAACAAGGAGTCCTGTAGCACTTTTAAAGAATAACAAATTTATTTTTCGCATGAGCTTTCATGGGAGAAAATCCCACTTCGTCAGAATATACTAATTTAAAAATAAGCAAAATCAGTGTCCTTTTTATGCATGTTTTTTCCTTTATAGGCACTGGGCTGCATTTAATCAATTATGCAGCATTACATCATTATTTTGCTTCACAATCTTTGCTAACTCTTTGCTTGAATCTGAAGAAAGAAGATGTGACCAGTGGATATCACTCAATATCATTAATTGGATCATTTTTCTGAACATCCCCTCCCTGATATGTAACCTTTGGAACTGATATTTGTTGGACTTACAAAAGCCTCAAAGAAAGCTACCTCTTAGTGCCAATTCAGAAATAATTCAGAGAGCAATCCAGGGAGTTAGAACAACAACAAAAACTACACAAATTCTTTCCAAATTACCACCAGCCATAGATTCTTTTATCTTCTGTTGCAGTGTAAAAAGGCATAATATCTGCCCTCATTTCAGGAAGATATCTAAAACTTACCTTGACAATAAAACTAGTGTTATGCAACATTTTCTGAGATGCAGAGCTGCTTTTTCTATCATACGCTGTCAGCTTTAAGCAAACAAAAATAGCATTCAATTTAAATGAAACAAGTGATGACCTCTGTAATCTTCCAGCATGTACAAATTTGCTATCATTTTCAAAAGGCAGAGTAACTGACGTTAAATAATGCTGCACTGCTGACCAAATATTTTAGATCATGGGACTGATCTTGTCATTGAAGTCAAAGTCAGAATTCCTATTATCATCTGTTTGAACAGGGCTAGTCCTTTCAGAGGTTGCTTCAACAGATAAGGTATCCGAAGCTGGAGACCCCAATAAAAAAAAGTGTCTATATCATTTAACTGAACTTCAAATTCTAATAAAGAGTATAAACCACAAAAATAAATCATAGGTCATTTTAATATCTGTCTCTTTCCTTTGTTGTCCTGGATTTATTTATTTTACTACAAAAAGTACACTTAATTTTGTTAGTTATTTTCTTCATATAAAATATATAATACTAATTTACAATATTTCTGATCACTTTTACTTCAATGCAGGGCTAAGGATTAAAGACTTGTAGGGTTATAATCACTAGAAACACTACAAATGCAATTAAAGGGCACAATGAAGGCACAGAATGATGATGCATGAATGGTATATGAAACCCACAAGGAGGAAAGCAAAGAAAAGGAGGCAACAGCTTAGATCAGGAAACAACAGGTACTGGAAGAAGAGATTTGGGAGAAGGAGCATGAACTGTGGAAGAGAATATAGCTGAATAGAGCTGGTACACTAGAGCCTGAGAATTCACCTGAGTGTAGATCACCTCATGGGAGTTCACTTTAGTTGTGATGGGCATATTTCAGTGCCCTTTTCCCTCATTTTTAGATAATCTCTTTTGGGAATGCTGTAGTAGTCAATTGATTAATGTTTCAAAAGTTACCAGTCAAAATGCTTCAATATTGCTTTTGGGGTTAATATGTGAGGTATACAGGAGAACAAGAGACAGACAGACATGTCACTATTTGTTTATGAGTACTGTTCATGGATTCATGGAAGATTCATGGATGAGAGACTCAGAAGTTAACATTCTAAAGAAGACCAAAGAGCACAGCATTTTGATTACCTACAGATGCAAATGTCACACTCTTGTAAGGCATGATAACACTATGATGCAAACATAACAGCAACTGAAGACCTTTACATTCTTTGCTATATCAATCCCTAGTGATGATTCTTACTACTGATTTTATTGGCAATGGGCCAAATCCTCTAGTCCTAACTCAGTTTTAACCAAATAAACAGAAACTGACTCAAAATCAACAAAAATGAGCTCTGATCTATAATTGAAGTGGGTCAGATCATGACAAAGGTGTAACACTCAGCCTCTGAAACTTCAAACCCAATAACAACTGGATGTTTAACATGAAAAGATCAAGATGTGATGAGTCTGAAACCATCATGTATCCCAGGTGTGGCAGCTAGCAATTTTAAAACTAACCTGCAAGAGCTGTTATCTGCATCAATGTTGAAGTCATCCAGGACAGTAGATCTTCTGGCTCCAACTTTTCAATGAGAAATATCCCTGTCAACTCAGCTGGACAATCAATGGAGTGGCAAGGTAGCCTGTATACCACAACTATTCCTAATTTGAACTTAATCTGAATTTCTAACATGGGACAAACTAACCCAGATTTGGTATAGAGCACAATTTCTATTAAATCAGCTGCTTCTCTTCTCTGAGCCTCTTAACTCTGGCTAAATCAAACAAAAGTCTGGAGAATCTAGGCTAATAAAGAACCTGACCATATATCAGTAAATGTATTTATACAAAATAACCACCTGATAAAGGAAAAGTTAATCAAGGGCTGAGATTTATAATAAACTGTATAAGTGTTTGATGTCAACAACCTGTATTTAAGTGTGTATGTTTGTATGAATATGTATGTGCTACAGTGTGTCTTTGAATAGTTAAATTTTAAGTTATTACATATGTATAGTCAGAAATGTATGTATCACATCACTTACTCCCTTTGTATGCATGTTGAACTGCAAAACTTTAAATAATATATATGGGAAGTATGCCGACTCTGATTGTGGCATGGAAGCCCTGGAGATTGGTGAATAATATATAAAACCATTTCTTTGTTAGCAGCACATGTCCTAGCTTACCGAGTCGTGTGCCGATATCTCACTTCTAGGAACTCAACATGTCAATCAAACCTAAAAATTCTTTTCAAATTTTCTCCCATTCTTTTTCCAAATAACAATAAGACAAAAGTTCAATTTCTAAAATTGAAATGAGACCTCTCCTTACACTCTTTAGGGGGAATCAAACCCTGACAGTATGTATGAATGTATGACATGCAAGAATCACATTATGCAAATGTTGCCAAAATATTTTAAAACACAGAAATAGCAGATAAGTAGATGGCGACTGCTGTCTAACCCAATGACTTGACTTCAAGCCAAACCTAACCTTTGGATGTTTTTACTTTATTCTCCTTGCCTAGGTTGAGAACTTCACCTTCATGATGCACACGGAACCCAGTTGTGTAGACTGCATTATTCTTTAGTAATCCTTGTAAATGCTCCACACTGCCACCAGAACCTTTAGTGGATGGTCAACAACTCCACATAAAGAGCTGCTGAGTTTAGAAATGAAGGTGAAATTAATAAAATAACAGTCCTGCTATATGAGTTCCTACTCATTAACCATTCCCAATGCCATTTGGATTGATTTAATATCTTTAAAAAGGAACAAAAAACACCTAGAGGTTACCATTAAAAACTGATGTGATAATTGTGGGCATTCAAATCCAAGCAGTTACAGGAGCTAAATATATGTTGTGTACATGAACAATTATGACATCATAGATTTAATCAAAACAGATTTAAGAACTGGAAAAACAATGAGATATAAATCCTTTGGAAAGAAGGCAGGTAAGAGAAGCTGCGAGAGAAAAATTTTGTATAATAGGAAAAAAGGTTTGAAAAAAGAGTAACAGGAAGGCAGCTATCTTGGAGTAATGGAGTTGGGATAATGTCATGATGAAAGAGAATAAAGGAGATATTTATCAAAGCAACTTTAAACATCATAATTAGGGGGAATTGAGGGAAGCACAAACTAACTATCTATGGGAGGTTTGAACTGGGACTCACTATATGAATGTTATAAATAGAATGAACTATTTGCTGATTTGAAATATAGGACTATCTCTTTATATAAGGCAATGAGGGTCATTCTGATAAGATGGAAAACTTGCAGCAGCAGTGGGGCCCAGGTTAAGAGAGATCAGAGGGATACAGATGTAACTGTGAAAGATAGCTGCACTCTTCACTTTTCCGCATACCCATGTGAAGAATGGGTATAACAGTCAGCTGAATATACAGGCTATTTCTCCTCAGGGGAAAAGGGAAAGAAGAAAAGAAAGAACAGTGTTTCATCCCAATGCTAGCCAAGGAGAAGAGAAGAAAGTGATCAGACCCTGACCCCAGTAACTCTCCCACTCCTTCACTCAGGGGAAAATCCTATAGAATTTGAGAGGATTGAAATCTATAGGGCACTATGGACATAAAGTTCTAAGAGTCTATACAACTAACGTGGAATGGATATATTTTAATAATTTGGGGTTTTCAAAGATCCTGTAGAATTCTATAGCAGGGATATAACTACCTGATTACAATAAGGTCTCACTGTTAGGGTATTTTCTCAGTCTAAAATGTCCTTTTCTCAATTTCATCCCATGACCTTTCCAATGTATCCTTCCCACCCCTAACCCCCATGGATCCCAGGGACCACTGCTGACAGGGAAAGTTTCTCTTAGTGTAACTTCAGTAGGGCTACATTGCTACCAACAGCACTACTGGAGGCCATAGCTAACATGGAGACACCTAGGATCTCTCGCTTGAATTCCACAGATCTCAGGGGAGGTAGTAAGTTTAAGGATATGTGCTGAATCCTTTTCTGTGGTCTAGTAATATCTCCTTTCTATTGTGATGGTGTAGGAGAATCTATACAAAAGAATGCCCGGGACATATTGATCTAGAGAGCCCCTTGAGACAAACAGGCTGCGTCTACACTTGTAAATTAAGTCGACTTAAACTTGCTTAAGTTGACTTAATTTACCCTGCATCTAAACTACAGTTTCCTTAAGTCGACTTAAGCAGCTTGCTTAAGTCAACTTAATTAAAATTAAGTCGACTTTATAAAACCTCCTTTAAATTCGACTTAAGGCTTAAGTCAACTCCCTAGAGTCAACTTAAGCCAGTGTAGACGTGGGGTAGCCCTAAGTCATCTTAGGGCTACCCCAGGACTACACCACTGCCCTCCCTGCCGGGGGGGGGCACGGAGGGAGCCTGGCATGCCCCCCCACAGGGCAGGGCAGAGCCCTGCCCACCCTGCCCCTATGCCCTGCCAGGGTCCCTGTCCCCCTTTGCCCCATGGTACCTATGTACAATGGGGCAAAGGCATAGCCCCCTGGCAGTGGGCAAAGGGTGCCCCCCTGCCCTTGTGGACCTGTCCTAGGTCCCCCTAGCCCCAAGAAGTCGACCTAGGGTGTCCAGCGTGGACGCTCTAGGTCGACTTTGTAAGTTCCCCCCAAAGTCGACTTTAATTTGAAGTGTAGACTTACTAAATTGACTTAACTAAGTCGACTTAAAATTACAAGTGTAGACATAGCCACACAGTTTAACTTCTCCATAGATGGTATTTACACTGGTGTAAGTGACAGGAGAATCAGACTTTAAATTGTATCCTTCCTTTTGAGAAACAAAAGGGCATGATTGGGAAAATAGGTGTGTATAGCCACTAGGCGGAAACAGTAACCATCGCACAACGGAGGTGGCAGCTAACAAAATGAGATCACAACAAAGAAAATATAACCATAGATTTTTTAGAACAACACTGGAAATGTAGAATAGAAATGAATGGAGAATAAAGAAATGGAGGAAAAGGAAGTGGAGGACAAAACAAAAGTTTTCTCAAAGATAAATTACAGCACAAATAAAGACAACACATTCCATATATCCAGTAATAAATATACTGGCAGTTAGAGTGCCAGTTAGGATGGCAAGGATGTGCAAAATGATCAAGAGGGATATTTGTGAGGTATATAATATCAGATACAGAAGGGAATGGAAAGACTACAGAATGAAGCTGAGAGTTTAAAAAATTATATGAAAAGCAAAGGTGGCGAATGAAAGGAAGATTGCACAAGATGATAAAGATAAATAAAAATACATTTTTTAAGTACATATAGTCCAAGAGGTCAGTGAAGGAGACAGAAGATCCACTAAAAGATCCTTTAAGAGATGGCATGGGTAATTCATTGGGGGGAGAGGTAGACATTGATTTAAAAAAAAAAAAATCTTCCCTCGCTGTTCACAAAGTAGTTTGGAGACAAAACAGCAGAAATAGACATACTGTCCATTTCCCAAGGGAAGAAAATGGTACAATGAAGGAAATTAAGATTATAGAATAGAGGTGATTGTCTATAGGCTGATAACACTGTCAATAAGATAGGATTCTGAAGCCAGTTGTGCATAAAAAGAAAAGCTTTCTTAGGATATGTTTAAGAGGCTTTTTGGAAAGGAACAATCAAAGATGCAGAGCCAAATTCTGAACAATTATGTGCATGGACAGTTCCCACTGGAATGAAGGGGAGCTACATGAATGCATCTAAGGGCAGAAATTAACCCATAATGGGAAGCAATTAAAATTAGCCACAACAGTCTTTGGAAATATCACAGATACCAATGGCCTGAAGAAAGATAAACATAAGAGTGGCTATTATACTACTTAAGCATGGATCTAGGAAACTCCCAGGAAACTAAAAATAAATAAATTTGCTTTCAGCAAATACTGAAACTAAGAAATGGAGTAATAGACTAAATCATATCTAATATTTGCAAGTAGTAACAATCTTAATGGGATTACTCACACAGAAAGGTGAACAGAGTTGAGTTATCACCGTAAACCCATTTATTAAAAATATTCAGAAACAGTATCTTCATTCCTCTTTAAAAAAGTAAAACATTTTAAAAGAAAAGCTTGGACAATTGTAAACAAAAAAATTCATAAATGTGTTAGTGATAAAATAACAATTATATTATTTGCTTTAAGTTCCTTAACTAACTTGAGCACTTAAAGGACGTTCATAAGTCTTACACTAAGCATATACTAGACCAATTCACAAAAGCTGAGAATCTGCTTCCCCAACCCCACCCTCTTTTTTTTAAAAATCAATATACGTATTGGCTCATTACAACAAAACTATGTTAATTTTGACCCTATTCATAGCTACACAATAGAAATCCATTCTGAAAAAGAACTGTTAAAATTATATGCATAGCCATTAATGACATAGACAGAACAGTCTCAATAGTAATTGCTATACATATGCAATTTTAGTATATTATAAATCAGCAATATTATACATTTCCATTATTAACCAAGATAGATAGATAGATAGATAGATAGATATCGGTTAGGGTTAGGTTGACATTTCCAACTTAACTGTGTCTCATAGAAAAATATATTTAGATACTGGTTTTAAAATAACAAAAATATTTTGTAACAAAATCCAGTAATCCATGGGCCAGAGTTAAGGTTCTAATATTATGATAAAATATTATATTTTATACATGATAACATTTTAAGTGTGGATTGTAAAATATATTATGTCCTTAGTTATTCATTTATATTATTTTAGATTTGTAAATGATGTGATAGATAAGCTCTGATGCAAGCTTAAATGATTTTTAAATGTATTTTTTATTTTCAAAATATGAAAATGCAGTCAGTTCCCAGTCTTTCAAGGTGCTGTGGAACTGTGCATGTAGTTAAAGTTAAGTACATGCTTGAATGCTTTGCTGTGTCTGGGCCAGAGTGCTCAGTTCCTTGTAGGATATATACACACAAACAATTTTTTATACTCATGCATATGTGCACAGATACACAAAATTAACTTAAAAAACAATCACTAGATTGTTGTAACTTTTTATGTGTGCCATCCTTTCATATCAGATATTTGCATTAAACAGATGGCACGTCCGTTTCCCCTTTATCACAGCTGAATAGGATTTGGCTGTTTGTGCAGTATTTTTTGAGATTATATGCTTTGGAGGTACAATATCTTGGTTTGGAAGAGACCAAATATTGGAGAAAGAGAGAGAGAGAGAGAGAGAAAGAGAGGAGTCATGCTGTGTTTATTATATGCAATGATTATACTTATTATTATATATATTATATACCTTTTAGTATATAGTAATAAGACTAATGATCTCTCAGTTTGAAGTTAATTAAGTGATTAATTAAATTAATCATAATCACTTCATGAGCTAAAAGTCTATATAAATATATAAAAAAATAAAAACCCCTTACAGACAGAAGCTTATAAAAAGAAAGCTATTTTCTTTCTCTACATGTAATGTAAACCCTTTTTAAAAATAAAATCTACATCTTGCAATCAAAATAAATGAAAGTTCATTTAAAATAAATCTTTAAAAAAACCCCAACAACTAATATACTAAATGTGGCTTTTAATGATTGGTTTTGATTATTTTTTAAGATTTTTGTATTTCGATGGCATACACATTTTCAATCATGTCTTAATTACTTTTAAAAATGCTGCTCTGGCTTAGGGACAAGACAGATAACTTGTTAAGCATTTGAAATTTCTGAGCTGTTTTCTCAGTTCTGGCAGTCAATACCCAAGTCCAGATTGTAACCTCCTTTCTGCCTCCAAAGCCTGCCTTGGCTGCGTGTCCAGTGAGGGATTATGGATTTATCAAGGAAGGTAAGTGTGACTACAAGCATTGGCTCACCATCTGCTCCCCAGCAGAGTTTGGGCCAACCTGCATACCCTGCAGCAAGACCAGGGCACTCTTCTCAATCCAGCCCTTTCCAACCTGGCGCAAGAAACACATCACATTCAGTCAGATGATTAGGTCTAAGTAGTCCATATGTAACAGAATATTTTTCCTAAATACCAAAATGAAAACAAAATGAATGCCATTTTTTTATTCTCCTTACTCGCTACATCAAGTTTTACACAAATAAATACTCTCTTAAGGTTTATGCAAATTATAGAAAAATAAAACTATGCATTATTTAGCAGTTCTCCCATTTCAAGATCTAACAGA
Source organism: Pelusios castaneus (assembly GCA_007922175.1). Classification (NCBI taxonomy): domain Eukaryota; kingdom Metazoa; phylum Chordata; order Testudines; family Pelomedusidae; genus Pelusios; species Pelusios castaneus. Next base: position 20,424,902 of record ML685777.1, on the reverse strand, counting down.
CTTTATTCACAGCATGTTTTTCCCTAGTTTATGTTGGCCTTCTTTTCTGATTCTACTTTTTAATTCATCTTTTTAAATTATTCCTTTTTAAATCATTATCGTATGTGTCTTCATAGATTTTCATGTATTAATCTATTATTAATTTTTTTTACTATATTCAACTTAATCTTAAATTGTTTAAATCTCTGTTAAGTGTAAACACTGATACATGGACAGCTTATAGAAATACTCAGCTCTTTAACATTTGGAGCATTTCTGTTTGTAGTTCATATCATTATTCAAAAAAACTTCTTATCAGATATGTTCTTTTCTGATAGAGGTACCCTAGACAGAATACCTAGGCACAACATGGGAAAGTCACCGGTGGTGTATTAAAAGAAAAAGAAAATTGTTGGTAAAAAAAATTTTCTGTTGAACAAAACATATCTGTTTTGTACATGAAAACCTTGACATCTGCCTGGTGAATTTAAAACTAGATTAACACTATTTCCCATACTTATTCAGTTTTCTTTATGTTGATTAAGGTCAAGATTTTTATCTTCATGCACAACTCCAAAGAAGCCAGTTGTAACAAGCTTTCTGCTTTTTGCAATTCAGCACTGAACATGAAAATAAGCTGAATAAACATCTTACCCTTTTCAGTTAAACTGTTGTCTGCCCAACTGCTCAATGCACACAGAAAACAATCTAAAATTGTATAAGCCATAATACAGTATATTAAATTACAACATTGGTCAGTAATGGAAACTTATTTCCAGATATGAATTATTTACAGCCCATTTAAGTAATCCATATTCAGGTGTGGCAATGAAAAAAAAAGTGCAACATAAATCTTTAATGTTGACCGGTTGAGAGAGCAGAGCTGAGGATTACAGACATTTTAAAGAAAAAAAAACCTAAACGAATTGATATAGCCTGTTCAGTGGCTTACTGCACCAGCGTGCTAATAAATTGACGGATGGCATGTCAGGGTATGAGTTGAAATCCCAGCATTTCTAACTAGGGTGGGATCTAATATCAGTGTACCAAAATAAAGAGTTTCTGGACCTTGATGTCACAGGACACACTCTGTGCCTCATTTGGTATATCCTGCAGGAGCTCCGCATACGTTATTGCAACACAAAAATCCACAATTTTTGTTTTAACCCCATAACTGCATTAGTAATTTTTCAAAGACGTTCTTCAATATGTTGTAATATAAGGAAAGATTATTTCAATATAAGCTTTTATTTTATTTTTTGAGTGTAGTTTTAAGGTATCTTATAGTATTACCACCTAAATCTAAGATAAATCCACATGATTACAGTATAGATTTCCAAGTGAGAAACACAGTGCATGCATGCATCATAAAGAAAGGGGTGGAAAATACAAAAGATAGGAAATATTGTTAAATCGTTGTTTTTTGTTGGTTTGTTTTTTGTTCAATTTTGTTGCTGTTGTTGTTTCCCTCAAACTGTGTAGATTGTAAGCTACTTCAAAATGAGGTAGGAATGATGATGGGAAAAAAAGCTCTTATACAACAATTTCTTTTGTTTCCTGGAACGGTACCTATATTAATTCATCTTACAAAGATCATTGCTCAAGAACTAAATTTTGCATATATTAGAAAGCAGAATTAGCATTGCACTGTGTACAACATTCTATGCTAACTTCTCTCCAAGCAACCATTAAAGGTCATGTTTTGACGACTGAATGGCATGTCGGCACCTTGGTTCCCCAGAGAGGCATTCCCCAGGTACAGGCAAAAGGTTATTAAATTACCTTCCAAGCAACACTATCTCCTCGGATGAAAATAATTACAGGCTTTTAGAGGCATCAGAATGCTTTCTATTTTTTTAAATAAGATGAAGATGCAGTACCTAATGACCATTTTTGTGTGTGAGTCATAGAGCCTGTCAGCAGTGACAGGACAAATGAGCATAATGGCATAGCTTAAAGGGGAAAGGTTCATTTTAAATAGTGACAAATAATATTTAAATGGCATTGTTGGAGACCCATCATGCTTGTAAAATGTAGTTTGTATCTCTTCTTCATCCTTTAATTTCATCACTGTCAAATGGTATTAGCTGTTAACATGCAACATCAGGTGCAGATATAATTTTTAACTATTAAATGTGCCCATAACCAAACACAATGCATCTTGATTGTTCATATATTTTGTGGTAGAATAAATAACGTATTTTATAATTCACAATTTGCTCTGCTAAATTGTTTTGCCATATAATGGAGATCTTTACTAAAAGAAAATTGGGGGAGGGGAAAGGTTCTAAATGTGATACCTCAGACGGATTTCTTGTTGCCAATGTGCTAAAATGGAAATTACTTTCTTTTTAGACTAATGTAATTCACAGGTTTGAAGTGCCATTGACAAGATTGTCAAATGTAGTAATTTGGTCAAAACAGTCATGGGCAAACCAATATAGTGACATATATATAGTATATGCTTCAGTTAAGAGGGGCTGACATTAAACTTATTCATCCTTACAAAGGCACTTGGCCCTACCGGAAAATGTCTGAATTTGAATCGTCCCTGCGACATCAGACATTGCTTAGGGCATGAACAGAAAATGTCTACTTTAAAATATTTAGTAACAATCATTAAGCAAAACTGCAGAACAAGAATTTTCCAGCACAAATGCAATTATATAACTTGAAAAAAAGTTAATCAAAAGTCAACCCTTTACCTGCTAAAAATGACATAAGTGAATGCCAACTTACAACATTGCAGGAAATAAATTCATGACTGTTTGACTGCACTTAGGTATGAAATTACAAATTCTGGAACTCAAACTTTCATAAACAGGCTTCTCATTTTAAAATATTTTTGCACAGCTTCATCACATTTATTGCTATTTTATTTTCAGATCACTTAAGCCAAAAATGTAGACAGTTTAGGTACCTTTGAGTTGTTAAAAGTTATAGCCAATTTTCTGAAAAATGATACCAGCTAAAAACACAACATTAAATATTTACCCTGTTGGATGTTAAAAAACGCTTACAATGACAAATGTTCACATATTGACTATTCAAAATGGCCTTCACTTTGAAATTGTGAAATGGAAAGGATTGCAGATGTACAAGAATAAATATAAAAACAAATGAGTTGACTTGAAGTGTTGCCGGCTTTCATAAACATGCTACTGCAATAACATGTGACATTAATATTTAATTACAAAAGCACTGCTGCAAAATCTTTGAAATTAATGTTTTGCAAAATTAACATTCAGTGCACAGAAGCAAAGTCGTTCCAGGCGCGACTGTGATTAACAATGCCATTCACTTTACATATTATATTAATATATTATTCAAGCTAAGAATTAACACCTCCTAATTTAAATAAGGTGCTACATATCATGATGAGCTAAAATGCTTTTTCTTAAAATGGCCCATCTGATTTTAAGCAATCTGTGTTTATCATTTAATATTTTGTTACTGAATACTGTTCTCTGTAAAAACTCTGCACTTTAATTTCAGGACGAAGAGATCTCATTGAAGTGGTGCCTTCAGATTTTAGGATTATTAAATCAGTTGAGCCATATTTTGTTTCCTGTTCATTTGTCCACCTGGAATCACTACTCCATTACTTTCTATTCAGGTTCTCAATGCATACTCATTTCTATGGTCTCTGAATGTCTTCTGAAGAGTTAAACATTTATTTTTCTTGGGAATTATGGGCCAGATCTTCAACCAATGTAAATGAGCATGGTTCCCTTAAAATCAGTGGAGCTACACTGATTTACACCAACTGAAGACGTAGCTCATTTTGTCAATATGACTTTTAATGTATTGGGCAGGAGGGGGCATAATCTCTATGACATGCATTTTTTGGTGCTATTTTCAACTAGTAATTTGTTTCTACTGATATATCTATTCTTGTCTTGCAAGACATAGTGTTCTCCCTATAAGGAAACAAAAGTCAGATCAAGGGCTCAGGGGAGATGGCTGGTTGAGTTCTCCAAGTACCTGGTATACAGCCCTCTCTGCCCTTCAGCTCTACCCTGCAGTATAAAGAAATTCAGACTTGTATTGAATTTCTATGGAGAACTGTAACTTCTGGTGGGGCAACACTGCTAAGCAATCAGGCCTGGAGGACTGTAAATAGGTTAACATATTTTATAACAGGTCAGGCAAACTAGTTATTTTTGTTTGAGGAAAATATTGATTAGACAGACGGGTACATCGCTTCTGTTTAACTGGCCAGAATTCTCAATCTTTAATCTACTGTTATTGTTAGTTCTCTTCTTTTTAAATCAGTGAAGTAATACCTAACCAACCTTATAGGGTTGGCACATGTTTAAGTGATCAAAACCCTATGACCATTTTTAGTGTCATTAATTAAAAATTGATTTGTTATAATTTCACTTCTTAATTCTAGAGGGTAGCAACTAAATAGCACGAATCTTCTGTCACATCTAGTCAGTCAACAGAGGTGTGTAATACTTCCTGAAGTGAGAACTCAGTCATTAAAGTTATGTCTATATATATCTTAAGTATCTATATTAAGCTATTAAATCTCACAGTTGTCAGATTAAAACTTGAAATCATCAGCGATTTCTTGTTTTGCAAAATCAGTTAAGGATATTTGATTCCTTAGTTTATATATTGTAGTGGCAAACATGGAGGACAAATACTTTTTATATGTGTATTCCTTCACAGAAGCGATATTGATATAAATAGTCTAGGTCAACATCAAGGTCAGCAACAAGGAAATCCTCCAGTCGCTATGCAACCCTTATGCAGGCAAGAATATAATCAAAATTCTTAGGAGTTTAGTCCTCAAGAGAACTGTGTAACAAATGCAAGATTCAGATGTAAGTGAGAGAAGGGGACAAAATTATAGATGGCGTTTAGTTATAAATTCACTACCAAGAGTATATTGCACATGTCTTCAGATGTTTTTGGTATCCTAAACTCTATTTTTGCAAGGGTCTAGGCAGAGAAGAAAGCCAGATAATCTATGCTGAACAGGTGAATCACAGGCTTCAGGTATTTGTCCCCATATCAGGCCTCCCTAAAAGTCTCTTGAGTAGTCGTTCAACAGACCCTCTACAACAGGAAGCATACAAGAAGCCATTTACAGAATGAAGCCGAAGAGTGAGGAGTAATGGTCAACTTGCTTTTTGCACATTCACCCCTGGCGCAGGAATGGCTGCACACACAAATTATTCAAGGTCATGGCCAGGGCCAGATTAAGGCAGGGGCTTTAGGGGATGCAGCCCCATCCCCAGTCTAAAGGGGGGGCCCTGCCACACTGCAAAAATCTGGCCCCACTCAAACTGGCACAGCGCTGCCCGGGCCTGGAGGACATTGTAGGAGAGGACTCTTAGGGCCCTGGGGCCAGAGGATGTGGTTTTTGGCTCTTCTGCCCTGCCCTGCCCTGTGCTTGTTGCTCTGCTGCAGCAGGTCTGGGGCGCTCCTGGGGTGTGGGTGGCTGGCGCACGGTGCAGTCTCCAGAAGCAGCACTCCAGGACCAGGAGCACTATAGAGCCACTGCACTGGGGCCCCCACGGCTCAGGCTGGCCTGTTAGTGGCCTCCTCTGCTAGGCCCCCCAGGGGCCCTGGCTTGGTAGTCTGACACAATACTGTGGGGCCTCTTGCCTCCGCCCCCCCAGTGCAGGCCAGGCTTCTCCAGCACTGAGAACCATTCTGCCTTGGCCCTGCAGCTGGCCAGTCTGCAGGCCCCGCTGCTCCTCCACACCCCCCCAAGCACCGAGCATCTCCCTACCTCCAGGCTGGGTGCCACTGCAGTGAAGGGGGTTCACAAGAGTGGGCAATTCTGGGCACTCAAGAGCCTTAATCCGGCCCTGGTCATGGCAGTCAAAATCAGTATGGGGGAAGGCTTGCATTTAACAAGAATGGAAGCACATTTTAATACTGCTTTTTGCAGCATCAGTCTATGCTCATTTTAAGGCATATCCGTGGAAAGTCTACGTTTGTCCCCTTTATTTGATATTAAATTGGATTCAGACTCAGTTTATGACAATGGCTTGAGGGCTGTATCCTGCATCATTTGTTTTATACAGCACTTGACGGAATGAATTGATGACAAAATACTGTCTTGATTACATTACATTAAAAAAAAACCACACCCTAGACTGCATCATCACCTACAGGCCTTTCCTTCTCCCTTGTGATTGTGATTTTTTTATATATATTTTGGAGGCTCTGAGAACATATAAAATTAAAAAATAATAGAGCACACAAATTTCCATCTTAGCAAAGGTCACCTTCTTGTTAAATGTCCCATTACCACTTGTGGCACTATGGCCATTATTAAGGACTAGTTAAATACTATATATCATCAGTTGAGCAGCATTCCCTTTCTAATGTTTTTTTTAAAGACAACATTTTATTCACCAAGAGGAATAATGATTTATTTGATGTTTTCAAAACATTTTTTTCCTGAAGTCCTACTTATTTAAAAGCTTGAACAAATTATTTTAATATTGGACCACTAAATATTAAAAAAAATAACATGACTAAGATTTTTAGTTGAAAAATATGCTGTACGATAATTATGACTAAACAAACTATCTATCCCTCTAAAACCATTCCCTCCCATAATATTTATAAAATAAAATACTCTATAACTTAATTGGTAGTGTAACACATTTGAAAACTCCAAATAAGGCTGTTCATACAGTATCCAAGTGAATGTTTTAAAATCTCATTTAATTTGACTAAAATATGCCATTTCAGAATGAAATAAGAGAAACTAGAGAGGGCAAATGTATAAAATAATGACACATTAGGGAACTATCAAAAATGTTATAACACTTAATTTAGTATGTGGGCTAATTTCAGTATTCTGATATATAATACATTTGTTCCACTTTTTATAAAATAGGGTTCTAGAAAGATAATTCCAATAAATGAATATAAATATACCATAACACAAATCCCTCCCAGCAGCATACACATTAAAGGTGGGGAAAAGCTCCTAAATATACTAAAATACTTCTTCAAAGATCAGTGTTCACGGTTTTTGGAAACAATTTAATACAAGAACTGAGGTCTGGGAAAAGGTGTAAAAAAAAAAATCCCCTAGGAATTACTGATCCTGAAGTTTGAGTGCTTCTATACTCCCACATAATCAATGTGAGTTCTGCCAAAATGAGCACTACAGTATCAGATCCACCTGTTTCACATTGTTACTTCAGAATGTACTGGACTGTGCACTTTACTTCTTATCATACTAGCTGATGAAAATATTCTTTGCAGAGGCTAAGCAGGAGTACAGCCACTGAGGGGCGATGGCCCACTCAATTAGCACCCAGACCCACCCAAATCTGAGCACCAGTTATGGTGTTTAAAGTGAGAAGGGTGGCAGGGTGCAATCTCAGGGTTTAAAAAAAGCATTGAAGCAGGTTGTTCAGAGGTGCAGGCTTTGCCTTGTTCCACTTCACTGAGCTCTGCTTCCCCAACAACATAGGCAACAACTGTGCCCCTCTCCGCCCGGTTCCAGTTACTGCCACCCCATTGGCTGTCAACTCCTAAATAGTCAGGTTTTGGCCATTTCCTCACCTCCCAGTAGTTGGGAGGGGAAAGGCACGCTTTCGCCAATGGGGACGAAATAATCAGAGCTGGGTGGTGTGGGACTGAGACAGAGCCCGTGGCTACTTCTCCATTTGAGCTACCTACACTAGCTCTCCTTGAATTAGCGCATTAGAAACATCAGTGTAGTCAGACTAGCGCGGGTGGAGACTCAGGCTAGCCGCCCAAATATATAACTGCCCAGACCCCTGGAGTACATACGTGGAAAGCTAACCTTAGCTGTCACCTGTGCTATGCTGGCCACGCTGTTAGTTTTAATGCACAAGCTCTGCCTGAGTTATCACATCTCTCAGCTCAAGGGTCGACACGGTCTTTGTCAATAATGAATAGAGTAGGGCCCTGGACAAGGGAACATAAGCTAATTGGCTAGGTCACACCACCACTCATTGGCCCAACCATCTCTCTGTCACTCACGTAAGGGAGGTGGCTCAGTCCTTTCCTATCCAGATCTGGTTACTGTCTTCCCACTGGCTCTCTCAGCTGACCTGAGTGTGGCCAGGCCCTTCTCCCAGCCCTGGGTAGGCAGGGCTCACCTCTGTCAATGGGAATGCAGTAAGTAGAACTGGATGGTGTGACAGCAGAGCCCCTTCTCTGCTGGGATGATAAAAGAGCAGCTAAGCCAAATTTGAGCAATTTTGCAACCTGATTCCAGGGATTCTGCTATTTCCAGTCTCTGCCACCACCCATGGATGCAGGTTTACTATGCAGGGAGGAAACCAAGAATCAGGACAAGAGCCCTGCACAGGGATTGCAGCACCATTCAGAACTGGCCCAGCTACTCCTCCATCATGCTAGCAAGGAAAGCTAGCTAACATGGAGCTAGGCTATTCAGTCGTGGAAGATGACAGAACAAGAAGCAGTCGTCTCAAGTTGCATTGGGGGAGGTCTAGGTTGGATATTAGGAAAAACTTTTTCAGTAGGAGGATGGAGAAGCACTGAAATGGGTTACCTAGGGAAGTGGCATAATCTCCATCCTTAGAGGTTTTTAAGGTGTGACTTGACAAAGCCCTGGCTGGGATGATTTAGTTGGGGTTGGTCCTGCTTGAGCAGGGGGTTGGACTAGATACCGCTTGAGGTCGCTTGCAAATTTAATCTTCTATGATTCTAGGAAAGGGCTCTTTTCTGGTTAATGCTTTCCAGCTGGAGGACGTGTGCTTTGCCCTCACCAGCTGACCAGCACCTGATTGGCTCTCACCTTCCAAACAATCAGCCCATATGGAGGCAGTAATTAGAGCTGGCTGGTTTGAGGTTAAGTCAGAGCCTGTGCTGATGGTCAAGCAGAGCCAAAGGGAGCGGTATGAGGCAGCAGCAGTTTACTAAAAGACTGCACCCTTTAGCGACATAGTACAAAGAGTTTTTTTCTAGAGCTGCAACTGCCTCTAACAGTCCCTGACTGGTCCTTGGATTTGTGTGTGGCTGAGTGCTAATTCCTACACCATTGGCTATGCCCCCATGGCTTTGTTAAATTTGGGCAGGAGGAAAGGTTAAAACCCTTCTAACCATAGTCACCAGTTACCTCTGCTTCTCATTACTATTTTATCAAAATACTTTTGGTAAAGAAACTCCTGTAGTGTGTTTTCCATGTGGATAAATATAACTGTCTGCATAAGCAGCACAAGAGTATTTCATTATGTATTTACTGATTAGTCATCAGAAGTCAAGTTTGGCTTGGTAAGCCATAGGTGTTGCAGAAACAAAACAGAAAAATCCTTTCCATGCTCAAAACAATAAAGAAGAGAGCCCAGACCTTTTGAGAAATATGGCTTTTTAAGAACTGCTCATCCATCACTTTGCCTGCTAGGTATCAATTTCCCGACAGCTATACTGAGCAATATGGATTGAGCCTAGGATTTCCAGTGTAGTCTGCAGATCCGCTTTAATTCCACCAGATTTCTTGTTTGTTTTGCTGAACTAGACTAACACAGTTATGCCCCTTTGGAATTTAATACTATGAGTACACCTTAGTGACCTCAGCCTCTGCACAAATTTTCCCTCTTATCATAGCTTTTTCTTCTGAGTCCATTCATCTTGTACAGGCCTGTGATGCAAATGGCCAGTGGTGCAGTTTCCTGTTGCTCAATCACCAACCATTCTGCACTAATTCCTCATAGGGGCATAACCATCACTCACTGTAGTAGCACTTAGAATGTTCTTTGCATCAGTAAGTTCTGATGCTCTGACAGAGAACTATACATATCAGTTTTCCACAGTACTTATCCTTCCGCACCCCCAGATATACAAAGGCCAATTTCATTGCAGCAGGCATGGAAGACAGAAGCAGGCATTTGAGGGGTGGAGAACATAAAAGGAACCACCCCTGCTCTTTCTCTATGGAAAATTAAGCTTCAGTCCATTCCAAATATGAAGAGAAGAGTAAAAGATCCAGAAACAGGAAGAAAGAATAGTTTCCTTTTTTCTACATTTCTGACATAAACCCTCTCTAATAAGGTAACAGCTTGAACTAAAGACATGACAATCACACATGTCCAACAATGACTCATTATAAGATGCTCCACATTCATTTGCTTAGTCACCAGGCAAACCTGAGCCCAGAAATGATGGTAACTCCTATTGACCCCAATGGGAATTGCTTCTGTTTACATGAGGACTGAATTTGGATTTCCATGTGTAACACATTCTATAATTTATTACTAATCATTGTAAACAGAGTGCAGTCATTTATGGCTTTTTCAGTGGAAGAGTAGAAACAGAACTTGGGTTATAGGTGTTAACTAGTAATACCATTGTCCTTTTATGCTGAAAATCAGCACTGCCTTCTATAAGTGCAATTTTACTGAGCAGTTCCCCATTGACATAGAAGCAGCAGTGGAAGCATATAGAATTCAACAACTTCATATGTGCTGTAATGGTTGATATTGCAGAATCTCAAGTGTAGCTGTAGGTCCTTAGCAGTTTTCTCCAGCTATTAATTTTTTGTGTTTGTAGTTCAACCTTTACATTGTTCTAGACTTGTTGCTCACAGTAGTGAGCTTCAAAGTGGAGACTTCACTGAGATATTGCCAAATATGTGAAGTGTAGTGACATACTTGGGTTGATAATGAAATTAAATTCCTGACTAATATACTGCATAACCCCATCATATACCGTATAAAAAAAAATCTCCCATTGTCTTCAAGGGGAACAGGATTACCCCCTTTAAGATTTCATATAGTGGGCCAACTCCACTCTTATTTACACCAATATAATTCCTTTGAAGTCAATGGAATTGCACTGGTTTTACTCCAGTATCACCTACTGTAATTTAACCCAGTGTCAGAAAGTTTGCAGTTAAACCATACATTTTATATACCTACATTTAGTGGATCTCAACATTACAACAAACAAGAACATAAATATCTTTTATTAATATGAGTGCACAATGAAGTTATGTGACCTTTTGTAATCACTGTAGCAAGTTGAGCATGATGTACAAAATGAAAAATCTCTGTGTTTTCCATAGAGAATACAGACAGTACAGTGCAATCACTGCTGGTTGCTACATGCTAAAGATGAGGAATCAAACACAAAAACCTCCCACAAAGCCTACAAAATACTCGGAGGATTTTCAAGCCTTCAAAAATAAAATGCAGAAAACTATAATTTGTTTAAAAATAAACTGCTGACCTCTGTAATCTTGGACATTTTGTGACACAATATGTCATTTCTGCCAAGATCTCATAACAATTTTCATCACTTCAAAAACTCATAGTGAGACTTATTAACATCATCATTAATGCATGCCAGCACTATACTTTTCATTCTTTATATAGACAACACTTCTCCAGGCACTCAGATTTTTGGGATCTGTATAAAGATATGCCTTCTCAACACAACCACGTCTCTTCTATAGATCCAACACACTTTATCATATTAAAATAACCTATTTATAGAGTTTCACCACATTCTATGTTTCAACTGAAATTAAATCTAAGGCTACATCTACACTGATGGCAGAGAATTTTTCTGATTCAAATGACTGGCAGTGAAGACTCGCTCAATTAATCTAGAAGTTGATCTAATAAAATAACAGCCAAAAATAGTGTAGCACTGTATTGATGGCACAGCACTATGGAGATGGTGCTAAAGGGAAGTTATGTAATCAACAGGAGATAGGCAAGTTTCTCTATGAAGCTTGCGTAACTCCCATCGACTGCCACGAATTTTTTGTCAGCAGTGTAGACCAGGCTTAAGCCAAAAATTTCAGGTGCAAATCCAGATCTGAACTCAAGGAACTTCAGCTTTGTTGACCCAGTCAAGGCCATCCCTAAATAGAATTTGAGAAACCAAAGAATATAAAAAGTAACGATTTTAATTTCATCTTTTGCCATTGTTTTAAGGTCTTCTTACTAAGGTCACATAAACAATAATATCTTACAATAAAAGATACAATTAAATCTCTATTGTGCTTGCTAAATCTTTCACTTGGTTTGTTGATTAATCATAAATTAAAATGTAAAACTATTATATGATTTTTTTTTTTTTTTTTTAAAACAGTGTGATTCTTGAGTCTTAACATTCATATTCCCCTGACTTTGACTATAAAGGGGGTGTGCATGGAAACAGTAGGAGCTGGGGCTCTGTCCATATTCTCTCCCTTCCTAACTTAATTTAGCTCATGAACAGAGTTCTGGCCCAGCAAGTGAAGGCTTGATTTAGCCCTTTTAATCCTCATTAACAGATTTTTTTTTATTTTTTTTTTAAAGCCCATTTAAAGGAACAGCAAATTGGCCCCACTGAGCTCCTCCCCATACCACTCTTGAAAATCTTATCCAAAACAGTGTGGTAGTTCTTGTAAATGTCACATGGTTAGACTGGCTCTGCTCCTTGTTCTTTTCTATTTAAATATTAACTTATCCCACATTCATCGCAATAGTATCTGAGTTACTACCATCTGCAGTACGTAAATGAAGCAAGATTTAGTCCTTTTACTGGTTTTGGATGGGCGTGTTTGCCAGAGGTAGACTGTGTTGTAGGTTTTGTTGTGGACATAATAAAAAGCAGGTCAGGAAAAATAAGAACCCTTGGACCTTCATCATTCAAATCTAAACATTCTTTTAAGGTACTGAAATGTTCAGATTAGAAGTGTTTCCTTCCCATCCCAGGGGGAGATAAGATGGCCTCAAATGTTCCCTATACCCTCCTAACCTTGTTGGGGAGATTTAGTGACATACTACTTCAGTCTAGTTCCCATGTCTCCTTTTCTGGGGCAATCAAATAGATGTTTCTCTTACACCCTTACACCCATTCCCAAATGTTTTCAAGAGCTTTCCAGGCTCATACTCCCCTTAATTCATCTGGGTTTGCCTGCCCTTTTCATTGTCACAATCAGGTGACCTGTCATTAGGCCTTCTCCATGCATTTCACCTTGTGTGGGAAGCCAGACACTTGGTTGTCCCTAGAAGAGGAGATTAGCTCTTGGATTGGGGGGGGGGGGTAGGGAGGAGAAGGGGGAGATGGTAGCAGATCCCAGGGTCTCTTCACAAAGGAAGTTTAACACATGAGAAGATACTGTGGAAAAAACCAAAAACAAGTACATTTCCCTCATGCTACCGATGTACTTACACTAATATCTTTAACATTTTCATTCATATGAAATCATGTAAAGTTATTAATGCATATAAGGAATAGAACATATTAAAACTCACCATAGTCTATGTATGTTTACAGTGACACATTAATAAATAATGCTTTATACGTTAAAAAAAAAAACATAGATGGTCATCCTCAGCTATTTTAAACAAACAAAAAAAGCCATCTGCAAGATCCACTTCTATACCCAAAGAGTATTCATGAAGAGTTAAAATATCAAATAAAATTATAAAGGCACTAATGATATTTTTTTTATAACAGCTATTGCTACGAAGCTGTATTTCAGAGAAACATTGCACATTTTGATGACTGTCAAAATTTACATAACTTACTCTACATGAATTAAGTATGAGGTATAAAATGCAACTTTGGCTAAATAAACCCACAGCAATTGTAAGGCAGTATTTCAGACATTGCTAGAATAATAGAAGACCAAACTACCAACCAAAAATGATTGTCAGGTGGAGTGTCCCCCCCAGCATTTACTTATTGTCTGGAAATAAATTGATAGAACAAGATAATCTTTAGAGAAACAGATCACAATTTTGCAGTAGTTATAGTGCTTTATATTTTTATTTTTAATTTTGTGTCTATGATCACAACTCTGACATATTAGGGTAATGAACTAGGTCCGGGAATTACAAGAAAATACATAAATACTAAGATTTCTTTAAAACATTAAGTATTAAGAGAAACAAATTCCAGTCTTTAACATCTGTCCTACGGATTCTTACCATTTATCTGCTGATCAAAAATTCAAACAGTGCCAAAAAAAATCATGAAGTCAAAAGGACTTAGTGGGGGGATCTTTGTTTCTCTCTAAAAGCCTAAAAGTTATACTCAACTGCAGCACAAAGAGTAAAGAGGTTGTTATTCATATTAACTACATTTACATTCCTATCGCAACATCCAGAGAGCTAATAGTGGGGTTATTAACATAACAAACGTAAATGTTCTATATAAATAATACTGTTTCAGGCCAGCAACCGCTCATCTGACAGCATTTAGGCACAGGCTCAACATCTGTTTATGAACACTTTGCCTAATGATATCATCAGATATCATTAAGTGCGGCAGAATACAGCACAGAGGCAGGTGCAGCTGCCTTCAGTACCCATCACAGAGGAAGAAAAGAGCTGCATTCCCGATCCGAAAACCCATCATTAGGACAATTTTCTTCGACAAACCAGCCCTGTGATTTCAATCTGTATATCACCTGTAATTGTAGTTTTTAGCAAGAAGCTGATTCTATACATTTAGCGACGAATCACGTTGATGGCCTGAATACTGGAAACACATTTGTGGTACCAGCTGCGGCAGCTTTTTTTAGAGCCTGTGTTAACAAAATACTGCTAACAAGGCAATGCTTGGAGTGCAGCTTTGTTTCTCTTTCTTGTTCATAGTGTTTAGATGTGCATAATTATGGAGATTAGCAATTGATTGCTTCTCAATAATAATTGATTATTGGTCACTGAACCTTCTCCAAAGCACTTCACCGAAGGTGAAGGCAGGTGATAAGTGCATTCTTATCCGTTCTAGAAAATATAAAGGAAGAGTCCGAAAGCACCTTCGATTTGTACATCAGTTTCCATGATAAATAGACCAAAGGGATGATAGAATAACCCAAAGCCTCGTTTGCCCAGAGGCAAATTGTAGAGATCATAGCAAGCCTGCAGAATTCTCCCTGTGGACTACATAAGAAACATATATCATTTTTATATATGTCAGTTGTTCTTTGATTTGAAAATATTTCTACCCATTTAATTTATCTTTTTCAGATATTTATCTTAAATTGTACAATTTAATGGTTATATCAAAGAATAAATATCAATTCTGAATTCCCCTTCAATTGAGACAAACTGACAAAATAACGCAAACCTTTCTAGAACCTGTGTAGTTTGAAAGCTTGTCTCTTTCAGCAACAGAAGTTGGTCCAATAAAAGATATTACCTCATACATGTTGTCTCTTTAAAATAATGCAAGAATCTCACTCTTCAGCAGACATGCAAATTTTGGTCTTTATTGTCTCAGACATATATTCCTAACTTCAAAATCATTTTGATCTGCTTTATATCTATCAAAAGTGCAGTCTGTGGTGACTGCCTTGATGCACTATAATATAATGTTGTGAATATAACCTGATGCCACAGCTAAAATTTAAAGGATACTGCTTTTATTTTTGGCTTAATCACTCATGATCAGTTTGGACAGCAAATACCTAGTTTAAATTTACTGGAGTGCATGGAAGTCATTCAGAAAATGAAGTATTTATAATGGTTGCAAAATGGTAAACATCATTTTTTGTTGGCTATTCTAAAAGTATTTTGAATAGTTCAAAATGATGTTTCTAACCCTTTCATGTTAACAGGCAAATATAATTGTAAGTGTGACATCTCATTCTACCCATCTTTAGCTAACTTTTGCTTTTAAACCCTGAATTTTACAAAAACATCTCTCTGTGGCAGTGAACTTTATAACCTGATTCATGAAAAATGCAGCTTCTTTAAAGTTAGCTTGCTCTCGTTCCACATTTTTATGCTAGAATGGGGAACATTTCACAAGCATGATTGAAAAGAAAAATGCCCAAGATATAGGGATGAGATTTAGGCAAGAAAAAATGCTTGGGATCTGAGTCAATGCTCTCTTTCTGCTCAAAGAACGGTCTCTTACATGATGAACAGGCACAATTCTCAGGGAATATTGTTCAGTCATAAAGCAGACACCTTTTTTTTTTTTTTGCTGCTTTCCCCAGAAGCAGCACAGTGATACAATTGTGACAGGAAATACTCAAAATTAACATCACACTTAGGGCCCAATCCAGCCCAGGGATAAACTGGGTTATTCTGTGCTTGTCCCTTGCCTCTTCCTAACAGCTTCTAGCTATGGAGCACAAAAAAAAAAAAATAGAGAAGGAGGTTAGATTGGAGGTATTCTAAATGCTAGCAGTGACTTTGGGAGTCTGGGAGTTATTTTATTCCCTTTCATGATAAATTCTGAAGTCAGGTGATTCAATGTATTTTTATACTTATTTTGTATAAAGGGCTCACATTAAAGTACCTTTGACCCAACCTACCATTTATGCCCACAACTAGATATAGTCATAGTTTTCTCAGCCACAATGATTTGCAGGTGCAAATAGTAATGTTGATTAAAAACACAACTTCCCCAAAAAACAAAACATCCCAAAACTAAATAACTGTTCTGTGATCACAACCAGACAGTTAGACATAATACTGTCCATAATTATTTACAAAGCAAAAGTTTTGAAAAAGTTTATTTGATATATTGCATAGACTTTTGGTAGAAAGTCTTGAAATTTTCAGAATATAGAAAACTGATGTATTACAATCCCTACTATCACTTCTATTTTCCCAAATATGACATATTCATAACTGTCTTTTCTTTTTGAAACTAAGAAATTTGGGACATTTGCACCAATATAGCTAAACTGATGTACTTGCACTTATGGATATCACTGATATAGATATGCTGCAACAGTGTCTGCAGACTGAAAGTACAGCATGTAATTTTTCACACTAGTAAAATCTGTACTCTGAATTTATTAGCACTGGTGCAGCTACATGAGTGCAAAAGAGGAGAAAAGACTAAATAGGCATGTAGTAACCAATGCAGAAATTTCAAATTTCCTTCATATTACCACTTGCAAAGAACTCAGGCAGGTATGTGTGTTTAATAATTCCTGTAATTATGCTATAATATATTACAAATCACACACATAACTGCATTAACAGAACATTTCTAAAGTTGCAAATTCAAGCACTCGAATATGAGGAAATGCCAAAATTACAGTTGCCTGTGCAACCTTAATCCACTTCCTTTGTATGTATTAAAAATGGTGCAGTCTGATGGGATCACATAATATTTTTTTCAACAAGACTCATGACTCACTCAGTACAAAAGATACACGTGCTCTGGGGATAAATCAGAAAAAAGCATGCCTGTTGAACCTTGTCTCATTTGTTAGAGTGGTCAGAAAATATTTAGTGAATGAGGCAAGCAAAAAAAAAGGACAGTAAGAAAAGAAAGGATCCGCTCATAATTAGGACTCTTGAATGTTGCCCTGAGGAATTGGATTCTATGATTCTATCCAATTTTGGCCCCAAATGTTTTCCAAGCCAGTCCCAGTTTAATCCCTACCCCACAGCTCTTTTTCATTTCTATCTCTCTTCCTGCTCATTGCGTTTCATACTAGTTCCTATTCTCAATTTTCTTGTCCAGGCAATCCACATCTACCCCCCAGCATTCTCGCAACTTCTTATCTAATCTCACTGTCCCCCTCACCCCCACCATCCAACTAACTCTCAGTCCCCTTTCAGTTTCCTTCACTAGCTCCCAGTCTCGCTCCTGGCTTCCAATCCCAGCTTCTGAATGGATGGTCTAGCTGTATGGTGCATGTGCAGTCAGATCAGCACTATGAGCTGAGATAGGCTTGTGCATGATTAGTGAAGGTGCGAGCTTTAGAGATTTTTAACTGTTCAAATTGAAGAAGTCTCTACTGAGTATGTGCAAACTGCAATTTTTCTAAGACTTATCGTTTTCACAAATGTGGATGGATTTTCACAGGCACAATGAAAGCACTTATGTGACACAAAGGCCACCCCTTGCCACATTTCAAGTCCCTGCTCAAAAGCTATACTTGCAATAGAACTGTTCAAAGAAAGGCTTCAAGGTTTTTAACAAGACCAGAACGATATATTTCTCCCTAGACTCAGTCTCAGAAATGGATGAACTGTTTTGGATGCATTAAATTTTCCAGAAGAATCCAGCCTGCAGCTGATACCTGGGGTGGAAATTATCAGCCCAAATGGGTAATGATAGAAGAACATAAGAATGGCCATACTCGGTCAGATCAATGATACATCTAGATGAATATTTTGTCTTACGGTAGTGGCCAATGTCAGGTACTTCTGAGGAAGCGATGAGAACAGGTCAATTTATTGAGTGATCTATCCCTGTTGCCAATCCCAGCTTTGAGGCTTAGAAACACTCTGACCATCTTGGCTAACCCTGATCATTTATAGACAACCTTCATGAAAGTTATAAATCTTTTTTTTTTTTTAAAACCAGTTATACTTTTGGCTTTCACAACATCCCCTGGAAAGGATTGTGTATTGTGTGAAGAAGTACTTCCTTATGTTTCTTTTAAACCTGCTGCCTATTAATTTTATTGTGGGACTGTTGGTTCATGTGTTATATGAAGGGGTAAATAACACTTCCTTATCAACTTTCTCTATGCCATTCATGATTTTAGACCCAGCTATTATATTCCCTCCTCTCTGTTCAAAGATGAACAGTCCCAATCTATTTAATCTCTGCTCAAATGAAAGCTGTTCCATATCCCAGTCATTTTTGTGGCCCTTCCCTGTACTTTTTCCAATTCTTTTTTTTTTTTTTTTGAGATGGGATAACTAGAACTGTACACATTATTCAAGGTGTGGTCTTACAATGGCTTTATCTAGTAGTATTATGATAATTTCTGTCGTATTTTCTATTCTTTTCCTAATGGTTCTTTCTTCTGTTTTTTGACTGCTGCTTTTCAGACAACTATCCATGATGACACCATGATCTCTTTCTTGAGTGGTAATAAATAATTTAGAACTCATCATTTTATACATGTAGTTAGGATTAGGTTTTCCAATGTGAATTACTCTGCATTTATCAACACTGACATTCATCTGCCATTTTGTCATCCAGTCACCCAGTTTTGTGAGATCCCTTTGCAACTCTTTGAAATTTGCTGTGTAGTTACCTATCTAACTCTCCCCACTGTAAAAACTGATTGTATATTCCTGCCCTTTGTCTTCTAGCTTTTAAACAGTTTCTGAACCCTCTTATCCCATGGCACTTTATTTTGTTTAAGACTCTTTGATGTGGGACCTCATGAAAAACTTTCTGAAAGTCTGAGTATGATATAGGCACTGGATTACTCATGTCCACATTTGTTGACAACCCCAAGGAACGCTGATAGATTGGTGAGGCATGATTTCCTTTTAGAAATACATGCTGACTCTTCCCCAACTTATCATGTCCACCTATGAATCTGACATTTCTGTTTTTTATTATAGTTTCAAGCAATTTGTTTGGGATTGAAGTTAGGTTTATCGGCCAGTAATTGCCAGGATTACCTCTGGAGCCTTTTTTAAAACTAGCATCACATATCCTGTCTACCCGTCATCTGGTACAGAGGCTGATTTAAGTGATAGTTTACATATCACAGTAGCTCTTCAATTTCATATTTGTGTTCCTTCAGAACTATTGGGTGAACACAGTCTAATCCTGGTCACTTATTATTGTTTAATTTTTCAATTTTCTCTAAAATCCCCTCTATTCATACCTCAAAGTGGGACAGTTCCTCAAATTTGTCAGCTAAAAGGAATGACTCAGATGTGGCAATCTACCTCACAGCCTCTGAAGTGAAGACAGATGCAAAGAATTCATTTAGCTTCTCCGCAATAGACTTGTCTTCCTCACGTGCTTCTTTTCACACCTTGATCATCCCACTGATTCCTTGGCAGGTTTCCTGCATCTGATGTACTTTTAAAAAATTGTTACTACTTTTTATGTCTTTGGCTTGTTGTTCTCCAGATTCCTTTTTGGCCTGCCTAACTACACTTTTACACTTGGATTGCCAGAGTTTATGTTCCTTTTGATTTTCCTCAGTAGAATTTGATTTCCAATTGTTAATGGTTATCTTTTTGTCCCTAACTGCCTTTTTTAATATGTTTATCCATGGTGGCATCTTTTGGTCCTCTTCAGTGGTATTCTTTTTTTAAAAAAAATTGAGGTATATATAGAGTTTAAGCCTCTATAATGGTGTTTTTTAAGTTTCCATGCAACTTAAAGCATTTTACTCTTGTGACTGTTTCTTTTAATTTTCATTTAGCTAGCCTTCTCATTTTTGTGTAGTTCTCCTTTTTTGAAGTTAAATGCCAGAAAATGTCAGGTGAGTTTCTTGGGTAATTTACCCCCACAACCCTCCCATCTTAACTTTAATTTCATTATGGTCACTAATACAGATTAGTTTAACTATATTCACCTCTTGGACCAGATCCTGTGCACTATTTAGGATTAAAACAAGTATTGCCTCTTCTCTTGGGAGTTCCCAGACTAGCTGCTCCAAGAACAGGTCATTAATGGTGTCTAGAAGTTTTATCTCTACATCCTGTTCTGAAGTAACATCTCCCTTTTTCTCCTCCTTTACAATGTCTCTATTTTCCTTCCTTCCTTTTCCTTTGTTCCTGTTAACTTACCTCCTTTGCCCATTTCCTGTTGCCTTACCTGTACCCCATAGCAAAGATAAATAAACCACCCAAGAATGTAACTAATATGACTGATCCTTTTCATTTTCTTTTATGTGTATTTCATTTCCCTTTTGCTTTGTCCATTTACCTTCCCCATCTTTACCTTTTAAGACTGTCTAAGACATATGTGGCTCTTTTATAGTTAGGGTGCATCCCATGGAGTCCCCTATGCCCCCCGCCACTCTATTCTCTGCCTTCGAGACTGGGGTGGAGAGCTCAGAACTTCTGCCCTGTGGCAGGGTGGTGGGGTTAGGAGGATTCTGAGTGGTGGGAGAGGGTTTTTTGGGGGGGAGTGGGGGAAGGAGTCAGTAAATTTGGCCACCCCTGGAATATACCTCTTCAGGGCATAAAAGAGTCTCTGATTGTGTGCTTAGGAACTGCCTAATATATTTTGGCTGTTATTGCCATATAAACAAATACATAGTAATAATAATAACTTTATTTGTATTTGCTTTTATATTGTATATGAAAGTATTAGCTGTGTGCTCTTATGGCAAAACTGTTTCCCCCCCTCCCCAGATAATTTAGTTATGATAGCTATTGAGATAGTAGCAGAGTAGTATCATTTGGTCAATTTACCTTTTTTAATTGATAGCTTACAGTATGTTATTCTAAGAGAGTCCATTTAAAAACATTACTTACCATTTGCAACATTTACCACCTGCTCCTCATGCTTTGCTCACATGCTGTATAAGATAGCTCTGAGCATAATGGATCTCAGCAAAAGCAAAACACTTCAGTTATGGACGTTTGCCGTATTAATTGTAGTTTCTAGTCTTGTGTTTTGTTCTAATTCTGTAAAGTTTCCACAGCATATTCAAAAAATACAGTCATATTGTATTACGTAAGCTTATCACTTACCTCTACTATGTAAAATCAAAAGTTTAATTTCATTGCCTTCTGCCCTCAAAATGAAACATCCAATATATTATATAGTATTGTATACAGAAGTCTAAATAAACACTTATGTACGCTCTGTGATGAGAGTGTATGCCTTATAAATGCTATACAGCGTGAGAACAAGAGATATATTACATGGCTACTTAATACAGACTAATACAATGCAATCTTTATAGGGACTTGAGTTTTAGTATGATGCCAGAAACAGTACATATACAATGGCTTTTACTGAAGATTTTTTTTTTTTTTTTTCAGAAATCAAAGTGTCCCAATTCAGTGACACAGAATTATTTTATGACTGCCATCTTGATCTATAAAATCTCAGTTTCTTTCATTAAAATAAGAAAGGTTTCTAGCCATTATGTTTGTGATGAAAACTTCAAAAATGAGAAACATGCATCAGCCAATGGTGCAGTGTCTACCTGAGTCTACAGAAAACCTGAAATAATATCTGTGAGAGATGCCAAGTGCTCTCCAGGCCAATGATGGACAACTTGGATGACCAGTGGTGATGATTTAAATGCCAACATTAGCAACTATTTTTCTGTTATCATAGTAAATAAGAAAGGAGATGGAGAATCTACTGTGCACAATCTACTACGAGTAGCATCTCATTTTGGAGCCATGAGTGAGTGGCACTTGGGAGATAAACAGAGTCCTGTGGTACTTTTAAAGACTAACAGATTTATTTATTGCATGAGCTTTCGTGGGAGAAAATCCCACTTCATCAGACGCTTTGAAGCTTTTCTTCACAACCATGAAGGCTAGAGAGTTAAGATTCTGACACCATCACATGACTCTGGGATCTGATGCCCTAGAGATGTACCTATTCTGCACATGGCTATGTCTACACTTGTTAATTTAAGTCGACTTAGCATGTCCCCACTTAAATTTTAAGTCGACTTTGAGGGGACCCTACAAAGTCGACCTAAAGCATCCACACTGGACGCCTAGATCGGGGCTAGGTGGACCTGGGACTGGTCCACAGTGGCAGGGGGGGCACCCCTTGCCAAGTACCAGGGTACCTGGGTACAATGGGGCAAAGGGGGACAGGGACCCTGGCAGGGCATAGGGGCAGGGTGGTCAGGACTCTGCCCTGCCCTGTGGGGGGCATGCCAGGCTCTCCATGTGCCAGCCATCCTGGCAGGGAGGGCAGTGGGGAAACCCTGGAGGACCCTAAGTCGACTTAGAGTCAACTTAGGGGTACTCCACATCTACACTGGCTTAAGTCGACTTTAGAAAGTCGACTTAAGCAGAAAGTTGACTTTAAAGGAGATTTAACAAAGTCAACTTAATTTTTCCTTAAGTCGACTTAAGCAGCTGCTTAAGTCGACTTAAGGAAAGTGTAGTATGGATGCAGAGTAAATTAAGTCAACTTAAGCAAGCTTAAGTCGACTTAATTTACAAGTGTAGGCGCACCCAAAGTCAGTCAAGACAGAGGAGCACAGATGAGCACACATGATCCTATTCTGAACATGTGCATAGTCTGTTGCAAATGGTATCATATCATTTTGGCATCTTCAGGAGGTGAAGTGTGGCTCCTGGCCCAATTTGAGCCCTGACATTATTTTAAAAAAGATAACCTGAAATATAAATAGAAATGGGTCCAAACCAAACACTTGGATCCAAATATTTTGAACTTCAGGATACTTTAAATCTGTCCTTGATTCTGGATCTGAATTTTTCAGATTGAATCCTTTCCTGTTTATAACCAGTGCAATGTAAGAGAGGATAATATTACTCCTCAAATTCTCAGGACTGTAGCAGATTGAACAAGATACTGCATTGCTCCAAAGAACAAGAATCAAACATCAGTTTTGTAAAAGAATTTTAGTTTTCAAGCAACCATGGCTTAAAATGTGCCTAGACATACTATTTCATTAGCTGATCAGGGACAGAGATATTAGATAAAGATAAGCAATTACATGTACATTCAGATAGTGACAGAAATTGGTGTTGAATGAAAAATTGAATATTCACATTCATTTTCTCTGTTTTTTTCCTACAGAAGTATTATTTTAAAAAGTAATATATTTTCAACACAAATTCTCAATAGGAATGTGGCTTAATAGTGTATAGTTGGCTTTTCACCAAATTCCGCTGGAGCAACTTCCTTGCCATCTGAGCAGGTTTTTTGCTAAATGCCACTGAAGTGGCTTCACTTCAAAACAACACAAGAGAAGGTTTTGTTTGGTTTTATATTTTGTTTTTAACATGCCACTGCAGCAACTTCAGCGTAAGGCACCTCTGCCTGAAAATCTCACCATGGGGATGTCACACCAATGAATTACTATGGTCAGACAAATTTATGAACTATGTTTTTTTGTACATGGCAGCAGTTTGTTTCAAGCTGATATCCATGTAATGTAAGGTACTCAAAAACAACAAACTGCCATATGTCATGCAGCCCTGTCTACACTTTTTAGAAACCAGTTAATAGTTTTTTATTTACTGCTTGATACATGTAGGGAGAAGGAGGAGTTTGTAGCAACACTGTTCCCTTCTCTGTATTTTGAGAAACATATGCATTAGATTACTGTAACATTGAGTGTCCTGGAAATTAATTTGTGTATTTGAACTACTCTACAACATGGCAGGACAAAAGCTCAAGGGCCTTCACCTATGAGATTCTGTGACATCTGCATTTTGTATAGTTCATTTTGCATTCATCTATAAACATGTACAAAGCCCATGCATTTAATTAGTGGTAACTACAGTTTGAGAACTGAAATCAACTCATATGGAAATTAAATATACTAATAAAATACTAAGGATCTGATTTGTAATCACACCTAGCTACGAAATATAAATTACATCCGTAATTCACATTTTTGCTAGGTAGCATAACACATATGATATATAACATCTCCTACTGTTTGCAGGCTCCTTTAATATCTAGTGTAAGAACAGCAGCATTAATGATGGCAATGCAGCTTTTACTGAAAATTTTTTGTGTTTTGTTGGTCTGCTACTCATTTTAATATTATTTTCAGTTCTTGATGGAAAGGAGACACATCCATCAAATGAATGAAAAATAATTATGAAATGACTACAAAAATGCTTTGAGAGCTGTAAAAAGGTGATGAGAAAAATATTCAAAACAGAAAAGAAAAAAGTATTAGATATAATTTTTGAAAACTCTTGTGATTTGTCAAGACAGGATTATTTCCAACATTTTTTGTGAGACATAAGAAAGAATCCATATTTTATTTGCAACTTTTAAATGGGCAAATTATACAGACATGATTTTTCAATCCTATAAATAGGTACAAATGATTCTGTAAAATTTGATGGGAAGATATGTTATCTATCGTTTCCATTTCTAATGTACATGTGTAAAGCATTTACTAGCGTACTGCTTTATAAAACAGCCTAAGATGGAAGTCTCTGAACACTTAGGTTGTCACCTTAAAACAAACTGTCACACATTTTTCTTCACACATTTGAAACCCAACTTATCAACCTTAACAAGTGTTGTTATCAAAAGAATTTTGGTGCCTTTGTTCTTTCCCTTTTGCAAGTAAATTACACTTTTAGGATTTATTAAGACAAGAAACAATTTTTGAATAGCAGGTCAAAACTCTCTATGGAAAAATTCTCATTACTTTCTAGCCTGAAGCAGTATTTACCACTCCAACTTATCCATCTTTTTCCTGTTTTTTATATATCTATATTTCCAGAATCTTGTTTCTGTGCCTAATGCTATAACACTGCAGCAGTTTGTTCAAAGCAACACTCTTATTTTTGCTCTTAGCCAGTGCTATACAAACCCTGATCAATTATTGAAGTGTAAGCCCTGAAGTAACACAGCCATTACTGCAGCAGGCAGATAAAAATGGAACACTTTTAGCTACAGTATATTTACTTTAGAGTTTCAGCAAACAAACCAACAAGTTAAACTACCTTGTCTTTCACTTTGTTTGATGTACTAATATTTCCTGCATGTTCAAAAGTCTTTCTTTTAAAACAACGTTACTGAAAATGTTATGGCTGCTTGTTTGTGGGAATACCTAGCTTCAACATTTGCATGAAAGAGCCTTGAGATATAGAAAGGATGCATTAAAGTAGCACAGATCTAATACAGAAGCTGCTATCTGTGGTGCCATAAGAACCACCGTTTTTTTATGAGCTGTTTGGTATTTTAAGTTCGCCAAACTGAAAAGCCTGCATATGGTAATGACATTAAAAATGATGCAGAGATGCATCTAAAACAACAAACATCACTGAGGAAAGTATTCATTAAAGATTAAAAAAAAAATCAAATTAGAGGTGCTGGAAATTTCTCATGAAATCAACCGCTAATCACTTGTGGACTTTTCTCTCTCTCTCTGGCTTGCTCCTTTATTCACAAAGGAATGCCCAAGATATTATAATTTTTTTGTTAAAATGCTTTCTTATTTAATTATACAGAGTCTAGCTGATAGAGACGCCAGTTCGAGACTACAACTATTCATCTTCTGGTGGCGCTGCATGTGCATCTGCAGACGAGATAGAATGTTTTCCAGTTTAAATGTCTGTTCTGGGTTTTAAGGACTAAATGATAGTGAGAATGACTGGAAATGGTCCAGATCTTCCCATATATACTACATAGCAGAAACAAAAATTAGTACTTATACTACAGGATTAATAGTATTTGACATTTGCATTTATAACTCATGAGATGAAAACTGGGAAGAAATTGCTCCAGGAAGTTTGGGTGAAACTACACAAATTCAGTTTAAGAAATGAATGTTTAAAATGGTTGTATTGTTGGGATCTCTCCTCAGCTGTTCTTTTCTAAGGTCCCAAAGGAAAGCAAGCTATATAACTTAAGCATAGGTGAACAGATTATGAAAACGGAACTCATGTATACTTGTTTCATACCCCCCTTGAAGATATTTGATTTCTGAATGAACTATTCACAAGTAAAAAAGCCATCTGCAGTGGGATGGTTCCATAAGTTTGGACAGTTCATCTGAAAACAAAAAAAATATTATGAAAAGTCGTTCAACTTTTTGTTCAGATTCTCCAGAGGCCACATTCAGCAACATTTACATTAGAGAGCATTTGCTCACACAAATGTTTGACTCACTGGGACTCTTATGTGAGTAAGACCAGGTTTCAAAACCTAGTTTTAAATGTGTGCATGAGCTTATTAGTATGAAGTGGAAAGTACTAGACAGAAATATCGAACAACTAAATATTTTTCTCAAGTAAGCTTGCTAAATACAAATTCACATGTAAATATTCTGCTATGAAATCTCATTATATCTCATGATCAAGACAATGGAAACATCTACCCCTTTTTTGCAGACTATAGCTACTGGAGATAGCTAACAATGTCAAATTATTATTATATCTTTTTTCCTCTTTACCCTTCACTTATTTCAGAATCTCTTATTTTAAAAAGCAGAAACTGTAATGCATGTAAACAAATCCTTTATCTTCAATTTCTTTATGAGCAGTGCCTATTAGTCTGATAACATATTCAAGGTATGCCTCAAATACTTGGAAGCAGAAACCTTTTCATTTGAACATTAGATTCATCGAAAGTGAGGTAGCCAATTTGTTGATGCAAGCGTCTGTGTTATTATTTTTAGAGCTTTCCAGCAGACAGCTCATGAAAGGGGGTTTGTATAAACTAGCAATATAATTTGAAAAAAGTGCAAAAAGGGAATGTATAGTGATGTATGCTTGTGTGAAGCTGCTCTTTATTTAAATACTGCACTGGATGGTAGAAATAGGCTGACTTTGAATTTATGAGGTGTGAAGCTATCCCACATAATGATTAACATGAGAATCACAATTTAAACCTAAGGTCAAATTCCAGAAACTATATTAACCCCTTTGCCATAAGCAAATCTGGAGCTTCCACCATTGTTACAGGTGACAATACTTAGGATTGCTGCCCCAAACTTGAGGCCTGACCCTGAAACACATATTCAAGCAAAACCCACTGATTTCACAGCCAGTTGTGCCCAAGTGGAGAATGTGGGACCAGACCTTAAGTCTTCTTGCCCTTATTCTGTAAGCATCCCAGTCTCATTGCTGTAGGTACGTACACGTACACGTACACACATACACACACACTAACTTACTGTTTTCAGCTAGAGTGCTATATACAGTGATTTTTCTGTGATAGTACGCAAGGGTATGGAGCACCGGCACCTTTTTTGCTAGCCCCTCTGTCCAGCTGTGGGCGTGGGGTCAGCTGGGGAAAGGAGCGCACTGCTGGAAGAAGAGGGGTGGTGCAGGAAGAAGAGAGGTGGGAGAGGCATTTTTCAAATTTACTATCAAGATATGAGTACCGGCACCTTTTTATTTAAAAAAAAAAAATGCATTGGCTACATATTTACTGATAAGGCTACACAAATGACTTCTTTGCACAACATCTATATAATACAACCTAAATTAAAGAAAATCAATGGGGGGATTTAGCTTGGTATTTCCAACTTCAGATAAAATTGCATAAACTATGCACTTTGACAATTTATTCAGGTGAACAGCCCCTTAATATGTAACATTATCTCTTATTGGCTCGGTAATAATAGTAGTAACAACAATAATAATTCTTAGTATTTATATAGTACTTTTCATATATAGTACTTTACAAACACTGGGCCTGAATCATTCCATGATATGCACCAGTAGAAAGTCTGCTTGGAGGGCACTGTAGCATTGAAGAAAAACAGACACCCAGAGAAGCCTCAGAAACTTAGTGCTGCTAACTGAAGACAGTTTGTGTGGGCCTAGGACTCTGTGGGATGCTTTTTTTCAATGCATGCACTCAAAACATTT
This sequence comes from Pelusios castaneus, assembly GCA_007922175.1. NCBI lineage: Eukaryota > Metazoa > Chordata > Testudines > Pelomedusidae > Pelusios > Pelusios castaneus. The sequence continues at coordinate 20,396,760 of ML685777.1, read as the reverse complement.
TCCAATAGAGCTCCTCTGGAGCTCAAGCTGCAAATTAAAGCTGTTTTTCCCAAAATGGGAAATTCCCCCAAAACATCAGTCATTCAAGTAGTTCACCATGGTTGACTGGCTCTGCTACTACAGTCTGCAAAACACTGTTCTAGTAGAGATGAAAAAAACCTATTACATAAATAGTCCTCTTCACACTACTGATTCACATAAGTAAGTACAACTATCCACATTCTACAGATAGAGACTGAAACAGAGAGGTAAAGTGACTCAGCCATAGTCAAACAGAGTCAATATAAGTCTGCATTTACTTAAATTAGTTCGAATTAGTTAGTTCAAACTAACTAAGTCGAACTAATTTTAGTTAGTTTGAATTTACTTAATTCGAACTAGAAAAAATTAGTTTGAACTAAGCAAGTGCCATTCATGGCACTTGCTTAGTTCGAATTAGCGATTTGCATTGAATTCAATGGGCTGGTTAGTTCAAACTAAGCAATTAGTTCGAACTAACATGGCCACATTGATTAATTCGAACTAACTAGTTCGAATTAACCCTTACTTCGAATAGCCTATTCGAATGTATTCGTTCGAATTAAGGAAGCCCTTAATTCAAACTAATGAAAACCTAGTGTAGCCATGGCTTTAGTTAGTTCGAATTAAGCTTCCTTAATTCAAACTAACTTGCCAGTGCAGACATAGCCATATATGAGCAGGATTAAAATTAATGACTTAATAATTTCCATATCAACTTTAAACTGGCAATGAACTGTCATTCCAAAAGGAAGCATTTTTTTGTTTCTTATTTTTTTAAAAAAACCAGCTGTCCTGCCAGTATGAAATACAAATTTTAGAAGATTCAGCAAAGTTGCTGGAAAAAGATGTAAAACTCTCAAAATCTCCTTCCAAGGGTAGGCATTTGTATATGCATGTGACATGAAACTAAGGACTTTCAGAAGACAGAGGAGGATAGGGCCTGAGATGAGAAGAAATGAGCAACAGAAACATTCTGGGGGCAAAATTATCATCTAATATCTCATGTAACTCCATTGAAATACATGGAGATGCACAAGGCAAAAGTGAGACAGAATTTGCCTGTTTAGGGAAGGAAGAAAGACGAGATAAGGGTATAAAAAAAGTTGGACAAAAATATCTCACATCTACAAATATTAAAATATTGTGGCTTTTTTTTGGAAGCATCAAAATCTTTAAAAAATAGGACTTTTGGTTTAACATATAATCATCATCATTTAGTAGTAAAATTTAATGTTTTATTTAAGACAGGACTCTACAATATACAAAAGGTTTTGACTTGAACAAATGTAGTTCTGTTGGAACAAGGGTCAAAGCTAGGAAGATTTTAAGAATATGTGCTGACCCAAGATGAATCTTTTCTTCTGACTTCCTTTTGGCTTGCGAGGAAAAGTTAAGAACTTTGTACAAAGTCAGTGTAGAACAACTGAAACACCCACTTTTTAACTAGTTGTCTCTTTAACCAGACACTGGCATGGATTAAATGATGATTTTCAGACACATCATCTCCACAGAAAATACCTTGTGTAAAATTCAATTCAGAGGCAGTTACAAAACCTTTAGATTACACAGGAAATATTCTCAAGATTTTCTGACATCTGACCTATAGCAAGTATGCTGGAGAATGACTCTAATTTTGAATATTCATTATTATCATGGGTTTTAACAAAACATTTTAATGTGACAGAGAAACAAAAGCTATTCATGGGCCAAAGCCCCTTCACTTACAATTACCATAGATTGACGATAATACATCAAAATGTCAGAAGGTCTGTATTTACCAAGTTTGATGAAGAAATTCTGACAAATACTATTTAAAATAACTGGCATTTTCTCCTAATTGTTTTCAGGTGGATGAATGAAAACGTAATGCCCTGCTAGTTTGGTGGAGCAGTAAACGGTTTTAACTTTTCCGTTTATACAGTGTAACAATATGCACACTACAAGGAGAATAAGGATACCCACCCAACTGTATGGATGTATCTTAGGGATGAACTGGGGAAAAAAAGTGCAAAAGAATGCACCATATAAAACAGTAAAGTTTTAAATTTGCTTGTTGCCTTTCTCCTGCTAAATTTCCTACTCTCTATCTATCATCCTCATCATCTTGCAGAGCCACTGTATTTTTAAGAAATGCAAGTGTTATGCCCATACATTTTATTTTGCATGCAATACATCATGATATATATTTTAATATAATAGGATCAAATAATAGAGATAAATTGTTCTTGCATATTTCTTGTCTGAAATAGGTAGATGTGGATAGAAAATCTAATTTTAAGTGTCCCACAACGTCTATAACAACAAGAAGAGTAAGACTCCAATCCTGCAAGATGCCATGTGCAAGTGGACCCCTGTACACATATTGAGCCCTACTGATTTCAGTAGGAGTTTTCATGGTGGTAAAGGCCCACATGGAGAAGGAAAAGTCTGCACAGATTGGCAAAGAGCTCTGTGCACATACAGGGGTCATTCCAAGATTAGGGCCTAATGGCGAGATTGCAATTTTACCACAAGCTGCCCAAAGAGCACACCATTGCCTATACTGTGAATCAGAGGGTCACAATGTGGACTCTGGTCTCCTCATTTGGTCCAGGAGTAAATAATTTACACTGGCCAGACTCCTGAAACAGATTATTTCTTCTACATGCTGGCTCAGCTGCACTGGTCAGTACATTGTGGGGGATGAAACCGAATCACTGCCCACATACATTCATTATAACCCAGTTTTACATATCTTGAGACTTGGACCAAATCTGGATTTAATCTATACTAAAGATGAATATGACAGATTAGATAAAATAAGGACTGATCAACAACAACAATTATTCTACCTTTTTTCCAATTAACTTCAAACACATACATTGTTCAGTTTCATGCAGCTCTGGCCAACAGAAAGGAAAAAAAAAAACATGACAAGATGCAGAAAAGCCAACTTATTGAAGACCATTATCAAGGCAGTTTAGTTTGACTACAGGAGACAGTACCACTGCCCACAAAGATATTTTTTTCCTCATATGATTCCCTGAAGTTTGGTATGCTATTTCTTTAAAACAAGGGCCTAAACTACAGGTGCTTGAGTAAGGCCCAAAGCATTCAAATCTTTCAAAACTTCTCCACTGTGAATTTATCAGAAATTTATATTTGTCATTTTCAGCCTTTGGCCTTCTGGTACATCTTTTGTGTTCACATAAACAAACTATGATACCAAATAGCACCATTCTGGATGAGGTACAACAGCGGTTCCTGAAAGCCTGTAATAAGTTCTATTGACAAAGCCATAAGGAAGCTTTCTTCCTGATAAGTCTGTTAGTTGCCTAAACCATCAGTCCATTATATTAATTAATGAGTATAAATGTTTACTCAAAACCAAAACCAAAATACAAAAGACCACAATGAAAACCAAAATCTAAGAAAAAATTACGCAAATATTAGGTCAGCTGATAGCAAATTGCTCCATCTTAGTTCTTGAGCCAGGTGCATGAAAGTAAGAGAAGGTGAGGCAAACACAGTTTCACAAACTTGAAAGCAATGTTTGGGGGCACCCCAGTAAGCTGTGACAAGTCCTCATCTTCCATTAGATGTGGGTGAAAATGAGCAAATAAAGAAGATCCAGCCCCTATTTGGAAGAATAAAATAGCATACAGTGAGTAAGTTTCTTGGGCTTTCAGTCACCCATTCGTACAGTGTGTAAAGGGTCAGTGTCTTCAAAAGCATTCCATTAGATAGTTCCTGACTGAATACATTAATTGCCAGAAAAGCATGCAGGCTGATATAACTTTGGCAATTGAAGACTGATCTGAAGCCTGGTGAAATCCATGGATAGGTCCCTTTGACTATGTCTACACGTGAAAAGTTAGGTCGACTTTATGAAGTTGACTTAAAGTGGACCTTATTAAGTCTACTTAACAAAGTCGACTTAACTTTTCAAATGTAGACGTGCCCCTTTTGGGCCTTATTAAGTCGACTTAAGCGCTAATTTGAATTAAAACGAGGTATTATTAATTTGAACTAACTTTTCCTTAATTCAACTTAAGGAGCAGCTTAAGTCGAATTAAGGAAAGCCCAGTGTAGACGTGGAGTAAATTAAGTCGATTTAAGCCTCCTTATGTCAACTTAATTTCTGAGTGTAGAGGCACCCTTTGACTTAAATGACTTTGGTGGGGGGGGGGTGTTTGTTTTTTTGTGACAGTTGATATTCCTTTCCATTTTCCATTGTTTTAATGAACTATAAAACCAGTGTCTCTGTTAAAACCATGGCTTTTAGGGCCCAGCTGAGAGGTACAAGTTTAAGGTCTCAGGCACATTTTTGGAAGGTGTTGTGCAAGTTTCCTGTTAAGAAAAGGAAGACTGAGAGGTCAGATACTGAGTGATCAACTAAGAAAAGTGTTTGTCCAGGGGTGGTAGGGTGTCTTTGCATTTTATTATTCTTCTGTTTAAGATTATTCAAGATCATAATGGTTGTCTGGTTTCACCCACATAATTGTTGTTGGGGCATTTGATGCACTGGGATGATGTACACCACATTTTGTGATAGGCATATTTAGGACCCAAGGATCTTGCAAAATTTATTGTGGGGAGCATTGATCATTGTTGCAATGGATATAGGTCTGTAGATTTTACATTCATTGTTCTAACAGGATCTAATGCTGCTTTGTGTTGGTGTGCCCTGGTCAGTATGGAGCTTGCTTCTGATGATGAGCTTGGTGAGGCTGAGGGGCTGTTTGAAAGCCATAACAAGGGGTATGGGAAAGATTTCTTTCAAGATGTGTTCATCATCAAGTAACGTTTGTAATTGCTTGATAAAAATCTGTATGGGTTCTACTGTGGTGTAGTAGGTCAAAACTAAGGGTGTGTGGTCACTATGTGTAAGTGTTGTAGGGAAAAGCTGGGAGAAGATTCTGCATGGAAGCAGATTCTTCAGGGGCATTTGGGTGGCCCATTCTATGAATCAATTTAGTTCTCTGGTAGAGTGTCCTTGTTTAAAGTATATTTGGGCGCATAACCTGGACTTCCTCTTTGGAGCAAATTCTATGGTATCTGAGTGCCTGGCTACCAATAAATTTCTTGGTATATCTAAGATGATGGCTGCAGCTGTGGAGGTAAGTGTAGTGATCAACTGGTGTTTTGTATATAGTTGCTTGTAGGGTTCCATTATGGAAACTGATTGTGGTATCCAGGAAGCTGATGCCGGCATGGGAGTGTCCTAGAGATTGGTGATGGTGGTTGAAGTGATGGAAATCTAGAAGAGAGCTTAGGTCATCTCTCCAGAGAATGAAAATATCTATATACCTCAGGTTTATCATTGGTTTTGTGGTGCATTTTTCCAAACACTGTTCTTCGAGGTGGCTCATGAAAAAGTTGGCATATTGTAGGAGTAGCCGCTGTAGTATCCATTGTTATTACAAAGGTTGTGACAAAGTGTTTGTTGTTCACTATAATGTTGCAGCTGGAGGTAAAGAAATGGATGTGTTTGGTGATACACAGGGGTGGATTTCAAAGCTTTGTTCATTATCTTGGGGGATTTGAGGCAAGCAGTAAAGCCCTAATAGTGATGGATGTACCATACCATAAAGTCTTTAAATCATGATTTGAGGACCTTAATAACTTAGTCATAGCTTAGAGGCTTATTGCAGTAATGGGTGGATGAGGTTCTTTGGCCTGCATTGTGCAGGAGGTCAGACTAGATGATCATATTGGTCCCTTCTGACTTTAGAGTCTATGTTGATGTATATGGAGGCAACAAAAATCCCCACCAAAACCAGGTAATTAATTCCAATTAGGCCCATATTCCTCTCTGTTATGCAATTAACTAAGTGACCAGGGTACTACAGCTAGCACTCAGTAAAAGACAACTGAATAGGTTTTAATTTCTAACGGCAGGTGTTTTTCCTTGTCAGCTAAAGTAAAATCTACAGTGGCAGTGATCTTAAGACTTCATATTTGTGGCTCAATAAGTACCATACCATACTAATGTGCATGAACATTCTTTTGCTCCCATCCTTCAGAATAAGAAGATTATGTACAGTTATTTTGTCCAGGGGGAAATAAGTACCTCTGGTTGGCATATAAATAACATAGGTTTCATGCTACTGAGAGTAAGAACTTAGACTACTAAAATTAGTAACTGGACTGAGTGTAATCTGTGCAACATATTTCTGATTGATGTTTTTCTTTCCTTTCGAAAAACTCAAACCTTTCAACTGTTTTTATGATTCCTACTTTTGTAGACAGCAAGTCACTGAAAATTGGTCTAATTATTTCATAAATGACTATTTTAATTTAGGAAATCTACAGAAACAAACGTGTGTGTGCATGCATGAGTGTATACACACACACGCACACAAGGTGCGTCTACACTTAGAAATTAAGTTGTCTTAAGGAGGCTTAAGTCGACTTAATTTACTCCACGTCTACACTGGGCTTTCCTTAAGTCGAAGTAAGGAAAAGTTAGTTTGAATTAATAACAATTCATTTTAATTTGAACTAGCGCTTAAATCGACTTTATTAAGTCGACTTAAGCCTGTGAAGATGTGGAGCAGTGCCTCATTGGACCTTTTTAAGTCAACTTAAAACGTTAAATCAACTTAATAAGGCCAAAAAGGGGCCATGTCTACACTTGAAATGTTAAGTCGACTTTTGTTAAGTCAACTTAATAAGGTCCACTTTAAGTCGACTTCATAAAGTCAACCTAACTTTTCAAGTGTAGACATAGCCTCAGTGACTTTTGAATAAGAGTGCACACTATAAATGTAAACAATCACATTTTATCAGTTTGTTTTGTTTCTGCACAATGAAATGAAAATACAAACTATAGATATAACTGGCATTGTTGCTAGAATGTGTTCAGTGGTATGATCGTTTGGTGAGATGGACAAATGATTCCTAAAGACTACACTGAGGTTCGCAAATGAATTTTATTCGTAATGTAAAGTAGGTTGGAGTATTCCAGCTCTGAAACTCTAGTTCATTAATTTTTATACCAACTGGCTCTTGCTAATTCCCAGTCCTATAATAAGCAGTTTAATAAAATATATACTTTCCTTCTAATCCTATATTTCAGGATATTATAGAGGTGCAATATTGACAGGGATTCTTTTTACACAGAAATTAAGAGTTAAGGTGTATATTTATATCAAAATCCATATGATTAATAGGGTGCTTTGTGTTTCTGAGATGATGTAATTTGTCTGCTGCTGTTTCTGCCAACTGGTGACCAGACACTTGAGCAGACTTAACCACTAAGCAGAGTCTACCATCTGGTGGTAGGAGTTGCAGCACGTGTGTCCTGAACATTACTATATCTGAGACTCAAACTGGACCTTTGTGGTTCATAGACAATAGCTTCCTCAGGTGAACCAAAGGGGAACCCCCCTTTTGTTAAACTATCTAATCTAAAAGTTATTTTTAATGCTCCTGTAGCAGCTTCTCCCCAAATCTAGGTAATTTAGTTGATCTTTATTAAGCATGTAATTATCTCTTAAGGCTCTGATTAATACTTTTCCACATAAAAGTGGTTACACCATTGTTTAGTGGGTTGACTGGTAGTCAAAACTAAATAAGAAGAATTCCAGACATCAACCTCATTTGACAACAGCTAGGTACTCTTCTTTCTTGTGCACCATTCACATAGCATGGACTGTCACTCAAAATATATTTTCTTATGGCAGAAAAAGCATATGACACCACGATGTACAGTGAACGATACATCATGAATACTGCAGGTATACTCTAAGTTAGCCACATGTAACTCTAGATGACCTGATGAATTATGTCACTGAACAAAGATGTCCATGGGAAATCCAAGTAAAATCAGCAAAGTTACTAATTATGATACTGAAAATTTTCAATGTGTAGTTATCCTGTATTTCACTTCAATAAATTCTATATTAATTGGAAGATATCATGATATGAATCAATTATAAAATATCACTCATCTTGTTAGATGGGCTTTCATAGGTACATATTCCATCAAATATTTGAAAAGGAACAATAAAATGCTGAAAGTATCCTAATATTAAAGAGGCGAGGACTGAAACATTGTAGATAAAGTAAACACTCTAAAAAGGTATGGCACTGTTAAAGATAATGAAGTAAAAATAATTAAACATGTTATCAAATGAAGCACCAAGAGTGGTTTTATAAATAAGCAGATACACAACAGAACATTGCCAAACAAAAAAGAGCAATACAAAAGGAGAAGTATTTTATAAGGAAAAAAGAAAAAAAAATCAGATAAGTGGTAGCAGATGCTGAAAAAAATATAATAGTAGCATGTAAAGCATTATAATATTACAAGCTCTTCTACTGTACCACTGAAGAGGTTTATGGGCCATCATCCCACAGATTTTCTGTTTTACCCACTGATCAAACTGCATGACTAGTATTTTCACTGACTTAAAAATTATTCTCAGATGCTGAGCCTAGTATCTGAGCAGTGCCCTCAACAGACAAGCTAACGATAAGAAAAAACAAATGGAACAGCACATACTAAAAGCAAATCTTCCTGAACTATCTTCTGTAAATGAGGTACAAAAGGCTGTTAAAACAACATGCATCTGGCAAGTCAAACAGTTCAGATGGCATACCTATAAACGCACGTACTACTGGTAGCTTCCAACTAATAAGACATCTGCTGAAAATCTTCCAATTAAAATAATTCCTTACAGGTTTTAATGTTACTTTCACTACCTACCATACATCAATAAATAGAAAGGTTATCAATCTTTGCATGATATTTTGTGTAATAATCACCTTGGTTGCTCTTTCCCAGACACAGCAGGTAAAAGAATCATTCAAGTACTGCTGCTCATTGCAACTCAGTTTTTTTTCTGTTTAATTTCTTACATGAAACACAGTGCTTTCTAATCAACTTGAGGTAAGGAGGCAACAGCAGGTAAGATTTGTTGATTGTCATTTATGAGAATACCTGTGAAATTGACTGTAAACTGAAGGAATCATTTCTCTTACCAGGTTCTAACTAGATTTAGGTTTTGTTTAAGTCAGGTACGGATAACCCAAGAAAAAGAAAGGCATGAACATTCATGTGCACCAACATAAATGCAGAGATGTATGAGTATCAATACCAAATCACATTTTTCTGAGATGCCTGTTAGCTTCCCCAGTATGAATGCCATAACACTTATTATGAAGAGAAATAATATCCAGGCGGTTAGCCATGTAAGTCTGTGTACAGCTAAAACAACGAGAGTCCTGTGGCACCTTAAAGACTAAGAAATTTCTCCGGGCATAAGCTTTCGTGGGCTCCAACCCACTTTGTCAGATGCATAAAGTGGAAACTACAGTTGAGAGGTGTATATACACATGCCAGGGTGAAGGAGGGCAAGTGTTAGCAAAGTCAGTCCAGTTAGGATAGATGAGGCCCATTCACATGAGTTGATTAGAACTTACTATGAAGAGAAATACATGTTGAATATCGGGGTCACTGACTGGAATGAAATTGGTTAAAGAAAATGAAGTTATCTTATTAAAGCTTAAAGTGAAAAACATTTATCCAGAAAGTACAAACTATAAACCATTGTCAGAGCCTATCCTCAAGAAATAAATTTCAGAACAAAGCCCCTTAGTACAGGGTTAGTCCTAATATCTGTATTTGTACAGAACCAACCACATTGCTGCTGCTAGACAAATAAATAGAATAACGAAGTGGTTCTCACCTTTTCCAGACTACTGTACCCCTTTCAGGAGTCTGATGTGTCTTGTGTACTCCAAGTTTCACCTCACTTAAAAACTACTTTCTTACAAAATCAGACATAAAAATACAAATGTTACAGCACACTATTACTGAGAATTGCTTACTTTCTCATTTAACCACATAATTATAAAAATAAATTAATTTTAATATAAATATTGTATTTATATTTCCATATATCTGAAGCTTGAATCCCTGCGGCTGAAGCTAAAGCCAAAAGCCATGCCAACTGCGGTCAATGCATATAATTTTGCTTTGGAGGGGCCCTGTGGCACAGGGCTGCTGCCAATTGTACCTTTTGCCAACCTCTAATACCGGACCTCTACTTATGAACCCCCTTCTCCCATAATCCCATCCCAGGACTCCTCTCCCAGGGTAAGAAACATTGAACTGGGCAATATCTAGGTAAGTTAAAGTACGCCCTGGAAGACCTCTGTATACCCCGAGGTACACGAACCCCTTGTTGAGAAACACTGCATTAACAGTAACAAGCAATAAAGCATAAGGAAGGACTACCCCTTGATTCTATTGAATATCTTATAGGTCTTATGACATAGAATGGCAGAATAAGTAGAACAGCTTTGTCCATAAGGAAAGCTGGAAGGAGAGGTTGTAAACTAGGGTTTCCATTTCAGATATCAGGGAAACAGAGAAACTTGCTACCAAACCAAACCAAACCAAACACCCCACACCTAGGGAATTAACACATTAAAAACTTCAAAGGAATTTACTTTATGGACTCAGGGTCACAAACACTTTGCAACAATACATTTAGCCTAGAGGTAAAGATTCTGAGAGCAAACATTGTATCATTTTTATAACTATTTCGGGATGGGAAGATGAACAAGCTATATTAGTACAAGGCACCTTTATGTCCGTCCATATTATTCATTGTACTAGAAAAAATATTAGGAATAGCTAATTTGGTATTAAATCACCCCTCTAATTGAAATTTTCCAGTTTAACAGGAGACTGTATTCAAAACAAGGCTCTAAAAAACAATTCTGGTGGGGACAATCTAAAAACACTGGTATGAGCAAATTAAGTCAATTTGGCCCAGGGGCTTACTAATAGTATTCCTCTTAATATTCCCTTAACTATCCCTATAGAATATGTTGATGTCTCAGGAAACTGATGGTGATATCATAAGACAATGTTTTTGGAGAAGACCTGACTGGCAGACAATCACATGGGATGGCTTCATCTTTGAGTAGGAGGGCAAAAAGGGCCATTAGCAGCTGATCTTTAATCACAGATGTTTTGTGGTGGTGTGGAAGAGGATTGACAGAAGTGGAGGGATCCTCCAGCTGCACTTGGACCACCAGGAAGCTTTGGTTATCAATTGAGATACACCTCGGATAACTCATGGTAGCACACTAAAGACAGCTGTATGGATTTTGTAGCACTTGAGGAGGCTTGAGCTAGCCATCTGACCTCATATCCAAGGGGAAAGGCGGACTTGATCTCTGGTGGTTAGCACGAGCCTCCCCCAGTGCTGCAGTTCCATATAGGTACTTTTGGCGTGCTAACACAAGTCTTGCTAATATGAGTCTGTCTACCTGAGCTGGGAGGTTCACTTCCAGCTGTCCCCAGTGGTGGGTGCACAGCTGAGAGAGAATGCAAGGAACTTTACCTACATCTTTGCATAGTACACATTAAAGCCAGGCAGGATTCCAAGGTCTGAATTCACAGAATTCCCTCCTTACTTCCCTGAGGTATGCAGCAACCCAAAAGGGGTGCTGGGCTAGTGGCCATGGCTTAACATCCCAACATCACGACCATGTACTGACAGAAGGGTAATAAATGTCTCTAAAAACCCAAACACAAAACATGTATTTATTAATTATTATTATTAGGGTTTTGGTTTTTTTGCTAGGGACAGGGAGACGATATAAAGTTAAATACTTCTATTAATATATAAGTTTTTTTTACTGTCAGCTTCTGTGGTAGTATTTAAACATGTTGCATAGAAGTTCACCACTAAATACTAAGTATGGTGCGCAGAAGCACACAGAAAAACAACACACATTCACTTGTAGCATGAATATAACACTTTGGTGTTGCAGTGTGGTCATTCTTTAGGACAGATGTTGTCCCTTTTTAAATGCCTTTATTGTCTGCTTTTGAGCTTCATTAACTCAATCCTTCAGAACTAAATCTGTCCGGCTGGGGTTACTAGAAGAAATTTTGTTTCATCTTCCTTGGCGTCACAAGTACAGCACTGAAAAAAGCTTCTGATACTACAACGATAACACTGACTCATCTGATAGGTACAAGACTTACACCGGGAACTTCATGATTAAATTGTCTAAATTAAATTGAACATAGGCATTCCATCACGTAGTCCACTGGGCCAGGGTGCTGCCCATAACATGCAATCTCACCATTTCTATTTCTTTAAGATGAAATACATTTAAATTAAAACTGTAAACTATTTTTGTATAAACCTGGTATTACTAATTTGTTAACTATGACAATTTCACACAGAAACCCTTTTGTTGGAAACTGAATTTCTCATGTAATAATTAGCTGTGGAATATTACCCCAAACAGGTGTCTGTAGCCTGTCAAAGTCAGAACAGGTGATTTAGAATTAGCGTATTAAAAGAACTGTGAATTAGCGAAGCAAAAACGTGTTAATTTCTTGTTCCATCTGTTAATATGAATTCACTGCCAAATATTTTACTTTGTAGAACTGTGCTGGGATTGGCAAGAACATACACTATAAAAAAAAGTTTAAAGGCCTGAATGTTTAAAAATCATGACATACGTTACTGCAAAAATAACTTTTGCATTTGAACAAGATTTTTTTCTTTTGTATCTTTTAGAACTTCGTAGTCAGAGTGCCACTTTATCCAGAAATCGAGCTACAACCGTCTTGCAATTAAATGACAGAACTTTAAAACAAAATCTGAACACAGTGTTACAAGAAAATGCTTTCAAAAGGTTTGATTAAAAATGAAGACTAGTGCTTTTATTCCACTTTTACATTAGAGCCATATTTAAATGCTTTTACTTTCAAGATGTGGGTTTTTAAATTCTTAGTTCCTATGTCAGTCTGAAGAGAACCTATAAAACCTGTGGACCATCTGAACTATTACATGTACTTGTAACAATAGATATGTCATGGTCTTCTTTTGTAAGTGGTGGCACAGACTACCAACTATCTATCTTACTTAGAAGCCTGAATATTTATAAAAATATCCACAGCAATATGTATGACAGATTTATTTTTGAAAATAGTTTCTCCCCTAAACACACATACACACTTTCCTGTTCTTTCTTCTTCCCCAGTTAACATTCTCTCTCTCTCTCTCTCTCTCTCTCTCTCTCTCTCCCCCCCCCCCCCCCCTTCTCCAGTTAACACACACAATGGTGTTTGAAACAGAACAGGAAATAGTCAATATTCTAGAAACCATTTACTGAGAAATTTCTGTTTTGTTTTATTTTAAATGGCAAATGTCATATTTCTCAAGCTATTCTATGTCCCTGTTAATACCTAAGAAGAGAGCAGTTTGTATGCCAATGTAAGGCTTTGTATAGGACAATTTGATAGAAAACAACATGGTTCTGTAAAAATAGTATCAAGTTGTTTTTGTTTTTTTTAACTCTAAATTCTGGGAGTAAATTACCAATGAGAATCCCCCTTTACTTTTAGTATAGTATCATCAACTACTAATGAATATCAGATGTAAAAGTCCGACTCCTAGTGAATGTATCTCATGGCTACAATGCACTGCCTAGGTAAAAAGTGCACTTCTGCAATGATCCTCTTTTTTAATTGTATACCTGAGAGGGTTTGTGAGGTCCTGTCCCACCATCTCAAAATGCCTCTGCTTCCCAGTCTCCTCATTGTTTGAGTGTCTTCTCCCTGTTAGCAAATTTCTAATTTGGCTGAGTGCATTCCCACTCCCCACACACCAACTACAAAGTCAGCTTTATTGGCACCTCTTTCTCTGTTCACAGGACCTCATTTGCTCTCTTTCTTTCTTATTCCTCCTGGTGCACTCTCCCCAAAAATGTAGCACAATGTAGGTAAGATAAAATCTTTTGTTGGACCCGCTTCTGTTGATGGAAGGGATAAGCTTTCAATCTCTTCTTCAACTCTATGAAGCTCCAAAGCTTGTCTCTCCCATCAACAGAAGTTGGTCTAATAAAAGATATTATTACCTTAACTGCCTTGTCTCTCTCAGATCCTGTGACCAACATGGCTACAAGAACTCTCTCCAATAATGTCAATGAGTGGCATTCAGCATATATGTCCACAGCTCCTACTACCACTACCACCACTATGGCCATCCTCTCCATCACCTCTTAGTCCTGTTGAAAGAAGAGTACAAGAATTTACCGAAGATTGGGTTGTTCATACACTCATCACCAGCTGAATGAGTGATGTTTTCTGAACAACTCTCCCACAAAAAAGATTTCAGGGACTGTCTAGAAGACACCTATTGCTATAAGAACTGAGGCAACTGAGGCAAGCTAAGAGCTGGGAGGTGGATGGAAGGATATTAAGGAAAGGAAGAAAACAGAAGGGGATATCAAAATAAGAAAAATGATGTCCCTCATTGGATCCATCATTTCCATAGATGACCTCCTTCATTATTCCTCATTTGCTGCGTCTACAGTGGTAAATTAAGTCGACTTAAGCTTGCTTAAGTCAACTTAATTTACCCTGCGTCTACACTACACTTTCCTTAAGTTGACTTAAGCAGCTTGCTTAAGTTGACTTAAGGAAAATAAAGTCAGCTTAATTAGAATTAAGTCAACTTTATAACACCACCTTCCTATTAGACCTAAGGCTTAAGTCGACTCCCTAGAGTCAACTTAAGCCAGTGTAGACATGGGGTAGCCCTAAGTCAACTTAGGGCTACCCCAGGGCTACACCAATGCCCTCCCTGCCGGGGGGGGGCACAGGGGGAGCCTGGCATGCCCTGCCCACCCTGCCGCTATGCCCTGCCAGGGTCCCTGTCCCCCTTTGCCCCATTGTACCTAAGTACAATGGGGCAAAGGCTGAGCCCCCTGGCATTGGGCAAGGGGTGCCCCCCTAGCCCCCGTGTTTCTCCCCTAGGTCCCCCTAAGCCCCTAGAAGTCGACCTAGGGCATCCAGTGTGGACGCTCTAGGTAGACTTTCTAAGTTCCCCTTTAAGTCGACTTTAATTTCAAGTGTAGACACACTAAGTCGACTTAGTTAAAGTCGACTTAAATTAACAAGGGTAGACATAGCCATTGTGAGGTTGCTGATGTGCTGGAGTACAAGGAGGCTGAGAGCAAGGAAGCTGAGAGCATGACCCATGAAATTCAGATAAAGATCCAAATTTACCTAACGTCAAAAGTGTTTTAGGTGGAACATTTTGTTTCCAGCCCATCTTTGGCTGGGAGGTATGCAGAAAGATCAGGAGAAGACTAAGCATGTGTGAAAGGAAAAATAGGTGAGTGAGACTGCAGAGTGACCTGTTCGAATTGTACAGAAACTGTTCAGTTTTCAATAGTCAATCCACTGATGTATTTCCTATCAATTATACTGTGTTCAGAATCTAATCCCTACAGTCTATAGGTCTCTTTTGCATAGGTGTTTAGATAGATTAATGTCTAGATGAGGTATGTGCTAGCCAGCAATTCCTAAACCCAGCTTTCTGACAGTTACAATTTCTTTTACATTAGAATCCTTACAGGATTCAGTGATTCAGCATTGCTTGACCAATTTGAAATCTACCCCCTCATCACACTATGCTGGTGCAACTAATAAACTCTTCTGGGGAGAGGAAATGAAAAAGTTACTAAATGCAGCGAAGCAGGTGGACACACACATTCCCTCAACCTCGTAATGCTACAGTGAACTCACGTGGCTATTTCCAAGCAGCAGCTCTGGGTTCTGACTAAAGAAAACTTGTGACTTTAGCAGATTTCACAGATTTTATTTTCTGTCACATTAAGAAACAAAACAAAATTAAAAAAAAAGCAAAGAAGCCCCACAGAAGCCATATTGCTACTCGGCTTTAGCTGAGCTGAACCATGTGTACCCTTTTACTATAAGCACTTGAAATAAAGTTTAAAGATATGCAGCATGTTCTTAACTGGAAGGGATATGATAGGCAGTTTCTTCTCCCTAGTTTTCTGCCACATCCAAGAGATCAATACTTACATGAATCATCAGAATGACTAACACAATTTGGGGAAGTGAATGAGATTTTCCTGAATTATTTATATTGTGAACTCACAAGAATATGAAAAGTGGGCTATGTAAATTCAAATTGTGTTTACAGTAATAAAGTGCAGAAAAAGGAAGACGAGTTAAATTTATAGTTCCAGAGTCTGACTCTTTTGCATCAACACACTATTTCTTATTGTTTTAATGATGAGTGACCTAAATTATAACCTATGAACTATGTATGGGAAACTTTTATGATTTTCCACATTTGAATGGAAAAAAATAATTACGATGCTCACATCTTTTAGGTATTTAAAATAAATGCATCAGATTCTCTGTCAGGTGTGGGCCTGGATGTCTATATTTAAGAAATGAAGACTGCCAAATTACTAACCTTCTAGTAATAAAGAATCTGTATTTTATGCTTGATAATGCCTAAATGTCAGATTAGCCTTTAAAACAGAACACATCTATTAATTCATAATGTTTAAGAAATACAATGTCATTATACTGATATCAGTGGTAAAACTTGTCTAATCTTGATATAGCATCGTCTTTAACGAATACTTGTGGGGGGGAAATCTCTAGTGAAAGCATAAAACATTCTATGTGGTTTTAAAAATATACAATACATGAAAGTTTTACTTAACTTATCTGAAAAGACACATTTTTGGCACAAATAAAAAAAAGGCAAGAGAAGAACTTGTCAGAAGGCAAATAAAGTATGTAAATTAAATCAAAGGTAAGGCAGTTACACTTTTTGTATAAATAACTGTGTTAACAGATTTTTATGCATATTACAATATATTCAGATGCATTGCTTTTGCAAAAACAAATTCATTGCTTCTCTCAAAAGAATGGATTAAAACAATTTATTTTATAAAATTTGGATAGATAGGATAAGAAATGTAATAGCCATCTATGGAAAATAAATATAAAAATTATTCAAGCTCCATCTACTTTATATTAGTAATGAGATGAACTTCATTCCAATTCCTTTCAATTGAAACAGTGCTGAGAAAGCAAGAACATGATTTTGTAGGAAATGATTTCTAATCTTCATGATAACATACCAATATAATACAATTATTTACAATTGACTAAGAGTTAATTCCAATAGTATAACATCTTTCTTGTAAAAACGTCAGCTTTTATTGATGAAACAAACTAAGAATAAAATATTTTACTTGTAGCCTAACTGTGCTGTTTTTCATTCTGTTAACCAAAACAACACAGCAATACTGTAAACAAAAAAACAACATCAAACTGGCTGTGTTTGCATGATTTTATGAAGAATCATAAGCAATGGCGTGATCATGGGATTTCTTTGAACCATAAAAAATGGCTTGATGGAAAACATACTATTTTTTTCTTAAGGATGGGTAATGAAAATGAATCTGTCGTGCACTCATCACAGCTATATCAATAGACAATAATGATGCCAGAGACCAAATATATCATTGTAAAGGTAAACATGATGAAGCTGGCGCTTCAAAACTTAACAAACCTAATTTCCAGTACACCATCCTTTTTGATAAATTTGGAAAAATGATATTTTAACAAATAGCTAACATTTAATCTTCTTTATGTGTGAACACTGTATTTATGTGGGGTCATTTTTACTGGACTCAAAACATTATTTTATTACTATCAATCCTCTCCCATGAGAAGTTGCTGTTGCACATTTCATCTATGACAGATTCTTAATATTCTTATAAAGAAAAGAATGTTTAATTACTTCTTTGCCACACTGTGTTGTGCTAAATCTCAAAACCTGACATTCATAAATAAGTTTAAATTGATTAAACAGAACAGAAATGTTATTTACAAATAAACAAATATTTTTACTTCTTGTACATCACATTCATTTTTGGATCCTCATGGGTTCTGTGCCCCCAAAATATATATTTTTTCACACTCTTACCCTAGTCTACACTTAAAACTTTCAGTGGAACAGCTGTATTGGTACAACAGTGCTGCTGTAAGAGCGTTTGTGTAACCTTGTTATGTCTCTGGGAGAAAGCTTTCCAACTGACATAATAAAACCACCTAAATGAGCAGTGGTAGATATGTTGGCAGGAGACTGTCCACACAGGCTCTAGTGCTGGCAAAATTTGTCACTCAGGGTGTGCATTTTTCATTTGCACCACTGTAAGATAGGCATAATCAGAATAGTAATGATTACACTCATATTACACTGGTGCAAGTAACTACCAGTCATGAGACAATGGAGAAACAGGGCCTTGCTGTTTGCCATGTGTGACAGGATGCACATCCATGCACCCCTAGGACATGATCTGTGTGACTTTTCTGTTCAATTTTGCAAGGTAATTGTGTGATTTGATGCCAGATTCCTTTGTGAATGCTCAGAACATATTCCACATGATTACCATGGCACCATGTTTCCTACAGCAACATGTATGTACAGATGTGAAGTATGTTACAGGGTTCAGACTCTCAGGACTCTCTCTAGCACAGTGGCTAAAGATTTACATGTCAAAGGGGATGCTAATGCCCTCTCTGGCTCAGGTAGAAGTAGAGACAAACACACAACAGGACAGTGAGGGGAGGGGCTGTCAGCAGTTGGTAAAAACAAAGACAGAGAGACTGTGAAGGGAGAGAAGCTGCAGGCTTTTGGCCGGAGAAGACACCATCTTGCAACCAACTTCAAGCAAGATCGGGGCCCTGCCTGAAAACAGGCAGAGAATGGCTGTAAAATACTGAACAGTTGAACACCATGTGCATAATCTTGGACTCTGAGGTCAGTTTAGGTAGAGATGCAAGAGTAGCATGCGGTTTATACCTTTCATTTGATAGTGGTCACTCCTGACTCATTTATAGTATGTTTCTGCCTTAATTGTCCATGTTCTCACTTTAAATCGGACTCTGATCAATAAACTAGTAGTTGTTTTATCTAAAGCTGTGTGGTCTTTAGAGGGTGCGGGTGTGGAAGGCTGGGCACAATCCACTTCATTGTCAAGTGGACGGATTTGAGACTAAGGTGATTGGGAGTGGGTCCCAATCCCTGTAAGGCAGTGGCTCCCAGTGTAGTGTCTGGGACTGGGTGTGCTCGCTTGGGGACCAACGCAGTGTGGCTAATGGATTTACACCCACTGCCTGGGACCAATTACACGCTGGTGGCTGGTGTGGACTGACTCAGGAGTGAGTGGTCACCCAGCAGAGCGGGGTGGATTGGGGTTCAGGAACGGGGTTCAAGTGGTCATAACAGCACACCAGACTGGATTTGGGGAGCAGCCTGTCACACCATGTCAATGATATAACTAGCAGACTGTAGATCAATGTTCCTATATTATCTGTCATGTTTTTAGCCATCTTTGGACTTGCAGCTGTTTCAGGAGGAAGAATTAATTTAACTTCTTTCTTATGGCAAAGCAAGGAGAGATTCCACAAGGCGCTGAAGTTCACAGTAAAAGCAGCTGCTTTATCCAGTCCACTTGGTGTTACTCTACTGCAGCCCTTCAACTAAGATTAAAGTGCATGAACAAGAATGCCCTTATAAACAGAACATAGCAACCCTGCCTTATCTCTTCACATGGGCTGGCCCAACAAACTAGAACATTGAGACAATAAAAGGAAACAGGTGGTTGAAAAAAAATATCTCATATCCTCCAAAACAGCTGCCCTAGAAGAAATTCAATCTAGGTATCCCCAACAAACTGCCTTTTCATCAAAGAATATTTATATGAGATGTACCGTGTACCTATTTAGAACTTATATTGTGCTGTACATTATAGCACCAACTGGTTCTGTTTGATTGGCATAATCTTGGCACTTAGTAATATTTGTATTTTTTAAAAATGTACTTAATTTGTTTACAACAGTTGCTCACGTTCCATTTGTACAGAAGAACCGTTGTTCCCAAAGACTCAGGGATAGTACTATATGTCTCACATTACTGTTTTTCTACTAAGAGCACAGTGACCATTAAAATGCCAAAAGAAACAGCAGTAATGAATGGATTGACCTCCCAAGTTTCAACAATCTGAACTATTTGAAGTTTGGGACTCAGAAATGTTGTAGCAGGTTAGAGTCTGAGACAGGATATGTGCAGGTGATGAATGACGGGTTATGCCACTTGGACAATGGAAAAAATGTTTTACAATGTAACTATTTCTTGTCATTTTACGATACCACTATAATGTTTGAATTCCTTCAGGGCAAAGTCTGAACCTATCTATGATAACAACTGAATCAAACTCACAAAAAACAGTTATTTATCCTGAATGCCATAAAAAAAAATCCATGGCTATGTCTATACTTACTAAAATTAGTTCGAATTAGTTAGTGTAAACTAGAAAAAATTAGTTCGAACTAAGCAAGTGCCATTCATGGCACTTGCTTAGTTCGAATTAGTGATCTCCATTGATTTCAATGGGCCGGTTAGTTCAAACTAAGAAATTAGTTTGAACTAACATGGCCATATTGGTTAATTCGAACTAGTTAGTTCGAATTAACCCTTACTTCTAAATACCCTATTCAAAGTTATTATTTTGAATTAAGGAAGCCCTTAATTTGAACTAATTAAAATTAACTAATTAACTAGTGTAGCCATGGCTTTAGTTAGTTCGAATTAAGCTTCCTTAATGCGAACTGACTTGCCAGTGTGGATGTAGCCATGCATGAGTGTGTGGTTTCACTTAAGTAGTTTCTTGCAACAGTAACAGCAAAACGATATGGATGGGAAAACAATCACCCCCTCCCCTCCCCTCACCTTTTCTTATTGCTTTCAACATTAGATTTCATCTTCTTCTAATCATAAAGTGAAGTATTGGAATGAAACAAAAGATATTATTAAAATAGGTTTTTAAAAAACATTGAGAATTAAACTTTGTATAGAGTTTAGAAACTGATCTATAATGTACTGACACCCTCACCTTTTAAACTGTGAATGACA
This sequence comes from Pelusios castaneus, assembly GCA_007922175.1. NCBI lineage: Eukaryota > Metazoa > Chordata > Testudines > Pelomedusidae > Pelusios > Pelusios castaneus. The sequence continues at coordinate 20,375,965 of ML685777.1, read as the reverse complement.
TGCTCTGGTGCTCTGTAATACATGTATCAATACATACATATGTGCGTGTGTGTGTGTTTTGTTTTCATAGGTATTTATATATTTATCTATAAATGTAAAGAAAACATATTCTTGACAATTTGAACTAATTATTGTATTCTTCAGTCCAATATTATTGGCAATTGACTGTGATATGTAATTCTGGAAAATCATTGTTTAAAATGGAACTGTTAGTTCAACTGAGTATTGCTATAATATGGATGGGGTGGGAAGAGGGTGTTTAAAGTCAACAATAAGTATTTACCACCTCCAAGGGGAACTCAGAATACTGGACCTTTCATCATTACTTTAATTTATAAGTCACCAATATGATTCTCTCCCACTCCCATGCCCCGTCATGGCTGCTGTGATTGTCTGAAATACTTCTGTAATCTGGGGAAGATGAGGTTGCCAGGACTGGCTGAATGGAGGAGTCTGACTCCGGATTTCTTTCCCTTCTTGCACGATATAAAGTGGCAGTCTTTAGATTTGGTGTTCAATTTAATTCTGTATGCTGCTTGAAAGTTATTATTGGCAGAATTGGGAGGTTAGAAATCTGTTTGGATTTGTTGGACAAATTATTGGGGCATTTGTTTCAGCTTTTGTTTTTCTCTTGTATTACCTGATGAGTAATGGGATCGATGCACAGAATTATAGATAAAAAATAGAAAAATCTACGTATTCGAATGGCAAAATATTTTTTAAAAAATAAAATAACTGCTGATCATGGACTGTAGCTATTAGCTGCAGCAGTTTCCTTTGAGACACTAATTCCTCACTCATTTGAATGGGGTTTAATGGTGCTGTCATAATAATCTCACAGTGACACCAGTGGAAGTTCATAAGACAATGTAACAATGTTAAGATTAAATAAATTGATGTCATTGTGGTATGTTTAGTGTCATTCTATGGTTTCTATATTTGGGTATCTTAATTATATAGAATTTATTAGTCTGACATATTAACCTCATTTTTATAGCTTCCTCAAACTCTTCCATACTTAATGACATAATTCTGCACAGCAACACAAGCTACTGAATTCTCTTCAGCGTTTTTGTGAGTTTTCTATGTTCTATAGATGATATGGTGTCAGCGTACAATGTCAGAGTGATTTTGGGCTGTGACAAATTGCTGGGAGCTGGCAGGTGAGCCAGCATTCTGGTCACTTAGGCCATGTCTACATTCAAAATATTGTGTCGATGCTTATGCTTTGACGCAGCGGGATCAATTGAGCGGCCAGTATAGACCCACTCACTCGATCCCGGAAGTGCTCTTGCATCAATGCAATAACTCTACCCCTCCAAGTGGAGTAAGTCTGTGTCAATGGGAGAGCACTGCTAGTCGATGCAGCAGAGTGAAGAGAGTGAGGTAAGTGAGAATAACTAAGTTGAGAGGAGATGTGCTTTCTGTGGCATGCAGATTGCATATCTCCCGTTGACTCAGCCCTGCAATATAGACCAGACCCTAGGCATCAATCAGCAACTCCAGAGAATGACTGACTACATAGCTTACCAGGCTGGAAGGGCTGATGAACCAACTTGCTCATCAGCTGAACAGTATAAGTAAGAGATAGGCAGGAAATAGAGGAGATAAGACCTGGGCTGGCTGAACCCAATGTTTTGAGAGCTCACAAAGAGGGGAGACCTGCTCTTTCTCTCTGGCCCTGTGGGAAAGGGCTAATGGTAGAGAAGCATTATAATAATTAACTGCATGGAACTGTGTTGGTGAGGGGAATGTAACTAAATCACAGGAAGATGCTGCTCACTAGACAGAGTCTGAGCATTTCCTAGGGCATTTGGGGAAAGGAATGGAGCATGCCCCATTATGCTGGGAGCTTGTCCGGGACCTGACTCCCGCAACTGTGGTGATAGGAAAACTAGATGAGTAAAGCCATTGGGAGGATTTAGCTTCTGGGTGATGGAGAAAACTCTGAAGTGGTTGTTGGAGCAGCAGAAGGAGCTGCAAAATCCTATGCAGTTCTTCCAACAACCACACCAACTAGAAAGACAATCCCTGCTGGCACGCCAGGCAGAGTAGCAGAAGAACCTGCAGGAATTTGCCAGAGAACAATCATGAGTACAACAGCACTTCCTTCAGAAACTGGTGAGTCCCAGTACAGGAAATAACATCAGACAACAGTGGAGTATGCAGCTTACCCTGATATATTTCTAACTACATCTGAAAAAATAGCAATGGGAGCTTGCTGGGACAGACAAACGTGGACCCTCCAGTTGGCATCTTATTTGGAGAGGGAGGCTCAAGGGCTATGTCTACACTTGTATAATTAAGTCAACTCTGTTAAGTTGACTTAACAAGGTCAACTTTAAGTCCACTTAAAATCAACCTTGTTAATCAACTTAGTGGAGTGGCTACACTTTAAGTCGACCTTGTTAAGTTGACTTAACGGTAGACATAGCCATCCACAGTGGCTTTAAGTCAACTTAATAAGGTTGACTTAGCGCTACTCCCTGTCCACACTGGCTTTAAGTCGACCTTCAGAGGTGGTGTTATTAAGTCGACTTAAGCTATTATTAAGTCGACCTAAGGTTGTGCTTAAGTCGACTTAATAAAAGCCCAATGTGGGCATGGCTTTTGTAGATCAACTTGTGTCCTTAAGTCAACCTAAACTGCCAGTGTAGATGCACCCAAGCAGCCCAGAGGGACAAACAGGTCAGTGACTATAATACTGTGAAGGCAGCCATATTAGAACAAATGGGCCTGTCTACTAAGAAGTACCAGCGGCAGTTTGGGGCCACTAGAGGGCCTGGAGATTTCCAGCCCAGTGCATTTGCCCAAATATTAACAGGTTGCACTACCCTCTGATTAAAGCCAGATATACAGAATATGGGTGAAAATGTGGACTCAAGTTCCAGAAGGGTAGTTGTATTATTCTGTTTCAGCAAAACACTAACCCATGTACTTATCCCTGCAACAAACCTCATTGCCAACTCTGCCTGTATATCTACACAACAGAAACACTAACTCAGGTACCTACCCCTGCAACAAATCCTGGGTGCACAGGACTCCTTATTTACTGTGGACTCATTAATCCTGAAGCAATTTCTACAAGGCCACTCTGAGAACCCACACAGTATGAGATAGATGGCATCAGCCCACAGAACTAGAGGAGGTGGTGATACTCAGGTGTTTGAGGAAGCTGGTTTCCACAAAAACAGGGTGCATCTGTTTAGAGGAATAGAGATGGGAAAGATTACAGAATTGGCTGGGACAAAGCCTTCAGTGAAAAAAAGGGATGAGGCCAGAGGAACAGCTTTGAGGAGTAAGGAAATTACCAGTTACCAACATGGGAGACTGGGACATATAAAGAACAGACTGTTCATATGTGAACTTCAGGATGGCTTAATTTCGTGGCTGGACTGAGAACTTGGAGATGTGATGGAGAAAAATGCCAAGGGGTTCTCTTAAAGTGTGCTAGGGAATGGGCCATGGGTGGTCTTGCCTTGTGGTTAAAGCAAAAGTTTGGCTTACCAGTTGGAGTTGGTCCAGGGTGAGCAGAGTACACGAATGAGTTAAGAGTCAGTACTGGAAGGACAGAAGCCAAATGACAGAGGCAGAAGATAACCAAAGTCATAAGCCATAGGCCGAGCTGAGGATTAGCACTAGAGAGACTAGGTGTGAAGCAGAAGAGGAGCAAGGACTGAGGAAGTAGAGGGGAGCAAGTAGAGCTGCAGTCATGTCACATACTGAGCAGCCACAGAGCTTCTGTTTCTGAATTCAAAAGCCAGACAGCTGCCATTCTGGTCCAGTCAGATAGCACAGTCTATCAGGAAGTCTGCAGCAGACAAGTTATGATTATTGGGTTGACTCTACTGCAGATCCCAATATCTGACAAAGCACAGAGGAGATGGGAAAGGGTGTTCAGGACTCAGGGCATTTACTGGCTAGTAAAGATATGGTAAAACCACATTATTTCCTGCCAAGGGAAAGGATGAGACTGGAGTGTATCTAAGGGAAGAGAGAACTTCCCCCAAAAGGCCAAGATACTCCTGGAGGTCCAAGGATAGTTCAGGTGGAAACAGATTAGGGTTGTGGATAGGTTGCCCCAACTAGTAGTGCTAGGGATAAACTGGAGAACCTTTCCATAGGGGAAGAAAGCCAGCACCCAGAGCAGAGTCCAGAGCAGATAACAATTGGGCCACTGGAGGAGCTAGAGAAAGGGCTCCAAGTAGGAGAGTTAGAGAAGACCAGGTGAACTGTGGTTCTTCAAGATGTATGCAGCCGTGTATTTCACTTAGGTTTGTGCATTTCAATAGTACTGGAGCCAGAGAATATTGCTTAGAGGTGGTGAATGTGCCTCATGCTTATAGCCCCTCCCTGGGCATTTAAGGCAGAACACCTTCTGGTACCCCCTTCCTCAGTTCCCTCACACTGAATGCCCAGAGACTAGACTCTGATGCAGAAAGACAGAGCGTAGGTCATGGAATCCATGTCAGCATCACATCTTAAAGAACCTGTTACTGTAAGTAACTAACTGTTTCTTCTTCAAATAGAATTTGCCACCACAGCACTGGAAAATATAAACTGACCTCCCACTGGCAGAGCACCATGAGATGTGCTCCTTACATGTAATAAATCATGGTGGTTTTATCAGTAAGTGAACCACTGAGCTTCTGAACCAGTCCAGAAAGGCATAACAGGCATTGTAGATGGCCCAAAGCTCCAGCATGTTGATATTCAGTGAGGCTTTCTACTTTGATCACAGACCTTGAAGGTTTGGTTTCCATTAGGGAAGTGTCGATGACAACAGCAGACCAGGTTGGTGAGGGCCAGGTGAAGGGAATACTTTGACATACATTCTCCTGAAAGGTCCACGACCAGGTTTCCAGGACCAGTGGACAAAGATGGACCAATCTGTCCAACTTTGGACTCAAAAGCCTCCTCCTCTGTTACCTATGCCTCTTTCTGGGGCAGTCTCAGGGGAAAGAGAGGCTACCCAAAGGTGTGGTGTGGGCAGTATGGTGGACTGCTGCTGCTGCTGACAACCTTAGTGACACTTTTGCAGTTATGGTTTATATGCCCCCAAGGAAAACAGAGAAGCGCTAGAATCCTTGAATGACTGCAGAGTCTCATCCATTTTGTCTGAAAATCACCCCCAGCAATCAAAAGGTAAACCCTCCGTAGCATGCTGTACACTAGGAGCAATATCCAAATTCTGTAGTCAGGACAGCCTTCTCATAGTCACTGCTGAGGCCATCACTTTGGCTGAAGTGTCAGCAATATCCAGCATAGACCTTAACAGTGTCCTTTGGTGAGGAATGCTCAAAATTCCTCTTTGGATGCTTCAGGCAGCTGGCCTACAAATTTAGTTGTCCAATTCATAGAGCAATTTTTGGAGAACATGCCTGCTGGTTAACAATCTGCATTTTCAGAGAGGAGGATGTGTAGGTCTTTCTATCCATCCAGTCCACCCTTTCAGAATCCTTGTCCTTAGGAGTGCACTTAAATGTGCTCTGTTGTTCACTGTGGTTATAACTGGGGAATTAAGACTGGGTGGGAGTAAAAAAAACTCGAATTCCTATCCTGGGACAAAGCATTCTTTGGTTTGCTGCAAGTGGCACCAAAACTGGCAAGGTCCAGAAAAACCTTTGTGTGTTCCAGGACACATTGTTAATAGGGTAGGCCACTATCTTCGGGGCTGATGGCTTCTGGTTATCTAACAATTTATAGGCACTCTCTTGCAGGAACTCCATCTGAATGCCCAGGGAAATAGCTATGTGCTGCAAAAAGTTCTAGTAGGCCTGGAAGTTCTCAGGCACTGAAGAAGAGGCAGAGCCAGGTTCTACGGAATTATATGGGAAGGATGAAGAGGTGATGAACTGGGTCAGAAGCAGATCCCACTTCTGGACTTACAGACCTGCATGGAACACTTCTGGCGGTTCCACAGAACAAAGGCTCACTGCTTCCTGAACCTGTGATGGGTGGATGGCCCCCACCATTGACGTGCCTGCTGATCGTGCCTTGGATCAAGATCAGGAGTGTGACCTCTGTGATGAAGGAACATGTCATGGATTCCATGAAGGCCATTGGGCATACTGCAGACAGGTAAGCCAATTAGTTAAACAGGCTGGGAGGACTGATTAATCAATAAACCCATCAACTGAGGGATATAAGAAAGACAGGAACTGGACTAGCTGAGCCCAGTGTGTTGAGAGATCTCAAGAAAGGGAGGAAAGAACTAAAAGTAGAGACGCACTGTAAATAATTTGCTGCATGAGCACGGGTTCATTATGGGAATGAGAATGTAAAAAAATAGGCTGAAGTTGCTACTTACTAGTCAGCATCTGGAAGATTCCTGAGGCATTAGAGAACGTAGACTGTGTGAGCCCCATTACAGGGGCATAGTTATCATATTATAGGTCTACATGTTCATCTGTCCTCCAAATGTTGCAGATGAAGTCATTTGTCCATGCAAACCCTGCATTTGTGCAAGATGACACAACTAGATATCTAACTAACCATCTTGTGCTGTTTGTTTTGTATACACAAACAGGTATACATAGGAACAGGTGACCAGCATATTTATGAAGTCTGCTGAAATCTGGCTCACAATGTCAAATTAATAAAATTAATCAATCAACCAATTTGTATGGTGGCTAAATTATGGTAAGATCTTTATCTAACCCAAAATTTTCCTGAAATGCTGAACTAAAAGTATCTATTGCTGCTATCAAAATCTGGCCCTCTTTTAATTTCACTAACCAGTGACAATGGCATAACAAAACCACTGGACAATATTACCTCTATATAGCAAATTATTAATTTTACCATTAGGATTAAAGTATGTGGGTGAATGCTGCAATATATTTATTTTTTAAAAAATCATGAAATGCAAGCAGAGAAGTGTTTGAGACCCTTTTCTTCCTTTGGAACCACAGGTGACTGTGGTTCTAAAAAGGCAGAGAGTACCTTCCAGCACTGATGGTCAGAGACATTCCCTATTAATTTCACACTATGCTTGGCAGAAACAGAAATGTGACAAGCATCAGCATAGTGATTGGCAGCACCAGGACTGATAATGCAAGTCAAAAGAATTGGCAGCACAAATATGCCCCTTCCCCGAGTCCAAAATTTATTTACAAGGAACGTAAAGCTCTTTTCCCTTCAATAACCTCCCAGCATAAGACATCAGAGGACACCTGAGAGATTGTAAGTCACTGCTTTGTGTTGAAGTTACACTTTTATTAGTGCAGATAAAATACTTTATAAATTTAACTTATTCGGAATAAGCCTATGGGAAGGGAAAGATGTGCCTGGTTGTCTGAATATAGCATTGGGGAACTCTTGATAATTAAAATTAGCTCTTACACTTCCTTCATTTGGAACCTTGGACAAACTATTTAGAGAGCAAATTTTCAAAAGTCACCTCTAATTTTTGGTGCCAAATTTAGGGCTTGATTTCCAGAGGTACTGAAAAGCCATTGCTCCCAATGACTTCATTTGGAGTTGCAAGTACTCAGAATCTCTGGAAAAAAAATTGGTGTCTAAAGCTGGGCACCCAAAACCCGAGACATGCAAACTTAATGCAGGTCTACACTGCCTGAAGTTTTCGGTGGCAGTTGAACGGAGATGCGCAAATTACTTAAAATAACTTGTGTATCTGAGTTTGACTGCCTAACGACCTGCTCATCCACTACGCTGACTCCAAGGGAAGGGCCTCCATTCAATACAGCACTGCCCCAGTTTCCAGGGATGGAGTGATAGGGTGGTAAAGGGACCCAGTCCAAACCTACTCCACTGGGACACAGTCCAGGAACTTGACAGCGGTGGAACATTCCACCACTAGGTCTCCAGGGCTCCAGCCAAAACATGCCAACCAGTGCTCTATCACATGCACAATTGGTCTGCCGTTGGCTAACCGTGGGCTTCTTCCTGCTCCTTCCCCAGGGAGAACCTGTGTTTCCTGGGATATATGGTCAGCAGTAGCCCAAGCAGATCCTTGTTCTGGGGCACTTCTAGCAGATTGGTGGCTTGGTCTCATTTACTGGACAACAGGAGTCCCCAATGGTATCTGGCTCCGGCAGCCAGAAGGGAGCCTCTACCACTTACCAAGTCTCTCCCGCTAGTGAGGCACAGGGTTTACCTTTTATACTTTCTGCTCCTGTCCCGCCCCTTGGCTTGCAGTGTGGTAGGCATGGATTTCCTGGTTCTGCCCACCAAGGAGTGGGCAGTCCTCCCGCACAGCCAATCTCCAAGGAAAGCCACACGTCCCTATTGCAATATGCCATAACCATTAACACTGGTAATGCATTTTGTTGATTATTTTTATAACATGCTTATCACCTGGCATGTGAGGTTCATGTAGGGCTGTTGTAAGGAACTGGGACATGAAGGAGGTAGTGCTTTTGTTTACTGGAAGACAGGAGCAAATAGGATTGTTTAACAGGACTGACTAGCTATGCTGGAAAGACCACTTGCTATCCCAGCCTGCCATCTCAACATGCTTAGTTGTTAAAGCTACCTAGAGACCAACGATCTTGAGATGAATGTCATCTAATCCTATTACTCAAACCCCCTGAAGCATCCTGTCCTCATGCTGTTTTGTTAGTGAGTTAGACCCTTATTTGACATGATAGTAGGTCTGAATAAGCCATGTATCCCATAGGCAATTTTTTCTATTGCTTTTTCATACTACATTGCATACAAAAGAATAAAATTTGGCAAAAAAAAAATCTTTACATTTATATGGCCACTGCTTTAGATGGTTTAAGGCAAAAAAAAAAGAATCAGGAACACCTCTGACATTCATGACTAGCTCCCTAAAAAAAAGCAATTTTAGATTCTGTATGTGTTGCAACACCTAGGCACAACTGGACAGGTAAAGAACGGTTGTTAGCCTTAAATCTGAACACTGCCCAGTTTTTAAACTCTGCTTCAAACCCAGACTTTATGCCCCCTAAACTGCTGTGATGCATGTTGTATTCTACAAAGATTTAAAATTCATCAGACAGACAAAGTATACATTTAATACTCACATGAGGGAATTCAGAATGCCTTTCAATACATCAAACTCCTAAACCTTTTACATCTTTCATTTTTAAGCTACATGGATTTTGATTTGTACAATTTTAAAAATATTCTGAAGCCTAGTCAATCTAACACTAAAAAGCACTGTTGCACAGTAAGAAATCAAGAAATACAATTCAGCAAACCTGGTATAGTTGGTCCCCAGGGAAGTTTTTTTCCAATTCTGTTTGTCATAGCCCAGATCCATCATGTCATGCTAGCCTAACTTACTACTACTTTTTTTTTTTTTTTTTGCACACTCCAACTATTTTCTGTTAAACTAGTGCTGTCACAAGAAAACATATAAAAATGCTCTTTTGCAAACACATTGTTTGGTCTCTACTGAACTCTCCAGAGCCACGGATTTCTCTCACTGTCTTTATCAGGGTGAATGCTGACAGATCACTGAACCTTACTGTCAGTGGTGACAGGCTTAAAGCTGTTTTATACAAGGTGGAGAAAAAACAACCAAAAAAAAAGAAAAAGAAAAGGTTTTTGTGCCTTGCATCTATAAGGTCCCTGATTCAAGAACAAAGGCTTATATTCAAAGATGATTAGCTTAAAGGCATTTCAGAGAGTTCTGACTGAGGCAATAGTTGGGTGTCTTGCTAGTGGGTGAAATATATATTCCCATGAGAAGAAAGGCAGCAGCAATTCTTTTCTGCCAAGATGGCAACTTTAATAATTCCATATATTTATCAGTTTGTGTCAAGACCTCAGGGATTTTGCCCTTCAGGTGAAGTTAAAGGTAGATGGAATGAATATAGCCCTGAACAATCATACTAAGACATACATAGAAAACTGTCCATAATGTCCAGGGGGAGAAATAGACGAAAAGGTCCAAATATACATAACATATATCTCTTAAGAAAGAGAAAGCTCAGGCTTTTACATAGGCATAAGCCCTGAGATGAGGCATCTTTCTTCAAATGTGAAAGAAAAAGTCTTAGTCGTATAAATCACCCAGTGCTGGTTATATTGAACAAAGTTAAATCATGAAAAAAAAATTGGATTAATCATTTAAAAATATAAATATGCTTTACTGACGGCTCTCATGGATTCATTATACCATAACCATGAGTTGGATCAGAATGAAACGGAGGGTTACCGTGATTGGTAGCCGTATGAAGCCAGAGATTGACTTAGCATATACACTGCATCTGAGCTGTACTCAGATAGGGTGCGTCTACACTTGTGAATTAAGTCGATTTAAGCTTGCTTAAGTCGACTTAATTTACTCTGCATCTACACTACACTTTCCTTAAGTCGACTTAAGCAGCTGCTTAAGACAACTTAAGGAAAAATTAAGTCGACATTCTTAAACCTCATTTTAAGTCGACTTTAGAAAGTCGACTTAGCCAGTGTAGATGTGGAGTAGCCCTAAGTTGACTTTAAGTCAACTCAGGGGGCTCCAGGGATTCCCCACTGCCCTCCCTGCCAGGGTGGCTGGCACAGCCACAGCCTGGTGTGCCCCCCCCAACGGGCAGGGCAGAGCCTTGTCCATCCTGCCCCTATGCCCTGCCAGGGTCCCTGTTCCCCTTTGCCCCATTGTACCAAGGTAGAATGGGGCAAAAGCTGAGCCCCCTGGCACTTGGCAAGGAGTGCCCCCCCTGCCACCATGGACCTGTCCCAGGTCCACCTAGCCCCTACAAGTCGACCTAGGCATCCAGTGTGGACGCTTTAAGTCAATTTTGTAGAGTCCACTCTAAGTCGACTTAAAATTTAAGTGTGGACATGCTAAGTCGACTTAAATTAACAAGTGCGGACATAGCCATAGTGCCCAGGAAGGCCGTGTAAGGCACATAACACTTTCTGTAAGTGGACGGTACTTTCCCCTAATCCAAGACTTCAGGACAGATTTCATTGTTCCACATTGATAATCACCAACGTGAAGTAATGAGTAATTTGGTGTGAAATAGATATAGCTCTTCATGTGCTAGCACAGGGAACTTTCAGGAGGAAATGTCTTCTAATTAATGGTAGTACAGAGCCTTATGAACTGTGAAGGAATGTGTAGAATAAGCATGATTTCAAAGGGTAGTATAGCAGTAGGAGGCAATAAAAATGTAAAGCTAACATACAAGACAGACACAGTGCTAGGTAGGTAGAAACAATTTAAGGTTGGGTTTAAATTATTTGGACTCTCTAGAATAATAGATTCAAATTCTTACAGGGTCCTTATAAGGTCGTGACAGGACTTTGTCTTTCAAAGATCAATATATTTAAAACCATGCATGTTGGGAAAGAATTGCATGTTGCTGTATGTCTAGTCAATAAAAATGATGAGCTCTTGGTGCTGTCTCATTAATAAAAGCTTCATGACACTTTACAGTGGTATCACTGGTCATGAGTTTCCCTTCCACAAGACTCCTGTGAGTGTACCATTTACTGGTTGTTTGGTGTCCTGAAAATCAATAATGATTGCAAAATATATTTGGATGAAAGGCAAGGGCTTGTCTTTACTGATGGTGGCAAATTTGCCGCTGTCAGATTGCTCTCTCTAATTGACTGAGTGGGTCTGTGAAGACCTGCTCAGCAGATCAGGAAGCTGATCCACTAAAACCACCCTTGCAGAAGGAGTAGCGCTGAGTTGGAAGTAAGGGGTTTCCCTCCAATTCAGGCTACTGAAAACACCGCGGTAAGTAGGCGGTAGGCAATCAGAGGGAGATACACAAAGTATTTTAAGTACTTTACATATCTCCCTTTGTTGCTGCTGAAATCGCTCCATTATATAGACCAGGGCTTAGTAAGTTTCTTTTTGTGAGTTATAAACCTAAACATAAGAAGAATGTTAATACACATTAGATTGTAGGGATGTGTTAATTCCTCTGAAATTATGGACAGGGAGAATGGTTAAAATATCAGAAACAAACATTCATACTGTAGAAAAACTGCATGCAGATAAATTTGCTAATAAATCATTTCTCCTTTGAGAGGTTTTTCCCATGATGCACCAAATTCTGGAACTCTGTGAAGACTGGCCATCTCTGGAAAAGTAACATTGTTTCCTCAGATTCTGATTGGCAGCAGCTGCACTCATGGACTATACTGTGCCTGGAGCAAATTTTTCCTGCCAGAAGCGCAAATGCACTGTGTGGTGTGGAGAAGCTGTCCATGGGGTCATTGTTCAGTGAACTGGACATATATGCAACCTATGTATCACATATATCACAATCCTAAATCCCTAAGACCTATCCCATTTTCCTTTTAAGGAGGGCTTATCAATGTTTGGGCCTCTCCACATGTTTTTTGGGAGGCCTCAGAGCAAACAATTTCTAGGCCACACTCCTTTTGTACAGCACAGGAATTTTGAGAGATATTGATACACAATATCTACTGGACTGTAACCACAGATTTGAAAATTACTGAAGCTTTTTGTGATTGAACAAGCACATGCTTCCTGGGGCCCACTGTCTCTTCCGACTTGGTTCTGTGTTGAACTCAGAGAGCTGTATTTGAACATTGGCAAAAGACTAAAATTACAGAGACAGGATTCAAAGGGGTAGCTGTGTCAGTCTAGTTCAGCAAAACAAACAAGGAGTCTAGTGGCACTTTTAAAGATTAACACATTTATAAAGTTTGAGCTTTAGTTTTTGCAGGATTTACCAGAAGATGACAAAGGCTAGAGAAAGCAATATAGTTTGCCCAGAGACAAAGGGGCTGTGCTGAGAGGAAATCCTATTAAAATGTCAGTATCTTCAAGAGAGCTAAGAACAACTCTAGCCAAGTACATCTCTAAGGTTTTGTCTACACTGCACAGCTCCATCGATGCAAAGTATGCAAGTTACATTACTCATGTAACATAAGTAACATTGAAGTAGCTTGCATTGAGTAGCCCTGCTATCTTCACTACTCTATGTCAATGGGAAAGTACATCCAGTCAACATAGTTTATGTTTCTCATTCTGGTGGCATACCAGAGTCAATGGGTGAAGCACTTGGTTAAGCATCTTTTCACTAGACCCACTGAATTGATGTTTCTGAATCGATGGCTGCAGTATTGAAGAAGTTGCTTGATGTAGATAAGATTCAAGACTGTGAAACCCTGCTGCACCCTGCCCTACTGCTATGGAGAGTAAATGGGACTGTGACGGGGCGGCCCCGCCCCGCACTGAAGAAAGTCAACAAACAC
>ML685777.1:20246132-20352792 GCA_007922175.1 Pelusios castaneus | reverse complement strand
CCCTGCATACAAGGGCGGCGTACTGACTCTGCGGCCATTGGGCCTGATTGCCCTGCATACAAGGGCGGCGTACTGACTCTGTGACCATTGGGCCGGCTTGCCCTGAACCTAAGGGCGGCGCATGAATTTTGGACAGGAAGGGCACCCCCACCACTGCTAATTCCCCTGAATCACCTGCAGGGGGCGCCCTTCACGCCCGCCGTGACGCGGGCCTGTCACAGGGACATCTTACCACACACACCAAGCCAGCTAATATCTTGGGTGCAGAGGTGACTTTTGGGGTAGATGAAGCAGGCGCATGCCTAGGGCCCTGAGCAGAAAGGGACCCTGTCGCCTGCTTCAGCTACCCCAAAAGCTGTGTCTGCCTCAGTCAACAGCAGGAAGAGAAGCTGGATCAGGGGCTGGGGCTGTGTGAGATGGGCAGGGTGGTGAGGGGAAGCTGGGGGCAGCGGGAGCAGGGCCTATGGCCCTCAATAGCCAAAGGCTGCCTCTGTTTGGGTGTCAGAAGTTAATAGCCATCCAGTGTTCAAAGGCAGTTTAAGGAGACACTACAAGCTGACAGCTAATTAAATGTAGTAGGTGATGTTCAGTCTTAATGACATAAAAGCGAGGTTTATTATTGTCAAAGCAGAACCCTACCTGTAGTGAATGGTCTGGGTCCAAGCCTGAGCCAAACCTCTCTCTCTCTCTCTCTCTCTCTCTCTCTCTCTCTCATTCTGCCTCTGTTCCTACTACAGTCTCTCTTAAAATGGTTCCATATATGGGTTCTCTCTTCTGGGCCAGGAATTGCTATTTCTGTGCCACTCTGAAATGTGAATGTTCCACTTCTGTTCAAAGAGCAACAATCTTATTTTAAATTTATTTCCCAGAAAATCTTTTGAAATGAAATGTGAATATGGCATTTTTGTAATAGCTATTTATCATTGCTATTGCAATTTATCTATCATTGTGTTTAAACAGGATTGACTGGATACCTATAGTAAAGAATATAAAGACTGCCTAGATATTTAATCATAATTTAGACTAACAAAAAAACATATCAGACTCCTGACTAACTCATATCATTAAGGGTTCCACATTTATTTCTTTATCTTCCCTCTTTGTCTAAAACATTTTTGCTCTGAAAATATTGATGACATTTTTTTATTTACCTGAGCCAGGGATGTCAAACTCATTTGCTATGACAGACCAGGTTTTACTTAAATGTACAAGTGGGCCGTACATATAATAAATCAAAATACTACGGCACTCTTGTGGCATCACGGAGTGCTGTGTATGCAAAACTGCACTCTGCGATACCACTCTCTCTTTCTCTCTCTCTGTTAGGGAGAGAGTGTGGTCTTGTGGAGCACAGTCTCGTATACCCAGCGCTCCATGATGTCGCGAAACCTGATACTCTCGCAGCATTATGGAGCACTGGGTATGCAAGCACTCCCTCTGTCAGGGAAAGAGTGTAGTCCCGCCAAATACAGTCCAAGGCTGGATGGAAGAGGTTCACGAGTCGCATGTTTGACACCCCTGAGCTTGACTTACACTGAAAAATTTTGCATGGCATATTTTTGGAGTAAAAACTATTTTAAATGTCTTAAGATAACAAGTTTTTCACAGGAAGAGAGAGTCTACATAATCTCTATTACTCTAGGTTAAGGGAAAGCAAAAAAAAAAAAAAAAAAAAAAAAAAAAATCAAGAAAGAACAAGGTAAAGGCTCCACAATAAATTACAGCATGTGTCCTACCTGCAACTGTACTGAACATGAGCTGTACTGAAAATGGGATCTCCATCCAGCAGACAGTAGACTCAAACTTTAAAACACTATAAATGTATATACACCACCAAAAATAACTACATATGGGTGAGAGAACTCTACGCATGAGGTCCTATCCCTTCAGCTGCTCTGAATGTCCCAGCACAGAACAGGTACAAAACACCTCTGTAGCTGCCTCTTCCACACTGGCCTGATTGGCCTAAGGATTGACCAGGCTGGGGCAGAGTGGCTTGCGCAGTAGGGTAAGTAGACCATTCATCCTGTTTTGGCAGGGACAGTCCCTTTCCATACGCTCTGCCTCGGCTGTCCCAACTTCTTTTGGCAAAAGTGGGTATCTGTCCTGTTTCTGACAAATGTCTACTTTTGTCAAAAAAGTGGGGTGTGGAGGAACATGCAAGGGGGGGGGGAGGATTTCCAGTGGTAATGCCAGCCCCGCACAGGGGGCAACGGCATGGCTCAGGCAGGCTGGGCTCAAGAAAGCAGTAATCTCAGGCTAGTAGGGGGGGGGGGGGGGGGGGGGGTTTGAGTGAGTAATGATGTCAGGCAGGCACTGCTTGGGTGTATAGTAATGCCACTCTGGGGCAGGGCTCAGATGAGCGGCTTGTGCCAGCCTCCTGCCGGGCAGGGGTAGTGGGAAGCTTAGGCCAGCCCTGTGGAGGCATGGGGAGAAGATGGTTCGGGCAATCCCATTGCAGTATTGCATTTTTCCTTTGGGAAATATAGTCACCATATATATAAGAGAAGGTTGGGATTCAGCTCTATAAAAGGATTCCACTGTAAATGATTCTCACACTTAAAAGATTTCTTAATTTCCAGCAGTTATTTGTCCTTTGCAGGTATGATGTATTATGAATTCAAGGTGTAATATTAGCTCAATGAGTAATTTTTTCTATTTAAACTCTAGTAAGAAACTAACTTTCCTCCTTTGTTTGGATAATACTAACCTAATGAAATTATGTGTCCATGCATACTCATACAGCTGTCGGGAGAATTCTGAAAAGTCTTCCTACGCAGTTTCCAAATTACAATGTATTAAAATATCAGTTTCCAGAGAAAGCAAACAGCAACATATTGTGGAATAGGACTTATTCTGAAGAATTCACCATGTTGTTAAAAAAAACCAAAGAACTAATAATAGTTAGCAACATAAAAACAAAAGTAATGTAGTTAGGACCTGATCCAAACCCACTGAAGTTCATGGAAGTCTCTACATTCACTTCAGTGGATTTTACATCAGGTCCCTAGTCAGTTACTTGACACATCTACAGCCTGCAAAGCATAATCACTTTTATGCTTGTAGCAACATTGGGTTGCCCTGAAAGTTTTGATCACTTGCATATATTGTTAGATTACTTTTTCTTTCCTCATTTCCTCCTGTCTGAATAATGCCCTTTGCTTCTTGTAAAGACAATCAAGTATGATCAGCTGATAAGTCCTATTCCTTTAAATTGCCATTATATTGTTGAGTTGAAATTTGATGCTCAGCTTCCGCTGTTCTGTGTTGAGAAGTATTATGCTTATTATATTTTTCAATCATTATTAATGTGGATGGAGTAAATATAACCTTTGTTTACACTCTGTTTCATCTGCACACATCTTGCCTCCCTTATAAACTTATAATTTTTGACCATATCCTTGTGAAGGATCAGAATGTCATATTCCCTTTAGTTGACATTTTAAAAGCTAATCTGAGTGAGTAATTGCATTCCAGTTCAAAAGATTATTAAAATAACTAGTTTACATGAGTACATCCATTGTAATCAGAACATGTAGTCCAAAAGAGTTTGAGTAATAAGATTAACTTCAGAGCTGCATAATATTCAGCAACTTGAGCTTGCAGGACTGCATGTGAAGAATACTCTTCAGTTCTGGCTCACATGGGTTTGCATTCATTGAATATCCTCTGAATTTCAGGTTCCAACAGACCCAAAAAATCAAAGGGGAACTCAGTGACCTGTCAAGTTATAACTAGCTTTGCATGGAAAACAGAAAAAAATCACTGTTTTTTATATAGTTTCTGCTCAAAACCATCATCAGGCCCAGATCCTCACAACATCTGCCATAGCGTATAGTCATTTAAAACCTAGCCCCAGTTCACTGAAAAGCTGGCAAAAGTGAAAGAGCGAATGTGGCCAACTTCTAAGTTTCACCTTCTTTTGTTTCACTAAAACAGTGCTGTGCAGTGACCGTCCCCGACAATCAAAAAAAGAAAAATGTAAAGAAAATCAGGTTTGTGCACCAATTCTTTTTTCTGTCTGTAGTGTCTGCTAAGTGGTTACGTAGGAAACATATCTCAAAGGCTAATCCAAACTAAAAACTTAAGCAGAATTAATATTCCTACACACTGGTACAAATGTGCACCATGTTGCCCAGAGGCAGATCAGTTCCAAACACAAAATGGATTTCTGTCCTGAACTGCCTGCTTTCGAAGAGTGCGCTTACATTGGCAAGAGCTGCTGCACTGCAGAGTTTAGTTCTCCTTCTTCTGGTAGGGTGCTATGGTTGCACATTACATATCCTTGCAGTATGATCCGTGCAACACAAAATCAGATAAGAATGGACTATTTCTGGCAGTTCCTGGGTTGAATACGCATTAGGGTTTTCAAAGATCATGCTCATTTAACAGTGTATATTATCCAATTAGATTTTTTTTCCCTTTATCCTGGTGCCTTCTCTGACTATAACTGAACCTGATCTAATATCACAGTTATGGTCATTTGGATCCCCAGTCCATGTATTAAAAACCAATAACTTCCAATTGTAGAGCCTTTCATTCCCAAAGGATCCAGCACTTCACAAAATGAAATACAAAGTAGATACATAATAGAGAGGAATCATTTTGCCCACTACTGAAATAGACCCAGCATGTTGACTTGGGCTAGTTCATGACAACACTAAAATTTACGACAGGAAGTGAAGAAAAATACTAACATATGTAGCTGTGAGGAGAATCCACAGGCTTAAACTAATGATACTAGTTCCAATGCTAGCAACAGCACTCAGATCCTTGCAAAAAGTATTATGTTCTTAGAGGCATTTTTCCCAGATCCCTCCCTCAATGTGACACTCTACCAGATACTGCCCATCATTCTCACTTCTCTCAGAGACCCAAGTATTACTATTGTTTATTATGTGTATATAGGAGTACTGAGAGGTGCCCAGACGAGATTGTACAGCGGAGAGCACAATGGGACCCAAACACATAGTGAAACTGTCCCTGCGCTTAAGAACTTAGATAAGATGGTTAAATGTTAAGAGGGGAAACAGAGACATTAAGGGCAGGTCTACACTGCCTGCCATTTTTGGCGGTAGTCGAAGGGAGATACACAAGTTACTTAAAATAACTTACATATGTGAGTTCGACTACCTAATGCCCCACTCATCCACCACACTGAATCGAAGGGAAAGGCCTCCGTTCGACTCAACACTACCACAGTTGCTGGGGTGGTGTTCAGGGATTGGCTTCCTGATCAACTGAGCGGGTCTTCACAGACCCAATCAATTGAATGGGCAGGTTGATCTGATGGTGGGAATTTTGCTGCCATCAGTGAAGACTAGGTCTGAGAGGTAAGATGACTTTCCCATGGTTACATGACAACAGAGAGTGGTCACAACAGAATTCCAGTGTTCTCAGTCTCAGTCCCAATACACTTGTTCTCCACCTGTTCAATGAGTGAGGAAATTAAGGTAACTGGCAACTGGGCATTCCTCAACATGACCGCCATATCGCCTGCTATACATTTTAGAGTAGGTTCCAACAATGGCTGCTTCAGTAATAATATTAATCCTAATTTCATTGCTATGTCCAGTAAATATCTGCAATGAAATATGCAGTTAGAGATGAACAGACAGAGAACAGAGCCTTCCCTTGGTCCTTAGGAGTTTGCTTCTGTCTGCTCACAATTTCATGTTAAATAATAATATCAATATCAATTAATGCCATCCCCCCTCTCAATTCTTTGTTTCCACATTGCTGTTAAACAATGACCTGTTAACAATCTGTACCAAACTGGAATAAATATTGGTTTTGTTTAAATGTACACAGCATGCATCAGAGCCAGATCATATTATTTTCAGTGGCAGGACAATAGTCCATTGTGACAAATAAGAGAAATGTAAGGGCAGAAAGCACTTTTTTATGTATCAGCTACTTGCTATCAGTTTGATTCTGAAATAGGTGGGGAATTAAAAATGAAGTAGGTTGTCACACTGAAAAAAATATAAAACACATTTTGCCATCTTCTCATTATTTTGTGGGAGTTTTATATTTCACTACTAATGTTAAAGACGAGAAATGATATAAATAAATTCATAGCAATGCATACCGGCCTGTTGAAAATTAAACATTATTATAGACAGAAATAAAGGGGCTTTGTGCTGCAGAATAGTGATCTTATGGTATACATCTGGAGCACTCTGCTTAAACTCTGATTTGCAGTGGAGGTTGAGGACATCAGATGTCATTAGTCAGACAAAAAGTGTTACTGGTAAGAAATTGTAATGTGTACATGAGCATGCAAAATGGTCATAAATTAGGCAATGTACCATTTGTAGATTTGTTATTCAATTCTTCTTTATTTGTAGCCACAACCCTTCTGAACATTTGTTCTCCTTTCCTGTACCTGGCCCTGACCACAAAATGAACATATTCCCAGTATTTGTATTTTTGGGAGCACTGTCAATTCAACCACCATCAAAGCATTAACTCCTTTCCAAACTCTTTACTGGACAACCACAAATTAAACACACAATCTCACCAGGACAAGAGACAAGCAGAACTGTGGGAATATATAATTCCATGTATTATGAATATTCACAACTTCCCGCAAAGCTTGTTAAATTAGCTACAAGGTGAAACATTACTAGTTTAGTCGTTGAATACTTCAGGAAAGATGACAAAACACAGCAAAACCAGTGCTCATAGACATCAATCAGAATTTCGCTTCAGCTATGCCCTTGCCCTTTTTCATTCACTATTCACAAATGGAGTTTTGTGGACATTAATGTTTGGGGAATGATTGCTCTTCATTCAAATATCAGTATCAAACAAACGGGATTTAGAATAGAATTTTGGGAAAAAACCCTGTGTGATGTAGGTAGCCAAACACGGGCTATGACTAATAGATAACTGAGGAGAATAATTCTTAAAAAAAGTCATATTTTGAAATTCATTGGCCTTAAATGATTGAACAATCACCCAGAGCAAATAAATTCATAAAAATCAACATCTAATCACATGCAATTAGCAAAGAGGAAAAGGACCTAAGAAGTCAGATAATTTATCTCCAATGAACAGTTCAATCAGTTCCATTCTGAAGTTTATGTGAGAACATTGAAGATTTTTTAAAGTTATATATTTACCAAAAAGATCTTCAATGGAAAATCTGTAGGCAAGTAAAATGTGCGATGATCTTTTCTGACATTTACAAAAGTCATTAATTAATATGATTAAGCAAATTAGACTGAGCCAAAGTCTGCCTCATTTTAAGAGCATGCTGCAAGAGCCACCTGTTTGCCAGAGAGATTAGATTCTATGGTGATGGAAACTAGAGAACAGAGAGAGAAAGAAAAATAAAGGAGAGATTGCTCTGTATCTGTAGATACTGATTGTTCATCTTTCTAATCTGTTTTTATAACCACCATCACCAAAGTATCTAAAGTCCTCCAGATAGTATGGTGGTCTATCCTACTCATTCATAGAAAGGAATCTCCTAACCATGAAATGTAAGGAATATCTTCTTTAGTTATTAGCATTAAATAGCCTATGACACACCTTGATTCCACCAAGTTAAGGTACCTAATATCTAAGGCTTCATCTACAGTTGTAAATTAAGTTGACTTAAGCTTGCTTAAGTCGACAATTTACCCTGCATTTACACTACAGTTTTCTTAAGTCGACTTAAGCAGCATTCATGGCACTTGCTTAGTTCGAATTAGCGATCCCCATTCATTTCAATGGCCGGTTAGTTTGAACTAAAAAATTAGTTCAAATTAACATGGCCACATTGGCTAATTCGAACTAGTTAGTTCGAATTAAAGCCTTATTTCTAAAGCCCTATTCGAACTTATTAGTTCGAATTAAGGAAGCCCTTAATTTGAACTAACTAAAAGCCTAGTGTAGACATGGCTTTAGTTAGTTTGAATTAAGCCTCCTTAATTAGAACTAACTTGCCAGTGTAGACATAGCCTAAGACTGTTGCTACCACTCTTGAACTCAAAAATAATTCAAACTCATGCAAGCAAACAAATTAAAACCATAACAATAAAATGTAGGTAAGAGCTGAGACATACATAATCAGTTAAAATAATCAGATATTTATAATGCTTTTTAAGTACTATCTCTATGCTGACAAGCATATGAAATCACATGACCCCAATGTTCCTAAACAAAAGTGTCTCCCTTCTCGGTTCCATCTAACCTCCATTTCTCAGGTACACAAGTGATGTACATGAAGACACCATGTAGGCCCATAAAGAGCTGCTGTTAGAAACACACTTCATTATACTGGGACTTGGCGATGCAGGTTTTGATGATCCAGGTGGGGAAAAGTCCTTTTGCAGATACATTGAACCTTAGTAGTGCAAATTTAAACCCTAACTACCCATCTAACTAGAATACAGGGCTTTTCATGTTCCTTTTGAGACTGAAAGGTCAGTAAATTAATGTAAGTAGGCAGGTCTGCTTTTGGGACTCGAATAACCATGTGCCCCCTTCTGAAACTATAGTTACATGGTTTTAAGCTTGGAACCGATAGGTCAATTGTAAGCAGGCTGGGTCTCTGAATCCCAAATGCCGGATCTGGTGTGGGCTGCTGCAAGGCAAGCAGGTTGTAGGGGGTTGCAGGCAAGCAAGCTGTCTCATCCTATGGCTGGCATGCTGGTAGCAGGAAGAATGGACTGTGCCCTCCTCAAACTTTTCTGCAGGCCGAGACTGGCCTACTGCCACCCCATTGCCACAGGACTCCTTTTTTGTTTTGTCTAACTAAGGCTAAGTCTACACTGAAGGTGGCCAATTTGCCGTCATGAGTTCAATCTTCTGGGTTCAATTAACCGGTCAGTCATGACCCAGTCAATCAATTTGGTGTTTGATTTAGTAACTTCAACCCTGGAAGAATAGTAGTGCTGAGTCAAAGGGATGACATTTCCCTTCAACTCAGTCAGTGGAGACAGGGAGGTAAGTGAGCATTAGTGAGTCGAAGGGAGATATACAAGTTATTTTACTTAGCTTGTGTATCTCCTGTCATCTGCTGCCGAAAATAACAGCAAGTGTAGACAAGGCCTAAAAGGTAGTTTAAAATCCGGAATAGATTCCCAAGAGATGTTTTAAAATCCTCCCCTCATTAGAGGTTTTTAAGAACAAATCTAACACACACCTTTCAAGGACTGTTTATATTTACTTGACCCTTTCTCAGTACAGGGGGCTTGACTTAATAACTTCTCAAGTCCCTTCCAGTCATAAGTTAATGATTCTATTAATCTAAGTGTAAGACAAGAGACAGCAAATAGATACAAAAAGAAACTGCGAGAGGCAGGATGATGGTTTTGTACACAGTGATCTAAAAAGGAAGTGGGTGAACGGCTCAAATGGAAAGCTTAAGACTTATGTTTTAGCCATGCTGAGCTTCAGCTGATGGTTAAATATTTATGAGAAAATGACAAAGACACAGGTTGAGATTTTAGTTTGGAGAAAAGATGACAAGTTTGCAATAGAGAGGTAAAACTGTGAGTCATCAGCTGAATTTTATTTGCAGATGTGATTACCATGAGATAAGATATTGAGGGAGAAGAGAAGGGGACCAAGGACACAGCCTCATTGAATCCCCAAAGTGTGATGGAGAAAGTGCCTCTGACATATACCCTGAATGAATTATTAGAAATATAGGAGAAGAACCAGAGGAGGATAGAATTATGGATGTCAAGGAAATTTTAAAATTAAGCATAGTTGACAGTGTGAAAGGCAACTGACAAGTCAAGGAGGATAATGATGGAGTATTGATTCTGAGCTTTATGCCATTGTATATGCTTAGCCCCCTTTTTAATGGCAGAATGTTAGTTCTTTAGTGTTTTATTGTGTCTTCATATAATATGAATCTTAAGCTGGATACGTATGTAGTCAGTGCCTCAAGTGTTTGGGCTGAGGGCAAATGGTACTTTATGAAATAGATTATTGTGATTAACAACATAACACATTGGACAGTGACACAATCACTTTTTTCCCCCCAAAACATAATGCCTAGAGAGATCAAGTACCTATAAAATCTGATCAAACTGACAGGAAGTTGTATATAAAAATTAATAAGAAGTGGACCCTGAGGTAAAATTGTAGGCATATTACTGTATCTTTCCAGAAACACTTTCAACATTGCTCAACCCTATTCTCAATTTTGCTGCTTGCAAAACACTTCCAACTGCAGATGTTAACAGAATAATATATTAAAGATTCAAAAACTGCTATTTGAAAATTTTGTCACAAACAAACCCTGAAAAGCATACAAACAGAACACACATTGTCTATGCTATTTGTGAACCCATGGCTCCAACGGTTCACTTACTTTTCAACCTGCTTTGGAATAATTTGGCACATCTCTAATTTTAACAAGCTTCAGTGGGATTAGATATAATACAAACTTTGTTTACATCAATTAATACCCATAGAAATACAAGCAAACTGGTTAACTGCCTTTATCAACAAAAAAACCCAGCAAAATGAGAATTAGTCTGAACTAAGATTGCGTATAACCAACTCAAACTGCTACGGTTATTGTCTTTTAGAAAATCCAAAGACTTCATTTTCAAACAGGTAGGAATGATCTGATAATATATTTTTAAGTATGCAGACACACTTAAATTCAAATCTGCAGTATATCTGTATTATCAGCTCTATGCTCACCAACTTCTCAGCAAGTACTAAGAACACTATACAGTACAGTGTTAGTGCACACTAACAGCTGAACAGAAAAAAAGACAAATATTATGCATAAACTACATTCATGTCCAATCCTTTTTTGTGATGGTACTCAGGGGTAATGAGTGCCGGCACCTTTTTTTCACTGCGATGCGGACCCGGCTCCTGCCACCACCAGGCTGAGTACCAGCACCTTTTTTGTTTAAAAAAAAAAAGCACTGATCATATCTCTATTGTTATTTCCATTTCTAAATCACTCACCTTTACTGACTGTAATAACTTTCTACAATTGCAGTATACCTGGAGACAGAACACTGGTCACCTCAATCCCAATCTAGGGCATTAATCGTAAAACCAACCTTCCTTGTTAGAGAGGATCCAAACAACTGGATACATAAGGGAGTCCTTACCCAAGGTATGGGAAAGGAAAAGGAATAAAGACAGCGTGGAGTCAATGATAAATGAAATTAAGTCAGAGATTGAAAAGTGGGGCAGAAGTGAGAAATTCAGATGATCTTATGTGTTTCTACAAGAAGTTTAATTATTTATCTGTTATATAACCTGCACTTTCTGTTACTGTATTGTGCCATCTCCATGGTCTACTAAGTATTTAAGGCTTTAACTAATACAGGATCAGTCTATATATGTTTTGCTTTCTTACATCCCACACAGACACCTGGCTCAAAGCAAACATTTTGTTTCCTTTTTAGGTTGTGGGTTGCTATTTTACTCATTGTAAGCTTAGAGAGGGCGTTATCTTGTGGTTTTCCTCTGCCTTTCCATTTGTTAATTCAGGAATTTACTGTGCAATGTTGCCATTTTAATTGTTATGTTTTTAGTTATATTCTGTGAGGCACCAAGAGCCTGGAGGCCTGGGCACCATATAAAAACATTTTAACTATTGTGTTATTATGCCATCTTGAAGTGAAAGCAACATTATGAAATAATAGAATTATGCAGTTTGATTCTATTGGCAAGTTATCCAAAGTAGTTAATATTGTGATATTATAACTTCCTCCTCCTAATGTGATGGAATTAATTCATACAACCTGATAACAAGGTTATTACTATGCTAACAACGGTAAAAGGTGGCTCAAGTGGAACAGTCTGTCACATTTGAACATTTCAGATCAAAGGTCTATTGAACTGAAACAACAAATAGAATCAATTTCTTGGACTGTTTCTGTACCTCCAAACTTGGAACATTACACCACAGAATGTGACTTAATGAAATACAGATGAGTGGTGCCATGGAACAGCCAGTTCTACTGAAACAATGAAAATTAATGTAGCACTCCCCTGGCTGGGGAAACCAACCAGTTATTGAAGACAGCTTTGCACTTTAATATGTCAGTCTTTGAGTATAGTCAGGACTGAGATAACTTACTCATTCACAGCTAACTAAGGAGAACTGGGAGAAACTGAAGAAAATGTGCAGTTTACTAAAAATTGAATGAGCCTTACTGATCTTAGTGGCTTTTCACCCTGAACTCTTTTTGTACCATGTGCTTGCAAATTCTAGTACTTTTTTTTTTTTTTAAAGCTGTGACGTTAATTTCAACAGTGCTGCCTACAGAATAGCAAGAAAACGGTCTCCGATCCACAGAGCCTTTATTGGATATAGAAGTAAATATCCATGGATACTCTGACAGGTAGCAGCAGGGATGGTAAGTGAATTAATTTAATAAAAACAGTTACAAATCCTGTAACTCATCCCAAAGTCAAACGTTTTGTAAATTTCTGGTCCATTCTGGTAAGTATGGATATCCAATGAGAGAGCTGGGATCTCAAAACTGGAGAGACGAGAAGAGAGATATTGGAAGAAAAATGGTTTAAGCCACAATAAAAAATTAAACCAATTGATTAGATCACGCACAGAACAGATTTGCTGTTGTTGTATATAATTATTATTATTATTATTATTAGGGGAGGGAATCAAGGATTCATGGAACTGACAGGAAGAGAGCATGGGTTTTGTGGGAGGATCTTGCTGAACTGGAAGGAACACATCATCTTTGTGATGGTAACAGAATAAATACATAAAAGTTATAAAGGCAGGTGTGATAGTTTGTGGAGTTTGCACAAAGGACCTTCACCATTAAAGCCTGAACCAGCAAAGGTTTTAAGCATATGTTTAACTTTAAGCATGTAAGTAATCTTATTGAAATCAAGTGCTTAAAGTTAAGCATGTTGTTAGGTCCTTTGCTGGAAAAGACTCTAAAAGTATGAGTCCGGACACTTCAGTTAAAGGACTAAGTCCTCAGACTTGAAGTAGAATTGGACCCAGAAATCTCTGGGGTCAACTGCTAGAAAAAAAGGGTATACAATATTAGTATGAAATGGTTATGTTATTGTTAAGCTTAACAGCATGGTGATTGGGAACTCAATATTTTCAGGAATTTGGGCAGACTTACTCTGAGCTGTGCACGTGTGCAGTTAATAAAAAAGTGCTCTGCCAACTCTCCTAATCAACTTGATCCTGGAAAGCTCACTAACTAATACAGGGCATAAGGGCAAGAAGACAACAAATATAGATAAGCTTCACATAGGCATCCAAAACTGAAACTTTAGGGTGCCTCTAGACTGCAATAAAAAGCCTGCAGCAGAGAGTCTTAGGGCATCTGTGAACTGACTAAGGCTCCTAGGCTGCATCTACACTGGTAAATTAAGTCGACTTAAGCTCGGTTTAAGTCGACTTAATTTACCCAGCGTCTACACTACACTTTGCTTAAGTCGATTTAAGCAGCTTGCTTAAGTAAGTCGACTTAATGCTTTTTACTCGACCTAAGGCTTAAGTCGACTTTCTAAAGTTGACTTAAACCAGGGTAGCCCTGGGGTAGCCCTAAGTCGACTTAGGGCTACCCCAGGGCTACACCAATGTCCTCCCTGCCGGGGAGGGGGGCACAGGGGGAGCCTGGCATGCCCCCCAAAGGGCAGGGCATGTGGGCAGGGTGTGATGCTGTCTGGATTTAGGGAAGCATTTATGATATTATTTTCTATCCATATATCCTAAATGCTATAATCCATAGGAGCTATGTCATGTTTGGTATCAATAGAAAGGTAGTAATTTGCTGGGAATGATTATATAGTTTATGTCTAGGAATTGAATTCGGATTAGAAATTAGTTTAGTTAGGAATTTGGTGTTATATCTATACTTTAACTTGTGTGATTTTATGGAAATGTCTGAGAGAGGCAGGTGTCTAAAACCATTGTCTCCTTAATGTTAAGGAATGTGCCAGGTGATATGGGCCCAGGGAGTAAACTGATGAGCCAGTAAGGACACAATGGTTGTCTTCCTCCCCTCCCCCTGCCACCGTGGACCTGCCCAAGGTCTCCCTAGCCCCTAGAAGTCAACCTAGGCGTCCAGTGTGGATGCTCTAGGTCGACTTTGTAAGTTTCCCTTTAAGTTGACTTTAATTTTAAGTGCAGACACACTAAGTCGACTTAACTAAGTTGACTTAGTTTAAGTCGACTTAAAAGTGCAAGTGTAGACATAGCCCTAGGGATCAGGCTGTAGGGCTAGAAATAGCCCATGCCCAAATGTCTGCCCTGAAATTTTGAGCCCAGCACCCGAAGCCCTTCAAGCCCAAATCAGCTGACACAGGCCAACCATTACCGTGCACTGCTGACCAAGCCTGGGCTCTGACTCTGATTTGAGTCCAATCTCCCCTTCTGTCCACATATAAAATCAGTCTAATGTGGGTCAGCAATCACTCAGGACCTAGGAGACTGCTAAGAAGTGCGCCAGAGTCTGCTGGGGTACTGGGATACGTCCAGGTCCTGTCATTGTGCAGGGTGGATGCAGGACAGCTGCAGCCCTGACCCACAAGGTCTATGTAGACAAGTTCCAGAGAGGTAGCCATATTAGTCTAGTTCAGCAAAACAAACACACTTTCAAAGACTAACACATTTATTTATCTCATGCACAGCATGGCATGTTAAAATGGCTGTGAAATCTTGGGTCCAGCAATTGTAAGCTCAAGTTCATAATATAGTGTGGATGCTCAAGCATGAGCTTGGAAACATTCTGAGTCCACAAGACTAGGGCCCACCATGTTTACAATGCAGTGTAGACATTCTTTTACATTTCAGCCCATCTTTGATTAACATTCCGCCAGGTCTTTGGATCCCATCTCTGGCTTTACACAAGTGAATAGCTCACAAATGAAAATGAGAATAAGTTCCCTAGGTACATTCCTACTAAAACTTTTAACAAACATTTAAAAGTATCATGTTTCTGCTCACTCACCACTCTACATACAGCTCCATT
The DNA here is from genome assembly GCA_007922175.1 of Pelusios castaneus. Taxonomy (NCBI): domain Eukaryota; kingdom Metazoa; phylum Chordata; order Testudines; family Pelomedusidae; genus Pelusios; species Pelusios castaneus. The sequence continues at coordinate 20,337,850 of ML685777.1, read as the reverse complement.
AAGTAAACAGTTTAGAAGCTATTAAAAGATTTATTTAGAACTTGTGTTATTGGCACCTGTTTATTCTTTGACCCCACAGAACTAAGGCAGTAAATGGCTAATTTGTTTGCTTGTGTTCCAAATAAATCAGTGTTTTAAAGACAAAGGAGATAGAATGCAGCGCCATGTAATGTGGCAATGTCCTAAAACACAAGACTAGTGTCTCCAAGCATAGATACAGAACATTTATATAGACAGGACAGCACAAATAATCTATTTAACCTAATCTTTTAATTACAGGAAACATCTAGCAAGACATACAAGAGCAATGAAATGACCCACAGCTAGAAATCAAGATGATATATTTGTGCATGTGAAAGTAACACTAGCAGAATTCATAAAAGAAAATCTCCTTGGGCTTTATTATCTTTCCATCAGGACATGTTGTTGTCACACAGCAAACAAAAGGAGAATTATTTTTTAAAATGTTATTAAAATACAAAAGTGTAAAGTGGAGAGTAATGAAAAATGAAGCAAGAGTAGGGATGAGCAAGGTTAGAAGGAAAGATCCAGGTAGGAACAAAATCTCATTTGAATGCAAAGAGAAATATCTTGAAAAAAACTAGAGTGAAAAGTAAGGACCAAATTTTGATACCTTAGCATCATGAATAGGCTCTTACTCTGCAAGAGGTTCCACTGATTTCAATAGCCTTATTTGTATAGTTAGGTACTACATAGCATGACAAGGAGATCAGAATATAGCTCTATGTGTGGAGTATGAAAATCTTCTCCCACTCTTAGAGATTCTAAGAGAGCCCTTGCAGAATCCTAGCAATGAAACATTCTGCACTGGGAAACTAACATCTTGTGGAGAAACCCTGAGCCAGTACTACCCACTCAAATCTTTGTCAGTGGAAAAGTGTCATGAGGTGAGGGTGGGGGAGTGTGTAATATAATACTAGTAGTAGTTATAAAAGAGTCTCAAAATATCAAGAGATGGAAAAATTGATCCTTAAAAAAAATCTCTCATCCTCCTTCTCTTCATTTCGTTTCCCCATCTCTGATAATTCTGACACACTTCTCTGATCCTTTACCTTACTTCAACTAAGTTATTATCCTTATATTTGAAAAAAATTGTCTTCTATCCCTTTGATCCACTATTATTTCATTGTATTCTTTCTGTGACCTGCACACAATTCCTCACTCTCTTCTCCCTTTCTTGTTTACATTCTATTTTGTCATTTTTCTTCAGGTTTATTTCAACAACCAGTGAAGCTCAATGTCCATCAAGTTTTGGTCCAGTAAATGCAGTTTATTAACTCTTAGTCCTTAGTTTGCAATTTTACTCTAAGTACTAAATTTGTTTCCAAAAATCAAAGAAAAAGAAAACAGAATTACAAAAGGTCAAAAGTATGTTTTTTTCTTTACTCCCACTCACATTCTAATATCAACCTCACCATTCTTTTCCAATAGAGAACTTCCCCCCCCGGCCCCCCCCCCCCCCCAAACTTGGGAATTCCCATCAGTTTAACTCTCTGAGAATTTTCCTCCCTTTTCTCAGAAGGTGTGAATTTTTCAAATGCCAGTAACATATCACTACAGAATTTTTCATGAGTAGGAGGTAACTGCAGCTTGACTTGCTTGGACTGTTGTTCAACAGCCTTATTTCCACAAAAGCCAACTCATTTGAAACCAGAAAAATCAGAACTGAGAATTGACATCTTGTGAGTAAAGACAAAACTGTAAGCCGTGTACATGGAAACATTGATAAGATTATTTCTTCATGCTGCTGAATTGCTAGCGCTTGGCTTTTTTTTTTTTTTTTTTTTAATTTGGACACTAGTTGGTATTTCTGTTAACACTATACAGTAGTCTGTAATTTCAGCTGGTGACTGGAATCTTTGAAAGCATGATAACAAATCATTTTTAAAAATACAGACAACCACCAGCTTTACTGCAGCCCCTTTCCACCATTCCAGCAGTATACAGGCCACAAAGGGAGCAAAATGAGGAGCTATCATAGGGTAGAGGTAGCTAGGCCCACTTAGGAGGCCCTACACTGCCTTAGGGAGCAACCTTCCCCACTGGAGAGACAGATGTGTGCTAGCTATGCTCAAACGGCATGCTCAAAATAGCAGTATGGCTGCCACAGCATGGGCAGAGGCTTGGGATGGCCACCCAAACTTGTACCCAAGAGGTCAAGCAAATTTGGACTCAGGTGGCTAGCCTGAGACATCACCCATACCCCTGTGGCCAATGGCGTTTTTTAACAGTGCATTAGCTTGAGCAGAACTGGCACATGTGTCTACATGTGCTGGGAAACAGACTGCCAGCAGCCGTGTAGAACTTTAGAGTGAGCACCTACTAGGGCAAGATCAAGCTGAGTACCAGGAGGGGTCTGCTACAAATGGAAGAGGGGAGGAGACAGAACACTCTGGGAATTCTGAGCCAAGAAGAAGCCCTTAATAAATGTGAGGAATCTGCTGTTCAACAGCCATGCCAGTTCCAAGAACAACCCTGAATCTGCAATGCAGAAAGATGGCTCAATGTCAGCATTGTCATTCCCCTGCCCTTTTCAGGACCTGGTGCATAGTCTGGGTCTGCCAGCAGAAAGACTGGGAAACATTTTTTTCTGAACACAGTATATATTTTTTTGACATATTCATTTACACTGAAACCCGTTCTCTACCTTTTATCAACCGAGGCATTTTCTCTGGGAAGTATGTGTACTGTGCAACATATAAATAGACTAGTGGGCCAGATCTTCAATGATGTAAATCAAAACAGCTCGACTGACTTAACAGAGCTAAGTCAAATTACACTAGATGAGGCTCTATCCCATACTGTCTACCATACATAGCTGCATGATACACGTGAATGTCTGTGTGGAATATGCACTGATGATACAGCAATGCAAAATGAAATGCAAAAGCGAGTTACACTATAAAGCCATTCTTAACTGATTTAATTAAACTGAGGCACACCTCTCTGGAATTTCCCAGGACACCTGCTTTATTGCTTCTCTGCTTACCAGTCATAAACTAGGTGGTTGTTCTTAAACCTGATACAATAAATGGAGGATGCAATATTGCCCACGAGAAAATATCAGACTTATTTGTACAAGTTATTCATAGCCTTTGAATGCACTGAGAGTGGCTGAAGCGTGAGTGCTGTCTTTGTTTGTTTGAGATGGGAGTCCTGAAGTGTGATGAGTCACCTCTGAGCCAGCCTCTAAAACTGATGAGACCTTATCCCTGAGTCAGATAATCTAATGAGGCCATTATCTGCAGGGTTCGTGCTCACATCAAAACAGTGTTCAGACAAGCCACAGGACAAGACCCATTCAGGTGAGCCCAAGGGCTCCTAAGGCAGCAGTCTCTTCAATCTGCTCAATGCCACCACCTGGCCAGGAGCATTCCCATTGCCAATGGTTTCAACAGACTGCCATTGCTTCTGCTCCAGCCATGCCTGTTTCGACACTAGCCATATTCCAACCTGCCCCTACTCCTGTGACAACTGGCCACTTCACAACTCTGATGTGGTCTGTGGCAAAAGAGGCTATTTCTGATCATTCCAATGACAAACATTTCTCTGCTCTTCAAGTAGTTATGTGTTATTAAGCCACATCCAACTCTGCCCACCACATGGAATATTTAAGCAGTCTCCATCTCATAGTAAATGTATACAGAGAGCAAGAAAGCAGATTGTTGTCTATTATTTTATGGAATCTAAAATGGGGTAGCTGCCTCATGTATATATAAAAAATGCATGGTCTCAGTCCTGAAGAGCTGACAATTTAAGTTCGAAACCTACAAACATTCACATACAGCCACTGACCTCAGTGACACTACATACATACTAGAAGTTACGGGTCACTCTGTAAATAAACTTAAATTTGTAGGATTGGGGTTTAAGAACAAAAAGGACAGACAAGGGGCAGGTGGATGAAGAGCAATAGGGAGCCACGGTGATAAAATCATCTAATAATTTAACTTGTTTAATATATATCATGGTCACTTTATACTTTTATAGACAGTTTTATGGTGTAAACTAATTAAAGAGATGTTAATGGAAACTGCATTTTTCTGTGAAATGAGGTAAGAGAAAGGAGAAGGGAGGCCATATTCCTTATCTGGAATGACCTCGGAAGGAAAATTTCTGCTCATGATTCCTCCTAATCTTGATCAAAATAGAAGTATCTACTCCGAGTCCACATTGCTTTAACATCGTAACCTTGGACCAGCAGTTTTCTCACATCTCTCGCTTTTTTTTATTATGGAAGAATTAAAATGATAAAGTATATATTGACTTGTTTTTTATTTAATTGTCTTATATATCAATGACAAAAGAGTCTTGTGGCACTTTTAAAGACTAACAGATTTATTATTTTCTCCCACGAAAGCTCATGCGATTAATAAATCTGTTAGTCTTTAAAAGTGCCACAAGACTCTTTTGTCTTTCTACAATAGACTAACACGGCTACCCCTTTGGAATTTATATATCAATATCTATATAGGCATCTACCTGGGATTCTAGCCCCCTTTTGCCATCAGCTGCAAGTATAATCACATCAGAAAATTAAAGCAGCTGCTGTTGACTCCAAAATAGAGGGGGAGAGGGGAACAGACAAGAAATAGAATCCAAATGCAATCAATATTCGCATCCACGTGTAACAAATGCCTACTTGGTGTGGCACTCTGTCCCCCTCTACTGGTGGCTAGATCAGCTACAGACTATTGAGCCTGTTGAACCATAACTAACAGAGATGTGTCTATTACCTAAGGCAGTGGAGGCTCACGCCTTTCGCTCCAGCAGTCCTAGGTTTGATCCCTGCTGCCGACGTCCCTGTGTCACTTGGCGTTATGGATAAATACAAGCTTATAATAAACCACTTTCCCCCTCAGCAGGCAAGGTAAATGAGCTGCTTTTGAAGTGCACTTTTAGGTCAATAAACTCAGGGAGTTGACTCCATAATTAAAAACACCTTATGGAAAATGTCCTGCTGGCAAGTCCAGCTGTTCTATGCCATGTGAAACTCTAATTCAAGCACCTCTACTGATAAGTGCTGTTGCCTTATCACATCAAAAAGGCTCTGCAGTCCACCAGTGGTCCGTGGATCACAACTTGAGAATTACTGCTCTACATGAACTAGAAACGTACATTTTCCACAAGTGAAGGAGAGTGTCACTTTCTATGACTCTCTCAAAACCAATTGCCCTCTATTTCCCCATGCACCCCTTTGAAACGTCTAGCTCCACCAGGACTGTCTTTTCCCAGAAGGATTTTTATTATGTAGACCACTCACATAGAAATATGTTCCAAAGGGGTAGCCATTTTAGTCTACTGCAGAAAAACAAACAGAGTACTGAGGCACTTTTAAAGACTAACAGATTTATTTATTGCATGAGCTTTCGTGGGAGAACATTCCACTTCAGGCGTTTTGAAGATGGGAAATTTAAATGTCCTATCTTCAAAGCGTCTGACGAAGTGGGATTTTCTCCCACGAAAGCTCATGAGATAAATAAATCTGTTAGTCTTTAAAAGTGCCACAGGACTCTGTTTGTTTTACAGAAATATGTGAATCTCTCCCATAATCTGGCACACGTCTGTGTGCAAATGTGAGGTGCTGTCTTTCAAAGAGAGGACAGCCAAGGCTCTGCTTGCACAGCCAACATCAAAATATCTGCCACACTCATTAAAGAGAAACAGAAAAATGGAGTTAAGTGACTTAGCCAAGTTTTTAGAAAATGTAGTGGCTGAATACAGAAATACCAGCTCCAAACATGTAAACAAGTCAGATTTGATTATCTCTGAGTGAGTTCATTTGTGATTCATGTCTCTGCTTTGCATAAATTTGATAAATTAAGGAAATGTGCAATGTTTGGGTACATGGAAAGACAAATAATATATATATTTAATTTTATATAGATAGATATATAATTAGTTGTTTTAGTACTTGCAATAAGAAAACAATAAAGATAATGATTTTACATTAATTAGCAGCTTTTGTTCAGAAGGATCCAAGCACTTAAACAACATACCTAAGCTCTTCTGTAGTGTCTTTCAACTGCTGCTCTCAAAATGCTGTGAAAACAATACCGAATCAAGTCTTACAATACTCCCTCTGAGGCTGAGAAATATTATTATCCCTGCTTTATAGCTGGACAAACTGGAAGCAGGGCCAGATCCTAGAGAGTTTCAAGGACTTTTTCCAAGGTCAGATATAGGATGTGCTCACCCTATACTTTACCAAAGATGTCATCATGTGTAAGCTATTTGCCACTACAAAATATCTACACTTTCATTACAGCTGCTCAGCTGCTCCATAGTCATTCACTGTTTTAAAATATAAAAATATTACTGTATATATAAACTGGTGATTACAGGTTTACAACAGCAAAATTCCCTTCTAAATCATACATTACCTCATTTAATAATCATCTTGAAAGAGTAACTGTACAATCAGGGCTGGTAAGAACCTATTTCCTTGGTAATAATTTTAAAAATTGCTTCAAATATCAGTTGTAAATGACTGATATTTGTTACACTTGTAAAACATTGCCTTTGGAAAAAAAAAAACATCTTCCCACTGAAAGAGCAATTGAGTAATCTATGCAAGATGACCCAAGAATATCAAGGAAAATACAATGCCAGGTGAAATTATTTTCTCTATATATAAATTGTTTTACTGGAACAACATCATCACAAAAAAACCCTCTTTTGGAAAGCATTACAATTTTTAACTGTTAACCTAGCAATAAAAATCAAGTCAGAGAAACCCATTATTGATACACATACTGTCCACCAGATGGCAGCAATGCGTTTTATGAATAATGCAATAATATTGTGCAGTCAACTTTCATTTCATATTTAAATGATAAAACCAAACAAAAGTTACTTCTTTAGATATAAAAAAAATCCAGAATGAATTCAGCCAAAAGTACAGAAAAAATAAATAGCTTTGAATTCATAAGTTGGTTATGGATGACTGAGATTGCTCTTTCACAGTATACAGTGGAAATCAATGCTGCTATTTCTTCCTCTACTCTGCAACCTTCTATTTGGGCACTTATGTTCTTCAGTTGCTCTGCCCCAACAAAATTATTTTGCATGTATATTAAGCATTAACTGATGTTATATTTTATTTTTGTAATGCAGAAAATATCTGTGGCTGGAAGTAAATATTTTCCATTTTGATGGACAAATAACATCTGTAGTTATGAAAGCTGCAGTGTAATTGTCAAAAGCTAAGTGAGTCACATAATTTTTTGAGAAGCAGAAACATATCAGTAGTTACAACCCTTCCTAGGTGGGCTAACTTAAAAAAAATGACATTAAAGCAATTCTTATTCATTCTTTTTCTTTTCTTATTATTTCAGCAGTTTGAAATTAAATATATAGTCTAGTTAAAGTTATACTTTCTTGGTAAATCAAATTATTCTTCCCAACAATCTTTGACTAGATTTTCATTTGTGAGTAGGAGTTAGTAAAATACACAGGACCTAATCCAGCCCCTGTATAAGGGTGGTCAATAATGAGGCATGATTATCCACTGCCTCTGTACCTTATGTGCTCATTGACATCTGTATACAGTGAGTCAGATGGAGCTCTGTTGGGTTACTCCAACTGAAGATTGGATTCGGTGAGTGTAAAATGACACCATTGTATTGGTAGCATTTTATATGCACATTCGACTCACGTAAAGGATTACTGAAAAGGAGGATCAAGCTCAGGGAGGAAAATCTTACTCTCATTCACACACTGGCTACATTGCAGTTCGGATATACACCAGTACAAATGAGAGTAGAATTCCACTCATGGTCTTCAGTGGAACTATGTCCATTAGGCCAGGCCATGTTTGACCCACAGTATATAAATAGAAGAGATTTCAGTACATAAAAAGGCCAGGAGGTTCACTGGTCCTGCCCCATTCTTCGGTTAGCAGCTGTACCCACTGTGACAGGGAGAAACAGCAGGAAAATGGTAAAGTCTATTTACCCATCACATGACCTAGCAAGGAATTTAAGGGAAGAAGGCAAGTAACCCTTAACTTTTTCCTGTCAATATCACCCTGTCACACACCAACACAATACTTTTGCTCCAAAGCTCATCTATTTCCTCTTAAAGTTGTGCATACAAACTGCTTCAGTTGCAATTCTCAAGAGGCTATTCCAAAAACAGTGAAAACCATCATCAGTGAACTAGAAAAACGGGATTGTTCATCCGAAAAGCTGTTTCTAAAAGTCTACAGCATTTGCATGTGAACCGTTTGGGTATGTTTTAGAGTGGTCACTTCTTACAAGAGATTTCCTACTGGAGGTGGCTGTTGATGTAGTTTTACACTATCAATAACTTGGGGGATTAGGCTTTTTAGAAAAAAGAAAAGCAAATCACTGTTGGCAGAGAGTTAAAAGCTCTCCACAGTCACAGTTTTTTAGTTATGAAACATGCAGAACTTCCCTGGAACCCAATAAAAAATTCTGTATGTGGAATGGCTACAGATTAAGGCCTCAGGTAGGTGCTCAGATATTAAATGGAAAAACTTCAATAGATATATAAAGGATAGAAATTCTGTCTAAACTTCCGTAGCAACTGTTTCTTCATTGCTCAAATTGCCAGCTCCTTAATAAACAGACATTGTAAGCTCACAGAGCCTGTATGCTCCTTTAAGGTTCTCTTTTAAAAAAGATAAAGAGCTTGGGAAACAAAGTCTTTATGAATATAAAATCTTCAAGTCTCAGCCTCAATCCAGCTTCTCCTGCCAGATCTTCTCCATTTTTTTCATATACTGTTTGAAATAATGTGATGAGTACTGTGCAGAGTACAGGAGGCGCTCTCTGTCTCTGTAAAGTACCAACATAATTTCAACTTCTATTTCTCTTATGTATGTGATCCAAAGCCTTGTCTTCTTTTTCCTTCCAGAGAGCAAAGATTTGAGAGTTTTATCAATCACTATCCCCATATTCTGTTCACTGATTTTTATCAGAGAACCACTGAGTGTATATTTCCTTTCCTTTTCTTTCTCCTTTGGCTCCAGTCTTATTACCTTGTTTTTCCCAAAACTGAATTTCATCAACCATTTATCAGCCTGTGGTCCTAGTCTTTCGGAAGTACTCTGAGTTTTATTTCACTTTCTCTTAGCAGTGCCCTGATGGGAAAGGTGGACAATATAAAACTATTTACTGATCGTACATGTCACGGATAATGCGCAAACTTCTGGCCAAAAAGATCCCTTTCTGTAAGCACAAAGAGCATAGGTCTAAATGGGATCCTCACTAACCTCAGTGAAACTCACTGATTTCATAAGAGTTTCCGATAGTCTGGTAAAATGAGCGCTGCTGAGCTTTTGTAATCATGAAATAAAGACCGTCAGTGGCATTTGAGTCACTGGTTTGGGTAGGGGCAGTCAGGAGCTGTGCTACTTTGGGAAGAATCCCAAAAAGCTCTGCCACATTCTGCAGGGGAGGCAATGGATGGAGCAGATTGCTTTGTCCACACTCCATTGTGTGGGTGTTGGAACTAGAGGTGCTGCCCAGCCTCTGGCATGAAGTGGTTTCCGACGCCTTATTTGATTCAATGGTTCTCAGCACCCCTGCTCCACTGGCTGAGGCAGACGGGGCAGTGGACCTGCCTTCTCACTGTCCGCTTCTCTAGTATCCTTTTACCAAGGGAGAACAGGTGCAACAAATGCTTCTCATACACACGCTGCATCATACGCCATCAGAGCATTATGACCGTTCCTCCACATTACAGCCAACGGCCCCACTTCAGGAAGTGCTGCTTCTCCTGTCTCCCAGAATGGCCCTCACTCAGTTCTCTTATAACAAGCTACATAATTAGACAGTAGCTTTCCTGCTTTTCACTGTTAATCAGGAATAAAATATTCTGCATTCAGGCATATAGTGAAAACCCAGCTCTCCCGGGCATTACCTGCATATGCTTCCATCTGCTTTAGTGAAACAGAGTGCTCTACCATTGCAGTAATTTCTAAAGCAAAAGTAAAGATCTAATGTATGTCTCTATCTTCTGCCTTAGACGTTTATAGTAACTGCAGGAATCAAAAGAGTGAGGCAGAGAAGTGGTGAAAGTCTGGGCTTATTTTTAATGGTACGTTAACAGAAGTAAAAAGATTGTAGCATAATTCATAAATGATTAATAAATTATGGGCCTAATTCTCAATTCAGGGTCAATCAAGAGTAACTCCAGTGATGTCAATGAAGTTGCACCAGTGTAAAAGAGGAGAGAGAGAAGAATCAGGTTCAATTCTGATATCAGTAGGAATTTGTAATTATAAAGCACCCGCTATCCTAAGTTTTCATTATGTTGTACGTACAAGCCTCTGTAAGATACTAATTTTACAAATGAAAAAAAAAATACAAAGGGATTTAAGTTCCCCAGAAAAGTGCATATGCTTCTGCCTTGCACACAAGCAAAATACCTGATGTATGCATGAAGCAGGAATTTGCACACACACATCATTTTCAATGCATCCACTCCTGCTTGCCCATATCCATCAGCTGATCTATGTACACTTTAAAGCATGAACATTTTTAAAAATCTGAGTCTAAATGATTCATCCAATAGTGTTAGGTAGCAAGTCAGCGGTGGAACTGGAAATTTAATCCAGCAATGGTCTTCTCCCATTGCAGCATACAAGTAACTCTCAATAATTCCAAGGGGTGTTATTTATATCATTCATGGCTAGAAGAGGGGAAAAAAAAGAAAAGAAAACCTCAGGAATTCTGTCTGACAACCCCCGTTAAGCCTTTTCCTTCTGCTCTAAATTCCTATTACTTTCTAGTTTATAATTATTACAGATGATTAGATTACTGACAATGTCATAATATTATATATGTAACCAATTATTTAAAGGTATAAAATTAGATCAGGATAAATCCAGATCCCTGGGATATCAGTTAAACCAACAAAAAATGAAAGCAACTTCTACGCATGTACAAATTAACATAAAGGTGTTTAAAATAAGGCCCAAAACATCTATTATTTATACAATCTAATGCCAACAAAGGTTAGTGTACTTTACTTACTGGATTTGTCACAGACAAAACCTTTCTGGGGATCTAAAGTTAATACAGGAGGTGGAGCTTTCTTGGGGACCCATCTGAGACCGTGGAAGTAACTCTGAAAGGAACTATGGAGCACCACACCTCCCATCTACAGTTTCAAATGTGATCACTAACCTGCCTTCTCTAACCGAAACACACAGCAGCGTGTGCATTTAAAACAAAAAACCAAACCAAAAAAAAAAAAAAAGAAACCCTCATGCTCTACTAAAACAGAACATTATAAACACATGCACAATTCTAGTCCTGGAGGGAGGATGAGGGAGAGAAAACAAACCAAATGTGACAGATGTCAGTCATGACACTTAATGCACTACTGGGAGGCACTCAGATATTATGGTGATGAGGGCTTTTTAAGTACCTATACAGATAGAGCAGAAAGTTTATGAGTCAGATTCTGATAGTTGTGTAAAAAACTGGAGTAACTCCACTGCAGATAATGGAGTGGCTCTGTATTTATACCAGTGTAACTGAGATCAGAATCAGAGATATTTTATGCTTACTAGCCACAGGATAATCACCTTACTAGCTGGAAGATAATCAACTTTTTTTTCAGACAAAATACAGAACTTTCTGGTTGTTTAACTATATTTCTCTCCTTGTGTTCTAGGCTTTCACACTTTAGAATTTTATGAATATGAGTAAACTGACAGGGCTGTAGCTTTTACATTAAAGTAAATATCACATTAAGGCTGTGGTAAAAGCCAGAGAATCAGTCTTTGTAATTGATGGAACAAAACCTTTATAAACAAATGAACTTGGAAAATGAACAGAACCAATGAAATAAAATAATGGTTGTGTTTGTTAAATGAATGAAGCTATTAGGGGAATAAAGCTGTTTACTAATTCATGCATATGCTGCATAGTGATTTTTTAACACTAACTTTTTTTTTTAATCAACCAAAAAAGAACACCTTCTCTCCCCTACCCCTCTCAAAAAGTAATTATTCCTGGCTGCAGGATTTTGGATTATTGAAATCTTAGTATTGCGGAGCCAGAGGTACATCAAAGTCAAATGAACACTGAGACTTCCTCCTCAGCACCTTGTCAGAGCGTTAAATTCACCAAGAGCTTTTTGACTTACACGTGAAGAGGAAGAGCATGAGTGAAGCCAGAGAAATGAATAAACCCTATCTGAAAAGTTCTCTGCAAGCATAAAACATTGAGCATCATGAACATTTTTTCAACTAATCTAGTTACTAATGCCTCAGTCACCATATTAGTGCTCGCTGCAAACCATTCCATCATGTTATTTTCTTTCATTATAGACCACATCAAGATGTACCTATCTGATGTAAAATTGAACTAAATAAAGGGGAGAAAGGAGAATGATGGGGTGACTTATGCATTCTTTCTGTTCCAGTTGCTGATTGACAATATTGCCATCCCGTAACATTATTTTATTTAGTTATTACAGCCATCTCTCTGTAAATGACACTTAGGATTATTTAAGATTATGTTGTAATCCTTTTAATCCTCAGTGCTTTAAATTTCAGGCTAAATACCAAAGAGCAAACTAGCACTTAGCAGAAATGTTTAAAGCACGTGATTTGAACATAAATCTTTTTATTCACCATGTTTCTGATGAAGAGCTAGTGCCTCACATCAGTTAGCCACAGAGAACAGTAGAGTGTCTCAAAGCAAAGTGCTTGGTTTACTCAGATTTTCTTGAAACTGCTTCAAGCTAGTTCTGTTTACTGGTGCTACATCATCAACAAAATAAACAAAAGCAAGCAACAAATGCTGCACCGTTTGATGAACCTGAAGTATTTAAAATCCATGGAACAAGATAATGTGCACACATTTTAGATTATTTAGGCCTTGTTCTGATTGGATTTACCTTAGTTTAGAAAAGAAGTAACTCCATTAAAATCAGTGGAGTTATGTGTACAATCACAGTCTATGCCCAAAGCATCCTGCTTGAAAATCATTTGCTGTAGGTTTATATTTTTTCCACACAGATAATATGTTTCCTATTAATTACATGCAGTCCATCTCTTAGTTGGCATGCATTTACTAAACCATGTACTTTTCTTAATTAGAACTCAAATGCCATATTTCCTATAAATATGGATATTCAATTATTCTTTAACACAAAGTCTTAATAGTTATTTTTCTGTTTGTAAACTGTAATTCATGGTCTCAGACAGCTAAATCAAACTCATGAATTGTGCGGACAGTTCTGATAAAACACATCAGCACAGGTCAGCATTCCTCTTATTTTAGTCAAGAATGAATGTTTCGTTGTTCGGTATGTAATGAAACAAAAACCCACTGACCAGGTTTTGTTGCTCTGCTTTTGGACATTTATTTATTCTGATCATTTCAGAGTTAGGTCAGCTAATATAGCAGTCATCTAGATTTAGTTTTCTAGTTTTAACATTTTAATTCTTTTCAGATTTAGATTCTTTTTGTTCCAACAGAACTAGGATGTTCAAAGCATGGCTATATGTATTAAATACATCAAACAACAAGAATGGTTCCGCACAATCAATATCAAAGTGTAAGCCACCTCCTTGGTTTTAAAACTTTGCCTGGACTCTCTTTCTTCTCCCATTCCTACTCTTTCCATTCCTCTAGCACCAATCTTTTCTGTCCTTTCCTGAAACGTCAGTACTTTTGGTACTAAACAACTCTTGCCACATGGCACAGATTTCTAGGCTACCTCCATTTAAGTGATGCTCCATCCCTTTTTGATTATATCACTAATTTAATTCCCACTCAGTTATTGGTTTTATGAACAAATGATTTCAGAAGAGAATTGAGCCTGATTATCTTATTTACACTAATATATGTCAGTTGAATTACTCCTCATATCAATGAAAGTAAGATAAGAATGCAACCCAAAGTCTTTACTCAAGTGTTTTCTGTAAATTAAATGAAACATGGCCTGATTCTCCTTCCCATCAGTAGTTGTAAATTGACTTGAAAGGATCTATACCCATTTAAACCAGCTAAGACACTGATCCACAGGTTGTGTGAACTAAATAATACAAAATAAGGACTAAAAATTACAAATCCTTATTCAGATGACACATCTATACTCATACAAATAGTCCAATGATCTCCATTAGCTCTGCTAACGTGTAAGGGTTTGCAGAATTTGTCTAAAGTTATATTGTATTACTTTTAGGGAGACAAACTAAAGAGTGAAAGCAAAAGGGAATTGTTCACCCTACCGGTGTGCTCCACAGATTACCGAAGGAATGTCAAAGCTGGAGTATAGTCATATTTTATAAATCACTGTCAGATTTTAAGAGGCTAGTCACAAAAGCACCTATGGGAGTTAGGTACATATGTCCTATTGACTTTCAGTGGAACTTGTGCTCTTAAATCCTGTATGTGCTTTCAAAAATATTCCCCTTGCATCTTTGAATAGACTGGGTCCAAATTATCTGCTGCACCCAGAATTGGCAGCTAGGGGGCGAGCCAATTATCATCATGGATTCTTTGTCCCACTCCAGTCACAAGTGCAAGTAAAAGCAAGCTGGTGACTACGGCAACACTTTCAAGCTGGCAGCAGTCCCTAAGGGAATTTGAACCAGCTGACAATATCCAAAGCTCAGAGCACATGCCAGTCATGTGACATTCACACCCAACATTCCCAACACACTAGTAGTTGTAAGCCAGATGGCATAGGAGCTTACAACACCAGCCCCCAGAAAGGGACCTTGCCTACAAAGCAGAGCAAAGTGGCCCATTCTTGGAGGCAATTTCTTAGCCAGCAAAGACCATTGTGGTTGTCCTGTGGGAGCATCACTGCTCTGAAGACTAAATACTGCTGTAGAGACCTAAATTCCAATATAAACCAGCCTTCAAAGGCCTTGGGGCAGCACATTAAGCAGTGTAGTGTTCACTCTTATTTCTCTCCAGCATGGAATCTACACCTGCTTCTACCTTGGAAGCAACTCAATAACTGCTAGTGATGCCATGTGCAATCTACTTAACCAAAACCAACGAGTCCTGTGGCACCTTAGGCTATGTCTACACTTGGAAATTTAAGTCGACTTTAGCTAAATCGACTTAACTAAGTCAACTTAGTCGACTTAGTGAGTCTACACTTAAATTTTAAGTCAACTTTGGGGGGAACTTACAAAGTCGACCTAGAGCTTCCACACTGGATGCCTAGGTCTACTTCTAGGGGCTAGGGGGACCTGGGGCAGGTCCATGGGGGCAGGGGGGCACCCCTTGCCCAATGCCAGGGGGCTCAGCCTTTGCCCCATTGTACATAGGTACAATGGGGCAAAGGGGGCCAGGGACCCTGGCAGGGAGGGCAGTGGTACAGTCCTGGGGTAGCCCTAAGTCGACTTAGGGCTACCCCACATCTACACTGGCTTAAGTCAACTCTAGGGAGTCGACTTAAGCCTTAAGTCGAATTAAATCTAGGTTTAATAAAGTCGACTTAATTTTCATTAAGTCGACTTTATTTTCCTTAAGTCTAGTTAAGCAACTTGCTTAAGTCGACTTAAGGAAACTGTAGTGTAGACGCAGGGTAAATTAAGTCAACTTCATTTACAAGTGTAGATGCACCCTTATAGACTAAAAGATTTCTTCAGGCATAAGCTTTCATGCATCTGACGAAGTGGGTTATAGCCCATGAAAGCTTATGCCCGAAGAAATCTGTTAAGTCTATATGGTGCCACAGGACTCTCGTTGTTTTTGCTGTACACAGACGAACACGGCTACCCCTCTGGAAATATCTAGTTAACCAACATTTCTTACTCCATCTGGCAAGAGTTATATGTCCTAACGATGCACCTTCCCTTCCTTTTATGTTCTATATGCAGTGGTGCACAACTCCAGCACAAACAGCTCTTCATGCCTCACATGAGAAATGGGACAGAGAGATCCAGGACTAATGGCTTAAGGGACCATGAGTATCCAGCTAAATCAAACTGAGAATTCTGCAACTTCTCTCTCTCTGAGTAAGAGAGGAAGGAAAAGTGAATACGTTTGGCAACAATAAGACCTAAATCTTTACCTTTATCAGAACTTATTTTGAGATTTGAAATCATTTTTATTATATTTCTCTTTTTCTACTACTCTTTGTTCACCACCTCTCCACTTGTTCTGCTCCCAGTAGATGAATGAGGAAACATTGCACATATACAAAAATAAAAGGCATGAGTGCCTTTTGTGCATAGACAAGACCTAAATTTCAGGTAGTGAACAATTTGGTGAAATAAAATACTATTAAGCACAACTTTATATCCTCTTGCCTCTGAAATACACAGTCATCTTGGATTCCCACATTTACTAAACTCACATTATATAAACTTTACCTTTCTGTAAAACCAGGACATAAACTACAGGTATATTACTTGCCTTATGAAAACAAATCAATTTATTATGCAAATAATAGTAAGAGAGCCAAAGAAAACAAAGTTATCATTCTTAAATTCTCACTACTTATGCCCTATATAAAATTCCAAATCCTTGGTTAGAAAAAATATCATCACAGCGCTTGATTCAGCTCCCATGATATCAGCAAAAGCCTTTCCATTGATTTCACTGGGAATTTGGACAGGGTCCCTACTGTGGAGCTATTGTAATAACCCTTTTTTTAGTATCAAGATTCTGGAATTTCATTCCTAGAATAATGCCTTTCTCATCCTTGAAAGGATGGCATTTATCTTGCCATTCAATGAAATGGCATGTGAATGAAAAAAAATTAAGCAACATTGTCTTCCATCAAATAAAATGATCAGCATTTGAGAAATGTATTTCTGAATTTGGCTCAGAGGGATGCAAGGTTGCTCTCTTTCCAGCTCTCCCCACTCCGGAATGAACCTGGGTCATCACAGCCGTGAGCAGCAATAAAAATAAACATAGTAACCACACTCAGTTGGATCAGAGCTTAAGTAAGCAATTTGAGAAAGTCCTGTTTATGGAAGTTCTTTAGGTCAAGGATTCCAGGCTTAAACCCAAAGCAATTACCTGCTAAGTTTCAAAAACAAACAAATTGAATGTGGACCATTAATCAATAAATCAACAGGCTCTCAAGTATTTTTAGTAGATTCAATCATCAAGACTCTTTAACCTAGAAAAAAAGAGTAAACTGAGGATGCATAAAATGTTATGTTTTTAAATTTGTTTAAGAGAAAAGTGTTATATTAGCTCAATCTGTAATTACTAAAATATCTAAAGAAGGAAATAAAATCTAATTCTTAACCTTAAAGGTTTTATACCTAAAGGGAGTCTGAAATGAACAAATTGCCTCTTACCTGAAAAACATTCTTTCTGCTAGATTTCTCTGTAGTCCATTCAATGTGAGCTCCATGCAAATCCACCCATTCTGGTTTATATCCTGGTTTCTGCAAATAAAAATTAAATGTACAGAAATAAGGACAATTGCTAGATAAATAGAAAGTGGAGCAAGTTCACCTGGCAGTTTTCAGCATACGGCTCTATTAATCCCCCCTTTCGTAAAAGAACATATTCCTTTTTAAGGGATCTCAGTGGAAAGTAAGTGTGTGTGTGTGTGTATGTGTATGTAAGTGGGATTGATAGAGATTTAAAAAATTTCATTAGGCTATTTCCTAATTAAAGCAAAAGAAACCATGACTATATTTTTACTTTTTGTTACTGTTGTTTTGTTTTAATGTTTAATTTGCACCACTGACACTGAAAAAAGATTGTGTAGAATAGCTTAATCATTACTTCTGACTGACACCGCTGGAAAAGAATGGAGAAGAATGTGTATCTCAAGCCCCGCAGCAGGCCATATTCTTCATCAGAGCAAGATATCAGGGTCTCAGTCCCATTGGATACCCTCATCTTTGAGTTCCACCAAAGAAAAAAAAAGTTTGGGGTGCACTAACTATCCCTCAGGAACTACTCAACACCTTATAAAGCAGGCCACTCATTGTCCCAAACAATAATCCCTTTAAAAAAAAATAGTTCCACAAAGTTAATAGTCAACTTGACTCATCTTTTTTAGTCCCTTGTTTTTTAATACTACTACTTATCTAATGTTTGTCATCAGTAGATCTCAAAGCACTTTGCAAAGGAGAACAGTGTCATTTTCCCTTTCCAGAGGGAAACTGAGGTACGGAGCAGGGAAGGTACACAAAAGGAAATACAGTCCAAGTTTCCTGAGCCCCAGTCCATTGCTCTATCCACTGGGCCATACTTCCTCTTAAAGCTAACTTTAAAGGTGACATTGGATGCAAAGAAACCAAATGGCAGCAGTCAATTCCAGCATCAGTCACGCTATTGAGCTTCCTCAGAAGGCTTGTTACATTTCTTGGATATTGTTCCCCCCGCCTTAGTCTTCTTTTCTCAAGACTAAACATGCCCAGTTTTTTTAACCTTACCTCATAGGTCAGGTTTTCAAAAGCTTTTCTCACTTTTGTTGCTCTCCTGTGGATTCTCTCCGATTTGGTCACATCCTTCCTAAGTGTGGGCCCCAGAATTGGACACAGTGCTCCAGCTCAGCAGTGCCAAATAGTGTAGGGCCATTACCACCCCAGTCTCACATACAACAATCCTGTACCTACACCAGGGGTCTGTAACCTGTGGCTCCAGAGCTGCATGCGGCTCTTTGGCTGACCCCTTGCAGCTCCAGGGCCTGCAGATAGCCCACACCAGACTCCACTGTCCTCACCACCATTAGGAGACACTGCAGGGGCTGGGGGGGGGGGGAAGGGCAGCTGTTCTTGGTTCTGGGCTCCCCCATCAGATGACCTTGTGCCAGGCACCCTGACCCAACTCCCCCCACCAGCAGCCTACACCCATTGTAGCTCTCAAAACACTTGGTTATTGAAGGAATTTTTAAAAATGGCTCTTTTTATCTTTTGGGTTGCCAACCCCTGACCTACTTGCTAGAATGATATTAGCATATTTTCACAGCTGGATCCCATTGTTGACTCACTTTCAGTTTGTGATCACCTACAATCCCCAAATCCTTTCCAGTGATACTACCATATAGCTACTTATTTCCCCTTTGTAGCTGGCCATTCAAGTTTCCCTTCTATTGCGTATATTTGCATTGAATTTCACCTTGTTGAATTCAGACAAACTCTCTGCTATGTCACAGTTGTTTTCAATTCTAATCTAGTTCTCTAAGTTGCTTGTAACCATGCCTTGTCCCTCCCCTTCCCCAGGTGTGATCTGCAAATAAATCATACTTTCCATTCCATTAACTGTCTCATTGCTGAAAATATTGAATAGTACCTCTGAACTGACCCCAGTAGAAACACTCTCCCACTGATAATATTCTTTGAGTGTGACTTTTCCACAAGTTTGCATCCCCCTTATTGTAATTTCATCTAGATCTCATTTTCCTAGTTTGCTTGTGAGAATGTCATGTGATAAAAGTGTAATAAACACCTGAAAATCAAGATGTATCACATTTACTACTTCCCCATTATCCATTAAGCTAGTAAGAAAAAGGAAATTTAGCTGGTTTGGTGTGTTTTGTTTTTGAAAAATTCATGATGGCTATTCCTTATAACCCTGTTAGCCTCTAGGTGCTTCAAACAGATTAATTTCTTACTGTATCTTTCAAAGTAAAGATATTTAAGTATTTATCAAAGAAAAGATGCCTGCTCTACAATTCCCAAGGTCTTCTTTGTTCCCCTTTCTTTAAAAAGTTAGATACTATAGTTGCCCTTTTCCACAACTCTGGAATCTCACCTATCTTTCAGAAGTTCTCACACATAACTGCTTAAACTTCCAAGATTGCTTCAGCTAGCTCCTTAAATACCCTAAGATTAATTTCCTCAAGCTCAGCTGATGTGAATAGATTTACCTCATCTATTCTTAACTAGGTCTTTCTCTATTTTGGCTTGTGTTCCCTCTCCTCCTTGCTAATATCAGTTTTGTTAAGTAGCTAGTCATAATTAACTGTAATAGTGAAGACTGAAGCAAAATAGGCATTGAGCACCTCAGCTATCTTGATGTCATCAATTATTAGCACTCCTTTCTGCTAATTAGAAGTCCTACACTTCCCTTTGTCTTTCTCTTGCTCCTAATGTATTGAAATAACCGCTTATTCCTGGCTTTTATGTCCCTTACTAAGTCTAAATCATTTTGTTCCTTAGCCTCCCTGACTTTGTCTTTCCATGTTTGTGATATTCTTTTGTATTCCTCTTTAGCGATTCATCCGGATTTGCACATTGTGTAGGATTTCTTTTTGATTTTTCAGATTATTAAAGACCTTTTGAAGCCATAGTGGCCTCTTCCTATTTTTTTTTATCTTTTCTTCACATTGAAATAATATGTAGTTGTGCAATTAATAGTGTCTCTGTGAGAAACTCCCAGCTCTTGGCCAAAATGAGAATTATTTTTTTCGTAGATTTTCTTCCTATGGGTTCTTACCTATACATTTTCCAAGTCTGTTAAGCTTTGCTTTTTTGAAGTATTGTCTTTATTCTGCCAGTGTATTAGACTATCAAACAGTCTTTTCAGGGAAGCAGTGACAGAAGCCACATGTTTGAGACATTTAAAGCTGGACTGGATGAAACTATGAAAAATGTAGGGAACAATCCTGTTTTGTCAGGGAAATGGAGTGGTTGACCTTATAAGTCTTTCCCATATTTAAATTTCTAGGATACCATGCAAATATATATGGATACAGGTTGACATCCTTGGAGCAAACTATGCACAGGGAGACCGTTCTTTCTTTATCATGTTGGATTCTGGTGTTTATTTACAGTTTCGGCTTCACAATATGCAGTGGAAAAAAAGTGGTAGATCCTCTGTCTAATTCCCATCTCACATATGGGACAGGACGCTGGCTAAAATATATATATTTGGAAGATGATTACTCTTCTGCTTTCTATATATGACTCTTGACTAGCTCTCTGGACTGGAAAATATTTTCATGTAAGCAATTTAGTACTCATGGTTTTATTGTGAGGTGGGGTGCTCTTAAATGTAGGGGTTATTACTGTTGATTCCAAGTCAGATGTTTTTATATTTCATGACTGTTGGCAGGACATTTCCTAGAATGAAAAGTGAGACTGATAGCTGCTGAGCTATGTGAAGTATCTGGATTTAAATCTATGAAAGCAAAGAAATTCAGAATCAAGCATGAAACTCTTCTCTCATGGCAATTCCCATAACAGCTATGTAAGGGTAGACAATGTGGCATACTGAACAGTAAAATTGACTGAAATATAAGAGACCTGGCTTCTATTTCCAGCTCTACCTCTGGTCTACTGGATGACAATGGAAAAGTAATTTTTCTCTGCCTCAGTTTCCTCATCTGAGACAATGGTGCTGACCTCTGCTGTAAAGTACTTTGCGCTTTCTGGATGAAATGCTCTGTTATTATCAAAATGGATCTCCAGTGGGCACATATGGCCCCTCTTTAAGTCCACAGGAAGTCCATGAACAGAACCGACAGTATAATTTGGCCCAGTATTGTTCTTCACAGTGTACGATCTAGAGTCTGCTTCCTACGTGTGTAGGCACAACACACACATCCTGTAACTGAGTGAGTTAAGGCTACTATAAGAGACCTAGTACTTAATGTCCTTGCTTTGTGCTTATCAGTCAGACCAATTATGTTACATCAGTGTTGTTGGTGGGGGGTTATGCTGTAAATTGATATAAGTGTCTGTTACAATGAAATCTCCCACTGCATGAATATGGATTTATGAGGCAGTTTGCACTTGTGCTAAATATACTCTGCTAAATAAGCTCTTGAGGAAAAAAAAAACTGGATTAATCCTTTTCTCAAAATTTCAAATCTTCTAAAACAAAATTTTACTTAGGGAATTTTCTTGAGAGCCTGATATAAGCAGATGCTAGGAATGGTACTGTAATCCTTTTTGATCAGGTTATTAATTTAAAATACAAAAATTAGGAGTTGAACATGTTTGGGCACTGCAATAAAGTGGTGTGAATTACAGATTTATGACTATAGTGATCAAGCCAGCAGCAAAAGATGCAAATTCGACAAACCATTTTATTTCCTTTATATTTTTGTTAATATGTTTTTAAAAGCAAACATATCTCTCAGTCTCTCCTTCTGTCTTTACGCTAACTTTTTTTTCCTTCTAATTAATACTAATGACAAGGCTATATGGCTCTGTTATCCTTAAAAGAAGAACTATGGGTCTACACCTTCTTCCACTGAAGTTAACAACTATTTTGTTATTGGCTTAACTGGAATCAGGCCCTATATCTACAATAGCAAAAAGGAAAGCAAGAAATAACACAATAAACTGTGTGACTATAGGTGTAATCAATTCTCTGAATTAGAATATTATTAAAAACTATGGTAAATTTATTTTAAATTGCCAATAAACATTACTCCTTTAGCAATAAGAGAAGGATTAGAGTATGTGCGCTCATTTCCTTCCTCTTGTTGCCTGAGTGGCTTTATAGAGAGATATTGTTCTTTTTATAATAATTTATCTTTATTTTAAATTTTCACTTTATATACAGTACTTAAGAATTAATGAATTAATAACCTTATAATCCAAAGCTGTATTCATCTTTTTGTTAAATCACATCATTTTGTTATAAATAAAATTGCTATGTTATTAAATTCATACTACAATGAATGAACATTGACTTTATTGCATTATTTAATTAATGGTTGAGTTCCCCCTTTGCCGAAATAAACAATATTTGAAAAAAAAAATCAGTAAACAAATGATTCTTAATGAAGTTTATTATATTATTCCTTTTCAGATATCAAAATTATAGCAGACTGAATGGATTTTGAAAACAAATGAACATTGCATTAGATTCATGAGAGAGAGTCACCTTGCCTGAATTTAGCTAGTTTGAACAGTAACTTCTCTGATGCGTCAGATTTGGGTTTGACAGGTTGTATTACAACATATTTAGCAGTGATAGTCATCTACTGTTTTCCCACATTTTACATAAATTATGTGATAATATGCACAAAAAAACAACCCCCCCCAAAACAAGTTGAAACTGTATTTCCAATTTTTATTTATAATTGAACTTTCAGAGTAACAGCCCAAACACCAAAGGTTAGCTCCCCTTTATTTTGTCCCCAAAATGCACAAACATAAATCAATATTAATTTATCCTTGTAATTTTGTTCCAGGTAAATACTGCTCTCAGAGCCCCACCACCCTCCTAAAAGATCATTTCTGGCAAGAGGAGACTGATCTAATTGCAGGAAGGTGCATAGGGCTATGGTGAGATCAGAAAAAACACATGCTGAAACGTGAAGGTATGTGTCATGACATGAGATGTGGCAAAATGAGGAAAGGCAGCAAAGAGGAAGGAGATGATTGGTCCAGGACCAGGAAGATTCTAACAAATGGTTTCTCATTGTAGGCATGGGTACATATTCGTTGTTCTGTGAATTTTGACTTAAAAAATGTGAAGGAGTTAATAATATAAGGAAGTGAATATTAGGTCATTGACCATGAGCACTGCTGGAAAAGTGCATTTTCAGGGCAAGTGTTGTTTTGACATGAACTTCTGTTTCATAACATGTACTTATTTCGCATTTAAATAGAGTTACCTTTACTTTTGGACCAGATCCTCATTCTCTGGTAAGGTCCCTTTGCACCACTGATTAAACTATCTCTAAAGGGGCTGATGAAAATTCTTCCAGTGGGTGGAGGTGAGGGGAGGGGGGAATTTTGGATTGATATAAACCAGACTATGTTGCTTTTACTTGAGCCTCTAAGGCCCTTGGCACACAGGGAGGTAAGTAGCCTGCAGAGACATGTGATGGGGGCTGAAGAAGGTGGAGCTGTTGTTGGAGTATATATTTCCTCCCTCTGGCTAAGTGGTGCCATCGCCATGTATGAATTCAATGCAGCTCATGACCTTCATGGAATCCACAACCAATCGGTGAACTATTCTGATGCAATTTTAAATACTCAGCAAAGTCAACGATGAACTTTCTGTCACCTTTGCACCTTCAGACCTGATCCTGTACCAAATTAATTCAATAGAAGTTTTGCCTTTAACTCAAGCAGTTGCAGGGTTAAGTATTTGGAACCTGAATCTACAAGGCATGGCATCCTCCCAATCAGATGAGCATCCTCAATTCCATTTGTGGCTAATACTGTATTAATTCCAATCAGCAGGAAAGGGAAGTTACTTACTTTATTGTAAATTCTTTGAGATGTGTGGTCTGTATCTGTATGCCACTGTGGTACACGTGGCACTTTTAAAGACTAACAGATTTATTTATCGCATGAGCTTTTGTGGGAGAAATTCCCACTTCGTCAGACGCTTTGAAGATGGGAAGTTTACAGAAAGGGAGGAAATTAAATGCAGAATAGTGTATGACATAGGATCAGGTCAGGCTGTCATACACTTCCCTGCATTTAATTTCCTACCATTCTGTAAATACAGATACAGCCAGAGATCCACTTACAGATCCACTGAGAGGCTATAGCTTGACTTCAGCCTCATTCTGCTTTGGCAACAAACAGTCCAGATGACTTTATGATCAGTTTAGTTCTCTGCAGGTAAAACGCTAATATGCGCCTTATATCAGGGGAAAGGAGTTTCCTCTCCTCCCCAGAAGCATGAAGCTTTGGAAAAAACAAATATAAGTGAATTGATTAGTTTGTGTGACATTCCAAAAATACCTTAGGAGTAAATTTGGGGTGTAGTCATAGCCTTATGGAATATTGTGTATGATGAATCATTTATCAGTGCCTCGTGCCATTAGTGGATCAACCATTAGTCACCTACCCTTCTGGGTGAGGAAATGGAAACAAGAAAGGCAATTTTCATTGATGGCTGAGAACAGATCATGTAGGTAGTAGTTCAAAGGATGACTGAGTGAATGCCGAAATTACTCAGTTAAGGTCCCAGGGAGGAGTAGGCTTCTTTACTGGTGGAAAGTTTCTGCCAAGATTTGTCAAATCTTCCATTTAACCCAAGGTAGTAGAGGGATGAGAGAGAAAGCATATCTCAAGTGATCTGACTAAGGCATGAGGAAAGCATTACCCCTGGAATGTTTTCCTTCAGATTCCCTGGATCAGTATTTGTTTCATTTCCAGTTTGTTTGAGAGGCAAACAGGTCCCAAGGCGGGGGTTCCTCAATGAGTGAAAATGCTCTTCAGTACTGAATTGTGTAACTCCTAATCATGATCAAGCTGAAATCCCTGCTAAAGGGGACTGCCTGTAAATTCTGGATTCCAGGAAGATATGCTCCCAAAAGGGTGATATGTTTCTTGATACTCCAGTTCCATAAGGTGATTGCTTCAATACAGAATGGGTGGGGGTGAAATCTTACTCAGTTATGCTTGTCAATGTAAAGAATGGTTCTCACAACATTTGACAGAATAAGTACATAGTGAAACTAGATGAAAGGCAGAAAAGCTTTACAACTTTTCAGAACTCCCAGAGTTCCAGTATGTTGATATGCATTCTTGTCTCTTGGGCACCCAAGAGCCCTGCATCAGCTTACTTTCCATGTCGGCTCCTCAGCCTAGTAGAGAGGCATCTATATTCATCATTGTGTCAAGTGTAGAGAATAGAGAAGGAACACAGAAACACACACATGCGCACACACACACAGAGTTCGGTATTTTTTCACCAGTAATTGAGTTCCCCATTCCTGTAGGGATTGTCATTAGGGTGTTTGTGATATGTTTGCTTGGTATATACACTGTTTGGAGCCAAGCCTGAAAGTGGAGGTGGAGTCTGATTAACAGAATGACATAAATGCCTGACTCCATGTGCCCCAAGAGAGAAAGTTAAGATTGGACAGAGATGTTTCAGGGCTGTACATAATTGATCTATTAGGTTGCTCATGGTATGAAATCTGCCCATAGGAACATAAGCCCTCAACATGACTGAGTTTAATGTTCCGCCTATGAATTCTAAAGTCTGCATGAGAGTCAGGATAGACTTTTCCAAATTCACAGACCCCTACAGATAATAGAAGCTGAAGCAGTGATGAAGTTGTGCCCTAACAATGAGAAGCCAGTTGTTTAAGTATAGATAGCCTGTGAAGCCACTTCATTTGAACTGTGCTGCTACTGCTAGAGACACTTTGGTGAAGACTGTGGGTTCAACTGCTAAACCAAATGGATCCATCTGTATTGGTAGTGGTCAGGACCCATCTTAAAACTGGGGGAATCTTCTGGGGACAGGGTGATTACCCATGTGAAAGCACCCATCTTTGATATGGAGAGCAGTGAACCATAAGTTCTTTTGGTGCTTTGGTTCTTTTGGATGGTGTCATTGATGTCAGTTTAACAATACAGAATTTTAGTTTGCGAATAAAAACATTGAATTGAGGCAGACTGGGAGTGGGTCTTCACCCTCCCTCTTTTTGAGAACTAGGAAATATTTTAATCAGAACCCTTGTCCTTGATGTTGAAAAGATATCTGCTCTATAACTCTCCATTGGAGAAGAGAGTCTACCTTCTGGCAGAGGATCTCCTTGGGTGCGTCTACACTTACAAATCAAGTTGACTTAAGGAGGCTTAAGTCGACAAACTACTCTGCGTCCTCACTGGGCTTTCCTTAAGTCAACTTAAGGAAAAGTTAGATTGACTTAATGACACCTTCTTTTAGGTCGACTTAATGCTTATTAAGTCAACTTAAGCCAGTGTAGACGTAGATTAGCCCTAAATTGACCTTCAAGGCCTCTAGACCTTCCTCCCTGACCTCCTTCCCAGAGTTCCTGGCACATGAAGAGCCTGCCCTGGCCAACCACAGGGCAGGACTCACCCCTGACTATCCTCATCCCCAGAGCTAGCCAGACCTGCTGCTTGGGAGCATGGCAGAGAAGAACCGCCCCATCCTGGATCTGCTGGCCATATGTGGGGTAGAGGCAGTCAGCTCCCAGTTGCAAGGCAGCCAACGCAACCAGGAGGTGTATGCCTCCATCTCCCAGACCCTGGCTGCCAAGGGCCATACCCGGGGACACCCAGCAGGTCCGGGTCAAGATCAAGGACCTTTGCCAGGGCTACCAAAAGGCCCGGGGATCCCCTGTTGGCTGGAGTGCTGGCAATTGCTGGTCCCGTGCTCCAGCTTATAGGGGAAACCCCAGGGATCCCCTGTTGGCTGGAGCGTGATCCCTTCTTGCCTGTACCCCGTGGGTCCGGGAAGAAGAGAGCAGGGCTTCCTTCTGGCCGGGACCGCTGAGTCCTGGAGAAGGGAGTTCAGGCTGCAGCTCCCTTCTCCCCAAGACCCGAGCGGTCCTGGATAAAGGACCGTGGGGCTCCCTTCTCCCCGGGACCTGAGCTCCCAGCCAGAAGGGAGTCCCTGTGCTCCTTTCTCCCTGGGACCGCTTGGGGCTGGTGGCTTGCTGTCTCGGGGAGAGCCAGCCCATGCAGGTCTGGATCTCCTTGAGACAAGCCGCTCACAGCTTGCCTGTCCCTGCGGCAGCCATGCAGGCCTGGCTCCCCCCAGGATGAGACCCCCTAGCCTGGGGAGCAGAGACTCCAAAGGAGCCTCGGCTCCCCCTGGACCTAACCAGTCAACTTAGAGGGTGCGTCTACACTTACAAATTAAGTCAACTTAAGGAGACTTAAGTCAACTTAATTTACTTCGCGTCTACACTGGGCTTTCCTTAAATCGACTTAAGCTGCTCCTTAAATCGAATTAAGGAAAAGTTAGTTCGAATTAATTACACCTCATTTTAATTTGAACTAATGCTTAAGTCGACTTTATTAAGTCGACTTAAGCCAGTGGAGACAAGGAGTAGTGCCTAGGTGGACCTTTTAAAGTCAACTTAAAACGTTAAGTTGACTTAATAAGGTCGAAAAGGGGCCATGTCTACACTTGAAAAGTTACTCCACTTCTGTTAAGTCGACTTAATAAGGTCCACTTTAAGTTGACTTAAAGTCGACCTTATTAAGTTGACTTTATAAAGTCGCCTTAACTTTTCAAGGGTAGACATAGCCAGAGAGTCTAGTGTAGACTCTCTAGGTTGACTTAATAAGGTCAGCTTTAAGTCGACTTAAGAATCTTGTATAGAGTCTCTAAATCGACTTAATAAAGTTGACTTAATAAAGTAGACCTATCTTTCTAAGTGTAGACATAGCCTGAGAGGGGAGGGGAGAAATACCTCTATATGAGATTGCACTGACACTGCATATCATATGTTTGGATCCCATGGGCTCCAGGAGGGCAAGTAGGATTGTTTAAAGGTGGGTTGTAGAAGTTCCAAGGTACTGGTACAGTTAGTCCCAAAGGACGATTTTGGGTGCAGGATCATTTTAGAAGTTTTCCGTTGTTCTGTTTGGATGGATCTTCCTTAGAGGAGAGGATGATAGTTCCTCTGATAGTTCTGACTTTTATGATGACAAAAAGGCCAGACTCGGTTCATTTGTCAGTGCCAGTAGCTCTTTGGGGGAAAAGCCACAGCTAGTTGACAGATTGGAAGAGACTTATCCCATAGCCTGTATCCCCTGGTGGGGTCAAAGTCACTCTGGTAAGGGAAGATCCTGACAACAGAGGAGATTGAAGAGCTGGATGAAAAAAAAATGTCCTCTCTGGAGTGCTCAGGATGTCTGCCTATATTGGCTGAGCCAATTAAGAGAGGCTCGGTTTTGGCGGGTCCGTATGGGGTTGTGGTGGCACCATCATAGGTTAAAGTTCCCAATGGGTACTCTTCACATAGCTGCTTTTGCTCTTTGAGCCTGAATTTACCTTAGGTGCTGTATTATTTATTTTATGTTAAATTATTTTAGGAGAATGTATTGGTTGTGAAAAGGGTAAGACTGGCAGCCTCAATTTGCTCGAGCACAGATAGCTGTAACTCTGACATGGAGGGAGGATCTACCGGTGTGAGACAGCTGCCCATTTAGTCTTTGACTACGCTTTTGAGATTTGTATCAAGGGTATCGATTGGTGCCAGTTCCAAGGACATATGCTAACAGAATATTTTTTTTAAAGTGTATCTCTTTAATTAAGATGAGAAAGTCAATATAATTTTCTAGGCTATATCTCAACATAATCCTATACACAGAATTCCAAATAAATTTTAATGTATGCATAATGTTTGTTTGAATAACTTCCAAAATATAACATTATCCAACTATTTCAGTACAAAAAGCTACTGAAATTATCAAAAAGAGTCAGGTGTCCCCCTTCTTTTTTACATTTTTTTTTATACAAGCAGCCTTTTGAAGATGGGGGTAAGATGGTAAGATGAGCCAAGGGAAGGGTACCAATTTAAAGAAGATGTTATGACAAACAATGTTGGTGATTTAAGGGCATAGAACTAAAACAATTGTCATCACCTGCCAAATATAAATTTGTTTATTGTTTGTGACTCCTGCCAAAGAATGCACCTTCTTCGCTACCCATCATTTCAATAAGATATGGCAGGTCTGATCAAGCCTTGGGAACCTTTCACAATAGGGCTCTGTCATACCATTCCCATTCTGTCCATAGTTTTATACACTTAATTACTTCTCTTTCTGGAGCCCATATAAAGGTTTTTTATGCTCAGAGTCCACAGTAACTAACACTGAAGGGATCCATGCTGCTATTGCTTGTGCAATGTAATTGTCACATCTCTGAAGACTAAGATCAGTGGCCTTTCCTTGGGGCACAATAAAAATGTACTGCAAATTTCACTTTGTAGTAACTACAGCTACAGAAATTGCATTAACTGTTTTAGAAGGAGTCATAAGAAATGCTCAGGAAGGTTAGTTGGACATGGTAGGTGTCACATCTATACTAAGATAAAAAATCACTTTGCTAACTTACAGTGTTTTCTCCTTTGGTAACACCCTTTATTAAGGTGTCATTTATAAATACTTAATTATTATTTATTAATGCATAAGCCACTTTATAGCACGCTGGATAACAACTGAAATTCATGTATTAAAGATGCACATACATGGTTTAATACAATTTACGTCTTATAATATCTTTTGTAACAGATTCTCATTGCATCATCTGTTAAGCATTTATTACTAATGCATTTTATAACATGCTTTATAATACATTATTTGAGGAAGTAGCTGCATTTAGTGATCATTTCATAAATAAGAATAAAGCAGATGTAAATGGCACCTTAATTTAAAGTGTTATCTTCACATTACCATGTAGTCACTCACCATCCATCTCACTTTGCAATTATTCTCAAAATGCACCTCTTAATAAAAGATACGCTAAATTGTATTCCTTCCCCCACTCTCCACCTGATTAAAAGTTTATTGAGTTATTTTCTTATGGTTGTTCTCAGATGTCTGATGGTTGACTGCTTTGTTTGATTTTATTTATTTATTTATTTATTTATGAGGATGCCAAACTTCTGTTCAGTAATATCCTTTCTGAAAAGATGAGAACAATAAGATAGATAATTTGCCTACCAGATTGGCCAGTGCTGGATGTTTGGATTCTTTGTAGAATTCTATTTTCCCACCAGCAAGAACGATCCAAGAAGTAGACCAGTTTTTCCTTAAAAACCAATAAAAATAAAATTAATGGATCAAATAAGCAAGATGTTGTGAAAGATGGTATAGCGAATTAATCCCATAGCACATTACATTTGTTGACCTGGGTTCCAATCCTTTCTCAGAAATGAAAATAGTTCAAATCCACATATCGTATCAACAACTGCACTTCTGTTAATGTTAAAGAAGTTATACCTCTTTACATCATGTTTAAGTTTAGCTCACTGGGTTTGATGGGACAATTCCCTTAATTCATGCTCCCTTCTTGCCGGGAATCCTCCAGGTCTGTAGAAGAAGGCAGCCACAGCTGCCCTCTTCCTGGGACCCGGGTCCTGGCCAGAACGGAACCGCAGGCTGGGCTCCCTTCTCCAGGACCCAAGCAGTTCTGGCCAGAAGGGAGCCCCACTCTCTTCTCCCCAGATCTCGCGGGGTCCGGGCGAGAAGGGAGCTGCTGCGCTCCAGCTGACAGGGGATCCTCGAGGTTCGAGGTTCCCCTGTCAGCTGGAGAGCTAGGGAAGGCAGCTGCCTTCCCAGCACTCCGCTGACAGGGGAACCATGGGGATCTCCTGTCAGCAGAGTGCTGGCGGCTCCCTCCTTGCCTGGACCCACGGGTCCGGGGAGAAGGAAGTGGGGCTCCCAGCAAGAAGGGAGCCTGTGTTCCCTTCTTTCCAACCCGCATGGGGGTCCCGGCAAGAAGGGAGTCCCGGTTCCCACCTGCGGCTCCCTTCTGTTGGGATGCAGTGGGTCCCCACAAGAAAGGAGCCACGGATCCAGCAAGAAGGGACCCACGATTCCTTTCTGCCGGTGACCGCGGCTCCCTAAAAGGGAGCCACAGCTCTGTCCACACTTAAAAAGTTGTCGACTTGTTAGGTCGACTTAACAAGTTCGACCTTGTTAAGTCGGCTTAACAGAGTCAACTTAATTTTTTCAGTGTAGACATAGCCAAAAAAGGTCATTACAAACAAAACCATAGATAATGATATTTAGCACTCAGATGGACACTTGCTCAAAAGCATTGCACTTCATTATCAAATTAACAGAACTAGTGACATACAAAAAAAATGCAAATAAAAATTTTAAGCTTAATTCTCCAGGGGCTCATGTTGTTATTCACAAGAATTTGAACAGCACAGACAAAAATATTAAAAAACCTAAAAATGTTGCAAATTTTAGCACACACCATTATTCATCCCATAAACGTATAACAAAAGTGATAATTAATCACTATTCACTATTAATTACTTTTCTGTTTAATATATTTCAGTCATTCTGTCAAGGAGCAGAAATAACACATTAGGTGAAATGCTGACCCCACTGAAATCAAAGATGAAGCTCTCAGTGACTTTAATGCAGCCAGGATTTGACCCCATGTGAATTAGTGACCACCCAAACACTATAAATAATCATCAGCAAGACCAAATATCTAAAGGCAACAGTCCATGAACAATCCTGAAGCTGAAAATTATTTACCGCAGTCTAACTGGTGAATATTTATTAAAAGCAAATGTATTTGAAGAAAATGTGGATCCACTGCTAACCAAAAAAGAGGCAAAGAAACTAAAGGCTGAGGCCTGGTCTACACTGAGGGCTTAGGTCGATGTAACGCTGCTTACTTTGACCTTTTCTTTGACCTTCTACAGCCTACGTAAACACTGATGCGGCTGCAAGGTCGAAGTCAGTGCTGTTACAAGTTGACCTTATAATTCCACCCCCCAAAGAGATGTAGCATTTAAGGTGAATTTAGTAATTTGCCATAAAGGCAATGTAGATGGCCCCACTACCCTGCAGCCCCATTGAGGCTCCCCTGCCAGCCTGTGGCCCTGCAACCAGCTCCCAAGCCCCATAGCCAGGGCTGCTGCCATCCCCTGCAGACCCTCCCCAGAGCTGCCACCAGCCCCTGCACTGGGGCTGCCGAGCCCACAGCAGTGTTGTGGGAGCCAATGGCACCCTCAGTGGGGGCCTGCCAAGCCCGCACCGGGGCTGCAGTGGCTGGCTGCAGTTCAGCGGGGGGCTGCAGGGGCTGGCAGTTATAGTTATAAACTAGACTGATTTTCAATATCTCAAGATCTGGCCCATTATTTGTAATAAATAAAAATAGCTACCTATAGAAGCCAAGGGGAAGGGCTCTCTGCCCCAACTTTACTTGCAGCTCCTCTTTACTTACGGCTCTTCAGTGAAAGACTCTTTCCTTTTGCTCAGTGATTGATGATTTTGGTTGATTTTATATTCCCACACAGAATATCTGAGGCTGCACCATAGGGGTTATTTGACCCCACTCACTGTTAATCCAGTATGTGTTTCATAATTAACCCACTCAAAAAATAGCAGTAGACCTCAAGCTGAAAGTACTAGAAGGAACTAGTCTAATCAGGCAGAGCTAATGGAGAACAAGTTAGCAAGAGCCACTCTTAGAGATGTCAAAGACCCAGAGGCACTATTAAAGCTTCAGTAAGTCTCACAATCAGAGACAGAGGTGGGAGAGTAATGAGTAATCTCCTCTCCAATCCCACCAAGCCCTTTGATGGGCATGTGGCCAGAGAAAGAAAAGGCAAAAATCTGATTCTTCAAGAAGAGGAGAAAAGAACAAATGGTCAATATGGATCTCCTTGATTTCTAAATAGTATGAACAATAGGCCATCATCCTTCATTCTGATTATATAACAGAAGAGAGAAGGACCAATAGTACCCTGGAGCAAACAAATCAACTGAATACCAATAATACTGCAAATGAACACAGATTCTTAACATGCCGTGTACTGAGATCCACCTAAGGCCTTTCATTCAGTTGCTGACTTCTATTCTCTGTATATCCATGGGTATTACCTGATCACTATGGTATTAGTGCAGGTATTCATACTTCAACCAAAACACATTCATGCTGACTCTTGGACCACTCTTTACATCAGCTGCTTGACCTTAGCCAGGTGCCAGTATGCCAGGGGTTTGCATACATGTTTACCATGACCCCCTCTAGTAGACATAGGGCTTGTCTTAACTGATGCTGGCGAATTCGTCACCATCAGATGGATCTCCCTGATCAACTGAGTTGGTCTGTGAAGACCCGCTCAGCTGATCAGGAAGCTGATGCTGGAGGACCACCCCTGGAGAAAGAATAGCCATGAGTTGAAGTAAGGGGGTTTCCCTTTGGCTTAGGCTACTGAAGACAGCACGGTAAGTAGAAGGTAGGCAATCAGAGGGAGATACGCAAGGTATTTTAAGTACTTGCGTATTTCCCTTCGAGTGCCGCCAAAATCACGCAGCAGTATAGACCAGGGCATAATCTGACTTGTTCAAAGATACATAAATTGGTTTTACCTGACTCATCAACATAAAACCTGTGTTCTGGGTAATGAGGGTCAGAATAAAAGCCATGTGAAATATTCACGATACTCACAATCTATTAAATTTCAAGTCCCTTTATAAACCCAAAACTCAGATCAGATTCATCAAAAGGTTCCCTAAGATTTGCAACCTTTTCTGTGAACCTGGGCCCAACTTCAAGAGAACATGGTCCTATTCACAATGTTGTACTGAAGATGTGAATTTTATTGTACAAAACCAAGTAAAATGATTGTTTTGACAGAGGGTATGTGGTTCTCTGCAATCATGTAATGCAGCTGCAGCTTGTATAACCCTGCATGAGTTAGCTTTAATCTAGTCTGTTCAGCTGCTAGAACAGTAAAGCTAAAGCAGCCCGGGTTTCAACGGGGGCTACGTGAGCCCACCCACAACCCTGGGTAATTACTGGCAGGGCTTGCCCACACTGAAGTCTGTGCTGCGACAGATTCGCTGTTCTGATACCCAAGCTAGCGAGATTAAACACGATATTCATTTTTTAGGGGAAAAATTAGTTTAACTCAGTGGTTCCCAAACTGTGGGGCACACCTCGCTAGGGTAGGTGAAGGCATGGAAGAACATTTGGGGGTTGCTGTGGATCCTAGGCCAGTCCATCCAGGGAGCAAGGAAGGAGTGCCAACCCTGGTCCGCCCCCAGCTTTGCTTCAGTCCCACCTTGACTCCCACCCTTCTGCACTTTTGGCTCTGGCTCCCAGGAGGCATGAACTGGGCAAGGGGGAGGCACAGACGAAAAAAAGTTTGGGGACCAATGGTTTAAGCCCTTATGACATGAAGATTCAGGGTGTTCTTGCAGGAGATTGTATAGCAGAAGTAGAATTCACTAAGACAATGAGTATCAAGTTTGCAGATAGTTTCCGGAACAAGACGAGGGCTTTTTTCTACCATGCTCCCTAAATTCAAAATTCTCCTTCAACCAAAACCTCATTGTTTCTATTTATTTCCCTTTAATTTTTAATTCACAAAAGTAGTCTTTGTTTAGTAAGTGCTTAGACAGATTTCATTGAGATGGGGGGAGGGGGGGGCTGAAGGGAGGGGAGCTAACTGGTCTTTGTACAGATGGGCATTCATATATAGATTTTCACTGGACATGTAAGAGTGAGGGCAGTGTTTTCTATCCCTGGGGAAAAGTCAATTCAGCAGTAACTGTAATCTTTGTAGAGGGATATACTATAGCTTTGAAGAAGTCACTGCCAGTCAATGATCAAGAAGGGCTAAATAAAGAGAGGAAGAAGATGGATAAATGTATTTAGACCAAAAGGAAATTATCTTTATTTGTAT
Source organism: Pelusios castaneus (assembly GCA_007922175.1). NCBI lineage: Eukaryota > Metazoa > Chordata > Testudines > Pelomedusidae > Pelusios > Pelusios castaneus. The sequence continues at coordinate 20,302,834 of ML685777.1, read as the reverse complement.
CTCATTCCACAAAGAGAGACAGAGCACCCTGATTGTCAGTAAGCCAAAAAGTATATTGTGTAAAATCATCCTTCTTCATCAATAGAATTGTTTTATATAAAATGAAAAAAAAATGGTGACAGAGTCATCAAAGTAAGAAATCTGACATCTTCCTAATGTAAAATGAAGCAACACGCTCAATACATCAGCTATAGTATTTGCATTCTATCAAATGGACACCTGATGGCAGCACATTATAACACCAACACTGTTCACAATTGCTATGGCTCGTAAAACAGAAGTGCCTTAAGATCTGAATGGACAAGGCCATGTTTAGATGTGCATTAATAATATTCTGAATTTTCCATGTGTAACTATATGAGTGGGAAACAATCCCATATAGTATTCATAGAAAACCATATCTAATTTGTTTAACACATTCAGCTTTTACTGCTTTCCCATACATACCCTTTGTTTAAAGTTACAACTGTGACAGAAAATAACAAAAAGCAAATTAATTCAAAGTTTCAGCAGATAGTCCTTTTGTACTTAGCTCACAGAAATAGTATGAAACCTTGAAGCCTACTTGACTCTTCACTAAGACTTGATAACAGTTGCAAGAAATTAATGAATTCTTCCAGTCCAAGATTTCCAGGAAGCTACGCTGACTCCCAGGGCCGGATTAAGACATGCTGAGGCCCTAAACTATGTCAAGATTCAGAGACCTCATACCATAAAAAATAAAGAGAAAGAAGTGTATTGCCTTAAAACAGAAATGGTGATGAAAAAATAAATGATGGTGGTATACGGAGGGGGGGTGAGTGAGAAAGTGGAGAGGAGGGGATTAGCGGAGATGATGCCCAGTGTGGAATGGGACTTTAGAATGAGTTGGTCGTCTAGCTCCCCTTGTCTCCTCTTGAGGTCTGAGGTGAAGTTGGGCAACCTGTCAAAGATGCGAGATTGGTGGGATTGGGTGTGGATCGGGATGGCGAGGTCAGTGTTCAGAATTTTTCTGGTGGATTTTATATGAAAGGTTATTTAAACCAAAGCAATTTCAATTATGATAAATCTTCTTAGTTATCTCCAACATATTTAGAGGCTCCTCATAATGTGAGGACATAAACTATGGTTTACTTGGCTTGGGCCTAAATCTGGTACTGCTGCCTCCTCTCAAATTAGGAGCTGGCCACAGTGAACCATATGTTTGTCACATCCAGACTGGACTACTGTAACACTGTATCCGGTGGGAAGGAAGAAAAGAAAAAGAAAAAGAAAAAGAAAAAAGAACTCTAGTTTTTAAAACAATAACCGCTTCTTGAGCAGTATCTGCACCTGCTGCGGGTTACCAGCTTTTGCTGTCAATTCAAGACAATAGTTGTATTCCTTATGTCCTTAATGGCTCATCAGGTTACTCTCTGGGCCCATATCACCTGACACATTCCTTAACATTAAGGAGACAATGGTTTTACACAGGCATTTCCATAAAATCACACAAGTTAAAGTATAGATATTACACCAAATTCCTAACTAAACTAACTTCTAATCCAAATACAATTCCTAGACATAAACTATATACTCATTCCCAGCAAATTACTATCTTTCTATTGATACCAAACATGACATAGTTCCTATGGATTATAGCATTTATGATATATGAATAGAAAATAATATCATAAATGCTTCCCTAAATCCAGACAGCATCACACCCTGCCCACATACCCTGCCCTTTAGGGGGCATGCCAGGCTCCCCCTGTGCCCCCTCCCTGGCAGGGAGGGCATTGATGTAGTCCTGGGGTAGCCCTAAGTCAACTTAGGGCTACCCTGGGGCTACACTGGCTTAATTCGACTTTAAAAAGTCAAATTAAGCCTTAAGTCTAATGAAAAGGTGGTTTAATAAAGTCGACTTAATTTTCATTAAGTCGACTTTATTTTCCTTAAGTCGACTTAAGCAAGCTGCTTAAGTCGACTTAAGGAAACTGTAGTGTAGACTCAGGGTAAATTATGTCGACTTAAGCAAGCTTAAGTCGACTTAATTTAGCAGTGTAGACGCAGCCCCAGAGAACAACAATTCAGATGAGCTTGCAGGAGGGAGGTAAGGTATTCTCCATGTAACAACTCTTGAAAAGGTAAGACTTAACTGAAGTTTTGCCTTTTTCAGAGCTCATTACTGAAACTCACCATTACAAAGTCTTTCTGTTAAAACCCCCCCAAAGAGGAATGACAACAGAGAATGATAGAAAGATAGACACTTCAGTGGTTTTACTTCATCTTTATAAGGGAAAGCTGAACCAGACCCTCCGTTTACTTGTGAATGTCTTTGTTTTTGTCAGTTCTTGCCATTTTTGTATAGCAATTCATTTTTTTGGTTAAATTTATATAGGCTTTTACTACCAGAAAACATAAAATAGAATGCCCCATAGACAGTGAATAATCACACAATCAAGTTCCAAAGGGGTAGCCGTGTTAGTCTATTGCAGAAAAACAAAAGAATCCTGTGGCACTTTTAAAGACTAAGAGATTTATTTATCGCATGAGCTTTGGTACGAGAAAATCCCACTTTGTCAGACGCTTTGAAGATGGGAAACTTACAGAATGGGAGGAAATGAAATGCAGGGAAGTGTATGACATAGGATCAGATCAGGTCAAGAGTCTGACAAAGTGGGATTTTCTCCCACGGAAGCTCATGAGATAGATAAACCTGTTAGTCTTTAAAAGTGTCACAGGACTCAGGTCATACAATGTGACCTTTGCAATGTATAACGTCAAGGAATATTTGCTTTCAAACACTTTGGAAAACTTGGGTTACTGACCCAAAAGACTCATGAAATGTATTACTATGTGAGAGTTCAAGACTTTAGAATGTACATCTATCTTCGATCTTATTTTATAATCTATCATATCATTTGGCAAGTGATCCTGAAAAAGATAAATGAACTGTGACATTGCTGCTGCAATTCAGGAACCTAGCAAGGTAAAACTTTCCTCAGCTCTCAGTGTTTACTTAACTCTGCTTCCACTGAAATCAAGGGTAAAACTCCCTTTGACTTCAACAGCAACAGAGGTAGGCCAACTCTGACCGCTTTTAAAAATTTTACCCTCAGTGCCTATATTGAAGCAGCAGTTACACGGGTGCCCATATCACCCCCCTGAAATCCACAGCAGCTGGGCCCCAACTTTATCCAGCTGAAGGTTGCTTTATCTATTTGCCTGGAGCCCAAAGACTGCACCTAATGTGCATAAAACGGAACTGAATTGCAGCTGTCCTCATATTTAATATGGAAGCAGGCTCATGGTCACATCATATAATGTAGCCTGGCAGCTCATATCAACTACATTCTGGGAGCTGTAGCCTCAGCAGGCTACAGCAACCTATTAAATAGGAGAGCACCCATGTGCAGAATAGTAAAACTGTGGATTTTCTTTGCTCCGTATGTCAGGCATTGGCCACTTCTGAGATTAATGATAAAACTCGTGATTACTGATTAAATTTTATATAATTGACAGGTTCTAGACAGTGCACCATACCTTAACTTCTTGCCTCCATCTGCAATTTTAGCTTTTTGAATATAGCCTTCTTTTTCCACTACCTGCAAGAAAGAATACTTATATCATAACTCTCTCTTTTATTAATATGAACCAATTCATTTAGTACATGCTACAAGCCTCTACATAGGCATGTCTAGTATCACAGCATTTTATTACTTATTCTTATTTTAATTATCTATGAGATCTTTTCAGGTGTTGGCAAATTATCTTCAATGTCAATCAAATATATAGTAATAACTTGGGGAAAAACTGAAAATTCAATCTGAAAAAATGTTTAAGTGCAACTAAAGACTCTAGTTAGAAGTGAAAAATTGGTTAACCGTATCTTATTTGTTTACAAATAAAAACAACACAACTTAGTATACCTACCATGACTGGGCCAGAGCATCTGGTGAGGCCCAACTAGCTAGAGCACAAATGTGTGTACACAGAGGTGATTTAAACCTCATCTTTGTAGTTTCCCAATCCTGGTGCTGCCCTGTGGAAACCAATACTCTCTTTGCAGTGCCAGGGAAACCTAAGGACTGCTCCAATTTACACTAGCCTACAACACTCACAAGGATCCAGAATTGTAGTAGAGGTTTGGCATTGCACAGAGGCCTTGTGGCTCACCCCTTTTACATACACACACAGCAGCACAGAAATTCAGTAGCATACATTGTCCTGTGTGACATCTATAGCCCTAGATGATCATCCCTACATTTAGGAGATTGAGGGTTTAGTTTCACCTACTTTAAGGCTAGATTATGCTGGCAGTGCAGCAAGAAGTAACCACCCCTTATTTGAAGGATTTGGCCTATAGTTTTAATGTATGTTGAAGAAACTTTTATTTTGGCCTTCAGGTAAACCACTTTGATCAGTGAGCCCATCAGCTAAACAGAATCAAATCAGGTCAGGTATTTGGAAAAGAGAATTAAAGGAATAGCTAAATGGCGAAGGAAGACAGATTTAGAAGATGATTTTCTTCGTTAACTTATGAACCAAAGCCTCAGGAGGGTGCTGGTAACTTTATACAGCTTCTGCTGAGTCACTACAGTTAGGATAGAGCAGATGAGCATTCCTAATAACTGTCATAGGCTATGTCTACACTTACCAACGTTAGTTCAAATTAGTTAATTCGAACTAACTAACTCAAACTAATTTTAATTAGTTCGAATTAACTTAATTCGAACTAGCAAATTTTAGTTCGAACTAAGCACGTGCCATGCATAGCACTTGCTTAGTTCGAATTAGTCAATTGCATTGAGCTCAATGTGCCAGTTAGTTCGAACTAAGCACTTAGTTCAAACTAACATGGCCACATTGGGATAATTGGAACTAACTAGTTCAAATTAACCCTTACTTGGAAAAGTATAAGCAAATTTATTAGTTTGAATTAAGGAAGCTATTAATTCGAACTAATGAAAGCTTAGTGTAGCCAAGGTTTAAGTTAATTCAAATTAAGGTTCCTTAATTTGAACTAACTTGCCAGTGTAGACATAGCCATAGGCTTTAGCCTTCTGCAGGATCATATATAGCAATTGAAAGCATGCTTTATAATATACAGGGGGATTTTAAAATCAAGTATATAAGACTATTTTATTGTACAAAAATATGATTATATAAACATGGTACCCAAAGGATATTTCAGTTTGTCATGAGAGTTCTAGTTTAAAATATACAGTACTGTGCCCACTGTATATACACACACATTTGTACATGCTTACTGAAAATATGTAGGCTCACAATGTTTTGGGTGACATACGTAACTGGCCATACTGGAATTGGTGTGTGCCTTTTCTATAACTTGCACTTCTCCCATTCATAGATTCCAAGACTAGAAGGGGACATTGGGATTATTTGACCTGGCTGCCTGTATAACACAGGCCATAAGCATCCCCATAATAATTTCTAGACCCTATCTTTAAAAAAAAAAAATAAAAATCCAATCTTGATTTAAAAATTGTAAATGATAGAGAATTCATCACATCCTTTGGTAGATGTTCTATGGAAATCCTTAAGTGTCAATATGGAGTGTAGAGGGGGAAAAATAAACATTTAGGACCAGAGGCATTATTCAATAGAATCACATTCTCACTCCATCTAGCTAGAGAAGGGTGAATAATTTTAGATAAAATAGGAACTGACCCCAAACGCCTACTTTTTCAGTCAAATATGTATCAAACCCTTGGATAGTTTTCCATTCTTTCTCTTCTTTCCTTTTTTTTTCTTTATACTTACAATGTTTAGTCAGGGCCAGAGGTGCCAAATGGCACATGAGACTGGTTATTCTCCCAATATTTCCATGCACAGGGAAGTGGCAGTTGGGACAAACTTTTACTAATCAATAAACTCTTGGTTTTTATTTCAAACTAAACCCAAATTTTGATCCTTTCAAGATTTGCTCATCATTATACCTAAATTGGTATTTTATTCAAACAGAAATAGAAGTAAAGTTGAATTTCAACATGAGGTCTGCATAGTACCTATCCTGCCATTTAGGGGATTTAAGAGTAGAATCCATTTCTAGATTAGAATGTCATTCCTCAAAACCTTTTCTATAACAATTCTGTACTGGAACAGCAAATTAATACACCTCTAGAACTGTAGGATCTAAGGAATCTAAATCCAATCTGCGCAGCTGAAAGCCACCTCTTGTTTTAACCTAGATGCCAAGTTCTAACTTACATATTTAAAAAACATAAGAAGTAGTATTCCACTCACATGGTTTATTCTAGAACTAAAAATCCTCAAGTATGCAGAATGTTCCTAGTTTCTATATACAGGAGTTGCTTACATATTATTCTAATTTAATAAGCGCAATGATTGCTATTAAAAAATGCTGGAGCTGTCTTTGATAACTTGATACTATCATAGTCTTCACTGATATTCCCTATAATTAGCACAGGGAATAATAATGCAGTAACATTTTTTAGTTACCAAGGCAATTGAAAAGGTTTCAAAGGTACCGCTAGATCTTTATGCGGACATTTATTGTACAGAGCAATATATGCACACATATTGCACAGTACATCTGCTAATGTCCCTTTTCTTGTCTCATGTGATTTCATAGAAATTCCTCCAAGACAATTCAGTTTATTCTTTCAGTGCTTCATCAGATGGATGGGGTTACAAAATCATAAAATATCCATATAGTACTCTCTTTCTGCCTCAATAAATATCCATCATTTGTTTTCAAATTGTTGACCTTCCTGCGCCTTTCCAGCTGAGGAGAGGTTGAGAGAATAACCCAAATTACCCTGAAAGAATTAACATAAAAATAAGGCACTTGAAGCCTCAGACTGCTTATTTCTGCATCTAAAGAAAGTATTAAATTTGAAAATTTTATGTGCGTATGTGTGTGAAGCTATCACAAACAGGGAAGTACACTCACGTATTTGTGTGTATTAATATAAGAAAGAATACGGCGGGCTACTAGCTTTATTGTAAAATAGTCTTAAAATTAATACAATATTAGCTGTGTTTTCTGTAGCTTTCCTGAACTGAATTTTATATGGGAACTGGGCCAAATTCTGAAGACTCACTCAGACAAAAGTCTCTTTGAAGACAATGTCATTATCTACATGATTCTTTAAAAAACAGCAGCTTTCCATTTGCCTCTGTTTTTCCTCTAGCAAAATTTTACAGGTAACTTATTATATACAAAAAATTGAGGTTAAAAACATAATAGCATGGGTAAAGACAAAAAACTGGCTTCGTTCTCAAATTTTTTTTTCCTCTTCACTAAATCTCAGACATTACTAAAAACAAATTCACACTTAGCATGTTCCCTGAATTGTGCTGATTCTGCTACTTCCAACTAATATTTTTTTTTAAAAGAAATAATCAATTAATTAATACCAAACTATTAGTATTGCTGAAATGTCAGTTTAATACTACCAATTCAATAGCAAATTGAAATTGTATATCAATAATTATAATGCTCTGTAGTTTTTAATATTATAATTTCTATTGCATAACAAGCTTTGCACACATCTTTCTTTCTTTTTATTCCCTTAACATACTAAGGTATCCAGAGCCTTGAGTGTTCATTCTTTAATAAAACATGTATAATGTTTACATTAAAACATTTAATGCAAATAAGCAAAGCAATGCCGAGATTCTATAATATTATTGCTTACCGTTTGTTCCTGTGGACTAAGAATGTCTGTGAGGATTAAATTATGTTGGGAATGATTCCTTCTGTGACGAGATATCTGAAAATATATTAATATATAACTTACTTAGAATCAGCTTGATATAGTTTTACCAAATCAAGCAAGGGTTTACTTGTAAAGACAGAGTGAAAAAAATTGTTGACAGGACAGGTGCACTGTAAGTGTACATGTATACATATTTTATATATTAAATAAAAAATAAGTTTTTGAAAGCCTGGTTTCCATTAAGCATGAACAGACCAAAAATAATTCCTAGTTCTAATTTTTGCAATGCAACTCTTGGAAAATTAAGCTAAAATCAATTTGCAGATAAGCCTTCTGAGCTTATCTAGGACTCTTCATTCAAGGATCTCAAAACTGTTTGCACAGATGGGTAGTATTATTCCCATTCACAGATAGGGAAATTGGAGCACAGAGAAGTAAATGATGAGTCCAAGAGCACATTGCAAGTCAGTGAGAGAGTGAGGAGATAGACTAGAACTGGGAAAAGATCCTAATGTACTTAATGTATTCCAGCATATGTAATGGCTATTCCCAAACCTTCCATGAATAGAACACTACATAAATATTTAGGTTCTGATTCTGCAGAATTCCCAAGGATTGGGTCCTTAATTTCTTTCAATCCCTTCTTTTTTCCAGGAAAAAAATGTACAAAACTGTAATTGACAGAAGCATTACACGTGACCCTAGGAAATTATCGGAATTGAATAAGTCTTTCACAATGAACCGAAAACTCATTTGGATTCAGATTTTCCGACATACATAAAAATCACGCCAAGTTACCCAAAAATAAGCCAGGTCTTTTTGAAAAAACGTTACCTGACTTTCAAACACAAAAAAGTGACTTATGGTTTGTGGATGGAACCCTACAGAACTCTGTAGTTTTTAATTTGTTTCTAACCATACCCAGAAAACAACTAAAATTTTGATGGAATTTTACTATATTCTCCCCATAATCTATTGTCTTCTTAATATTAAAACACAGTTAACAAAAAGCCATGCTGTATGTTGTTTACAGTTAAATATCTGAATCTACCAAATGTTCTTAATTAATCCATAGGGCCTTCCTTAAAAAACAGTTAACCATATTATGATCTTATATTTTCTGCACACATTGCTGTCGTGTTTATTTGCAAGCACTGAAATTTTAAGCCCCAAAATCTATATTCAAGATACAGCTCTGCTCTCATAGTCAAAGTTAATGAGCTTAATGAATTACAGTTATAAATTTAATACAAACATTTCAGAGAAAGAGATAAACAATCTTCACAATTCAAAAGTTTCTCTGACCTATTTATGAAGAATATCACTTAACAATTTCATTAGGGGTGAGTAACAGCTGGTGACATGGCTGTGTCCTAAAGTGTTTTTCTCTCTTAATATTCTGCATCTTAAGCAATCGAGCTTTCATAAGAAATACTTTAGTTAGTGGCAGTCCCTCCTTTGGGGAGAAAAAAAATGTCAGACTACATTTTCTGTATTTTGCAATCTTGTTTTCAGGAGTGTCATGTTCCTGTTTTATTAGCATGTAGGGTAAACAAGAATGATTTGCTGATGCTATTGAGAGAACTTCTAAGATTGTGGCCTTTCTATTTAGATTTTCAATTCAACTTAATATTAATGCAAACAGAGGCATGAGTATAAATTCAAAATAAATTAATTCGATTTATCTTTTTTTCTCTTCAGCCTTCTAGATATGGAGATTGTATACTGCAGAAGACACATAACTAAACTATTCAGGTCTAGATCATATAAAATCTCTCTTACAGAACTCTATACCTAATTATTTTTTACATATAAGAAGGCATATTGCTAAATGATGTTTTTAAAACATCATTTTCTCTCAGCTATATTATATAAAAATGACACACTACTATTCCCTAAGGTTATTTTATAGCCAAGCAATATTCAACTGGTGGCTCAAGAATGAAAACATATTTTTTGTGTGCCTGTACACCACTCTTGTGAAGTCCACTGGACTGATCAGAAAGCTTATTTTGCTTTGAGTTTGGAGAAAACAGCCAAAGAAGTGGTAAGGGGGTGCTCCTAGGCTGACTGGCACACACTAAAGAGAATGGACAAGAGCCACTGGGCTATCCCTTGAAAAAGCCAGAAATAAGGAAGAATGAATGATCTGAGAAAGAGAAGGGAGAAATATCCTCCTATTTCCTCCCCAAAGCCCTGGGATTGCCATGTGCGAAAAGACATGAGAGAAAGAAAGAGAAAGAGCTAAAGAATTGCCATGCCAGGTCAGACCAATCCATCTACATGCACCTCTACAATGGCTCATACCAGACCTTCATGGAGCATGTATAGAATAGGGCAGTTGGAGTGATCCACCCCTGACATTTCCTTCCTGGCTTCTGTCATTCAAAGGTTTACGGTTGCCCTCAGCATGGGGTTGTGTCCATGACCAACTTGGCTAATAGCTATAGATGGACCTCTGCCCTGTGAACTTATCCAGTTCTTTTTTGAACCCAGTTATATCTTTGGCCTTCACAACATCCTATGGCAGTGAGTTCCACAGACTAATTGTTCACTTTGTCAAAAAGTACTTTCTCTTGTTTGTATTAAACACATTGCCTATTAATTTCATCATGTGACCCTAAGTTCTTGTGTTATGTAAAGGAGTGAATAAGGAAATCTTCTTAATATTTTTTATATCATTCATGATTTTATAGACCTCTATCACACCCCTGCTTAGTCCACTGTTATTAAAGCTGAACAGACCTGTTCTTTTTAGTCTCTCCTTGTATAGAAGCCATTCCATACTCTTAATCTTCTGTGCTGTCCTTCTGTGACTCTTTTCCAGTTCCACTTTATTCTTTTTGAGATGGGGTGGCAAGAAGTGCACACGGTATTCATGGTGTAGACATAACATAGATTTATATAGTGGTATTATATTATTTTCAGCCTCATTTTTATCTCTGTCCTAAGAGTTCCTGACATTGTTAATCTTTTTGACTGCTGTTGCACACTGTGCTGAAGTTTTGAGAGAACTATTCAAAGTGATTCCAAGAACTCTTTCTTGAGTGGTAACAGGTAACTGACAATCCATCATTATGTATGTGAGGTTTTGATTACTTTTTCAAGAATGCATTACTTTGCACTTATCATTGTTGAATTTCATCTGCCATTTTGTTGCTCAGTTACCCAATTTTTTGAGAGTCTCTCTTTGCAGTCTGTTTTGGATTGAATGATCTTGAATAATTTTGTATCTCCTGCAAACTTTGCCTTTTTCACTGTTCAATCCTGTTCACAGAATGTTATTGAATAAGTTGAACAGCTCAGGTCTCTCTGTTATGAAAAATGAACATTTTTCCTATCCTTTGAACAGTCACTAATCAATGAAAGGATTTTCCCTGTTATCCCATCACTACTCAGTTTCCTTAAGGGCCTTTAGTAAGGTACCTTGTCAAAAGCTTTCTGAACATCTAAATATACTATGTTGTCTAGAACATTCTTACCTTCAATGCTGATACACTCAAAGAACTCTAAGATTTGAGAGTCAGAACTTCCCTTTACAAAAATCATGTAGACTCTTCCCCCAACATATCATGTTTATTTAATTGTTTGCCTGGTACGGAAGTTAAGCTCGCTGGTCTGTAATTGCCAGGATCATCTCTGGAACCCTTTTTAAATATTGGTGTTACGTTATTTACTCTGGTCATCTGGTAGAAAGGCTTGTTTCAGCAACAGTTAGCAATTTTGCAATTTCACATTTCATTTCCTTCAGTACTATCCAATCCTCATGACTTATTACTATTACATTTATCAATTTATTTTAAAACCTTTTCTCTATTAATACACGTGGGTCATTACTTCAGATTTGTCACCCCAAAATGATAGCTCTGATGTGAGTGTTTCTCACACGTCTTCTGCAGTGAAGACAGGAAAACAGACTGACAAAAGTTACTGCATTCAAAAGATTTCCAGAAAGTAACAAAATAATTTGTTGGTTCTAGATATAGATGACTTCCTTGCCTCATTATTTTATTCTTAAATAACTTTCACTGTGCACTCGCTAGAAATGTTAATAGAAGCTGCATGTGTGTGTTGAAAGAGAACAGGATTCTTCGTTGTTTATTAAATGACTGTTATATTAGTAGTTTTATGGAAATGATATTAGAGTTTCTCTAAAAGTTGAAAATATGAAATCATGCCAAGTACTGATGGTAGATTTCAATGCAATTCCAACAAGAACCTCCTTCAGCCCTCAAGACTAAATCTAGATCTAGATTTAAACATGTGGCCCATCTCTAGAGTAAATCAAGCCAAACCAGCACTTTCATTAGAAACCTCCCCAAACGAAAAGAAAGAAAATTTTAAAGAAAGTTTTCTCTGTTCATTGTAAGTCAGTGTAAGCATTTGGGTTGGCAATAACACCACTCTTTTATTCAGAGCTTTATTAACTGAATCAGAGTATCCTGACTGAAGTGTAAAATGTCATTAGAACATATTTACATTTTGTAAATATTCTATCCATTAAAGCAGTTATTGGTCACCCCTTACACCATTGCTTGCCAAATATACTGATAGTCAATAGAAATCTGTTCTTAACAGGGGCATTTGATGACAGAAGGCTGCTTTGGAAACCTAAATTTATAATTTAGCTGTAGCCTATTTTGATTTATGTAAAATACTGAAAATCAGATTATTACTAACAATTTCAAGGTGCACCTATACCTAGAGAAGCATACATTTCATTAATTTGATTCCAAGATATTCATGCTTTGTACGTGCACAATAAGGTGCGTGATTTAGGATTTCTCCACCTCAATAACATACACTCCATTATCCTACTGAAGTCAAGCTGAACCTAAATAATATGTCGTAATGCCGCTATTTCATCCCGTAGTCTGTTCTGAAAGGCAGAGACTTATACAAGTAGTTCTAAAAAGGAAACTCAAGGAAAGTCATTTTATCAGCAGTTTTCTGATTTGAAGAACATTCTTCAGTCAGCAACAATGTCACCTGCAGCATTAAAAATCCACTCAGTGAGTGCCTGCAAGTCCGTGGGCAAGTCTGGTTTCGTTAAATTCAGCCTCAGCAACTTCTTCTCCCCCTCCCTCTCCTCCACCCCCAGTTAGCTAAAGGGTATCCCTCTACTACTGGAATTATTCTAGTATCCAAGAACAGATCCAGTGTCACACTTTAGGCAAACACAAACAGCCTCTGTGAAACAGGCCTGCTACTCCGTAGCAACTGATAACTGTCTCCTAACTACTATTTTAACACTGTTAATTAAAGGTAAATAAAATAGCAGAACTTTTACAATTACTTCAACTCTAATTTCATTTCCTTCTGTGCTCCCATTTGTTCTCAAGATGATTTCTAAAAATAATATACTTTGCTTTGGGGTTCACTCTGTGTGCTGATAAACCAATCTTGGCCAAATGCAACACAATGCCAGTTATTCTCTTATCACAGCAGGATCCTGATCCTAAAAAGGGGTCTTCAGAACTCAGTTTTAACACTAGAAATCTGATTCTAATCCAACTAATCTTCGCAGTGAACAGAAACTTATTCTGATCTTTATGTGTAACCAAAACTAACCAAGACAGCTGGGATTTCAATGATGGACTCAGTCTAACAAAATCACTCAAGCACAATCTACAAAAACTTATTTCCAGGAATCATTTGCTGAATAATTATGAACAAATGAATTCCAGATAATTATTACAGGTCTGTGGACAATTCACAAACAGAAAAAGACATTAAATGTTTTGAATAAACCATTCACTGTGAATTATTCATCCAACAAGCTCTACCTAGGAGCAACAGAATCAAATTCTGAAGACTATTATGACTTCCCAAATATGAACATTTTCTTTGGTTAGGAAAATTAAGATTATTTGCCTCCCTAATTTCCTCAAAAATTATTGTGTTACACAACAAAGAAAGAGATTTTCATGGATGTTTTAGTTTTCTGCAAGGATATTTTCACTCTCTTCCTTTTAAGGAACTTTTCCAGGAGTTATGTCTATTATTTTACTATATCAGACTCAAACTGTAACTTCCTTAATGGAGAATTCCTTGTAAACACCCCAAAATGGAGACTACACTCGCTAAACTCTCTGGACCTGATCCAGTAGAGCATATAGGCATGTGCTTAAGTGCTTTGCTGGATCAGGGCCAGAGCATTCAGCACACTGCAGGTCAAGTTTCCAGCCGCAGCTTGCTTTTGCTGTACAAATACAAAACTAATCACATAAACTTCTGTTACTCCCATTCACACAACAAAGGAAGGGCAGATAACACTGATTCCGTGCTGTCTGTATCCATTTCATTTAGTTTCCAGTCACTCAGATACCACAGAGATGGGCAGTTTGTAAGGGCAGCCTACATAGAGACATAATAATTTACTGTAAGTTTCTTAATAGCACCATCTGTGGACAAAAGTTAAATACTGAAGCATCTAAATTTACAACTGACTCCCAAATAAAATGTGTTTGGTTTTTCTTAAAGTTTAAGACCCATTCTTAGAGGTTATGGGACAAATCACAACCACCATCTGAGGAAATAATTTGGGAATAATTCTATGAAGGGGGTCTTTATGGAATATTCTGCCCCCTCCTAGTCATCTGGAATATTTTATGAAGATTCCCACAAGAGATGTTCCCTAATCATTATATTACATGATGATGACCTCCACACAATTAAGAAATTACTTCTGCACCACACCACCTCCACCCACCACTCCAAATCAGGAAGTCCCCTGGGGCTGATAACTTCAATACCAGCTCCATAGCCCTTGAAGCATGGCCAAGTTTCCTCATAACATCATTCCAAGAGAACTCTGTTGGAGTCACGACTATCCCCATCGACTGTTGCTCTAGGGACTTCCTGTAAAGGACAGCGGGTAATCATTCGACACGATGGAAATCATCATTCATCATAAGCCTGAATTAACTTTTCATCCTGCTTTTCCACATGGCTTTATGGGAGGTGGGAGGGATGATGTATGTCATCTGAATCTTCCCTTCCACACCCTATGCTGTTCCTAGCCTTCTCCTCTCCCATGAACAGAGGTTCCACGGTATCCATAGGAGGTAGAGGTACAGTACCATGGAAGTAACTGAGACCTCTCTGCACAGGAACGGGGATTTACCTGGAGGGAACTCCTGTGCTACTGCTAGGAACTGGATAATCTATCTGTACATCACTAAATAAAGAAACCATTTCACAGTCCTCACACAATTGAATATATTACATATTGTCATCACAATCTGTAGACTCAAGGAAAAACTGGTTTGTGTTACATTCCTTCTGTATTGCTCCTTTGAGTACACTGCCCTCTATATCCAGCTCAGATCTCTTCAGTCTGAAAGAGTAAGGATCATGATTTTGTTTCCCTTAGCCTCTTGATCACTTATAAATCAGAGTTCTATTAACCTTTTCCACACTGAGAGGGTCTTCCTTGATATTCAAGCTTTATATCAAGGCAATTAGCTAAAAAAGGGAGTACTCTATAGGATCAGGGCTTGCTCTGGATAAGCATCCTCACCATCAACTATTTATTCCACATGTAACCAGGTTTATTCAGCTGCTTTAGTCAGTAGAAGGAAGAATACAAACATGTTTATCTCTCAGGTTAAATTTGGGTCAATCCTTAAGGTGTACTGAATGATAATAAGAGCAGTAATTATGGGTTCTACTCCAAAACATGGGGTTCACTGAAGCCGTGCCATATTTCTCCCCAAAGTTCTTGCTGAAGCATTTAATGGTTGATATTTTATTGATTGATCATTATGTCAAGAATGACTTTTCTGCCTATATCAGGCATTAGGTATTTTTTTAAGTTTATAATACATTGATTCTAAGGGCCAAATCGCTGCCCAAACTATTATCCTTTTGATCAGCTCCGGCAGTGCAACAGTTAAAAGTGGTCCAGCTGGAAAAGTGACAAATTCCCTGCCCCTAAGACTGTTCTATTTATGTCACGGGCCATTTTGGCTCCTGGAAGCCCTGGGGATTAAAGAAACACGCAGGTGGCATAAAACCACATTTTGTTCAACCTTGTTTTTTCACCCTGTGCCTCTTAAGTGGACCCAAAGACCAAGATTTAAATCTATGTTAAATATAATACAGATTTGTTGCACAGGTGATCATTTCAAACCATTTCCAGAGGGGTAGCCGTCTTAGTCTATTTCAGCAAACAAACAAGGAATTCAGTGACATTTTTAAATATTAACAAATTTATTTATTGCGTGAGCTTTTGTGGGAGAAAATTCCACTTTGTCAGATGAATGAAATGGAAAATATAGCATATTAGCTGTAAGTATATAGACACAGAGAAGGATGGGTCACAATATCCCTCCAGACCTGTGACCCACCCTTCTCTATACCTGTATGTTTTATTTCAAACAATGATATAATAAGTAACCTGAGAGGTAAGGGGGTCTTTTTATGCTCTGATATCTGTTTGTTTTTTCTGCTATATATTTTAACTTTTATACACATCAATAAATAGCACTAATTTAGTGAAAATGAGTCAAAATATATTAATAATACATGTGTATCCATAAATTTTTCCCTCTTCAGCTTGCCTTTCTCTTGTACTTAACATCCCTAGCACTTTTGGTTAGCACAGCATTAGCAGCAGATACCACACTGTTTTTAAACATTGCAGGTGTTTGGGGTTGGTTGGTGCTTTAGTGAAACAGAAGCAACAGGAGGAGCACAAAGGTAATACAGGCATTGGTATTAGTTTGGTGCACTGAGCCTTCTCCTGTCCTGTGTGTATGTCTACACTTCTTGCTATTACAAGAGCAACAGCACATCGGAGTTGTTAAAAACAAAAAGCAGATATTTCATCCAATTTACTATTACTTTAAGTAAAACAGTAAAGTAGACAAGAAGAAATGTATTCTCTCCATGAAAAAAACAAAACACAACAACAAACAAACAAACAAAAAAAACACCAGGATGTTTAACTCAAAGCTACTCTGAACTGAAATTGTTCTCCAGAATGGTAGCCACTGGGCAGATGGATAGACAGACTCCTTAAAAACTGAAAGGTACATATACAGAAAACTGGTATGTAATTGTTATGCAACTGTTTGCACTACACATTGAATGCATTACAACAGTGCTTTTACATAATTTCTGTAAGCATTTTCTTATTGGAAGAACAGTTAATGTCACAGTGCTATAGATCTGCAACTATTATATAGTTAAACGGAGAGAAATAGCTATAGTTATAGATATGGATATAAAAGAGATATTCTTAATACTCCAAGACCTACACACGTACACTAATGAAGCATCTCCTAGAAAGGAGTCTCTCTTTATCTCACCTGCCTAATTCATTCTCCCAGATTTAGACAAGCCAAAAGCTCACCTTATGCTAAAGCAGAAGCAATTTTTATTTTTCAAGGTTAATCCAACTCAGCAGGATTTAGGGATGGCACTTTTCCTTGGTCGTAGGCATGTTGGCTCAGGCCAGACAGCTGTTTGGACATTCTCCACTGGGAACCTTGCCCTCAACACCCACAGTTGATGCACATACATGGTCTACTGGCTGCCTACTTCCATGCCCATCTGTTCAGATGGCATGGCGCCCACTCACAAGTTCGCTGGATCCTTGCCCTTAGTGTGTAGGTGCCAGGCAATGATGGGCTTAGATGGGCAGCCTGAAAAATACTGTAAGTGATCATTTTTGTTTCCAGTAGGAAGTCCTTCCTCTGTTATAGCACTGCAGCATGGATACCACATGCTACCCTACACTTAATCACACCTGTGGACATTTATGTGCCAAAAAAAATGTAACAAGGGTTACTGAAAAAAGGTAAAGAAAGGAAGATTAGATAAAAAGACCATTCTCAGTGACTAATGGGTTGTGCTGAAACCGGTACCTTGAATATCCAAACACAGGTGGATTATCAAAAGATTTTTAATGTAGGTGCATTGCCCATTTATACTGTAATGGGCGGGGGGGGGGGAGGAAGTTCTGCAGAAAACAATGACACCAGGAAAAGTGACCAGTAAAGAAGCTAATTCAATTGAGCTCACACTTTAAAATATGCTCCTGCTTTGAAAAGACAAAACCCAGCAGCAACAGAATAAGCGTAAGTAAATCCTTAAAAGGAGCAATAAATAACAAAGGATTTTGTCCACATTTCTTAGGGCTGAAAAAAACCCCTGATTGTGGATGTCATAGTAAAAAGCAACACTATTAACAATAAAACCTCTTTCATTTTTTCCCCTCAAACACAGGCTTTAGTTAACAGCAAATTAACATGTACTCAAAAGTGTATGGCTTTCATATAGCAAATAATTTAGTTGAGAAAGAAGACCTATTTGTGAATTATCCACACTAACTTTACTTTTTTAGAAATACGTTGGTCAAATAATTTCAATAACACACTTCATACAAGTACATTTCAGCCCATGGCCTATTTGCCAATATACACCACAACTATATTTTCACCTAATTGTTATTTGTTGTGCATGATTAGTCACCAACGACATAGAATTTTTTTCTGCTCCCTGACTAGATGACTGAAACTTTTGTAAAAACTGTAGGGGGGGGGGAATCAGAACATTTTCAAAATGAGGATATTTTCAAATAAGTATTCTAAGACACTTGTTTTCTGCTAGCTTCCTTGAAAACAAAATATCCCACAATACAAATTCATGGAAAAATATAAAATGGATTGGAAATATCATGATAGAATCATAGGGCTGGAAGGGACCTCATGAGGTCATCTTGTCCAACCCCTTGCTAAAAGCAAGACCACTCCCTCTAAATCATCCCAGCCAGGGTTTTGTCTAACCGGACCTTAAATATCTCCAAAGACGGAGATTCCACCACCTCCCTAGGTAATCCATTCCAATGCTTCACCACCCTCCTAGTGAGAAAGTTTTTCCTAATATCTAACCTCGACCTCCCCAGCTGTAATTTGAAACCATTGCTCCTTGTTCTGTCCTCTGTTACCACCAAGAACAGCCTAGCTCCCTCCTCTTTGGAGCACCCCTTTAAGTAGTTGAAGGTTGCAATCAAATCCCACCCCCACCCCCCATCTTCTCTTCTGCACGCTAAATAAGCCTAGTTCCTTCAGTCTCTCCTCGTAAGTCATGTGCCCCAGCTGCCCAATCATTTTCGTTGCTCTCTGCTGGACTCTTTCTAATTTGTCCACATCTTTTCTGTAGTGGGGAGCCCAGAATTGGACACAGTGTTCCAAATGCAGCTTCACCAGTGCTGAATAGAGGGGAATTATCACATCCCTCGATCTGCTGGCAACACTCCTACTGATGCAGCCCAATATGCCATTGGCCTTTTTGGCAACAAGGGCACACTGTTGGCTCATATTCATCTTCCCATCCACCATAACCCCCAGGTCCCCTGTAGAAAAGTGCTGCTTCATAGCTGATCAGTCGCTCACCTGTAGCAGTGCATGGGATTTTTTCATCCTAAGTGCAGGACTTTGCACTTGTCCTTGTTGAACCTCATGAGGTTTCTTTTGGCCCAGTATTCCAATTTGTTTAAGTCTCCCTGGATTCTGTCCCTGCCCTCCAGCGTGTCTACCATTCCCCCCAGCTTGGTGTCATCCGTGAATTTACTAAGAATGCAATCTATGCCATCATCAAGATCATTAATGAAAATGTTAAACAGATCCAGCCCCAGGACCGACCCCTGGGGCACTCCACTCGTTACTGGTTGCCAACTAGACATTGAGCCATTGATTCCTACCCGCTAAGTCCATTGATCTAGCCAGTTTTCTATCCACTTTACGGACCACTTGTCCAACCCATACTTCCTTAACTTGCCAACAAGAATGCTGTGGGAAACCATATCAAAAGCATTGCTAAAGTCGAGGTATACCACGTCAACGGCTCTTCCCGCGTCCACAAATCCAGTCATCTTATCATAGAAGGCAATCAGGTTGGTCAGGCATGATTTGCCATTGGTGAATTCATGCTGACTATTCTTGATCATTCTATTTTCTTCCAAGTGTTTCAGGATGGATTCTTTGAGGACCATAGGGGCTCGAGCTAAGGCCTTACATCCCCATCCTGTCTCTTTCTTGACTTTCTCCCCTGTTCCCCCCATCCCCCCACTTCTCTGTAGTAGCAGAACCCCAATGGGAGTGATAGAAGCACTCAGGCTGAGGCCTTCTACAAACAACTAAGGTAAAGGAAACTGTAGGCCCACTGCCTGATCATGAGGACAGCTTGTCATTAGTTTGTCCCAATACAATAGCAATCACAGTTATATTGTGTGGTTTGCTGCAATGTTCAAATTAGGTAAAAAACAATAGAAAAAGTACAGGGAAAGGTAAAACATTTGTTTTTAAAATATTTTCTTCCTCTTTTTTCTGAAAGTACTCCAAGCATCAAGACAGAGTAGGAAAAAGGAGGAGTACGCCAGGTTTGAAGATAGAGTAGGAAAAAGTGAACGAAACCTCCAAACAATTGACGTCTGTAAAATCCCCCATGAAAGAAGACTTTAAATATAGAACTTATAAATGCTGGTAACCATGTTTTCATGTTTATGTTATAATAATGCCTTGGGTGCTTGTAGCTGATTTTTTTGTTCGTTTGTTTGCACCTTGGGTTATGGTTCTTGTTTCTTCCAGATGAGTGATGGACTCCTTTTAAGCAATACTGAAAAGATCTTGAGAGATTACAGGAACTGATACGATAAAGGAGGTGAATATCAGCCTATTAGAACCATTTGGAGACTTCCTCAGTTTGCTAGTTCAAAAAGCAGGGGAGACGGTGTGGCAAAACAGACAGACTTCTAGATATTTTTGTATTCAGAGATACCCAAAGGTTTCATCCCATCTCTGTTTTTTATCATTAAATCAGGGGTTCATCAATCCTGACTTTTAGTAGTGCGAGGTGATAAAACTATCATGATGACTTTGAAAATTCTTCCACTGACAAAAACAAAATTCTTATTGTAAATCCAGTTTTCTTCCCCTTAGTCAATCACCTGACAGGTGAAAATATATGTAAAAGCAGGAAAGAGATTTGAAAGTATTGACATTGATCTATTCTTGTTACTAAATAATTTGAACTAAGCTTTGAACTCCAAACAAAACAATTTCCACACTTTTACATGTGAAAATTCTATTAGAACATTTGGTTTTTGGTCAGTGGATATTCATCGGAAATCTTTGCTCTTTGGTCAATGGACATTCATATAGACTTTCTTGGCTTTTGTTTCAGCTAAACCTAAGTTGAATCTGAAACCACCAGTTTTTCGGCACTGTTCCACTGAAATTAGGAGTTGCCATATTGTCCAGACTAGAACAGATCAAGTAGTCACATGTCTGATTCAGCTGAGCATGCTCAAAGACATCACAGATGCCTGCACCATTGCAGGACTTCAAGGGGACACTACCTATGCTGATAGGATGGCTTCTTCCAGCAGTACAGGTAATCCACCTCCCTGAGAGGCGGTAGCAAGGTCAGTAGAAGAATTCTTCCAATGACCTAGCTCTCTCTAAACTAAGGATTAAGATGAAGTAGTATTTTGCTCAGGGTTATGGATTTTTCACATCCCTGAGCAACGTAGCTATTCTAATATAAGTCCTAGTGTAGACCAGTCCTAAATTAAGCATTGTCTTCCAGTACTTTCTGACTGCATCCAGGGTCCCAGTTCAGGATACAGATGAACCATAACTAGCTCTTATGTCTCTGTTCCATATGCTGAGAAGCCTTTGTAATCAATAATGGCTTTCACTTTGTGTGAGTCAATGACTAGCCCTTCAGGGGAGATGATATAACTGAGAAAATCTAATGCGTCCTGGTGATCTGGCATCTCTCTAGCTTGAAATACAGATGGTATTGGAGAAGTCTTTCTAAGTGGTTGTCTACACTTGAAATGCAATGGTGCCACTGTAGCACTTCAGTGTAAACACTACTTATGCAATAGGAGGTGCTCTCCCATCAGCATAGGTAACTCACCTGTAGGAGAGGCAGTAGTTATATCTGCAGAATAATTCTTTCCTTGACTTAGCAAAACATCTATGCTAGGTGTTAGGTCAAACTAACACTAGTTAACTAAATCACACAGGAGTTTTGAGTTTTCACACCCATGAGCGACGTAGCTTGTCTACATAACTTTTTAGTATAAGCCAGGGTTAAGAAATCTACTTTCTGGTCATGGTGTGTTTGGTCATTTGAAAAAAATAAGAATATCAAGTGATAGATAATAATGAACTGACCCAGCATTTCTCTGAAAACGTCCTTTATAAAATGTTTGAAGGTCACAGGAGCATTACATAGACCAACTGGCTTGACCAGGTATTCAAACTGTCCATACCACATACAGAAAGCAGTTTTCCATTCATCTTCTTCCTGTACCTGCACAAGTTTATAGGCCCCATGGAGGTTTGACTTCATAAAAATTCAGAAGAATATAACTGTTTTAGTAAAGAAGGACAACAGAGTCTTGTGGCACTTTTAAAGACCTATATAATATATACTCATTAGACTCATCTGATTTTCTGTTTGCTGCATTATACCGACAGTAAAGGCACTACCCTTAATATGGTAGATAAAGGAAAGAAGAAATAGAATTATTCTGTTTCAAACTTCTGAAGCATCCAGACAGTCTAGAAATTGCCACTAATTTGATTTTCTTCACATTACTTTGGTAGAAAAGACAACCAATTTACACGTAATAATTTTAAAAAAACAAACCAAAAAACCCCACCCCTGAAACATTTGTTGCTGTTAGAAAATTCTGCCGTGTACAAACATAGTACTTCGAACACTTATTTCAGAACAGTGACACTGTACTGATAATGAAGTCACGGGAAGGATAGATATGTAGTTGTGGGAGGGGAATAAACTTGTCTAAGAAATTAGTTATTTATAAGCATGTTGATAGCTTTCATGCCCAATGAAGGCTTCAAAACTGCATCTTGATACTTTTTTCTCCTTGTTTTTTCCCTCTTTAACAAAGGCAGGAAAATGACTGAGAGCAGAATGGCACAGTTTTAGCTCAAACACAGGAAAGAATAGAAATGGAGAAATATCGAATGGATTGTGGAAACCCCGGATGCCCCATCATCTCAGGCATTGGCACGCTTACAGCAGGATTATCTGGCTATGTGGACTCTCTCCTAAGACCCTATGCTATCAACACACCTAGCTATCTGAGAGACACTACAGATTTCCTGAGAAAAATCCAATCCATTGATGGTCTTCCAGAAAATACCATCCTGGCCACTATGGATGTAGAGGCTCTTTACACTAACATTCCCCACAAGGATGGATTACAAGCTATTAGAAGAACCATCCAGAATGATGACACAGCTAAACTTGTGGCTGACCTCTGTGACTTTGTACTCACCCACAACCATTTCAGATTTGAAGATGATCTATACCTTCAAGTCAGTGGCACTGCCATGGGTACCCGCATGGCCCCACAATATGCCAACATCTTTATGGCCGATTTAGAACAACGTTTCCTCACGTCTCATCCCAAAGCACCTCTACTTTACCTATGCTATATTGATGACATCTTCATCATCTGGACCCATGGTAAAGATGCCCTTGAAGATTTCCATAGAGATTTCAACAATTTCCACAACACAATCAAACTTAGCCTGGAACACTCCACACAAGAGATCCACTTTCTGGACACTACAGTGCAAATTAGCGATGGGCACATAAAGACCTCCCTATACAGCAAACCTACTGATCAGTATAGTTACCTACATCCCTCGAGCTTCCATCCTCGACACACCACACGATCCATTGTGTACAGTCAAGCCCTAAGATATAACCGCATTTGCTCTGACCCTTTAGACAGAGACAGACACCTTCAGGATCTCTACCAGGCATTCTTAAAACTACAGTACAAACCCGCAGAAGTGAAGAAACAAATTGATAGAGCCAGACGGGTACCCAGAAGTCAACTACTGCAGGAGAAGCCCATGAAAAACAACAACAGAACGCCACTGGTCACCACCTACAACCCCCAAGCCAGACCTCTTCAACACATCATCAAAAATCTACAGCCTATTTTACAAGATGATCCCTCACTCTCTCAAGCCTTCGGAGACAGACCTCTCCTTGCTTTCAGACAGCCCCCTAATCTTAAAAGGATACTTACCAGCAACTACAGATCACAGAACAGAAACATTAAAGCAGGAACACAGCCCTGCAGCAGACCACGCTGCCAACTTTGCCCTCATATCTACACTGATGACACCAACACAGGGCCTAATCATGCCACCTACTCCATCAAGGGTTCATTCATCTGCTCATCCACCAATGTGATTTATGCCATCATGTGCCGGAAATGCCCCTCTGCATTTTATATATATATATATTGGACAGACAGGACAGTCTCTGCGCCAAAGAATCAATGGACACAAATCTGACATCAGAAATTGCAACACTGCAAAACCTGTAGGGGAACACTTCAATCTCCCTGCTCACTCCCTTAACGACTTGTTAATAGCTGTGTTGAAACAGATGAATAACAAATCACAACTTCAAAGAGAGACTGCAGAACTCGAACTTATATGCAAATTTGACTCAGTTGTCTTGGGGTTAAACAGGGACTATGGATTTATCTCGCATTACAAGTGATTTGACCTCCCCCTCCTCTATGTGCTGTTCCCCAGTGTTTTGAATCCTAACACCTATTTTGATTTGCTGTTACAGCCTGACCTGATGCTATGTCATACACTCCCCTGCATTTAATTTCCTCCCACTCTGTAACTTTCCTATCTTCAAAGTGTCTGACGAAGTGGGATTTTCTCCCACGAAAGCTCATGCGATAAATAAATCTGTTAGTCTTTAAAAGTGCCACAGGACTCTGTTATAGTCTTAAAGGTAGTACTAGAGTATAAAACTGTTCTGAACTATGTTGTGTTGTATTGTATTTCAGTAAGGTAAAGAACTACTGGTTCAATATTCCTATTTTCTTTCAAAAGTAAACAAAACAGCATGGAAAAAATTAGAGAGCATGGTTTTCTAATGTCTTGCACCTTGTATGATCATTTAGAGCTGTGCAAAATGCTGTCAGATCAGAAAGGCGGCATTTTACATTCACTTTGTAATGGCATACACAGCAACATCACAGCAGCAGTAGATAATCAGGCCTACTGTGTCATCCCTCTAACCTTATATACTTAAATCCATTTGAAAACAATTTATGACATAAGGCCCAATGGACCCTAATAACTTCACTTATTTACTACACATTACTATTGATAGTGCTTCCAAAACTATTTTCTATAAGGATCTAATTATATAAGTGAAACAGACCTCTGAATTGATTTTTTTAAAATGCTTTTTTGTGGGGTATACAAAAGGCCATTTCAGCCACAGTTTAGACCTCAATGATACAGTAACTGGGGGTGACCTGAAAAAGAGAACTTAATTCTGATTCTACAAACTAGTATATTTATTACACACCCCCACACGGTTGGTGTAAATTTTCAATAAAAGGCACACAACGTTACCTTCCTAATCGCAGGAGCAGTCTCAGTAAATACATGAGCAAATGACCAGTTAGACATGTAACTGGTTATTTTTGTGTTCAACCCAAGAGACTGAACGTAGCTGTGCTAGGTGTGCATGCAAATCATGTGCACAATTTTATGTACGCTTCTCTGCAAATGGAAATGGTTACATTTAAAATGATGTTTGGAAGTATAATAGGTACTCAAACGTCAAGCTAATTACACATCGGACTCTACTATTCTTAAATTGCTTTGTAAGTGATATTTTATGAGTCTAACACATTCTGCTTTGAAGATTATATGGATATATTCAGGTTACAAGAACACTGCATGCGTTTATCCTTTAGCCTTATGTCTCACAACATGATTGAGCATTCATATACCTTGCAACCATACATCCTGTCGAGTATTATTCTCTTACATATCACAATTTACCTCTGATTCTCTACTCAAACATGCAACCAAGCTGAACAACAAGCTTCTTCGGCTGCCCTGTCATTTCAGTTTTCACATTTTTTTTCTTTTTATGTGTCCTCTACATTTCAGTGATGTCTCAGCTCCCCATTCTACTGCCATGGGCTAAAAATCATGGACAAAACTTAGTCTCAATGTCAAAGAGAGTGAAAACAGGGAAGGAAAAAAAAATCACACAGAGAAAGTTAATGGTCACAAACACCACTCTGAAGTTTCCATTCTTGTGGATTTTGTAAGTTTCTACTACTCATCAAGAAGACATGAATTAAAGAAGATGATCACATTTCTAGTGTTAATGTTGTGGTCTCTGTTGGTGCTGTCTGCCTAAGCGAATAACACAGTTTAACTATCCACCTGCAAAGACAGTTTGTACTTTCTTCATCTCCAAAAACTTAAAAAGTGAAGAGCTGGCCTAAAGACGATGAAAGCTGCAGAACTTGTAACACGTGTTACAGTGTTAGTCCTACAGACAGAACATATACCAGACAATCCAAAATGGGGAAATTAAACACACATATATTGTTCTCAGTGGGAACAGTTTTCTACTGAACTCTTTTGGAACTCTGTCCAATTGACTAAACCCCAAGCAGAAAATAATCACATGGAGTGAAAGCTATAACAGTTATAACATTGATGTTAAAGGAATGTGTTAAAAGATAGGTTTATTTATTTATTTTTAAGCTACATTTTGTTAGTGGTAAGATTGCATTTTTAAGGCAAAACAACACTGGGAAATGATCCTGTAAAATCCCCTGCATCATTAGCACTAGGGATGACACAGGGCCAATCTTCCATCATTCACCTTCCCATTCCTTAAAAGCTTATTGTGTAATATTAGGTAACATTTTCAAAAGTCCCTAACACTTAGTCCCTGTTTAAAAAGTGGCAGATACCTAGCCTATATTAGTAAATGTTTGCTGGCATAGCTGTACCAGCTATACCATCCGCCTCCTTGTGTGGATATAATTTATATTCTCAAAAGAGTATAGCTTATGCATCTGACGAAGTAGGTTATAGCCCATGAAAGCTTATGCCGAAGAAAATCTGTTAGGCTATAAAGTGCCACAGGACTCTCGTTTTTGCTGTACACAGACTAACACGGCTACCCCTCTGGAAATTTCTAGCTTATAGTTGCTATCTGAAGAAAATAATTATACCATAAAAGGCACTTGTTTTGCTAATATAACTGCATCTATACTAGAGCATTTTTTCCAGTATAAAAATGCAGTAAAAAATATACCGCTGTTCAACATAGCTACAATGGCAAAAGGTACTAGTGTAGACGTGACCGTAAGACATTTGGGCGCAATCCTGGCTCCATTAAAGTCAATGACAACACTTCCATTGATTTCTGTTGGGATAGGTTTTCATCTTTAAGTGCCTACATCTAATTTGAAAATAGTAATTAGGTTCATAATTCATGTGAATTTGAAAAT
Source organism: Pelusios castaneus (assembly GCA_007922175.1). Classification (NCBI taxonomy): domain Eukaryota; kingdom Metazoa; phylum Chordata; order Testudines; family Pelomedusidae; genus Pelusios; species Pelusios castaneus. The sequence goes on along the minus strand of ML685777.1, from coordinate 20,275,807 downwards.
TTTACCCTTTATTTTTCTTTATAAAATAATTTTCTTGAAAGGCTTTCTGTTAAGAATGTTTTTATTTTTGTAAACAATTTAAGACATCTGCAGCTATGTTTAGAAAAAACACTGTATTTAGAATTCAGTCGTATGCTCACTGATTTCAGTGGCCAAGGCATTGACTTTAATGGCATAGGATCAAGGCCCCAGATTTCATACTAACTATAGTTGATTAAATGTATCTAGCTAGTGATATGTGCCTTTTGGGAACAGTGGGGAATGTGTATGGATTTAAATAAGGCAGGAGTCCTGGAAGACAGTGATGAACAGTAAACACTGGTCCAATCTGTTTTAAATATCATAGTATGTGATCACTGTGAGCTAGATTGTGCCCCTTGATCTTTAAGGACTCTTCCCCATATGAATCTCCCTCTGACAATCAGAGGTAATCCTCCTCTTGCACCTCTCAAAAACTGGTACCTATCTAGAAAATCCTAGACCTAATAATTGTGTGACAGATATTCCATTGGTGCATTAGTGATTTAGCTGGTTCCCAGATACTTGACTAATAGTGGGTTGGTAGACAACTTATTTGAGTTATTCTGCATTAATTTATGAGGTAATAGAATACTTTGTGAACCTGAGTCCATTGTTCCTGAATAATAAAATCTCACTAAAGAGCTGATCTGGAATTATTGGGAGTAAGTTCTTTACTTTATATATTGACATTTTGTGCTACCTTGAGATTGGTTGATCAGATATTTCATCACTTTAACTCTTTTTGCTGTTTGAAATATATCATTCACTGGAGATTTGGGACCTAGGTTCTCTGTAGTAACTGTGAGTTTAATAAAGTTGTTAAGTAGCTCATGCTGGATAATATAACTAGCAAAGAGCATTTTATTTATGCTGCATCTTTGGTTATTAAGTTATCATTTCTGGGAACGTGTCAACACAATTTGTGTTTTGAATTATGTGAAGCATATAACCTCAATTAACAAGTAAGTAGAGTTCTTTTCATATTAAGCAGTTTCCTTAATTGTTTCTGAAGCCTAAAACTAGAATTGTAATAAATAATGAGAAACCAGAACATGTACCTGCACAGAGCTTCATTCAGTTCCTCTCACTAGAGTTTGCTTCAATTATAGAAGTAAGATTTCTTTGGATACTGGGAAATGGGCAATAGCTGAATGGTGACTCTATATCTTTGCATTGTCTCCTTTCCCCTGGTATAAACAAGTAATTAAAACTCAGTCTTCTGCTTTTTTCATGAGACTCTGTGCATAAGAAATACTTTTCCTATTGGCCATCCTGAAAATTTGTTTGTATTTTTGCTATCCTGTTCATTAAATAGATGTCATACAGCAAATGCTTTGTAGTAGTTGGTTCAGGTAAAACAAAGAAATTCAGATTTATCTAGGTTTTTTTTTTTTTGTTTTTGTTTTTTTAAGTTTTATAATAAATACACTAATCTTGGGTTCTAGGTGCCTTTACCAAAACTTCAAAAAAAAAATCAAATCCACAAGGCAAGCCAGAAGCTGCTTTCCACCCCAAAACAAAATAAGCAACAACAAAATCCTACCCAGCAAACTAAGAAAATGCCAAACACCAATCATAATAAAACTAAGCCCAAAATGCCCTCTTCCTCCACAAACATTGGCCCTTGTCAGATGTTTCTTTCCCAAAAGCTTCTGTAAGGAGATAGGATTTGCAGATGTATTTGCCAACTTCTGGATCTGGGGAGGCCACTTGTGTTACTAGAGGTATCCTTTCATGAGAGGCCAGGAAGCCACCCTCCCACAAACATTCCAATGAAGAGGACGTTTTAGAATTCAGCCAAGTCTTCATAGGAGTCCCAGTCACAAAAGATTGCTTTGAAGAGGCACTAAATTGGTGCATTTGCCAACTGGCCTGTCCATCCCCATCTATCATTGGGAAAGTGCTGGATGGTGCTCTGTCCATAAATAGAGTGCAAAGGTGCCATTACACACCCATTCCTGGAAACTACAGCCTGAGCTGTTCCAGAGAAAAACAGGTCAGTGAAGAAATAGAAATGGAGTCATATTTTAATGTGTATTCCAATATAACAATAAACCAACCTACGCCTTTAAAAATAAAGAAAAATGATACACTGAAAATTACAGGAAAACACTGGCTGTGACACAAAGAGAACAGCTCTTAGGGAAATAAATACAAACATTTAAATAATATATCTTGCTGGAAATTAAGCTTTGTGAAAATTCCCATTGATTCTTTTTAAGTAATTTTATTAAAAGGTCTATTAATGCTTTGCTTGCACTTTGTGGCTATGAGAGATGTTAGAATGAAGAGCTATCAAAGGTGACTATCAAAGTTTTTTTTTTTTTCCATTTAAACTTTTTCTGACTATTAAGCAGCTCATTTTGTGGAGACTATCATTAGTGTCTTTAATGTGAAACAAAGCTTCTGGATAAGAGCTGCTCGCTGAAGATCAATATGAAAGATATCATTTCAGTTACTGCTTTAATAACTGTAACAATAGGGAGCCTGGCATCGCTGGCTTTATGCATTAATGTAATTTAGAATCTACCAGGTACAAATCTTATCAAACATTAGCAGTGGTTGCATTGGGAATTTCTAGGTAGGGGAACTCTGTGGTAAATGGTAAGTGTTTTAAAGGTAAATTTCAATGCACAGGGGCTCCTCCACCATACAATCATGCAAGAAATAAAACAAGAAAAATAAAAACAAAACAAATTCCTGAAAACTGATTACAGCTTCTAATGAACTAACAGCATATGTGTCTATGCATCTCATTCACGCATACCTATATACTGGTAAGTTTATTTCATTTAAGATAATCAAATATGCCCCAAGTCAGGGACAGGTGCTGTCCTAATGTAGATATGGTATAAATCATTATATATGTAGGAGTAGCTTCTTCCCTATGGCAAAAAGCTGCATGGTACATGGGGAGTAGGGAGTATCAGAGGGCCAGATGCATCTACTTGGTGGCTACTAAGCTAGAGCAGATGCACAGCTGCTCTAATTTACATCATGGGTGTGATATTTCTAAAGGTTTCAGCATTCCCAGCTTGATGCAAACCTTTCTACAGAAGAGCCAGCTCTCCTGAGCCAAGTCTTCAGCCCCTCCACATGCCTACCTCTTCAATCTCTCCACCAGCTGTGAAACAGCCTCTCCACTGCACAAAGCTGCACTTCCCCTGTGCAGATAACTGGACTCTTCCCGCACAGCTCCTTTGGATCCATCTGCCTACCAAATCACTCCTTTGCCTGCCTTTCCTACTCCACATCCAAATGCCCTACTCCCTCTCATTCATGCAATCCAGATATCTTCACGCTGTTTCCACACTTATTCACCTTTTCTCCCCTGCATCAGTCAACCCACAACCAGCTGCCACTTACTGTTTCCCCCTCCAATTCTTAGATTAAAAAAAAATCAGGAATGAATGGGTTTAACCCCTTATTTTGAATCTGGTACAACCAGTTGGCAGTTTGGTGTTCAAACATTTATTCAACTTGCATCCAAATGTCTTCAGGTTTTAGTGCTTACAGGTGGCTTGTCAAGATTTACATTTTAATTTTGATAAAAATCTACCCTGGGAACACTATGAACTTTCAGTTTATCTATTCCTGATAAAATTGGAAAGCTCAAGGTTGAAGTAGCCAGCTACTGAAAAGAATAACCCCTGGCATGAATTTTTAACAACCCCCCTGCACACACTTTTTTCCCCCCAAAGTAGAAGGCTGACGTCAGGGTTCACAACGAAGAATAATGACCATTTAAGGATAACAGAACTGTTTATTCGAACCTCAACTGATTAAAAACTCAGGGTTGGTTCAGATAAGCACCGACATTTTGGATATCTGGACTCTCTACAGTCACTGGGGCAAGAAATGTCTAAAGAACAGAATCTCTTATCACAGCTGCTTCCTTTCTAACCACAGCTGAAATTCAAATAGAGTAATCTTTCTTGTAGTATTTTTGAGAGGATGGGGAGAATTTGTCTGGTCATTTCAGAACCTTTCAAATTTGGTTCCAGAAATGGAGGAAGAGGGTCTTATTTTTTTGTAACCAGTACATCCATTCTTGAACATTTTATTTTAATTTTTCTACCATGCAGTAGGATGTTTCAAAATTTGTAAGATATCATTCATCATGCAAAAAATAGAGGAAATTGTCACAAAAGCTTAGCCATACTCAGCACTCTCATGAAGTAACTAGTGTGTATGTATTGCACTTCCCTCTGCTATACAGAAATAAACTTATTTAGATGTGTATCATAGGCCTATACTGTTAACAACTAACAGAGATTCTCCTTTAACTCCATTAGTAGGGACCCTTGGTTCTTGGAACAGGAGGATCTGAATTCCACTCCTCCCACTCCAGATGTGGAACTGAAAGGAATCATAATGTTTAGCATAATATCAACTGCATCGTCACAGCTCACTAAGGATTTCTCTCAGCACTTAATGGGTACGTCTACGCTGGCAGTTTAGGTCGACTTAAGGAGACTTATGTCGACCTAAACAAAGCCACATCCACACTGGGCTTTTATTAAGTCGACTTAAGGGCTTCCTTAAGTCGACTTAATAAAAGCTTAAATTGACCTAATAACACCTCGTTAGAGGTCGACTTAAGGCTTAAGTCGACTTCTTAAGTCAATTTATGCCAGTGTGGATACCCTAGGTTGACTTATGGAATAAGTTGACTTAGGGCAGGGGGGACAAGGGAGCCCAGCATGGCTCCCTGGCAGAAAGGGTCCCCACATGGCTCCCTGGCAGAAGGGAGCCGCACGTGGCTCCCTTCTGCCGGGGAGCCGTGCACAGCCCCCTTGTCCCTGGGAGGAGCCCCTGTTCCCTTCTCCCCAGGACCCATGGCTTCCCAAGCAAGAAGGGAGCCGTGGCTCCTTTTTTGCCGGGAAGCCTGCAGTCCCGGGGAGAAGGGAGCTGCGTGGGGCTTCCCAGCCAGGGATCCAGCAGGGAGAGAATCGCCCGCTGGGGCTCCGGTGGTGAGGGATTCCCCTGCCACCCTGGCTGGGGCTCAAGCGATGAGAGCCCCGGCTGGGGCAGCGGGGATTCCCTCATCACTGGAGCCTTGGTTGGGGAGCCCCACATGGCTCCTTCCTCCCTGGGAAGCTGCATGGGGATCCCTTGTCCCCGGAGGAAAAGGGAGCCACGGCACCCGGGAAGAAGGGAGCTGCGTGGGGCTCCGCAGCCCGGGCTGCAGTGGCGAGGGAAACCCCTGCCACAATGGCCAGGGCTCCGGTGGTGAGGGATTCCCCCCGCCACCCCAGCCGGGGGTCCAGCTGTGCAGCTGCAGCCCTGGCCAGGGTGGCGGAGGAATCCCTTGCTGCTAGAGCCCCATCCGAGGCGGCAGGGTTTCCCTCCGTGGAGCAGCTGGGGCCGGGGAGCCCCACAGCGGCTCCCTTCCTCCCAGGAGTCGTGTGTGGCTCCCTTCTCCCCAGGGGAAGCCACCTGTAGCTGCCTTGTCCCCAGGGAGAAGCAGCTGCCGGCGGCTGCCCTGTCCCCGGAGGAAGCTGCCCGCAGCTGCCTTGTCCCCGGGGGAAACTGCGGCTTCCTGCTTGCCAGGGAACTGGGGCTCCCTTGCCCCGGGGAGCCCCGGCGCCCCTTGTCTCCAGGAGCAGTGGCTCCCCTTGTCCCCCGTCTAAGGTAGACGCTCTAAGTCGACTTTACAAGGTCAACTTTAAGTTGACCTAAATAACTCATGTAGACATGCTCAGTCGACTTAACAAAAGTCAACTTAATTTAACAAGTGTGACATAGCCAACGAGTGTGCAACACCTCAGTGAACAGAAGGTCATCAAATATCATGTAAAATATTGTCATGCTGATATTATTGGGTATGACCCTACACTTGGGCAAAACAGCCACTGACTTCAATTTAGGACAGAAGGATGATCTTAGGCTGCGTTTACACTTGTAAATTAAGTCAACTTAAGCTTTCTTAAGTCGACTTAATTTACCCTCCGTCTCCACTACAGTTTCCTTAAGTCGACTTAAGGAAAATAAAGTCAACTTAATGAAAATTAAGTCGACTTTATTAAACCTAGATTTAGTTTGACTTAGGGCTTAAGTCGACTCCTTAGAGTCGACCTAAGCCAGTGTAGATGTGGGGTAGCCCTAAGTTGACTTAGGGCTACCCCAGGACTGCACCAATGCCCTCCTTGCCGGAGAGGGGGGGCACAGCGGAGCCTGTCATGCCCCTCCAAAGGGCAGGGCAGAGCCCTGCCCCTATGCCCTGCCAGGGTCCCCATCCCCCTTTGCCCCATTGTACCTATGTACAATGAGGCAAAGGCTGAGCCCCCTGCCACTGGGCATGCGGTGCTCCCCTCCCCCCCACCCCCGTGGACCTACCCTAGGTCCCCCTAGCCCCTAGAAGTCAACCTAGGCATCCAATGTGGATGCTCTAGGTCGACTTTGTAAGTTCCCCCCAAAGTCGACTTAAATTTCCAAGTGTAGTCATAGCCTTAGTTATTTGTGTACCAAGGGTACTTTAATGTCTGTTTTTGAATCCTTTGTAAGAATAGTTAATAACATCTGGTTGCTGTGTCTCTGTATTCTACATATATTCAGGGCAAGCCAAAAATAATTCAATATTGTTTCATAATTTCAGTATTACAATTATTTCACTACTGTAGTACAAAAAAGCCCAGTTTTTTTACCTCTCCTGTCATGTTGTATTGGAACAGTTTGTACCACATGATGAGATGCAATGTAACTCAATGCAAGAAGACACATGTCCCTTCTCATTGGAAATTTAAAGAAACAGAGCTTACTTTTCCCCCGTGGGAAACAAAGCAGGTCAGGTGACCAAAACTAGCTGTGGGAAGTTTGACATAATTATCTCAGTTTCAATACCTACATATTTCTAATTTAATGGCATTTTGAAAGGAAGTATACTAGATACCATAATTTAGCTGCAGTACATCTTTAAAAAAAAAAAGGTGTAACCCCATGTCACTTGTGCTTCTTGCTAAGCATTTATTTCAATATATTGGAAAGAAAAATCTGGTAAATAAAATTAATATTGGAATATAATTTCCAGATATATATTATGAAAGTGGAAGTCCCTGGGGAAAATGTGATACAGCTAGAAGGCCCTTTTGCAGTGAATTGAAATTGATTGGAAGAAAGAAAAAAAAATCCTGTCTGAAAAAGATGTGGAGTAGTGAAATATTGCTATAGGACAATAGCACAAGAGGGCAACTTAAAGATAAGGGGCAAAATTCTGCTCCAATTCATATGCGGGCAAGTGAAGAGTAAGTCCCCTTCACATTAATGGATTTACCATGATGAGAGTAGAATTTGCCTATATCATTAGCATGATTGAAGGGTAATATTGCATCTAGTTCCTAGATAGTGATTTTCATTTGAAAGTTTCAAAGGCTATGTCTACACTGGTCGACTAAGAAATTCCTTCAGTTGACTTAGAGAAAGCTTAAGTCAACTTAATAGCTACCACTCATTAGGTCTACTTAAGCCGCCTTAGGTCAACCTAATCCTTCCTTAGGTCGACCTAAACCCAGTGTGGATGCAAAAATCCACTTTGTTAAGTCGACCCAAGGGCAGTTAGGTCAACTTAACAAAGTGGACTAAGTTGACTTAAAGTGTTGCCACTTGTTAAGTCAACTTTAATGAGCTCAATTTTATGTCAACTTAAAGTCGACCTTATTAAAGTTGACTTAACAAAAGTCGACTTAACTTTTCTAGTGTAGACATAGCCAAAGTGCTTTACAAAAGAAGTCAACATCATCATCCCCATTTCACAGATGAGAAGTCTGAAGCACAGAGCGATGAAGAGACTTGTCCAAATACACCTATCAGGCCAGTGGCAAAGCCAAGAACAGAACCCTGGTCTTCTGAGGGCTAGCCCAATGCCCTCTTTTCTAGGCCACATCAGAGGAGGAGAAAAGAACACAGACATAAAATCCAACTGAAATACTACTTTGTAAGATTAAATGCTCTCTTGAATGCTAGATGTGCTGTTGCTTTACATGCAGTTCCAGCAATGGGTCCAAAAGCTTTATTTTTGTATTTCTTGGTGAATTTGTCTATACCGAAAATTCTCTATTGATTCCCCACAGATTGATGCAGCAGGGTCGATTGAGTGGCCAGTGTAGACCCACTCAATCGATCCTGGAAGCGCTCTTCCGTCGACTCAGTAACTCCACCCCTCGAAGTGGAGAAATGCTGCATCAACGGAAGAGCCTTTCGAGTTGATGCAGCTGAGCAAAGACACCGCAGTAAGTAAGAGTAATTAAGTCGACAGAAGATATGCATTCTGCGGCATGCAGTCCCATCAACTTAGCCCCACAGTGTCAATTAGGCCTTTGTTCCAGCATACAGGCTGCAATACCAGTAGCATGATTCCATACTTGTTAGCTGGGAGCTAGCGTATGTGAGGTGACAGAGAACAAAAATGAAAATTTAAAGAGCAGACTAGTTCACAACAGCTGCAGGAATACTTTTTTCTCTTTCATAAAAAAAAGTGCTGTTTAGAATGGCCTTTCAAGCAGAGAAGTTCACACAAAAACACTGGTATCATTCTAATTTGAGTTAGATGTTAAGCAGCAAGAAATAATGCAATTAGAGGTTTACTATTTATATAAAATCCTAGGTTTAGTCTCTCAGATGATCCAGTTTCTTAACTGTGACAGCTGAATGGTTTCATTTTGCAGAGGTTTATGCAAACTGGTTCTGCACTACCTACATTTGCATCAACCCCTCCTGCATTTTAAATTGTCTTTCAAGTTTGAATAAATCATAAAATCACAGAGAAACTCGGTTGGAACAATTAAGCTTCACCTTTTTTCACATCAAACCCACAAATTTTACATAGTTTTGAGGGAAAGCCATGAATCAGACTTTTTTCACGCAAAACTGGGACTGGGCTTCTTTGAAAGATTTGCGACCTTTACAGAGTCTTTCAGTAAACTTGGTCTGACCTTCGAGTTTGTAATGAAAATAGACACGTTTAATGGAGTTTGTGGATTCCTCATACACAGATTGTACAGCTCTAGTAATAGGTCACCTTCAACAAATGATTACTTCAGACTGTAACTATTCCATAATCTTACATGTGACATATTTAATCAATAGGACCTTCTCACATATCCTATGTGCCTACTCTCATAAATGGTGCCTTGCAAAATTTCCATAAAGTATATGTAACATTAAAACTCGATAGTTTCAAAAGGGGAGCAATCTATACATACAGTCTACTTGCTAGTGCAACACTACATTTCCCAATCTTGAATGACTAGTATTGATTTAAAAATAATGTTTTTTCCTTGAGTTTTACTGTTCAGAGATGCTGCTTTTTATCAGTTTTTAATATACTCTGAAAATGTATGTATACTTTACCCTCTCTCAAAGAGGTGAAGGATTCAAAGGCAGGGTAAAATACTTCCCTGCTTTGCCTGAGAGGGCAATTAAATAGATGGTAAAAAATAGAATGAATTTCAGGACCCAGAAATAGGGTCCCTTATTAAAAGCATTGCATAATCAAAGGAAGAAAATCTTTGTAGCCAACACCTTTGAACCAGGTTGTACCTTGGGAGTGGTGACTAATAATCCCTTTTGAGAAATCTTTGTGCTTTAAAGTCCCAAGTGCCATAGCTGCACTCCCAAACTGATAAGCAGAAGAATAAAGTAGTACTTCAGAAAAACGATGCGAGTCCTCAGGAGCTGCATGTCCCATAAGAAGGCACGTGTGTCAAGCCCAGAGCATGTGTGTTCAAGCCAAGGCCTGAGAATAGGATTTAAGAATTTAGGTGACTGAGGGTCACAATCTTTTCAGCAGGCACGTATGTCTCAATGTTGCCAACTGCCTGCTCACCAAATCAAGATGGGAACTGCAGCCAGACATTTTATGTGGCTTGTGTGTTTTCCTGCCTGAAGCTCTAGTGACCAGAGTAAGAGAATCAAGAACAGACAGATCCCTTTACAAGTGTCAGCTCCTGAATATGTTCCACTGTGGGAAATTCTACAACAGCATCACAAACAGGAAGCTCCATAAATTAGGGAAAAATAACTGAACTGGGGGAAAGGATTCTTCTTCTTTTTTCTTTTTAAGAGGCTGAAAATATTCCTAATCTAGTTTCAATTTTTTTCTTTGGGGTCTGTCTGATTCCAATAGATACACAAAACAAGAGCTATCATTACTAAGACAAACACACCTCATCTACATATCCTCGTTATTTGTTTTCCTTCTACCAATCTATACTTTTGTAATGACTATATGTCTGTTAAATTGTTTTCTTTCAAATTGAAGCATACTTTTATGTTTTTGAGGAATAAATACACATTTACTTAATATATATAAACATCTGAAAAGGTTAAAATGGATCTACTACTATGGCAGTACAAACACCATCTCTCTAAATATTGGAGGAACCAGAGGAATCTTGATGTGAAGCTTACTGTGATGGAGAACATAATCACACTCTTTAAATTATTCAATAGAAAGGTATATCAATATTAAGTAACCCTTATAATTAATTATTTTTAAATGACAGATTATGGAAATATAAAGATTTTGATTAATACATTTGATTCTTCTTTAGAACACCTCCCAAATCTAAAAACAAGAGAATTGTTTGGCACGGACCTGAATTTCTGTAAAATCAAATGCAGCTAAAATAGCTACTTCACCTGTAATCTCTAGTACTGCTCTGCCCCCTTGTGCTGCTACAGTGAACTCAACTGAATAACAGTTTAGCTTAATCTTTGTACATGAACAACACACACAAAAGCCACCACTGTCACTTTTCACTTTTCTAGCAAGTTCAAGGTCAGTGCCTAGCTATTTTCAGCTCATCTCTTCTTGATCCATGCACAGAAATGACAAGGTAACGTGATTCGGGGTCAGCTGTATTACAGGAACCGTTACATAAACGGAGAAAGTGGAAATCAATCCTAGCTGACAGTGTCTTCAGGATAATCAGCGCTCACTCCATGCCGCTGTCAGCTCCTCTGAATCAAACACCATGTTACTTCTGTCAGATCTTTTTAACAAAGCCATATTCTCACTTTTGGCAAAGTAAATAAATATTTCACTCGGGCTTGCATTTAAGTCATTGTTTAGCAAACTTTAACACTTTGGATTTGCAAACAATCCCCATATTTACTGAAAAGACATTTCATGCTGTCATATCCATTACTGCCTAGGAAGTTTGTTGGCCAAGATATAATCTTCTCTTCTGACATATACCATTCTTCGTGCTATGTGTTAGGTTTCTTCATGCAGACCATTGCCTTATGAATGTCTGTTTTCAACTAGATCTCAGTTTCCCAAAATGTTCACTTAAATGATCATCATCATCTAAAGCACATTAGGGTTCTGTTGTAATGTTTTAGGACACCTTAGTCAATTTGGTTGATTATTATTGCTTTATCTGAATCATTTCCTCCTATAACCAGACATCTTCCTTAACACGGAATTATGAACATATCATTTCACAAGACGTGCTGTGATAGTTGCCTTTCGATGACAGCACATGGTATGTCAGTTTAGAGAAAGAAAAGCTATTCTATCCCACCCACCTTGTGGTCCCATGAAACTGCCAAGCCTGCAGTACTCTAGTGAAGAACAATTTACCATAATATTAGTTGTCAGTAAATTCAAAGACAGAACTCCTAAAGCTATAAAATGGATTAGAAGCAATTTAAAAAAGAATTAACAAACTAGAGAAAGAGTATACTGTCAACAAACAAATGCTTCATCATAGCACTGTAATTTGGAATTTTAATTACCCCTCTGCTTCTGTAACAAAACAATGTCTGAACTGGCAGCCATTTGAATCTCTCACAGGTCATTGAGCATTCTAGTTAATTACTCTATGAATAGCCTGTTTTTCTCCCCTCTGGAAACACGTTTCTAATGGCAGTCAAGGTCTGACAAATGTGTCATCTACATAATTAGCTAGGAAGCAACACAAAACATTAAACATGCTTTGTGCCGACAACTATCAAAACATTTCATTTGTTGTCAATTATTCATTACTTTGTAGGTTCTGAAGGGGTTGTTATTATGGAAATAAGTCCAGATGCTAACAAGGTTAGCGTTTTTGATTCAAATTAGTAATCAGAGGACTAACTTTCAAAAAAAAGTATTCGATGTACATTTATGGCAGTTTTCAATCAGAAGTAAAGTAGAAATGAATTTAGTTAGGTTCAAGTTAAAATAGGCTGGCATAGCACGTACACTAATTTGTAGAATTGCTTCTCTCTTTGAAGTCTTAGGAGCTAAACTGAAGTAGTAAACTTTGGCAAGACCAATTTGTACTTAGTAAATAGGTTGAAGATTTTCACAGCATGAGACGATGTCAGCATAAAGGGGAAAAAAACACCACACTAGGGTTTTTCAACCTCTTTCCTATCTGTCACATTGAGTAAGAGTCAAAAATCAGCAATTCCAACTTGTATAATATCTTGTCTGAACTTCAGTTTGATTTAGCAAACACCACAAACTGGTTACATTCACCACTTCGTCAACAGAGCCGAAATGAATTTAGTCTGGCTTTCAAAAAGAAATAGGTACTGGTTATTTCTTTCTCTGTAAGATCTTATGATGTTGTCTGTCAGGTTACGCAGCTGCAATGTTATACTGAAAATATCTTGAATATAGACAGATGGAGATTTTAATAATAACATTAACTTCTGTCTTTTTAGTCAAGATCAGTTCAGTTCTGGCACCTATAGTATAAATAAACACACACACTCACAATAACAAACTGCATCAACAAAAGAAATTCAGAAAATGTATTTTGAAGACAAAGATTCCTTTCAAAATCTTGCATTGCCTATGTAAAAAAATGAATGTATCAGACACACACACAGAAAAGGTTAGCTAAGAAATCATTGGTCAGGAAAAATTGTTCAATCTACCTTAAATCATGACTCTAATTGCTCGATACCGTAGTTTTAAAATCCTAAACTAATAGGTGAGCCCAGGCCAGCACTAAGAAGTTCACTGGCTTTTAGTGAAGTTTTGTCCAAGTAAATGCTGAGGCCCTATTCCCACAAATGGTTATTGACTTCAGTGGAACAAGACACATACTTAAAGTTAACATGTGTAAAAGTATTTGAAGAATTGAAACCTAAAGAATTATGGCTGAACATACAATTAGTGAACATTTTATATGCATAATACTCTACTGTACAACAGAGAATAGAGATGAAGTGCCATTTTGATTTGATGACAAGATGTATTTCAGCCACATGGTGTAGAACATAGAGATGAGACATCTGAAAGACTCTGTTTATTTTCCTGTCCTGGTAGGAAAAAGAATGGGCTATCAAACAGGTCCTTTCCATTTCCAACTTCTGCGATTCCATAAACAGAATTCGTTTCATACAAGTCAGGATCACTGATTCAACTCAAATCTACTTCTTTTGTACATAACAATTACATGCTTGGTAAAATAAAGTGGTTGTCATTATAAAAATATCATTTACCAATAGTTATCACATTTTGTCATCTGAGGTGCATTCATATTTTTATCACTGTTCTAGTACTATTCTTTGAACATGCAACAACCGAGTTACGCCAGATTTATGAGTGCTCAAAACTGTTCCCTTATAATGGTATCTACTGTAGTTTTCATTGAAAGCCAAAGAGTCAAAAGAGCCCTTTTTAGAAAAAAAATCTATAGATTTTTTTTTTGGCAGTTTATGGTATTATAAATGGGGAGAATGCAGCCTTAATTCATTAACGTGATTATTTGTTGAAAGAATATTTTGTCAATGCTTGTTCTCCAGGAAAAAAAACCCTCAAAAAACTTCTTCTAAAAAACCCTGTTTTTAAAAGGAGTTCCAATGATTTTATAGTGATGGGAAATAATCCATTTTCAGCTAATACAACCTACAGCAATAAGAAAAAAATCATGAAACTGAAAACATTTTCAAAAGGACTGTAGTCTGTCTTTTAATGAACACTAAACAGATAACATATTTATGAGGAAGTCAAAATATTTTGGAAGCTGATAATCCTGTAAGCCTTAGCGTGCTAGAAAAACAACAAATAAATGCAAAGTGTTACTGTTACACATGCCTGCCTGATCAATGGTTTTCACATATTGATCTATAAATGGAGTTGACAGTCTGTGTTGGCTGCACATTTTCCAAGCAGCTCTATTTTTGTACAAAACCAATACGGGCAATTACCTTTGTTTGAGATGCCAACTCTTATCAATTCAATGTGATTTAGTGTCATTTTAATTAAATATCAGGATCTACTTCAGGACAATCTATACAAAGCCCCAAACTTGACTATAAGCTTGATTTGAAGTAAACATGTACAAGCCTTGAAATCTCATAATATGGCTCAAAAACTCTGCTAAACAGAAGGCTTGTATTTTTAGCCATTTTATTTCTGTTGGGTTTTTTGTTTTTTTTTGTCTAGTCATAACTTTGGCAAGTATTGTATGGTCACAGGAGTAAGAAACAAAAGACAATTGCTTCCTGTTTCTCTGATTATGTGTCAGATAGACTAATGAACCAACAAAATCTGTTTAATCAAAAAGAACTCTAATACATTGGCATTTTGGAATGTCTAAAATAGACCCTAATTCTTAATCTAAACTCAAAAAAAAAAAAAAAAAAAAAAAAAAGACGTTTCATTGTATGAATTTGCTCTGAATGAAACAAAATACATTGCTCTGGATTTCAGAGATAGAAATATTGACTATACATGTACATAGGTGGTTGTTATACTAATATTCAACACTGAAAGAGCTCTTTCCTACCAGTCTGTGTCCAGCTTCATCATTCGTGCTCTTTAAACTCTACAACAGCTCCAACCTTTGCAGAATACTTGAGCATTTCCATTCTAAATAACATAAACTAAAAGCCAACAGCATTAAGCCTTTGCATTGGCTAGTTTCTCTTTTCCACAATTTCATCTTTACAACTACAAAATGCACAGTTCATATAGCTCTACTGATGTATGCTGCACTGTCACACTATAGAAAAAACTGTGTCCCTCTTTGAAAGGAGAGCCCAAGGTGTGCATACAAACAGAGCACTAAATGATTTTAAAAGTCACAATAGGTGTGTTTCTGACTTTTGACACACAAGATTTGGGAATTCATTTTTTAAAATATGTTTTAATAATGTTTCTTCTAACTGTTCAAAATGCACCAAATCCTGAATTGCTTTAACTTACACATAACATCAACTGAAATGGTTTGGCTAGACAAGAAAGATTTGGCCCATGATCCACCGAAAGAGAAACATTTTCATGAACAAGTCACAGCTAGTTGTAGATAATCCTAATGCATTTCCATAAATAAAATATTAGAGTAACATAACCTTATAAATTTACTGAAACTCTAAAATGAAGACAAAGAAACACAGTTTACATGAAACCAATAAAAAGGTTTCCAAATAATCATTGATGTTTCCAAACAATCAACCAATAAGCACAATCAATGAAATATATTTCACAAAGTATAACAAGGGGTCAAATTCTTAATTTAATAGAAGGTCAAATTCTCAATTGGTATAAAGCAGCATAAGTCCTTTTTAGCCCTACAACATATTGTTATAAGATACAATTGGCATGTAGACATATGTGTCTTTAAGCTCTGCTCTGTATTCCTCTGGATGGAAAACTGAAGGTTTTTAGTTAAGTGCACTGAAACTGCAAAGTACTAGTATATCACTAAAAAAAAAAAAAAAAAAAAAAGCCACCAAAACAAACAACAAAGAACTCTCCACTTTTCCAATGTACTTGACAAACAAAGATTGCATCTTCTCCTTTCCATGTCTTCACCCAAAATGCTTTACTAATCAGGCATGTAGGACGTGATATGTCAACATGAAAGTGATACAGATTTCTTGGTAAATCTTTTGCGTTCAAGTAACGCTACATATTAAGCATATATTTCAATATGTTTTAGGCTCTTATTTAAGAAATGTGTTTTAGTTTGGATTTAGCAAGCAATGTTAACAGGCTTATATAAGTAAATATGCCAAAATACTTTTCAGTATGTCAATGTCTAGTCAGAAAATTCTGCATGGCAAAAAGAGATGAAAAGAACTGAAACAGAAAGGAAATCAGTAGCATGGCAAGCTTTCAATCTATGATATTGGAGCCAAGTTTGTCTGGTAAAATGACATATACTGAGCTAAATACCACTTTATATAATTAGCTACTAAACAAATATAGCACAAAGCAACTTTTCAGTTCCCTACTAATGAACAAACATCATACCTGCTATAGTTATGGGAGTGCAGCCTTGAATATTTATGTCTAGTTTAACTTGTTAGAACACTTACTCTGTAACAGTCCAGCATACTACCCCCAAAACTAAAGTTATGTAACAAGGTAATATCAACAATGAGAAACTGCATGATAAAATCCTGCCCAAAAGTGAAAAATGCTAATTTTGTCTCATTTAGCAGCTGGATACAGAAATGCTCATTAGTTTTAAGAGGGTTAATCCTTTTAACTTTTGCATATTGATATGCCAATTATGCCTAATTGTACAAGAGGCATCAGTCAAGGTAATAGTGCATAAACACATGAAAGTTATTAAGTACATCCCAACATGTAATAAAGTAGGTGTTAATTGGTAGCTGAGTTCTGCAGGCTATTGAGGTGGATAATTCATTGAGAGATGGATCACTTGTAATTTCTCTACATAATTCCTTTTGCAGTCTCATGCTGTGATGTTTTCATGCTTGTCAAAAACAACTGCAGCCTAGTGCCGTTTGTTAAACACAGCCAATAAAATATGTTAGGCATCATTAAATATACTTAACTTTTAAACTTTTTCAAAGGTACAGTTCTTACTGATAATACATTATAGTATTTCCAATAAATTACTGTAAACACGGTTTCAAGTTCATAACTGAGAAACATTTCACTTAGGATAAAAATAAAAGAATATGTGCAAAATGTCTGAAGCAAATGGCACTTTTAAATTGGAAATTAACCATACAGAAATGAATCTCTCAACAGTTGCAATGATCTAAAGTAATATTTTCAGTCTAGAAATATTAATGATTTCCTTCCCTGAACTAAACTCATTTAAGTCAAAGAAAAAAAAAAAAAATACCTTTTGAGATACCCTGACAAAACTGTTGTGAGTTAATTTTGCATTTGTATTTGGAGTGAAAAATACAGGGAAAAAACAATTGACATAGCAAGCTTATTCCATTTAATAACTCAGTTAGTATAATGGATTCCTATGAAATATTCAGCTGTGTAACAGAACAGCAATGAATAGCTCACATGGTTGTGAAGAGTGACTGAGTCTTGGGGGTCTGTCCCCAGCTAACTTAAACTCGTTTCCATTCATTGAGAACAAAATAGATCTGGAATCCAAAAAAAGTAGCTAACATTGCATAAATAATTTTGTAACATCATATGGCCTCAGCTGCAAGTTGCCACCATTACAGAAGAAAATTAACCAGGGGAGACTCATACCAATCAGTTTGTTTAGTAGCTCAGAATGAGTACAGGGGGCAGGAACATAACTGGCAATAGAGTTCATCACTAACAACTTTATTTTAAATCATTTTTAATGCATAAAAATGACAACTCTGTTCACTGATAATATAATAAGATATGTTCAGTATCAGGGGTCTGCGAAACAGTAATTCTTACAGCGATACTATTTTAGGTATGTCAGTTGCAAAGTTTTCCTTTATTTGAAGAATTTTTATTTCTGTTTCACTCCTTTTCTCTGATTTTAGCTTCTGGCTTTTAGAAGTGATATCATATATTAGGAAATATAAGCATGACACACCAGCAAAGCTTGATTTTTTATTACCTTGAAACATGAAAGTGGAGAACCTAAGTAGGCATTAAAGGTGCTAACACCAAATCCATAGTGTATTTTTGGATTTAACCATTTTACTTTAATAACTGGTGACACTCTATTTGAAAAGTGACATCTGTAGGTGGACAGATTCCTACTTGCAAGGGTTTCTAGAAGAATTAATAAATAAGCCTGAAGACACTAATTTGGTTTTATGAAAAATTTAGATCAGGGAACACTTCTGTAATTTTACTTACAGGTTCTTTGACCTTCACATTCTCAGAAAGGATCATTGATTTACTTTGGCTATGCCGGTCATGGTGACTGTTGGCACTTTTGATCCTCATTTGAACAGCCCCTTTATTTTGTTGGGTGGGAGTCAGTTTTTCACAAGAGGTGTCGGAAGCTGAAGGTCCTTGCATGGTTACAGTATTGTCCTGAAAAACACAGAACAGTAAAGTTATTTTAGAAACAAGTGCTCTTTATCTAAAAACATATGGTATTTCACTGCAGTCAGTATCAGACACAGGCTGAACTAGTTCAGGAAATCTTAATTTTTTTTTTAACACCAGGGTACCCAACAGTATCAGCCTCTAAGTTGATTACTGGACTAATCACTCACCCATCCTAATTGAGCTGGAAGAGCTAAGGCAGTGTTGTTATAGCCATGTCAATACTAGAATATTAGAAAGGCAAGGTGTGTGAGACAGTCTCTTTTATTGGACCCACTTCAAGAAGTTAAAAGTAAAGATATTACCTCACACATCTTGTGTCTTTGAAGAGTTAAATTTAGGTAAAAGATTATCCTTATTGTATAAAGTGGATTAGGTTAATGGGAATTTATATTATTAGGGGAGATTAGTTTTAAAAGTAGTAGTTAGCAAGTATAGGCCCAAGCCTGAACCAGTTTTCAAAGGCCTTAGCATAACCGCTCACATGAACCTATGCCAAGAACTCAGACGTCACCTAATGAGCAGCTGCAGCCCTAACAAGCACCCTAACGAGAAGAGAACTCCCTGATAGCTCCCTGGTAAGCTTACAGCTAACTAAAATGATCAATGGCTGACAGCTAACTAAAATGATCGATGGCAATGTGGCAAAGACTGTGGGAACCTCTGTAAAAACAGGAGGGGCACAGGGGGCTAAAGCTCTATAAATATCAGCCCCACAGATACCCCCTTCAGACAGGTTTGGACTGACTCAAGACGCCCAGTGGCTCCGGTCACTATAGCAAGTGGGGTCAGTCCAGAGAAGAAAAAGAAAGGTCAGGTCCTAGTCATGAAGCTGACTGGACTGGCACGTTGGCCCGAGCTCATCAAAGAAAGGTCAGCACCTGATCCCCGACGGTGGCGAAACTGACACGTTGGTAAGGAGTTCAGTGAGTATTAAAAAACCACAAGAGGCCTAGGTGAACACTGGTTCGAAAGTAGCTACAGGTATATAAGTAACAGGTATATGAGTAACTGAAACAGTAAGGGAAGTTTAGCACCCTGGTCCCCGAGGGTACGGGAGGATAGGTATAAGGTTAGGGATGTGTAGGGCTCAGTCCCCTTAAAGGGATTGCAGCAGGAAGGTTGTTCTTTTAACAACTGGATAAACTAGAAGTTAGTTTTAGTTCCCCAAACCTAGGTTCTAAAAGGTATTGGGCTAAGGTTAGGGATCAAGTAGTTTAGCACCCCAGCCTGGGAGTACAGGTAGATAGCCTGCCATCCCCTTTGAAGTTAGGGGCACCCCTTTGTTGCTAGGGGCAAGTGCAGAGTAATAAGAATAGTTTTAGTTATTAAATAACAAGTAATTCTAAAGCATGCTGCAGCACAAGAATATCATAGTATAACAGCAAAAATAAACCTTGCAAGTGTGTAACAGTTAAAAAGAGTGCACGAACAAAAGAGATAAGCAAAAATATAAGTCTTCTTGTACCCAAGATGATCTGTAATAAACACTTTGTACTTATAATTTTTTTGATTCTAGTCTATTGTTATTTGCCATGGTCTAGTCTATTGTTATTTGCCATGGTACTGTTAATTCCTGACACTCCACTCCCCCTTTTTCTGTTTCCCCTATGGAAACAGCACTTAATTCCTTTGGTAATTACCTGGGTTACCGGCTGGCTCGGTTTAACTCTTTATTATTCAGTTCTAGTTCCCCTAACTACTGATGTATCTGTCAGCGCCTCCCTTCCATCAGATCAAGGCCGGGCTATAACCCCGGTGGAAAAAGAACCCGGCGTCTGCTTGGTCCCCTCGATAAATAACACCTCCGAGGGGTCACGCCAAACAGTATACAGGCTCATAGACTTATCTCAAATGCCATTCTCCTTTATGGCGTAATCTCTCTGTGAACGTCTATCACATCCAGCTGGCAGTCATCAAACTTCGTCTTTGGCCCTGCTCACGCTATGCATTTTAGACAATATGAAAGAAAGTGATATAGTTTGAAAGTAATTAACCTGACTGACTTCTACAAGAGAGAACTACACTGGAACCTTGTTAGCGTGGCCTTCTCAAGCAGAGATCAACTGAACCTTTCTTAGCTTCAATAATTCAGTATACGAGAGCGCTCACGGGGAGAGAACAAAGGAAATCTCCAACCAGTGACATAGCAACAGCTTCTCTTATAGACTTTAGTTCATTCTGCAGGAAACAAGCACAGTTTCTGATTGGCTAAGATGCATTCCACCCCAGATGCACTCCACCCCGCCCCGGTTAGGCATACCGAGGTCAGTGAGACCTTCCCAGACACAGAAATACAGAAAAACAGTACAAATCCAGAAACAGCCAGAACTCAAGGCTGAGAAAGAGACAGCTAGATTCTTTATCAGTGTCCCCCAGATGCAGTCTTTTACAATAGTAGAAACTGATTGGAAAAAAAGTTGAGTTATTTGGCAAAGACTGAGCATCTAAGATCCCATACGCTAAGCAGGGTCAGGCCTGGTTAGTACTTTGGTGGGAAACCAAACAGAATGTAAAAGTCGAGCAGGAAGTATTACTAATGTTGTGGTATAAATAATTTAGATATGCACGCCTATGGTTTTAAGGGGTACCGTGACTTTGGAGGTGCCATCATTTCAATGACACAACAAGCCATGGTTCTGGCTCCTTCTTGTTATTTTTAAAAAAATCAAGACTTACTGTTCTTTTAAAAAATATGATATAGGAATATTTTTGGGGTAGTTCTACAGTCTGGGGTTAGGCTGAAGATCATACGAGGTGCTCACTATGATCCCTGGCGTTGGAATTGTGACAGAAATCCCATGGATCATCCAATAGAATGGGTGTTAAATTTAGTGTCCTGGTCACAATGGCTATGTCTACACTTGTAAATTTAGGTCGACTTAGGTAAGTCGACTTAGCGTGTCCACATTCAAAAATTAAGTTGACTTACAGGGGACCCTGCCAAATCAACCTAGAGCGTCCACACTGGATGCCTAGGTCGACTTCCAGGGGCTAGGTGGACCTGGGAGAGGTCCACGGTGGCAGGGGGGGGCTCCCCTTGCCAAGTACCAGGGGGCTCAGCATTTGCCCCATAGTACTTGGGTACAATGGGAGCTGAGCAGGACAGGGACACTGGCAGGGCATAGGAGCCAGGTGGGCAGGGATCTGTCCTGCTCTGTGGGGGGTAGGGGGGGGTCATGTCAGGCTCTGCCTGTACCAGGCACCCTGGCAGGGAGGGCAGTGGGGGAGCCTTCTTTCTTGCGCTTTGGTCCCATGAATATTTTATACAAAATGGAACTGCTTTAACAGGTGAAAGACTCATGTTATCCTACTGTTACCACAGTCCTGGAGCCCACTAGCTAGGCACGCACCTGCGTGGTAGGCACGCACCTGTGTTTAACTCTGCTTCTCTGAGGCAGAGGCAGCTTTTGACGCTGGTTCTCACAAATCCAGGGCAAGTGCTTTTGCTATGGGGGGCACCTCTATTTATGTAGTTATCTAGTGAGAAAAGGGATGATCTGACATATGCACCTAACTCCAGCAGAGGTTTCACACTTAAGAATCCTAAGTAGAGACTGGTACCTGTCTTTTCTCATTCCCATTCTTGGCACTGTTCCCATATGTCATATAGGATCCTGAATACAACTTGGGGCTGTGAATTCCACAAGGTGACAGGCTGCTTAAAATTAGGCTTTGCAACACTAATCCTTAGTTTCCTTTGTGGATCTAATTTCTGGTGCCTGAATGACTAAGTTCTCGCCCACTTACATGTCAAGGGCATTGGGAGGACTAATCAGGCAATGCCTGCACATTTATTTGAGCACAAATTGCTATAAAAATGCTAAGTACTATGCCAGTATCAGGTCCGACCAGTAGGAGCACAATCACTGAGCTGTGCAAAGTTAATAAAGATGTTGGCCTTGATCTCTTTGTGCCTCAGTTCCCTTTTTTTTTTTGTAAAAATGAGATTAAAAATACTCTGCTGCCTCAGAGAGACGTTATTCAGTAATGTTTATGAGAAACTCAGATACAAGAATGAGTACCACACACAGGATGTCATATAATACCTTTAAAAAAAAAAGTTACAGCATAGTGAGAACTTGCAGAATCTCAAGGAAACGATATGTAGTTTTTTGCTTTGTTGATGAACAATGCGCAAAGGTTACTGCAAAGGGCTCTGGTCAGAAAACGTTTTGCAATGTGTAACAACAACTTTATTATGCTAGTAAATTTACAAACATGTTTACAAACATGCTAGTAAATTTACAAACATGTTTTTGTGCCAGTAGATGGCACATTTTATATTAACTATATGCACAGAATGAAAGCACATACTGCTTTTATACAGAACTCTGGTAACGCTATTATAGATAGATTCTGCAGCAGTTCTCTTCTTTGGAATCAGGAAAGAAAAGATTGCAAAAGCCAATGGGGAAACTCATACCTTGGTTTGTCTGCATCCAGACTTAGCAAGAATTATTGGTAATAGGTCAATTTGAGGCCTCATTTTCAAAGGCTGACTGAATATTTTCTCCATATCAATGTGTGACTTTTATGCTAATTACTTAATTATCTATTTTGCATATTTACAAGTAGTTTCATCTGGCTGTAAACATCCAATTTGAAAACTCTGTGTGGATTTGATGGAAGATTTTAGTGAAAGATTTTGGTGAAAGGCATTGATCCGAATCTGGATTTGGCTTACAGAACTCCCTGGAGCAGGGGGGAACAGGCAGAGAGAGGCAGGATCTTATTGCCCAAACCTTCCTGAAGAGAGCATAGGATTTATGGAAGCCAGAAGCAGCGTGAGGGGAGCTAAAGGGAACTACAGGATATGGGGTAGGGGACATTATTGGGCAGGATAGAATCCAAAGGAAAGGGGAAGTTGCTATGGGTTACCTTCTTTCTGCCCTCTCATTTCCCAATTTTACATCTCCTGCTCCTTCCTCAGTTCCTGCTCCTTTTTTATTCTTTTTCAGTAGCTTTTGTCCCTCCCTTTCCCTCAAGTAGCCCCTCTCTCACTCCCAACAAACCTGTTGCATAGCCCACCAGCTCCTGGTTTTATCCATCCACAGCCCCTCAACTCTGTTGCCGTTGTCCTGATTTCCATCACAGCCACCTCTCTGGTGCTCCATCCACATGTCTGGGAATGGCAGCAGCATCAGCAGACAGTACCCAAAGGTGGGGGGAGAGGACACAGAAGGGCCACCTGGTTGCTCGTTCAGCAGGCAGCACATTGGTGCCTTGCAGTGACAAGGCTGAACAGTAACCCAAACCTCATGGCTTTCCCAAAGACCTGCTGAATCCCTAAAGGGGATGCAGAAACAGGTAAGGGATACTTTTTGTGCCTTCACACAACAGGCAAGGCAATTGGAAAAGTGTGCATTTTCCCAACCCTAACTTCCAAGCACACAGCTGGTGACTGCAGGGGGTAAATTTTGTCTTTGGAACTCATGGTTGAAAAATGAACACAGCTGAGTGCATGTGCTAAGTATTAACGTTTAAAAATAGGCAGGCTTTAGACAATCAGACCCTCTGTCATCAGAAAGGCAGGTTAGATTAACACAGTATGTTGCTGAGCTCATCCAGAAACACAAGATCTCATAGCCACTCAGAAGTTGGCTGGTCCTGGCAAAACAAGTTTAGAAGGACCCTCCAGAACACAGAAGATGTACAGGCAAGTCTAGTTTTAGCCCTCAGCCATGCCCACTGTCCCATCAGGTCAGATCAATGTGCCCATGAAGAGCCCCACTTTTCAACCAAACAAAAATCTGTCCAAAAATGGTGTTTCAGTTGAATCAGAGACTATGTCTACACTACAAAAACTTAGGTCGACTTTAAGTTGACCTATAGTCGATCTTATTAGGTCGACTTAACAAAGTGCTTCCCCTGAATGGGGACTTAGTAAGTTGACCTAACTGCCCTTGGGTCAACCTAATAAAGTGGATTTAAGCATCCACACTGTACTTAAGTCGACCTAAGGAATCGACCTAAGGGTTAGATTGACCTAAACGGCAGTTCTTATTAAGTCAACCTAAGCTTCCATTAAGTCGACTTAAGGAATTTCTTAAGTCGACTTAATTAAAGCCTGGTGTGGACAGGGACTCAGTTAGGTCAACTTAAGCCTCCTTAAGTCGACCTAACTTGCAAGTGTAGACATAGCCAAAGTGTCTCATGCAAAGTCATTTGATTTCTTTAGAATTCCCTGTTGGATGAAAAGTAAAAATGAAACATTTTTCATTTTCTTGTAGATGGAAAATTCCCACTTTCATTCTTTTAATCTCCATTAGTGGGAGAAAGTTGGTTTTCCATTAAAATAAAATATATTTTTTACCTAAAAAACAATAAGATGTTTTGGTGACAATTAATTTTTGACCAGCTCTACTCATTACAGTCCTTAATTTTTTTGTTTAACTGGGCTTATGTTTACAGAAACAAGGAGTCCTGTGGCACTTTTAAAGACTAACAGCATATAAAGGAAGGTGAAGTCAATCAAAGCTTCAAAGAGAAACTGCAGAATTGGAATTCATATGCAGATTTGACACCAATGTCTTAGGGTTAAACAGGGATCTCAGGTTGGGTTTTTTTCCTCCCTTTTATTAAAACAGGTGATTTGACCTCACCTACCTCTATATGCTGTTTTCCACTGTTTGAATCTGAACAACTGCTTTGATTTGCTGTAACCGTCTGACCTGATCCTATGACTTACACTTCCCTGCATTTATTTTCCTCCTATTCTGTAAATTCCCCATCTTCAAGCTTCTGATGATGTGGGATTTTCTCCCACAAAAGCTCATGTAGTGGATTTGTTAGTCTTTAAAAGTGCCACAGGACTCCTTGTTTGTTTTGCTGAACTAGATTAACAGGCTATCCCTTTGGAAAATGTCTAAAGAAGACAGCCATTGGGACTGCGCTTAGGCACAAGTGTCTACCTGGATGGAACAGTTTACAGGATTGAGGCCTTAATCTTTAATCAATTTATGCATTTTTCTACAGATCAGTGCCCAGTACCACAATATTTGTTTACTTATGTGGTGCTGTGCAGGTACTTGTTATTTGTAGGTGTTTTCATACATTATTTAAAACTATTTGCATGGACTCCATAAAGTTAGTTCCCAGCCTTATCACAAAGCAAAGCAGAATCATTATTCTGAGGGGAGGGCAGGCAGCCATATTGCTAAACTCTGGTTTGCCCGCATTTCATTTAAACATGTGACAACACAATATACAATGCAAACATAAATTCTTCACTATCTC
Source organism: Pelusios castaneus (assembly GCA_007922175.1). Lineage (NCBI taxonomy): Eukaryota > Metazoa > Chordata > Testudines > Pelomedusidae > Pelusios > Pelusios castaneus. Next base: position 20,250,342 of record ML685777.1, on the reverse strand, counting down.
ATAGCAAGAAGTTGCAGCAAGTTGCAGTATTATAAAGCATTTCTCTCATTGGAAAAAAATCTGCGGCTGTGGTAACTCAAGTAGCATTACCATTTGTGTTTGTTTTTCATGACAAGCTGACAATTATCTTGTATTCTAATTGTAGGGGTCAATTACCAAAATAACCATTTAATTTTAGTTTCCTTCCAATTCACTTTTCTCTTTTTTCCTCCTTGTGACTTTTGCACCTCTATTAAGTCTAATTTCCCCAGACTACTTCTGTAAATAGAAAGCATAATGAATAACAGCCATGAAAATGCCAAACATAATAAAATGGAGACATTGCCAGGGGAAAAATATTGGACCTTGTCACAGTTTCCACAGCCTGGTTCAGATCTTTGTCTGTTACTCTGTCCCCAGGGTAAGTGGGATGCTGTACGTCAACAGTTAATATTACCAGTACCACGCTGGTGCAAATAGTCATATTAGAGAACAAAAAAGGCCAAGTTTCATTATCCCACATTCACCATTAAACCAACCAATAAAAAGCCAAGGCCAATGACTGAGAAGAAAAATAAACTACCAAAGTTGAAGGTGGTGTCTATATAGGAGATGAGAATGACAAGAATCAGCCCAGCCCTAGTTAACTCCAGAGGAAAAACAAAACAAAAACCATCTCAATGGCTCAGAGTTATCTATTATAGAAAAGGAGAAGGAAGTTGATTTTAAGACTTTTTCTGAAATGTTCTGCTGGTTATTTTTAGTTTAGTGTTCTCAGTGTCCTCCATGCTGTACAAAATTATTCTTAATGTTATTTATATTGAAGTAGAAACCAAAGCATGCTGGATGCTCAGCGAACAAAGAATGACAGTCCCTGCTCTATGAAGCTTACAAGAAGTGGATAACCAAATTGAAATTAAATGACGGAAGGGAGGCACACATCCTGTTACTTTTTTCAGTGCCCCAAGTATATCTCACTTGCCCTCCCTGCCACTTTGGATAGGCTCCTCTATCAGTCCATTCTGTTACTGATACCATACAAACACAACTTCTTCCTCAACAGAGATTCGAACTCGTCTGGAGAGCTTAAGAGATGGACAGAAACAGCAAGTCACATGAAGGCAATATTAATGACATCCAATTAATGGTGTTTGAAGGTCAGAGGGCTGCTGAGGAACAGGCCTCCCCTGTTCCCTGCAGTTAAGCCCTAACCACCCCAAAACCAAGGAACAAACCACAAATCTGTTAGATATTTTCTTTCCTGTATGATGATAATAGCTCACATAGCAACATGTTATGAGAAAGTATTAGTGTCCCAATTACCAAGGTGATGTGTAACTGTTGGTGTGTGTGTGTGTGTGTATTTTGAAACCATTCCACACCAAAAAAATTAAAAATATAAACCCCGACAGAAATCTGGGGAGGGGGACATGTCACCCCGTGTACTCCTCCCCAATGCATCATCTCTGCCCAATTACCCCTCAACAGCAATGATTTCTATCCTGAAGGCACTCCAGGAATACACTCTCTCAGTGACTAAGAGCAAGACAAATACATTAGAACTGCCCCAATTTCAGCAGCAACATAAAAACATTAGGGTCCCAATTCTCAATTGTCTTGGGTACATTGTGTGCCCTTCTGAAAGTCAAAACAGCCCTTAGAAACAAGGAGTCCCATGGCACTTTTAAAGACTAACCAATTTTTTTTATCACATGAGCTTTCATCAGATGGCTACCCCTTTGGAACTTGGTAGTTTAGAGTTGGTGAAAAAATTCCTTTGCCACACTCTCTCCTTTGTTATTTTGGACAGAAAATGTCAATTTGTGGAACCTAATCTTTTCACAAAAACATATCTGTTTTGATTAAACTTTCAACAGGACTGTTTCTCAGGTCCAAACTTGGAATTTCTGATCAAAACCAAAGAAAGAGAGCACATATTGCCCTGGAATAGAAAAGCCCAGTGGTCATACAATTCATCTGAGGTGTCTTTCCTCTGTCTGATTCAGAACCGTGCCCTAAACCTGTCTTCTACACATCCAAAATGAATGTCCTAATTTTAGGACTGTGATTTTTTTTTTTAAACAAAAAAAATTCTGAAAGGTATGATTTTCATTACAGTGAGGAAGAAAAATAAATTTCTAAACCTCAGACTTTTTTGCAAAATGTAATTCTTGTTTTCCTAATGTGAAGGGAAAAGGATGCCATTATCGTCTGGGACCATTTGAAGCTAATGTAATTAAAAGCAACATTAAAAGCCCTTTCATGAGTCATCCTGTGTGTATCTCAACCATAGCAGATAAGGAACTATGATCAAGATAAAAAATTATGTTACACACTGCTTCTTGGTGACATTCTCATCCTTACTCTGGCCCCTGTAGGTTGATAAAGGATGTGGAGTGGTGTAAAGGAACTCTAAAAGCCTCATATTCAGCAAAGCCAGGATTCCTCCAGCATAGGCTTAGTAGAAGACAGCCATAAGGCTATAAATCAGTCTTCTGAGAACTCTCTTACAAACTCAGCTGTAAAGAGTGTTCCGGGGAGAGGCTGCGGGTGAGAGGTATGACTGTTGCTATATTGCTAAGCAACCCTGAATAGACTCTGGGCAGTGGTGAAGTCAATAGGCATCTTGCCATAACTTAGACAGGAGCACAGGTCTGACTTCCTCTCTCCAGACGGGCCTAGGTTAAAAGCGCCTGAGTGATTAAGAGCCTAAGATCCAATGACTTTCAATAGAACTTAGGTTCTTAAGTCAATTAGACCATTTTTAAATTTTTAGCTGAAGTATCTTCTGGCTCCTCCTGAGGTATGCCATGTTCTGGCTTACCCTATTTTCTTTGCCAAACAGTTTTCTTTCAATATTGTGAGCAAAGACAATCAACATCAAACCACCCCATAGGATTGTCTTTTTACTGTCACTTGAAGGAGTCTGTTTTCTCATGTCCCTCTTAAAGTTAGGTTGGCCAGTACAGGCAGTAACACATTCTGCCAAATACATAGCCCATACTGCATAACAGAAAAAAACATACTGCATAAAAACCCTTTGAAATTAAAACCATAAAGAAAAACACCAGAAAACGGCAGCCACTTCAGCACCTTATTTATGCAAATTAGCAGTTAATTTGTTCAATAACTTATAGTCTCCTATGGGTAGTGAGAAATTAATCAAAGAGGTCAAAAATGGGTCTTGTATTCCTTAAAAAGACACAGATAAATATCGTCCTTGTCCTAAGGAGTTTACTATCTAAGATAATATAATGAGCTGATAGGATACACTGGGAAAACCAGAGAAAGTAATAATCGAAACTTTGTTTTGTTTTTCCTTTTTTTATTATAAACTCACAATTTGTTCCAACAATTATTGACTCCCCACTGTTAAAAGTATATGCCTTATTTCTAGTTTTAACTGGTCTTTTTTTCAGCTTCCAATGATTGGATCTTTTTATGTCTTTTTTCTGTGTTAGACTGAAGAGCCATCTATCACACATCTTGCTTCCAGGTAGGCATTTGTACACCATGATCAAATGAATTCTTGACTCTCTCTTGAATATATTAAATAGATTGAGCTTTTTTAGTCTCTCGTTACCTTTTCTAGACCTTGAAACATTATTGTAGTTCTTTTCTGAATTCTTTCCAATTTTCCAACATCCTTTTTGAAATGTTGACAATATTACTGGACACAGTATTCCAGTAATGCTCTCACTGTTGGTATGTACACATGAAATACTATGTTCTGATTCCTATTGATGACCCTCTCTCCTTATATGTCCAAGAATGCATTTTCCTTCTCTGTTACAGACTCACACTGCAAATTCATATCAACTGGTTATGTACCATTACCATCAAGTCCTTTTTAGTACTAGTTCATTTTAGGATACTTTCTCCCATCTTGTAAGTGAGATTTACATTGAGCCATATTAAAATGTATTTAACTATACTAAAGCATGTGTTGTTCAGATGATCCCAACCAAGTAATCCAGCTGGAACTGTATAACTGACCTGTTCCCATCACTATTTACTATTCCATCAATATTTGCCATCTGCATCTGACAAAGTGAGTTGGAACCCATGAAAGGTTATGCCCAAAGAAAATTTGTTAATCTTTAAGGGGCCACAGGACTCTTGTTGTATATTCTATGAGGTTCTGAATTAATCTAGTACATAGGGTGGCTTCAAATTCTCTCTCTCTCTCTCTCTCTCTCTCTCTCTCTCTCTCTCTCTCTCTCTCTCTCTC